>OY804587.1:10727110-11381392 GCA_963680875.1 Bathymodiolus brooksi
TATAAACTATTGTGACTTCTCATGTTAATACATCATACAATATAAACTAACTATAGTGACTTCTCATGTTAATACATCATACAATATAAACTGTTGTGACTTCTCATGTTAATACATCATACAATATAAACTATTGTGACTTCTCATGTTAATACATCTTAAAACATAAATTATTTTGACTTCTCATGTTAATACATCATACAATATAAACTATTGTGACTTCTCATGTTAATACATCATACAATATAAACTATAGTGACTTCTCATGTTAATACATCATACAATATAAACTATTGTGACTTCTCATGTTAATACATCATACAATATAAACTATTGTGAATTCTCATGTTAATACATCATACAATATAAACTATTGTGACTTCTCATGTTAATACATCATACAATATAAACTATAGTAACTTCTCATGTTAATACATCATACAATATAAACTAACTATTGTGACTTCTCATGTTAATACATCATACAATATAAACTATTGTGACTTCTCATGTTAATACATCATACAATATAAACTATTGTGACTTCTCATGTTAATACATCATACAATATAAACTAACTATTGTGACTTCTCATGTTAATACATCATACAATATAAACTATAGTGACTTCTCATGTTAATACATCATACAATATAAACTATGGTGACTTCTCATGTTAATACATCATACAATATAAACTATTGTGACTTCTCATGTTAATACATAATACAATATAAACTATTGTGACTTCTCATGTTAATACATCATACAATATAAACTATTGTGACTTCTCATGTTAATACATCATACAATATAAACTATTGTGAATTCTCATGTTAATACATCATACAATATAAACTATAGTGACTTCTCATGTTAATGCATCATACAATATAAACTATAGTAACTTCTCATGTTAATACATCATACAATATAAACTAACTATTGTGACTTCTCATGTTAATACATCATACAATATAAATTATTGTGACTTCTCATGTTAATACATCATACAATATAAACTATTGTGACTTCTCATGTTAATACATCATACAATATAAACAATTGTGACTTCTCATGTTAATACATCATACAATATAAACTAACTATTGTGACTTCTCATGTTAATACATCATACAATATAAACTATAGTGACTTCTCATGTTAATACATCATACAATATAAACTATGGTGACTTCTCATGTTAATACATCATACAATATAAACTATTGTGACTTCTCATGTTAATACATCATACAATATAAACTATTGTGACTTCTCATGTTAATACATCCTACAATATAAACTATTGTGACTTCTCATGTTAATACATCGTACAATATAAAATATTGTGACTTCTCATGTTAATACATCATACAATATAAACTATTGTGACTTCTCATGTTAATACATCATACAATATAAACTAACTATAGTGACTTCTCATGTTAATACATCATACAATATAAACTATTGTGACTTCTCATGTTAATACATCATACAATATAAACTATTGTGACTTCTCATGTTAATACATCTTACAATATAAACTATTGTGACTTCTCATGTTAATACATCATACAATATAAACTATTGTGACTTCTCATGTTAATACATCATACAATATAAACTATTGTGAATTCTCATGTTAATACATCATACAATATAAACTATTGTGACTTCTCATGTTAATACATCATACAATATTAACTATTGTGACTTCTCATGTTAATACATCATACAATATAAACTATTGTGACTTCTCATGTTAATACATCATACAATATAAACTAACTATTGTGACTTCTAATGTTAATACATCATACAATATAAACTATTGCGACGTCTCATGTTAATACATCATACAATATAAACTATAGTAACTTCTCATGTTAATACATCATACAATATAAACTATTGTGACTTCTCATGTTAATACATCATACAATATAAACTATAGTAACTTCTCATGTTAATACATCATACAATATAAACTATAGTGACTTCTCATGTTAATACATCATACAATATAAACTATTGTGACTTTTCATGTTAATACAACATACAATATAAACTATTGTGACTTCTCATCTTAATACATCATACCATATAAACTATTGTAACTTCTCATGTTAATACATCATACAATATAAACGATAGTGACTTCTCATCTTAATATATCATACAATATAAACTATTGTGACTTCTCATGTTAATACATCATACAATATAAACTATAGTAACTTCTCATGTTAATACATCATACAATATAAACTAACTATTGTTACTCCTCATGTTAATACATCATACAATATAAACGATAGTGACTTCTCATGTTAATACATCATACAATATAAACTATTGTGACTTCTCATGTTAATACATCATACAATATAAACTATTGTAACTTCTCATGTTAATACATCATACAATATAAACTAACTATTGTGACTTCTCATGTTAATACATCATACAATATAAACTATTGTGACTTCTCATGTTAATACATCATACAATATCAACTAACTATTGTGACTTCTCATGTTAATACATCATACAATATAAACTAACTATTGTGACTTCTCATGTTAATACATCATACAATATAAACTAACTATTGTGAATTCTCATGTTAATACATCATACAATATAAACTAACTATTGTGACTTCTCATGTTAATACATCATACAATATAAACTATTGTGACTTCTCATGTTAATACATCATACAATATAAACTATTGTGACTTCTCATGTTAATACATCATACAATATAAACTATTGTGACTTCTCATGTTAATACATCATACAATATAAACTATAGTAACTTCTCATGTTAATACATCATACAATATAAACTATAGTGACTTCTCATGTTAATACATCATACAATATAAACTAACTATTGTGACTTCTCAGGTTAATACATCATACAATATAAACTATTGTGACTTCTCATGTTAATACATCATACAATATACACTATTATGACTTCTCATGTTAATACATCATACAATATAAACTATTGTGACTTCTCATGTTAATACATCATACAATATAAACTATTGTGACTTCTCATGTTAATACATCATACAATATAAACGATAGTGACTTCTCATGTTAATACATCATACAATATAAACTATTGTGACTTCTCATGTTAATACATCATACAATATAAACTATTATGACTTAGCATGTTAATACATCATACAATATAAACTATTGTGACTTCTCATGTTAATACATCATACAATATAAACTAACTATTGTGACTTCTCATGTTAATACATCATACAATATAAACTATTGTGACTTCTCATGTTAATACATCATACAATATAAACTTTTGTGACTTCTCATGTTAATACATCATACAATATAAACTTTTGTGACTTCTCATGTTAATACATCATACAATATAAACTATTGTGACTTCTCATGTTAATACATCATACAATATAAACTATTGTGACTTCTAATGTTAATACATCATACAATATAAACTTTTGTGACTTCTCATGTTAATACATCATACAATATAAACTATTGTGACTTCTCATGTTAATACATCATACAATATAAACTATTGTGACTTCTCATGTTAATACATCATACAATATAAACTATTGTGTCTTCTCATGTTAATACATCATACAATATAAACTATAGTAACTTTTCATGTTAATACATCATACAATATAAACTAACTATTGTGACTTCTCATGTTAATACATCATACAATATAAACAATAGTGACTTCTCATGTTAATATATCATACAATATAAACTATAGTGACTTCTCATGTTAATACATCATACAATATAAACTATTGTGACTTCTCATCTTAATACATCATACAATAGGAACTATTGTGACTTCTCATGTTAATACATCATACAATATAAACTATTGTGACTTCTCATGTTAATACATCATACAATATAAACTATTGTGACTTCTCATGTTAATACATCATACAATATAAACTATTGTGAATTCTCATGTTAATACATCTTACAATATAAACTATAGTGACTTCATGTTAATGCATCATACAATATATACTATAGTAACTTCTCATATTAATACATCATACAATATAAACTATTGTGACTTCTCATCTTAATACATCATACAATATAAATTATTGTGACTTCTCATGTTAATACATCATACAATATAAACTATTGTGACTTCTCATGTTAATACATCATACAATATAAACTATAGTGACTTCTCATGTTAATACATCATACAATATAAACTATTGTGACTTCTCATGTTAATACATCATACAATATAAACTATTGTGAATTCCCATGTTAATACATCATACAATATAAACTATAGTGACTTCTCATGTTAATGCATCATACAATATAAACTATTGTGACTTCTCATGTTAATACATCATACAATATAAACTATTGTGACTTCTCATGTTAATACATCATACAATATAAACTATTGTGACTTCTCATCTTAATACATCATACCATATAAACTATTGTAACTTCTCATGTTAATACATCATACAATATAAACGATAGTGACTTCTCATCTTAATATATCATACAATATAAACTATTGTGACTTCTCATGTTAATACATCATACAATATAAACTATAGTAACTTCTCATGTTAATACATCATACAATATAAACTAACTATTGTGACTCCTCATGTTAATACATCATACAATATAAACGATAGTGACTTCTCATGTTAATACATCATACAATATAAACTATTGTGACTTCTCATGTTAATACATCATACAATATAAACTATTGTAACTTCTCATGTTAATACATCATACAATATAAACTAACTATTGTGACTTCTCATGTTAATACATCATACAATATAAACTATTGTGACTTCTCATGTTAATACATCATACAATATAAACTATTGTGACTTCTCATGTTAATACATCATACAATATCAACTAACTATTGTGACTTCTCATGTTAATACATCATACAATATAAACTAACTATTGTGACTTCTCATGTTAATACATCATACAATATAAACTAACTATTGTGAATTCTCATGTTAATACATCATACAATATAAACTAACTATTGTGACTTCTCATGTTAATACATCATACAATATAAACTATTGTGACTTCTCATGTTAATACATGATACAATATAAACTATTGTGACTTCTCATGTTAATACATCATACAATATAAACTATTGTGACTTCTCATGTTAATACATCATACAATATAAACTATTGTGACTTCTCATGTTAATACATCATACAATATAAACTATTGTGACTTCTCATGTTAATACATCATACAATATAAACTATAGTAACTTCTCATGTTAATACATCATACAATATAAACTATAGTGACTTCTCATGTTAATACATCATACAATATAAACTAACTATTGTGACTTCTCAGGTTAATACATCATACAATATAAACTATTGTGACTTCTCATGTTAATACATCATACAATATACACTATTATGACTTCTCATGTTAATACATCATACAATATAAACTATTGTGACTTCTCATGTTAATACATCATACAATATAAACTATTGTGACTTCTCATGTTAATACATCATACAATATAAACGATAGTGACTTCTCATGTTAATACATCATACAATATAAACTATTGTGACTTCTCATGTTAATACATCATACAATATAAACTATTGTGACTTATCATGTTAATACATCATACAATATAAACTATTGTGACTTCTCATGTTAATACATCATACAATATAAACTATTGTGACTTCTCATGTTAATACATCATTCAATATAAACTATAATGACTTCTCATGTTAATACATCATACAATATAAACTATTGTGACTTCTCATGTTAATACATCATACAATATAAACTATTGTGACTTCTCATGTTAATACATCATACAATATAAACTATTGTAACTTCTCATGTTAATACATCATATAATATAAACTAACTATTGTGACTTCTCATGTTAATACATCATACAATATAAACTATTGTGACTTCTCATGTTAATACATCATACAATATAAACTTTTGTGACTTCTCATGTTAATACATCATACAATATAAACTATTGTGACTTCTCCTGTTAATACATCATACAATATAAACTATTGTGACTTCTCATGTTAATACATCATACAATATAAACTATTGTGTCTTCTCATGTTAATACATCATACAATATAAACTATAGTAACTTTTCATGTTAATACATCATACAATATAAACTAACTATTGTGACTTCTCATGTTAATACATCATACAATATAAACAATAGTGACTTCTCATGTTAATATATCATACAATATAAACTATAGTGACTTCTCATGTTAATACATCATACAATATAAACTATTGTGACTTCTCATCTTAATACATCATACAATAGGAACTATTGTGACTTCTCATGTTAATACATCATACAATATAAACTATTGTGACTTCTCATGTTAATGCATCATACAATATAAACTATAGTGACTTCTCATGTTAATACATCATACAATATAAACTATTGTGACTTCTCAACTTAATACATCATACAATATAAACTATTGTGACATCTCATGTTAATACATCATACAATATAAACTATTGTAACTTCTCATGTTAATACATCATACAATATAAACTATAGTAACTTCTCATGTTAATACATCATACAATATAAACTATAGTGACTTCTCATGTTAATACATCATACAATATAAACTATTGTGACTTCTCATGTTAATACATCATACAATATAAACTATTGTGACTTCTCATGTTAATACATCATACAATATAAACTATTGTGACTTCTCATGTTAATGCATCATACAATATAAACTATTGTGACTTCTCATGTTCATACATTATACAATATAAACTATTGTGACTTCTCATGTTAATACATCATACAATATAAACTATTGTGACTTCTCATGTTAATACATCATACAATATAAACTATTGTGAATTCTCATGTTAATACATCATACAATATAAACTATAGTGACTTCATGTTAATGCATCATACAATATATACTATAGTAACTTCTCATATTAATACATCATACAATATAAACTATTGTGACTTCTCATCTTAATACATCATACAATATAAACTATTGTGACTTCTCATGTTAATACATCATACAATATAAACTATTGTGACTTCTCATGTTAATACATCATACAATATAAACTATAGTGACTTCTCATGTTAATACATCATACAATATAAACTATTGTGACTTCTCATGTTAATACATCATACAATATAAACTATTGTGAATTCCCATGTTAATACATCATACAATATAAACTATAGTGACTTCTCATGTTAATGCATCATACAATATAAACTATAGTAACTTCTCATGTTAATACATCATACAATATAAACTAACTATTGTGACTTCTCATGTTAATACATCATACAATATAAACTATTGTGACTTCTCATGTTAATACATCATACAATATAAACTATTGTGACTTCTCATGTTAATACATCATACAATATAAACTATTGTGACTTCTCATGTTAATACATCATACAATATAAACTATTGTGACTTCTCATGTTAATACATCATACAATATAAACTAACTATTGTGACTTCTCATGTTAATACATCATACAATATAAACTATAGTGACTTCTCATGTTAATACATCATACAATATAAACTATGGTGACTTCTCATGCTAATACATCATACAATATAAACTATTGTGACTTCTCATGTTAATACATCATACAATATAAACTATTGTGACTTCTCATGTTAATACATCATACAATATAAAATATTGTGACTTCTCATCTTAATACATCATACAATATAAACTATTGTGACTTCTCATGTTAATACATCATACAATATAAACTAACTATAGTGATTTCTCATGTTAATACATTATACAATATAAACTATAGTGACTTCTCATGTTAATACATCATACAATATAAACTATAGTGACTTCTCATGTTAATACATCATACAATATAAACTATTGTGACTTCTCATGTTAATACATCATACAATATAAACTATTGTGACTTCTCATGTTAATACATCATACAATATAAACTATTGTGACTTCTCATGTTAACACATCATACAATATAAACTATAGTGACTTCTCATGTTAATACATCATACAATATAAACTAACTATTGTGACTTCTCATGTTAATACATCATACAATATAAACTATTGTTACGTCTCATGTTAATACATCATACAATATAAACTATTGTAACTTCTCATGTTAATACATCATACAATATAAACTATTATGACTTCTCATGTTAATACATCATACAATATAAACTATAGTAACTTCTCATGTTAATACATCATACAATATAAACTATTGTTACGTCTCATGTTAATACATCATACAATATAAACTATAGTAACTTCGCATGTTAATACATCATACAATATAAACTATTGTGACTTCTCATGTTAATACATCATACAATATAAACTATTGTGACTTCTCATGTTAATACATCATACAATATAAACTATTATGACTTCTCATGTTAATACATCATACAATATAAACAATAGTGAATTCTCATGTTAATACATCATACAATATAAACTATTGTAACTTCTCATGTTAATACATCATACAATATAAACTATTGTGACTTCTCATGTTAATACATCATACAATATAAACTATTGTGAATTCTCATGTTAATACATCTTACAATATAAACTATAGTGACTTCATGTTAATGCATCATACAATATATACTATAGTAACTTCTCATATTAATACATCATACAATATAAACTATTGTGACTTCTCATCTTAATACATCATACAATATAAATTATTGTGACTTCTCATGTTAATACATCATACAATATAAACTATTGTGACTTCTCATGTTAATACATCATACAATATAAACTATAGTGACTTCTCATGTTAATACATCATACAATATAAACTATTGTGACTTCTCATGTTAATACATCATACAATATAAACTATTGTGAATTCCCATGTTAATACATCATACAATATAAACTATAGTGACTTCTCATGTTAATGCATCATACAATATAAACTATTGTGACTTCTCATGTTAATACATCATACAATATAAACTATTGTGACTTCTCATGTTAATACATCATACAATATAAACTATTGTGACTTCTCATCTTAATACATCATACCATATAAACTATTGTAACTTCTCATGTTAATACATCATACAATATAAACGATAGTGACTTCTCATCTTAATATATCATACAATATAAACTATTGTGACTTCTCATGTTAATACATCATACAATATAAACTATAGTAACTTCTCATGTTAATACATCATACAATATAAACTAACTATTGTGACTCCTCATGTTAATACATCATACAATATAAACGATAGTGACTTCTCATGTTAATACATCATACAATATAAACTATTGTGACTTCTCATGTTAATACATCATACAATATAAACTATTGTAACTTCTCATGTTAATACATCATACAATATAAACTAACTATTGTGACTTCTCATGTTAATACATCATACAATATAAACTATTGTGACTTCTCATGTTAATACATCATACAATATAAACTATTGTGACTTCTCATGTTAATACATCATACAATATCAACTAACTATTGTGACTTCTCATGTTAATACATCATACAATATAAACTAACTATTGTGACTTCTCATGTTAATACATCATACAATATAAACTAACTATTGTGAATTCTCATGTTAATACATCATACAATATAAACTAACTATTGTGACTTCTCATGTTAATACATCATACAATATAAACTATTGTGACTTCTCATGTTAATACATGATACAATATAAACTATTGTGACTTCTCATGTTAATACATCATACAATATAAACTATTGTGACTTCTCATGTTAATACATCATACAATATAAACTATTGTGACTTCTCATGTTAATACATCATACAATATAAACTATTGTGACTTCTCATGTTAATACATCATACAATATAAACTATAGTAACTTCTCATGTTAATACATCATACAATATAAACTATAGTGACTTCTCATGTTAATACATCATACAATATAAACTAACTATTGTGACTTCTCAGGTTAATACATCATACAATATAAACTATTGTGACTTCTCATGTTAATACATCATACAATATACACTATTATGACTTCTCATGTTAATACATCATACAATATAAACTATTGTGACTTCTCATGTTAATACATCATACAATATAAACTATTGTGACTTCTCATGTTAATACATCATACAATATAAACGATAGTGACTTCTCATGTTAATACATCATACAATATAAACTATTGTGACTTCTCATGTTAATACATCATACAATATAAACTATTGTGACTTATCATGTTAATACATCATACAATATAAACTATTGTGACTTCTCATGTTAATACATCATACAATATAAACTATTGTGACTTCTCATGTTAATACATCATTCAATATAAACTATAATGACTTCTCATGTTAATACATCATACAATATAAACTATTGTGACTTCTCATGTTAATACATCATACAATATAAACTATTGTGACTTCTCATGTTAATACATCATACAATATAAACTATTGTAACTTCTCATGTTAATACATCATATAATATAAACTAACTATTGTGACTTCTCATGTTAATACATCATACAATATAAACTATTGTGACTTCTCATGTTAATACATCATACAATATAAACTTTTGTGACTTCTCATGTTAATACATCATACAATATAAACTATTGTGACTTCTCCTGTTAATACATCATACAATATAAACTATTGTGACTTCTCATGTTAATACATCATACAATATAAACTATTGTGTCTTCTCATGTTAATACATCATACAATATAAACTATAGTAACTTTTCATGTTAATACATCATACAATATAAACTAACTATTGTGACTTCTCATGTTAATACATCATACAATATAAACAATAGTGACTTCTCATGTTAATATATCATACAATATAAACTATAGTGACTTCTCATGTTAATACATCATACAATATAAACTATTGTGACTTCTCATCTTAATACATCATACAATAGGAACTATTGTGACTTCTCATGTTAATACATCATACAATATAAACTATTGTGACTTCTCATGTTAATGCATCATACAATATAAACTATAGTGACTTCTCATGTTAATACATCATACAATATAAACTATTGTGACTTCTCAACTTAATACATCATACAATATAAACTATTGTGACATCTCATGTTAATACATCATACAATATAAACTATTGTAACTTCTCATGTTAATACATCATACAATATAAACTATAGTAACTTCTCATGTTAATACATCATACAATATAAACTATAGTGACTTCTCATGTTAATACATCATACAATATAAACTATTGTGACTTCTCATGTTAATACATCATACAATATAAACTATTGTGACTTCTCATGTTAATACATCATACAATATAAACTATTGTGACTTCTCATGTTAATGCATCATACAATATAAACTATTGTGACTTCTCATGTTCATACATTATACAATATAAACTATTGTGACTTCTCATGTTAATACATCATACAATATAAACTATTGTGACTTCTCATGTTAATACATCATACAATATAAACTATTGTGAATTCTCATGTTAATACATCATACAATATAAACTATAGTGACTTCATGTTAATGCATCATACAATATATACTATAGTAACTTCTCATATTAATACATCATACAATATAAACTATTGTGACTTCTCATCTTAATACATCATACAATATAAACTATTGTGACTTCTCATGTTAATACATCATACAATATAAACTATTGTGACTTCTCATGTTAATACATCATACAATATAAACTATAGTGACTTCTCATGTTAATACATCATACAATATAAACTATTGTGACTTCTCATGTTAATACATCATACAATATAAACTATTGTGAATTCCCATGTTAATACATCATACAATATAAACTATAGTGACTTCTCATGTTAATGCATCATACAATATAAACTATAGTAACTTCTCATGTTAATACATCATACAATATAAACTAACTATTGTGACTTCTCATGTTAATACATCATACAATATAAACTATTGTGACTTCTCATGTTAATACATCATACAATATAAACTATTGTGACTTCTCATGTTAATACATCATACAATATAAACTATTGTGACTTCTCATGTTAATACATCATACAATATAAACTATTGTGACTTCTCATGTTAATACATCATACAATATAAACTAACTATTGTGACTTCTCATGTTAATACATCATACAATATAAACTATAGTGACTTCTCATGTTAATACATCATACAATATAAACTATGGTGACTTCTCATGCTAATACATCATACAATATAAACTATTGTGACTTCTCATGTTAATACATCATACAATATAAACTATTGTGACTTCTCATGTTAATACATCATACAATATAAAATATTGTGACTTCTCATCTTAATACATCATACAATATAAACTATTGTGACTTCTCATGTTAATACATCATACAATATAAACTAACTATAGTGATTTCTCATGTTAATACATTATACAATATAAACTATAGTGACTTCTCATGTTAATACATCATACAATATAAACTATAGTGACTTCTCATGTTAATACATCATACAATATAAACTATTGTGACTTCTCATGTTAATACATCATACAATATAAACTATTGTGACTTCTCATGTTAATACATCATACAATATAAACTATTGTGACTTCTCATGTTAACACATCATACAATATAAACTATAGTGACTTCTCATGTTAATACATCATACAATATAAACTAACTATTGTGACTTCTCATGTTAATACATCATACAATATAAACTATTGTTACGTCTCATGTTAATACATCATACAATATAAACTATTGTAACTTCTCATGTTAATACATCATACAATATAAACTATTATGACTTCTCATGTTAATACATCATACAATATAAACTATAGTAACTTCTCATGTTAATACATCATACAATATAAACTATTGTTACGTCTCATGTTAATACATCATACAATATAAACTATAGTAACTTCGCATGTTAATACATCATACAATATAAACTATTGTGACTTCTCATGTTAATACATCATACAATATAAACTATTGTGACTTCTCATGTTAATACATCATACAATATAAACTATTATGACTTCTCATGTTAATACATCATACAATATAAACAATAGTGAATTCTCATGTTAATACATCATACAATATAAACTATTGTAACTTCTCATGTTAATACATCATACAATATAAACTAACTATTGTGACTTCTCATGTTAATACATCATACAATATAAACTATTGTGACTTCTCATGTTAATACATCATACAATATAAACTATAGTGACTTCTCATGTTAATACATTATAAAATATAAACTATAGTGACTTCTCATGTTAATACATCATACAATATAAACTATAGTGACTTCTCATGTTAATACATCATACAATATAAGCTATAGTGACTTCTCATGTTAATACATCATACAATATAAACTATAGTGACTTCTCATGTTAATACATCATTCAATATAAACTAACTATTGTGACTTCTCATGTTAATACATCATACAATATAAACTATTGTTACGTCTCATGTTAATACATCATACAATATAAACTATTGTAACTTCTCATGTTAGTACATCATACAATATAAACTATTGTGACTTCTCATGTTAATACATCATACAATATAAACTATAGTAACTTCTCATGTTAATACATCATACAATATAAACTAACTATTGTGACTTCTCATGTTAATACATCATACCATATAAATTATAATAACTTCTCATGTTAATACATCATACAATATAAACTATTGTGACTTCTCATGTTAATACATCATACAATATAAACTATAGTAACTTATCATGTTAATACATCATACAATATAAACTATTGTGACTTCTCATGTTAATACATCATACAATATAAACTAACTATTGTGACTTCTCATGTTAATACATCATACAATATAAACTATTGTGACATCTCATGTTAATACATCATAAAATATAAACTATAGTAACTTCTCATGTTAATACATCATACAATATAAACTATTGTGACTTCTCATGTTAATACATCATACAATATAAACTATTGTGTCTTCTCATGTTAAAACATCATACAATATAAACTATAGTAACTTTACATGTTAATACATCATACAATATAAACTAACTATTGTGACTTCTCATGTTAATACATCATACAATATAAACAATAGTGACTTTTCATGTTAATACATCATACAATATAAACTATAGTGACTTCTCATGTTAATACATCATACAATATAAACTATTGTGACTTCTCATCTTAATACATCATACAATAGGAACTATTGTGACTTCTCATGTTAATACATCATACAATATAAACTATACTGACTTCTCATGTTAATGCATCATACAATATAAACTATAGTGACTTCTCATGTTAATACATCATAGAATATAAACTATTGTGACTTCTCAACTTAATACATCATACAATATAAACTATTGTGACTTCTCATGTTAATACATCATACAATATAAACTATTGTGACTTCTCATGTTAATACATCATACAATATAAACTATAGTAACTTCTCATGTTAATACATCATACAATATAAACTATTGTGTCTTCTCATGTTAATACCTCATACAATATAAACTAACTATTGTGACTTCTCAGGTTAATACATCATACAATATAAACTATTGTGACTTCTCATGTTAATACATCATACAATATAAACGATAGTGACTTCTCATGTTAATACATCATACAATATAAACTATTGTGACTTCTCATGTTAATACATCATACAATATAAACTATTGTGACTTCTCATGTTAATACATCATACAATATAAACTATTGTGACTTCTCATGTTAATACATCATACAATATAAACTATTGTGACTTCTCATGTTAATACATCATTCAATATAAACTATTGTGACTTCTCATGTTAATACATCATACAATATAAACTATTGTGACTTCTCATGTTAATACATCATACAATATAAACTATTGTGACTTCTCATGTTAATACATCATACAATATAAACTATTGTGACTTCTCATGTTAATACATCATACAATATAAACTATTGTGTCTTCTCATGTTAAAACATCATACAATATAAACTATAGTAACTTTTCATGTTAATACATCATACAATATAAACTAACTATTGTGACTTCTCATGTTAATACATCATACAATATAAACAATAGTGACTTCTCATGTTAATACATCATACAATATAAACTATAGTGACTTCGCATGTTAATACATCATACAATATAAACTATTGTGACTTCTGATCTTAATACATCATACAATAGGAATTATTGTGACTTCTCATGTTAATACATCATACAATATAAACTATACTGACTTCTCATGTTAATGCATCATACAATATAAACTATAGTGACTTCTCATGTTAATACATCATACAATATAAACTATTGTGACTTCTCAACTTAATACATCATACAATATAAACTTTTGTGACTTATCATGTTAATACATCATACAATATAAACTATAGTAACTTCTCATGTTAATACATCATACAATATAAACTATAGTAACTTCTCATGTTAATACATCATACAATATAAACTATTGTGACTTCTCATGTTAATACATCATACAATATAAACTATTGTGACTTCTCATGTTAATACATCATACAATATAAACTATTGTGACTTCTCATGTTAATACATCATACAATATAAACTATTGTGACTTCTCATGTTAATGCATCATACAATATAAACTATTGTGACTTCTCATGTTAATACATCATACAATATAAACTATTGTGACTTCTCATGTTAATACATCATACAATATAAACTATTGTGAATTCTCATGTTAATACATCATACAATATAAACTATAGTGACTTCATGTTAATGCATCATACAATATATACTATAGTAACTTCTCATGTTAATACATCATACAATATAAACTATTGTGACTTCTCATCTTAATACATCATACAATATAAACTATTGTGACTTCTCATGTTAATACATCATACAATATAAACTATTGTGACTTCTCATGTTAATACATCATACAATATAAACGATAGTGACTTCTCATGTTAATACATCATACAATATAAACTATAGTGACTTCTCATGTTAATACATCATACAATATAAACTATTGTGACTTCTCATGTTAATACATCATACAATATAAACTATTGTGTCTTCTCATGTTAAAACATCATACAATATAAACTATAGTAACTTTTCATGTTAATACATCATACAATATAAACTAACTATTGTGACTTCTCATGTTAATACATCATACAATATAAACAATAGTGACTTCTCATGTTAATACATCATACAATATAAACTATAGTGACTTCTCATGTTAATACATCATACAATATAAACTATTGTGACTTCTGATCTTAATACATCATACAATAGGAATTATTGTGACTTCTCATGTTAATACATCATACAATATAAACTATACTGATTTCTCATGTTAATGCATCATACAATATAAACTATAGTGACTTCTCATGTTAATACATCATACAATATAAACTATTGTGACTTCTCAACTTAATACATCATACAATATAAACTATTGTGACTTATCATGTTAATACATCATACAATATAAACTATAGTAACTTCTCATGTTAATACATCATACAATATAAACTATAGTAACTTCTCATGTTAATACATCATACAATATAAACTATTGTGACTTCTCATGTTAATACATCATACAATATAAACTATTGTGACTTCTCATGTTAATACATCATACAATATAAACTATTGTGACTTCTCATGTTAATACATCATACAATATAAACTATTGTGACTTCTCATGTTAATGCATCATACAATATAAACTATTGTGACTTCTCATGTTAATACATCATACAATATAAACTATTGTGACTTCTCATGTTAATACATCATACAATATAAACTATTGTGAATTCTCATGTTAATACATCATACAATATAAACTATAGTGACTTCATGTTAATGCATCATACAATATATACTATAGTAACTTCTCATGTTAATACATCATACAATATAAACTATTGTGACTTCTCATCTTAATACATCATACAATATAAACTATTGTGACTTCTCATGTTAATACATCATACAATATAAACTATAGTGACTTCTCATGTTAATACATCATACAATATAAACTATAGTGACTTCTCATGTTAATACATCATACAATATAAACTATAGTGTCTTCTCATGTTAATACATCATACAATATAAACTATTGTGAATTCTCATGTTAATACATCATACAATATAAACTATTGTGACTTCTCATGTTAATGCATCATACAATATAAACTATAGTAACTTCTCATGTTAATACATCATACAATATAAACTAACTATTGTGACTTCTCATGTTAATACATCATACAATATAAACTATTGTGACTTCTCATGTTAATACATCATACAATATAAACTATTGTGACTTCTCATGTTAATACATCATACAATATAAACTAACTATTGTGACTTCTCATGTTAATACATTATACAATATAAACTATTGTGACTTCTCATGTTAATACATCATACAATATAAACTATGGTGACTTCTCATGTTAATACATCATACAATATAAACTATTGTGACTTCTCATGTTAATACAGCATACAATATAAACTATTGTGACTTCTCATGTTAATACATCATACAATATAAACTATTGTGACTTCTCATGTTAAGACATCATACAATATAAACTATTGTGACTTCTCATGTTAATACATCATACAATATAAACTAACTAAAGTGACTTCTCATGTTAATACATTATACAATATAAACTATAGTGACTTCTCATGTTAATACATCATACAATATAAACTATAGTGACTTCTCATGTTAATACATCATACAATATAAACTATTGTGACTTCTCATGTTAATACATCATACAATATAAACTATTGTGACTTCTCATGTTAATACATCATACAATATAAACTATTGTGACTTCTCATGTTAATACATCATACAATATAAACTATAGTGACTTCTCATGTTAATACATCATACAATATAAACTAACTATTGTGACTTCTCATGTTAATACATCATACAATATAAACTATTGTGACTTCTCATGTTAATACATCATACAATATAAACTATTATGACTTCTCATGTTAATACATCATACAATATAAACTATTGTAACTTCTCATGTTAATACATCATACAATATAATCTAACTATTGTGACTTCTCATGTTAATACATCATACCATATAAATTATAGTAACTTCTCATGTTAATACATCATACAATATAAACGATAGTGACTTCTCATCTTAATACATCATACAATATAAACTATTGTGACTTCTCATGTTAATACATCATACAATATAAACTATAGTAACTTTGCATGTTAATACATCATACAATATAAACTATTGTGACTTCTCATGTTAATTCATCATACAATATAAACTATTGTGACTTCTCATGTTAATACATCATACAATATAAACTATTGTGACTTCTCATGTTAATACATCATACAATATAAACAATAGTGACTTCTCATGTTAATACATCATACAATATAAACTATTGTAACTTCTCATGTTAATACATCATACAATATAAACTAACTATTGTGACTTCTCATGTTAATACATCATACCATATAAATTATAGTAACTTCTCATGTTAATACATCATACAATATAAACGATAGTGACTTCTCATCTTAATACATCATACAATATAAACTATTGTGACTTCTCATGTTAATACATCATACAATATAAACTATAGTAACTTCGCATGTTAATACATCATACAATATAAACTATTGTGACTTCTCATGTTAATTCATCATACAATATAAACTATTGTGACTTCTCATGTTAATACATCATACAATATAAACTATTGTGACTTCTCATGTTAATACATCATACAATATAAACAATAGTGACTTCTCATGTTAATACATCATACAATATAAACTATTGTAACTTCTCATGTTAATACATCATACAATATAAACTAACTATTGTGACTTCTCATGTTAATACATCATACAATATAAACTATTGTGACTTCTCATGTTAATACATCATACAATATAAACTATAGTGACTTCTCATGTTAATACATTATACAATATAAACTATAGTGACTTCTCATGTTAATACATCATACAATATAAACTATAGTGACTTCTCATGTTAATACATCATACAATATAAACTAACTATTGTGACTTCTCATGTTAATACATCATACAATATAAACTATTGTAACTTCTCATGTTAATACATCATACAATATAAACTATTGTGACTTCTCATGTTAATACATCATACAATATAAACTATAGTAACTTCTCATGTTAATACATCATACAATATAAACTAACTATTGTGACTTTTCATGTTAATACATCATACCATATAAATTATAGTAACTTCTCATGTTAATACATCATACAATATAAACTATAGTGACTTCTCATCTTAATACATCATACAATATAAACTATAGTGACTTCTCATGTTAATACATCATACAATATAAACTATAGTAACTTCTCATGTTAATACATCATACAATATAAACTATTGTGACTTCTCATGTTAATACATCATACAATATAAACTATTGTGACTTCTCATGTTAATACATCATACAATATAAACTATTGTGACTTCTCATGTTAATACATCATACAATATAAACTATAGTAACTTCTCATGTAAATACATCATACAATATAAACTAACTATTGTGACTTCTCATGTTAATACATCATACAATATAAACTATAGTGACTTCTCATGTTAATACATCATACAATATAAACTATTGTGACTTCTCATGTTAATACATCATACAATATAAACTATTGTGACTTCTCATGTTAATACATCATACAATATAAACTATTGTGACTTCTCATGTTAATGAATCATACAATATAAACTATACTGACTTCTCATGTTAATACATGATACAATATAAACTATTGTGACTTCTCATATTAATACATCATACACTATAAACTATTTTGACTTCTCATGTTAATACATCATACAATATAAACTATTGTGACTGCTCATGTTAATACATCATACAATATAAACAATAGTGACTTCTCATGTTAATACATCATACAATATAAACTATTGTAACTTCTCATGTTAATACATCATACAATATAAACTAACTATTGTGACTTCTCATGTTAATACATCATACCATATAAATTATAGTAACTTCTCATGTTAATACATCATACAATATAAACGATAGTGACTTCTCATCTTAATACATCATACAATATAAACTATTGTGACTTCTCATGTTAATACATCATACAATATAAACTATAGTAACTTCGCATGTTAATACATCATACAATATAAACTATTGTGACTTCTCATGTTAATTCATCATACAATATAAACTATTGTGACTTCTCATGTTAATACATCATACAATATAAACTATTGTGACTTCTCATGTTAATACATCATACAATATAAACTATAGTGACTTCTCATGTTAATACATCATACAATATAAACTAACTATTGTGACTTCTCATGTTAATACATCATACAATATAAACTATTGTGACTTCTCATGTTAATACATCATACAATATAAACTATTATGACTTCTCATGTTAATACATCATACAATATAAACTATAGTAACTTCTCATGTTAATACATCATACAATATAAACTATAGTAACTTCTCATGTTAATACATCATACAATATAATCTAACTATTGTGACTTCTCATGTTAATACATCATACCATATAAATTATAGTAACTTCTCATCTTAATACATCATACAATATAAACGATAGTGACTTCTCATCTTAATACATCATACAATATAAACTATTGTGACTTCTCATGTTAATACTTCATACAATATAAACTATAGTAACTTTGCATGTTAATACATCATACAATATAAACTATTGTGACTTCTCATGTTAATTCATCATACAATATAAACTATTGTGACTTCTCATGTTAATACATCATACAATATAAACTATTGTGACTTCTCATGTTAATACATCATACAATATAAACAATAGTGACTTCTCATGTTAATAAATCATACAATATAAACTATTGTAACTTCTCATGTTAATACATCATACAATATAAACTAACTATTGTGACTTCTCATGTTAATACATCATACCATATAAATTATAGTAACTTCTCATGTTAATACATCATACAATATAAACGATAGTGACTTCTCATCTTAATACATCATACAATATAAACTATTGTGACTTCTCATGTTAATACATCATACAATATAAACTATAGTAACTTCGCATGTTAATACATCATACAATATAAACTATTGTGACTTCTCGTGTTAATTCATCATACAATATAAACTATTGTGACTTCTCATGTTAATACATCATACAATATAAACTATTGTGACTTCTCATGTTAATACATCATACAATATAAACAATAGTGACTTCTCATGTTAATACATCATACAATATAAACTATTGTAACTTCTCATGTTAATACATCATACAATATAAACTAACTATTGTGACTTCTCATGTTAATACATCATACAATATAAACTATTGTGACTTCTCATGTTAATACATCATACAATATAAACTATTGTGACTTCTCATGTTAATACATTATACAATATAAACTATAGTGACTTCTCATGTTAATACATCATACAATATAAACTATAGTGACTTCTCATGTTAATACATCATACAATATAAACTAACTATTGTGACTTCTCATGTTAATACATCATACAATATAAACTATTGTAACTTCTCATGTTAATACATCATACAATATAAACTATTGTGACTTCTCATGTTAATACATCATACAATATAAACTATAGTAACTTCTCATGTTAATACATCATACAATATAAACTAACTATTGTGACTTTTCATGTTAATACATCATACCATATAAATTATAGTAACTTCTCATGTTAATACATCATACAATATAAACTATAGTGACTTCTCATCTTAATACATCATACAATATAAACTATAGTGACTTCTCATGTTAATACATCATACAATATAAACTATAGTAACTTCTCATGTTAATACATCATACAATATAAACTATTGTGACTTCTCATGTTAATACATCATACAATATAAACTATTGTGACTTCTCATGTTAATACATCATACAATATAAACTATTGTGACTTCTCATGTTAATACATCATACAATATAAACTATAGTAACTTCTCATGTAAATACATCATACAATATAAACTAACTATTGTGACTTCTCATGTTAATACATCATACAATATAAACTATAGTGACTTCTCATGTTAATACATCATACAATATAAACTATTGTGACTTCTCATGTTAATACATCATACAATATAAACTATTGTGACTTCTCATGTTAATACATCATACAATATAAACTATTGTGACTTCTCATGTTAATGAATCATACAATATAAACTATACTGACTTCTCATGTTAATACATGATACAATATAAACTATTGTGACTTCTCATATTAATACATCATACACTATAAACTATTTTGACTTCTCATGTTAATACATCATACAATATAAACTATTGTGACTGCTCATGTTAATACATCATACAATATAAACAATAGTGACTTCTCATGTTAATACATCATACAATATAAACTATTGTAACTTCTCATGTTAATACATCATACAATATAAACTAACTATTGTGACTTCTCATGTTAATACATCATACCATATAAATTATAGTAACTTCTCATGTTAATACATCATACAATATAAACGATAGTGACTTCTCATCTTAATACATCATACAATATAAACTATTGTGACTTCTCATGTTAATACATCATACAATATAAACTATAGTAACTTCGCATGTTAATACATCATACAATATAAACTATTGTGACTTCTCATGTTAATTCATCATACAATATAAACTATTGTGACTTCTCATGTTAATACATCATACAATATAAACTATTGTGACTTCTCATGTTAATATATCATACAATATAAACAATAGTGACTTCTCATGTTAATACATCATACAATATAAACTATTGTAACTTCTCATGTTAATACATCATACAATATAAACTAACTATTGTGACTTCTCATGTTAATACATCATACAATATAAACTATTGTGACTTCTCATGTTAATACATCATACAATATAAACTATTGTGACTTCTCATGTTAATACATTATACAATATAAACTATAGTGACTTCTCATGTTAATACATCATACAATATAAACTATAGTGACTTCTCATGTTAATACATCATACAATATAAACTAACTATTGTGACTTCTCATGTTAATACATCATACAATATAAACTATTGTAACTTCTCATGTTAATACATCATACAATATAAACTATTGTGACTTCTCATGTTAATACATCATACAATATAAACTATAGTAACTTCTCATGTTAATACATCATACAATATAAACTAACTATTGTGACTTTTCATGTTAATACATCATACCATATAAATTATAGTAACTTCTCATGTTAATACATCATACAATATAAACTATAGTGACTTCTCATCTTAATACATCATACAATATAAACTATAGTGACTTCTCATGTTAATACATCATACAATATAAACTATTGTAACTTCTCATGTTAATACATCATACAATATAAACTATTGTGACTTCTCATGTTAATACATCATACAATATAAACTATTGTGACTTCTCATGTTAATACATCATACAATATAAACTATAGTAACTTCTCATGTAAATACATCATACAATATAAACTAACTATTGTGACTTCTCATGTTAATACATCATACAATATAAACTATAGTGACTTCTCATGTTAATACATCATACAATATAAACTATTGTGACTTCTCATGTTAATACATCATACAATATAAACTATTGTGACTTCTCATGTTAATACATCATACAATATAAACTATTGTAACTTCTCATGTTAATGAATCATACAATATAAACTATACTGACTTCTCATGTTAATACATGATACAATATAAACTATTGTGACTTCTCATATTAATACATCATACACTATAAACTATTTTGACTTCTCATGTTAATACATCATACAATATAAACTATTGTGACTGCTCATGTTAATACATCATACAATATAAACAATAGTGACTTCTCATGTTAATACATCATACAATATAAACTATTGTAACTTCTCATGTTAATACATCATACAATATAAACAATAGTGACTTCTCATGTTAATACATCATACAATATAAATTATTGTAACTTCTCATGTTAATACATCATACAATATAAACTAACTATTGTGACTTCTCATGTTAATACATCATACAATATAAACTATTGTGACTTCTCATGTTAATACATCATACAATATAAACTATTGTAACTTCTCAAGTTAATACATCATACAATATAAACTATTGTGACTTCTCATGTTAATACATCATACAATATAAACTATAGTAACTTCTCATGTTAATACATCATACAATATAAACTAACTATTGTGACTTTTCATGTTAATACATCATACCATATAAATTATAGTAACTTCTCATGTTAATACATCATACAATATAAACTATAGTGACTTCTCATCTTAATACATCATACAATATAAACTATTGTGACTTCTCATGTTAATACATCATACAATATAAACTATAGTAACTTCTCATGTTAATACATCATACAATATAAACTATTGTGACTTCTCATGTTAATACATCATACAATATAAACTATTGTGACTTCTCATGTTAATACATCATACAATATAAACTATTGTGACTTCTCATGTTAATACATCATACAATATAAACTATAGTAACTTCTCATGTAAATACATCATACAATATAAACTAACTATTGTGACTTCTCATGTTAATACATCATACAATATAAACTATAGTGACTTCTCATGTTAATACATCATACAATATAAACTATTGTGACTTCTCATGTTAATACATCATACAATATAAACTATTGTGACTTCTCATGTTAATACATCATACAATATAAACTATTGTGACTGCTCATGTTAATACATCATACAATATAAACAATAGTGACTTCTCATGTTAATACATCATACAATATAAACTATTGTAACTTCTCATGTTAATACATCATACAATATAAACTAACTATTGTGACTTCTCATGTTAATACATCATACCATATAAATTATAGTAACTTCTCATTTTAATACATCATACAATATAAACGATAGTGACTTCTCATCTTAATACATCATACAATATAAACTATTGTGACTTCTCATGTTAATACATCATACAATATAAACTATAGTAACTTCGCATGTTAATACATCATACAATATAAACTATTGTGACTTCTCATGTTAATTCATCATACAATATAAACTATTGTGACTTCTCATGTTAATACATCATACAATATAAACTAACTATTGTGACTTCTCATGTTAATACATCATACAATATAAACAATAGTGACTTCTCATGTTAATACATCATACAATATAAATTATTGTAACTTCTCATGTTAATACATCATACAATATAAACTAACTATTGTGACTTCTCATGTTAATACATCATACAATATAAACTATTGTGACTTCTCATGTTAATACATCATACAATATAAACTATTGTAACTTCTCAAGTTAATACATCATACAATATAAACTATTGTGACTTCTCATGTTAATACATCATACAATATAAACTATAGTAACTTCTCATGTTAATACATCATACAATATAAACTAACTATTGTGACTTTTCATGTTAATACATCATACCATATAAATTATAGTAACTTCTCATGTTAATACATCATACAATATAAACTATAGTGACTTCTCATCTTAATACATCATACAATATAAACTATTGTGACTTCTCATGTTAATACATCATACAATATAAACTATAGTAACTTCTCATGTTAATACATCATACAATATAAACTATTGTGACTTCTCATGTTAATACATCATACAATATAAACTATTGTGACTTCTCATGTTAATACATCATACAATATAAACTATTGTGACTTCTCATGTTAATACATCATACAATATAAACTATAGTAACTTCTCATGTAAATACATCATACAATATAAACTAACTATTGTGACTTCTCATGTTAATACATCATACAATATAAACTATAGTGACTTCTCATGTTAATACATCATACAATATAAACTATTGTGACTTCTCATGTTAATACATCATACAATATAAACTATTGTGACTTCTCATGTTAATACATCATACAATATAAACTATTGTGACTGCTCATGTTAATACATCATACAATATAAACAATAGTGACTTCTCATGTTAATACATCATACAATATAAACTATTGTAACTTCTCATGTTAATACATCATACAATATAAACTAACTATTGTGACTTCTCATGTTAATACATCATACCATATAAATTATAGTAACTTCTCATGTTAATACATCATACAATATAAACGATAGTGACTTCTCATCTTAATACATCATACAATATAAACTATTGTGACTTCTCATGTTAATACATCATACAATATAAACTATAGTAACTTCGCATGTTAATACATCATACAATATAAACTATTGTGACTTCTCATGTTAATTCATCATACAATATAAACTATTGTGACTTCTCATGTTAATACATCATACAATATAAACTATTGTGACTTCTCATGTTAATACATCATACAATATAAACAATAGTGACTTCTCATGTTAATACATCATACAATATAAATTATTGTAACTTCTCATGTTAATACATCATACAATATAAACTAACTATTGTGACTTCTCATGTTAATACATCATACAATATAAACTATTGTGACTTCTCATGTTAATACATCATACAATATAAACTATTGTAACTTCTCATGTTAATACATCATACAATATAAACTATTGTGACTTCTCATGTTAATACATCATACAATATAAACTATAGTAACTTCTCATGTTAATACATCATACAATATAAACTAACTATTGTGACTTTTCATGTTAATACATCATACCATATAAATTATAGTAACTTCTCATGTTAATACATCATACAATATAAACTATAGTGACTTCTCATCTTAATACATCATACAATATAAACTATTGTGACTTCTCATGTTAATACATCATACAATATAAACTATAGTAACTTCTCATGTTAATACATCATACAATATAAACTATTGTGACTTCTCATGTTAATACATCATACAATATAAACTATTGTGACTTCTCATGTTAATACATCATACAATATAAACTATTGTGACTTCTCATGTTAATACATCATACAATATAAACTATAGTAACTTCTCATGTAAATACATCATACAATATAAACTAACTAATGTGACTTCTCATGTTAATACATCATACAATATAAACTATAGTGACTTCTCATGTTAATACATCATACAATATAAACTATTGTGACTTCTCATGTTAATACATCATACAATATAAACTATTGTGACTTCTCATGTTAATACATCATACAATATAAACTATTGTGACTTCTCATGTTAATGAATCATACAATATAAACTATACTGACTTCTCATGTTAATACATCATACAATATAAACTATTGTGACTTCTCATATTAATACATCATACACTATAAACTATTTTGACTTCTCATGTTAATACATCATACAATATAAACTATTGTGACTGCTCATGCTAATACATCATACAATATAAACTATAGTGACTTCTCATGTTAATACATCATACAATATAAACTATAGTGACTTCTCATGTTAATACATCATACAATATAAACTATTGTGACTTCTCATGTTAATACATCATACAATATAAATTATTGTGACTGTTCATGTTAATACATCATACAATATAAACTATAGTGACTTCTCATGTTAATACATCATACAATATAAACTATTGTGACTGCTCATGTTAATACATCATACAATATAAACTATAGTGACTTCTCAAGTTAATACATCATATAATATAAACTATAGTGACTTCTCATGTTAATACATCATAAAATATAAACAATAGTGACTTTTCATGTTAATACATCATAAAATATAATCTATTGTGACTGCTCATGTTAATACATCATACAATATAAACTATTGTGACTTCTCATGTTAATACATCATAAAATATAAACAATAGTGACTTTTCATGTTAATGCATCATAAAATATAAACTATTGTGACTGCTCATATTAATACATCATACAATATAAACTATTGTGACTGCTCATGTTAATACATCATACAATATAAACTATTGTGACTTCTCATGTTAATACATCATACAATATAAACAATAGTGACTTCTCATGTTAATACATCATACAATATAAACTATTGTAACTTCTCATGTTAATACATCATACAATATAAACTAACTATTGTGACTTCTCATGTTAATACATCATACAATATAAACTAACTATTGTGACTTCTCATGTTAATACATCATACAATATAAACAATAGTGACTTCTCATCTTAATACATCATACAATATAAACTGTTGTGACTTCTCATGTTAATACATCATACAATATAAACTATACTGACTTCTCATGTTAATGCATCATACAATATAAACTATAGTGACTTCTCATGTTAATACATCATACAATATAAACTATTGTGACTTCTCATGTTAATACATCATACAATATAAACTATTGTGACTTCTCATGTTAATACATCATACAATATAAACTAACTATTGTGACTTGTCATGTTAATACATCATACAATATAAACTATTGTGACTTCTCATGTTAATACATCATACAATATAAACTATATTGACTTCTCATGTTAATACATCATACAATATAAACGATAGTGACTTCTCATGTTAATACATCATACAATATAAACTATTGTGACTTCTCATGTTAATACATCATACAATATAAATTAGTGTGACTTCTCATGTTAATACATCATACAATATAAACTATTGTGACTTCTCATGTTAATACATCATACAATATAAACTATTGTGACTTCTCATGTTAATACATCATACAATATAAACTATTGTGACTTCTCATGTTAATACATCATACAATATAAACTATAGTAATTTCTCTTGTTAATACATCATACAATATAAACTAACTATTGTGACTTCTCATGTTAATACATCATACAATATAAACGATAGTGACTTCTCATGTTAATACATCATACAATATAAACTATTGTGACTTCTCATGTTAATACATCATACAATATAAACTATTGTGACTTCTCATGTTAATACATCATACAATATAAACTATTGTGACTTCTCATGTTAATACATCATACAATATAAACTATTGTGACTTCTCATGTTAATGAATCATACAATATAAACTATACTGACTTCTCATGTTAATACATCATACAATATAAACTATAGTGACTTCTCATGTTAATACATCATACACTATAAACTATTGTGACTTCTCATGTTAATACTTAATACAATATAAACTATTGTGACTGCTCATGTTAATACATCATACAATATAAATGATAGTACCTTCTCATGTTAATACATCATACAATATAAACTATAGTGACTTCTCATGTTAATACATCATACAATATAAACTATTGTGACTTCTCATGTTAATACATCATAAAATATAAACAATAGTGACTTTTCATATTAATACATCATAAAATATAAACTATTGTGATTGCTCATGTTAATACATCATACAATATAAACTATTGTGACTGTTCATGTTAATACATCATACAATACAAACTATAGTGACTTCTCATGTTAATACATCATACAATATAAACTATAGTAACTTCTCATGTTAATACATCATACAATATAAACTATTGTGATTGCTCATGTTAATACATCATACAATATAAACTATAGTGACTTCTCATGTTAATACATCATACAATATGAACTATTGTGACTGCTCATGTTAATACATCATACAATATAAACATTAGTGACTTCTCAAGTTAATACATCATACAATATAAACTATAGTGACTTCTCATGTTAATACATCATAAATTATAAACAATAGTGACTTTTCATGTTAATACATCATAAAATATAAACTATTGTGACTGCTCATGTTAATACATCATACAATATAAACTATTGTGACTTCTCATGTTAATGCATCATAAAATATAAAAAATAGTGACTTTTCATGTTAATACATCATAAAATATAAACTATTGTGACTGCTCATGTTAATACATCATACAATATAAACTATTGTGACTGCTCATGTTAATACATCATACAATATAAACTATAGTGACTTCTCATGTTAATACATCATACAATATAAACTATAGTAACTTCTCATGTTAATACATCATACAATATAAACTATTGTGACTGCTATGTTAATGCATCATACAATATAAACTATTGTGACTTCTCATGTTAATACATCATACAATATAAACTATAGTGACTTCTCATGTTAATACATCATACAATATAAACTATAGTGACTTCTCATGTTAATACATCATACAATATAAACTATTGTGACTTCTCATGTTAATACATCATACAATATAAACTATTGTGACTTCTCATGTTAATACATCATACAATATAAACTATTGTGACTTCTCATGTTAATACATCATACAATATAAACTATTGTGACTTCTCATGTTAATACATCATACAATATAAACTATAGTGACTTCTCATGTTAATACATCATACAATATAAACTATTGTGACTTGTCATGTTAATACATCATACAATATAAACTATTGTGACTTCTCATGTTAATACATCATACAATATAAACTATTGTGACTTCTCATGTTAATACATCATACAATATAAACTATAGTAACTTCTCATGTTAATACATCATACAATATAAACTAACTATTGTGACTTCTCATGTTAATACATCATACAATATAAAATATAGTGACTTCTCATGTTAATACATCAAACAATATAAACTATAGTGACTTCTCCTGTTAATACATCATACAATATAAACTATTGTGACTTCTCATGTTAATACATCATACAATATAAACTATTGTGACTTCTCATGTTAATACATCAAACAATATAAACTATTGTGACTTCTCATGTTAATGAATCATACAATATAAACTATACTGACTTCTCATGTTAATACATCATACAATATAAACTATAGTGACTTCTCATGTTAATACATCATACACTATAAACTATTGTGACTTCTCATGTTAATACATCATACAATATAAACTATTGTGACTGCTCATGTTAATACATCATACAATATAAACTATAGTGACTTCTCATGTTAATACATCATACAATATAAACTATTGTGACTTCTCATGTTAATACATCATACAATATAAACTATTGTGACTTCTCATGTTAATACATCATAAAATATAAACAATAGTGACTTTTCATGTTAATACATCATAAAATATAAACTATTGTGACTTCTCATGTTAATACATCATACAATATAAACTATTGTGACTGTTCATGTTAATACATCATACAATATAAACTATAGTGACTTCTCATGTTAATACATCATACAATATAAACTATTGTAACTTCTCATGTTAATACATCATACAATATAAACTATTGTGACTGCTCATGTTAATACATCATACAATATAAACTATAGTGACTTCTCATGTTAATACATCATACCATATGAAATATTGTGACTGCTCATGTTAATACATCATACAATATAAACTATAGTGACTTCTCAAGTTAATACATCATACAATATAAACTATAGTGATTTCTCATGTTAATACATCATAAAATATAAACAATAGTGACTTTTCATGTTAATACATCATAAAATATAAACTATTGTGACTGCTCATGTTAATACATCATACAATATAAACTATTGTGACTTCTCATATTATTGCATCATAAAATATAAACAATAGTGACTTTTCATGTTAATACATCATAAAATATAAACTATTGTGACTGCTCATGTTAATACATCATACAATATAAACTATTGTGACTGCTCATGTTAATACATCATACAATATAAACTATAGTGACTTCTCATGTTATTACATCATACAATATAAACTATTGTGACTGCTCATGTTAATGCATCATACAATATAAACTATTGTGACTTCTCATGTTAATACATCATACAATATAAACTATAGTGACTTCTCATTTTAATACATCATACAATATAAACTATTGTGACTTCTCATGTTAATACATCATACAATATAAACTATTGTGACTTCTCATGTTAATACATCATACAATATAAACTATTGTGACTTCTCATGTTAATACATCATACAATATAAACTATTGTGACTTCTCATGTTAATACATCATACAATATAAACTATAGTAACTGCTCATGTTAATACATCATACAATATAAACTAACTATTGTGACTTCTCATGTTAATAAATCATACAATATAAACAATAGTGACTTCTCATTTTAATACATCATACAATATAAACTGTTGTGACTTCTCATGTTAATACATCATACAATATAAACTATTGTGACTTCTCATGTTAATGCATCATACAATATAAACTATAGTGACTTCTCATGTTAATACATCATACAATATAAACTATTGTGACTTCTCAACTTAATACATCATACAATATAAACTATAGTAATTTCTCATGTTAATGCATCATACAATATAAACTATAGTAACTTCTCATGTTAATACATCATACAATATAAACTATAGTGACTTCTCATGTTAATACATCATACAATATAAACTATTGTGACTTGTCATGTTAATACATCATACAATATAAACTATTGTGACTTCTGATGTTAATACATCATACAATATAAACTATTGTGACTTCTCATGTTAATACATCATACAATATAAACTATGCTGACTTCTCATGTTAATGCATCATACAATATAAACTAACTATTGTGACTTCTCATGTTAATACATCATACAATATAAACTATTGTGACTTCTCATGTTAATACATCATACAATATAAAATATTGTGACTTCTCATGTTAATACATTATACAATATAAACTATGCTGACTTCTCATGTTATTGCGTCATACAATATAAACTATTGTGACTTCTCATGTTAATACATCATACAATATAAACTATTGTGACTTCTCATGTTAATACATCATACAATATAAACTATTGTGACTTCTCATGTTAATACATCATACAATATAAACTATTGTGACTTCTCAGGTTAATACATCATACAATATAAACTATTGTGACTTCTCATGTTAATACATAATACACAATAAACTCTACTGACTTCTCATGTTAATGCATCATACAATATAAACTATTGTGACTTCTCATGTTAATACATCATACAATAGAAACTATTGTGACTTCTCATGTTAATACATCATACAATATAAACTATTTTGACTTCTCATGTTAATACATTATACAATATAAACTATTGTGACTTCTCATGTTAATACATCATACAATATAAACTATAGTGACTTCTCATCATACAATATAAACTATTGTGACTTCTCATGTTAATACATCATACAATATAAACTATTGTGACTTCTCATGTTAATACATCATACAATATAAACTATTGTGACTTCTCATGTTAATACATCATACAATATAAACTATAGTAACTCTCATGTTAATACATCATACAATATAAACTATAGTGACTTCTCATGTTAATACATCATACAATATAAACCATTGTGACTTCTCATGTTAATACATCATACAATATAAACCATAGTGACTTCTCATGTTAATACATCATACAATATAAACTATTGTGAATTCTCATGTTAATACATCATACAATATAAACTATTGTGACTTCACATGTTAATACATCATACAATATAAACTATTGTGACTTCTCATGTTAATACATCATACAATATAAACTATTGTGACTTCTCAAGTTAATACATCATACAATATAAACTATTGTGAATTCTCATGTTAATACATTATAAAATATAAACTATTGTGAATTCTCATTTTAATACATCATACAATATAAACTATTTTGACTGCACAAGTTAATGCATCATACAATATAAACTATTGTGACTTCTCATGTTAATACATCATACAATATAAACTATTGTGACTTCTCATGTTAATACATCATACAATATAAACTATTGTGACTTCTCATGTTAATACATCATACAATATAAACTATTGTGACTTCTCATGTTAATACATCATACAATATAAACTATTGTGACTTCTCATGTTAATACATCATACAATATAAACTATTGTGACTTCTCATGTTAATACATCATACAATATAAACTATAGTAACTTCTCATGTTAATACATCATACAATATAAACTAACTATTGTGACTTCTCATGTTAATACATCATACAATATAAACTATAGTGACTTCTCCTGTTAATACATCATACAATATAAAATATTGTGACTTCTCATGTTAATACATCATACAATATAAACTATTGTGACTTCTCATGTTAATACATCATACAATATAAACTATTGTGACTTCTCATGTTAATACATCAAACAATATAAACTATTGTGACTTCTCATGTTAATGAATCATACAATATAAACTATACTGACTTCTCATGTTAATACATCATACAATATAAACTATAGTGACTTCTCATGTTAATACATCATACACTATAAACTATTGTGACTTCTCATGTTAATACATCATACAATATAAACTATTGTGACTGCTCATGTTAATACATCATACAATATAAACTATAGTGACTTCTCATGTTAATACATCATACAATATAAACTATAGTGACTTCTCATGTTAATACATCATACAATATAAACTATTGTGACTTCTCATGTTAATACATCATAAAATATAAACAATAGTGACTTTTCATGTTAATACATCATAAAATATAAACTATTGTGACTTCTCATGTTAATACATCATACAATATAAACTATTGTGACTGTTCATGTTAATACATCATACAATATAAACTATAGTGACTTCTCATGTTAATACATCATACAATATAAACTATAGTAACTTCTCATGTTAATACATCATACAATATAAACTATTGTGACTGCTCATGTTAATACATCATACAATATAAACTATAGTGACTTCTCATGTTAATACATCATACAATATGAAATATTGTGACTGCTCATGTTAATACATCATACAATATAAACTATAGTGACTTCTCAAGTTAATACATCATACAATATAAACTATAGTGATTTCTCATGTTAATACATCATAAAATATAAACAATAGTGACTTTTCATGTTAATACATCATAAAATATAAAACTATTGTGACTTCTCATATTATTGCATCATAAAATATAAACAATAGTGACTTTTCATGTTAATACATCATAAAATATAAACTATTGTGACTGCTCATGTTAATACATCATACAATATAAACTATTGTGACTGCTCATGTTAATACATCATACAATATAAACTATAGTGACTTCTCATGTTAATACATCATACAATATAAACTATAGTAACTTCTCATGTTAATACATCATACAATATAAACTATTGTGACTGCTCATGTTAATGCATCATACAATATAAACTATTGTGACTTCTCATTTTAATACATCATACAATATAAACTATAGTGACTTCTCATTTTAATACATCATACAATATAAACTATTGTGACTTCTCATGTTAATACATCATACAATATAAACTATTGTGACTTCTCATGTTAATACATCATACAATATAAACTATTGTGACTTCTCATGTTAATACATCATACAATATAAACTATTGTGACTTCTCATGTTAATACATCATACAATATAAACTATAGTAACTGCTCATGTTAATACATCATACAATATAAACTAACTATTGTGACTTCTCATGTTAATAAATCATACAATATAAACAATAGTGACTTCTCATTTTAATACATCATACAATATAAACTGTTGTGACTTCTCATGTTAATACATCATACAATATAAACTATTGTGACTTCTCATGTTAATGCATCATACAATATAAACTATAGTGACTTCTCATGTTAATACATCATACAATATAAACTATTGTGACTTCTCAACTTAATACATCATACAATATAAACTATAGTAACTTCTCATGTTAATGCATCATACAATATAAACTATAGTAACTTCTCATGTTAATACATCATACAATATAAACTATAGTGACTTCTCATGTTAATACATCATACAATATAAACTATTGTGACTTCTCATGTTAATACATCATACAATATAAACTATTGTGACTTCTGATGTTAATACATCATACAATATAAACTATTGTGACTTCTCATGTTAATACATCATACAATATAAACTATGCTGACTTCTCATGTTAATGCATCATACAATATAAACTATTGTGACTTCTCATGTTAATACATCATACAATATAAACTATTGTGACTTCTCATGTTAATACATCATACAATATAAAATATTGTGACTTCTCATGTTAATACATCATACAATATAAACTATGCTGACTTCTCATGTTATTGCGTCATACAATATAAACTATTGTGACTTCTCATGTTAATACATCATACAATATAAACTATTGTGACTTCTCATGTTAATACATCATACAATATAAACTATTGTGACTTCTCATGTTAATACATCATACAATATAAACTATTGTGACTTCTCAGGTTAATACATCATACAATATAAACTATTGTGACTTCTCATGTTAATACATAATACACAATAAACTCTACTGACTTCTCATGTTAATGCATCATACAATATAAACTATTGTGACTTCTCATGTTAATACATCATACAATATAAACTATTGTGACTTCTCATGTTAATACATCATACAATATAAACTATTGTGACTTCTCAGGTTAATACATCATACAATATAAACTATTGTGACTTCTCATGTTAATACATAATACACAATAAACTCTACTGACTTCTCATGTTAATGCATCATACAATATAAACTATTGTGAATTCTCATGTTAATACATTATAAAATATAAACTATTGTGAATTCTCATTTTAATACATCATACAATATAAACTATTTTGACTGCACAAGTTAATGCATCATACAATATAAACTATTGTGACTTCTCATGTTAATACATCATACAATATAAACTATTGTGACTTCTCATGTTAATACATCATACAATATAAACTATTGTGACTTCTCATGTTAATACATCATACAATATAAACTATTGTGACTTCTCATGTTAATACATCATACAATATAAACTATTGTGACTTCTCATGTTAATACATCATACAATATAAACTATTGTGACTTCTCATGTTAATACATCATACAATATAAACTATAGTAACTTCTCATGTTAATACATCATACAATATAAACTAACTATTGTGACTTCTCATGTTAATACATCATACAATATAAACAATAGTGACTTCTCATGTTAATACATCATACAATATAAACTATTGTGACTTTTCATGTTAATACAACATACAATATAAACTATTGTGACTTCTCATCTTAATACATCATACCATATAAACTATTGTAACTTCTCATGTTAATACATCATACAATATAAACGATAGTGACTTCTCATCTTAATACTTCATACAATATAAACTATTGTGACTTCTCATGTTAATACATCATACAATATAAACTATAGTAACTTCTCATGTTAATACATCATACAATATAAACTAACTATTGTGACTCCTCATGTTAATACATCATACAATATAAACGATAGTGACTTCTCATGTTAATACATCATACAATATAAACTATTGTGACTTCTCATGTTAATACATCATACAATATAAACTATTGTAACTTCTCATGTTAATACATCATACAATATAAACTAACTATTGTGACTTCTCATGTTAATACATCATACAATATAAACTATTGTGACTTCTCATGTTAATACATCATACAATATCAACTAACTATTGTGACTTCTCATGTTAATACATCATACAATATAAACTAACTATTGTGACTTCTCATGTTAATACATCATACAATATAAACTAACTATTGTGAATTCTCATGTTAATACATCATACAATATAAACTAACTATTGTGACTTCTCATGTTAATACATCATACAATATAAACTATTGTGACTTCTCATGTTAATACATCATACAATATAAACTATTGTGACTTCTCATGTTAATACATCATACAATATAAACTATTGTGACTTCTCATGTTAATACATCATACAATATAAACTATTGTGACTTCTCATGTTAATACATCATACAATATAAACTATAGTAACTTCTCATGTTAATACATCATACAATATAAACTATAGTGACTTCTCATGTTAATACATCATACAATATAAACTAACTATTGTGACTTCTCAGGTTAATACATCATACAATATAAACTATTGTGACTTCTCATGTTAATACATCATACAATATAAACTATTATGACTTCTCATGTTAATACATCATACAATATAAACTATTGTGACTTCTCATGTTAATACATCATACAATATAAACTATTGTGACTTCTCATGTTAATACATCATACAATATAAACGATAGTGACTTCTCATGTTAATACATCATACAATATAAACTATTGTGACTTCTCATGTTAATACATCATACAATATAAACTATTGTGACTTATCATGTTAATACATCATACAATATAAACTATTGTGACTTCTCATGTTAATACATCATACAATATAAACTATAGTGACTTCTCATGTTAATACATCATTCAATATAAACTATAATGACTTCTCATGTTAATACATCATACAATATAAACTATTGTGACTTCTCATGTTAATACATCATACAATATAAACTATTGTGACTTCTCATGTTAATACATCATACAATATAAACTATTGTAGCTTCTCATGTTAATACATCATACAATATAAACTAACTATTGTGACTTCTCATGTTAATACATCATACAATATAAACTATTGTGACTTCTCATGTTAATACATCATACAATATAAACTTTTGTGACTTCTCATGTTAATACATCATACAATATAAACTATTGTGACTTCTCATGTTAATACATCATACAATATAAACTATGGTGACTTCTCATGTTAATACATCATACAATATAAACTATTGTGTCTTCTCATGTTAATACATCATACAATATAAACTATAGTAACTTTTCATGTTAATACATCATACAATATAAACTAACTATTGTGACTTCTCATGTTAATACATCATACAATATAAACAATAGTAACTTCTCATGTTAATATATCATACAATATAAACTATTGTGACTTCTCATGTTAATACATCATACAATATAAACTATTGTGACTTCTCATCTTAATACATCATACAATAGGAACTATTGTGACTTCTCATGTTAATACATCATACAATATAAACTATTGTCATTTCTCATGTTAATGCATCATACAATATACACTATTGTGACTTCTCATGTTAATACATCATACAATATAAACTATACTAGCTTCTCATGTTAATACATCATACAATATAAACTATTGTGACTTCTCATGTTAATACATCATACAATATAAACTATTGTGACTTCTCATGTTAATACATCATACAATATAAACTATAGTAACTCTCATGTTAATACATCATACAATATAAACTATAGTGACTTCTCATGTTAATACATCATACAATATAAACTAACTATTGTGACTTCTCATGTTAATACATCATACAATATAAACTATTGTGACTTCTCATGTTAATACATCATACAATATAAACTAACTATTGTGACTTCTCGTGTTAATACATCATACAATATAAACTAACTATTGTGACTTCTCATGTTAATACATCATACACTATAAACTAACTATTGTGACTTCTCATGTTAATACATCATAAAATATAAACTATTGTGACTTCTCATGTTAATACATCATACAATATAAACTAACTATTGTGACTTCTCATGTTAATACATCATAAAATATAAACTATTGTGACTTCTCATGTTAATACATCATACAATATAAACTATAGTGACTTATCATGTTAATACATCATACACAATAAACTATACTGACTTCTCATGTTAATACATCATACAATATATACTATAGTAACTTCTCATGTTAATACATCATACAATATATACTATAGTAACTTCTCATGTTAATACATCATACAATATAAACTATTGTGACTTCTCATGTTAATACATCATACAATATAAACTATTGTGACTTCTCATGTTAATACATCATACAATATAAACTATTGTGAATTCTCATGTTAATACATCATACAATATAAACTATTGTGACTTCTCATGTTAATACATCATACAATATAAACTATAGTAACTCTCATGTTAATACATCATACAATATAAACTATAGTGACTTCTCATGTTAATACATCATACAATATAAACTATTGTGACTTCTCATGTTAATACATCATACAATATAAACTATTGTGACTTCTCATGTTAATACATCATACAATATAAACTATAGTAACTTCTCATGTTAATACATCATACAATATAAACTAACTATTGTGACTTCTCATGTTAATACATCATACAATATAAGCAATAGTGACTTCTCATCTTAATACATCATACAATATAAACTGTTGTGACTTCTCATTTTAATACATCATACAATATAAACTATTGTGACTTCTCATCTTAATACATCATACAATATAAACTATAGTAACTTCTCATGTTAATACATCATACAATATAAACTATAGTAACTTCTCATGTTAATACATCATACAATATAAACTATAGTGACTTCTCATGTTAATACATCATACAATATAAACTATTGTGACTTGTCATGTTAAAACATCATACAATATAAACTATTGTGACTTCTGATGTTAATACATCATACAATATAAACTATTGTGACTTCTCATGTTAATACATCATACAATATAAACTATGCTGACTTCTCATGTTAATGCATCATACAATATAAACTATTGTGACTTCTCATGTTAATACATCATACAATATAAACTATTGTGACTTCTCATGTTAATACATCATACAATATAAACTATTGTGATTTCTCATGTTAATACATCATACAATATAAACTATTGTGACTTCTCATGTTAATACATCATACAATATAAACTATTGTGACTTCTCATGTTAATACATCATACACAATAAACTCTACTGACTTCTCATGTTAATGCATCATACAATATAAACTATAGTGACTTCTCATATTAATACATCATACAATATAAACTATTGTGACTTCTCATGTTAATACATCATACAATATAAACTATTGTGACTTTTCATGTTAATACATCATACATTATAAACTATTTTGACTTCTCATGTTAATCCATCATAAAATATAAACAATTGTGACTTCTCATGTTAATACATCATACAATATAAACTATTGTGACTTCTCATGTTAATACATCATACAATATAAACTATTGTGACTTCTCATGTTAATACATCATACACTATAAACTATTGTGACTTCTCATGTTAATGCATCATACAATATAAACTATTGTGACTTCTCATGTTAATACATCATACACAATAATTATACTGACTTCTCATGTTAATGCATCATACAATATAAACTATTGTGACTTCTCATGTTAATACATCATACAATATAAACTATACTAGCTTCTCATGTTAATACATCATGCAATATAAACTATTGTGACTTCTCATGTTAATGAATCATACAATATAAACTATACTGACTTCTCATGTTAATACATCATACAATATAAACTATAGTGACTTCTCATGTTAATACATCATACACTATAAACTATTGTGACTTCTCATGTTAATACATCATACAATATAAACTATTGTGACTTCTCATGTTAATACATCATACAATATAAACTATTGTAGCTTCTCATGTTAATACATCATACAATATAAACTAACTATTGTGACTTCTCATGTTAATACATCATACAATATAAACTATTGTGACTTCTCATGTTAATACATCATACAATATAAACTTTTGTGACTTCTCATGTTAATACATCATACAATATAAACTATTGTGACTTCTCATGTTAATACATCATACAATATAAACTATGGTGACTTCTCATGTTAATACATCATACAATATAAACTATTGTGTCTTCTCATGTTAATACATCATACAATATAAACTATAGTAACTTTTCATGTTAATACATCATACAATATAAACTAACTATTGTGACTTCTCATGTTAATACATCATACAATATAAACAATAGTAACTTCTCATGTTAATATATCATACAATATAAACTATTGTGACTTCTCATGTTAATACATCATACAATATAAACTATTGTGACTTCTCATCTTAATACATCATACAATAGGAACTATTGTGACTTCTCATGTTAATACATCATACAATATAAACTATTGTGATTTCTCATGTTAATGCATCATACAATATACACTATTGTGACTTCTCATGTTAATACATCATACAATATAAACTATACTAGCTTCTCATGTTAATACATCATACAATATAAACTATTGTGACTTCTCATGTTAATACATCATACAATATAAACTATTGTGACTTCTCATGTTAATACATCATACAATATAAACTATAGTAACTCTCATGTTAATACATCATACAATATAAACTATAGTGACTTCTCATGTTAATACATCATACAATATAAACTAACTATTGTGACTTCTCATGTTAATACATCATACAATATAAACTATTGTGACTTCTCATGTTAATACATCATACAATATAAACTAACTATTGTGACTTCTCGTGTTAATACATCATACAATATAAACTAACTATTGTGACTTCTCATGTTAATACATCATACACTATAAACTAACTATTGTGACTTCTCATGTTAATACATCATAAAATATAAACTATTGTGACTTCTCATGTTAATACATCATACAATATAAACTAACTATTGTGACTTCTCATGTTAATACATCATAAAATATAAACTATTGTGACTTCTCATGTTAATACATCATACAATATAAACTATAGTGCCTTATCATGTTAATACATCATACACAATAAACTATACTGACTTCTCATGTTAATACATCATACAATATATACTATAGTAACTTCTCATGTTAATACATCATACAATATATACTATAGTAACTTCTCATGTTAATACATCATACAATATAAACTATTGTGACTTCTCATGTTAATACATCATACAATATAAACTATTGTGACTTCTCATGTTAATACATCATACAATATAAACTATTGTGAATTCTCATGTTAATACATCATACAATATAAACTATTGTGACTTCTCATGTTAATACATCATACAATATAAACTATAGTAACTCTCATGTTAATACATCATACAATATAAACTATAGTGACTTCTCATGTTAATACATCATACAATATAAACTATTGTGACTTCTCATGTTAATACATCATACAATATAAACTATTGTGACTTCTCATGTTAATACATCATACAATATAAACTATAGTAACTTCTCATGTTAATACATCATACAATATAAACTAACTATTGTGACTTCTCATGTTAATACATCATACAATATAAGCAATAGTGACTTCTCATCTTAATACATCATACAATATAAACTGTTGTGACTTCTCATTTTAATACATCATACAATATAAACTATTGTGACTTCTCATCTTAATACATCATACAATATAAACTATAGTAACTTCTCATGTTAATACATCATACAATATAAACTATAGTAACTTCTCATGTTAATACATCATACAATATAAACTATAGTGACTTCTCATGTTAATACATCATACAATATAAACTATTGTGACTTGTCATGTTAAAACATCATACAATATAAACTATTGTGACTTCTGATGTTAATACATCATACAATATAAACTATTGTGACTTCTCATGTTAATACATCATACAATATAAACTATGCTGACTTCTCATGTTAATGCATCATACAATATAAACTATTGTGACTTCTCATGTTAATACATCATACAATATAAACTATTGTGACTTCTCATGTTAATACATCATACAATATAAACTATTGTGATTTCTCATGTTAATACATCATACAATATAAACTATTGTGACTTCTCATGTTAATACATCATACAATATAAACTATTGTGACTTCTCATGTTAATACATCATACACAATAAACTCTACTGACTTCTCATGTTAATGCATCATACAATATAAACTATAGTGACTTCTCATATTAATACATCATACAATATAAACTATTGTGACTTCTCATGTTAATACATCATACAATATAAACTATTGTGACTTTTCATGTTAATACATCATACATTATAAACTATTTTGACTTCTCATGTTAATCCATCATAAAATATAAACAATTGTGACTTCTCATGTTAATACATCATACAATATAAACTATTGTGACTTCTCATGTTAATACATCATACAATATAAACTATTGTGACTTCTCATGTTAATACATCATACACTATAAACTATTGTGACTTCTCATGTTAATGCATCATACAATATAAACTATTGTGACTTCTCATGTTAATACATCATACACAATAATTATACTGACTTCTCATGTTAATGCATCATACAATATAAACTATTGTGACTTCTCATGTTAATACATCATACAATATAAACTATACTAGCTTCTCATGTTAATACATCATGCAATATAAACTATTGTGACTTCTCATGTTAATGAATCATACAATATAAACTATACTGACTTCTCATGTTAATACATCATACAATATAAACTATAGTGACTTCTCATGTTAATACATCATACACTATAAACTATTGTGACTTCTCATGTTAATACATCATACAATATAAACTATTGTGACTTCTCATGTTAATACATCATACAATATAAACTATTGTAGCTTCTCATGTTAATACATCATACAATATAAACTAACTATTGTGACTTCTCATGTTAATACATCATACAATATAAACTATTGTGACTTCTCATGTTAATACATCATACAATATAAACTTTTGTGACTTCTCATGTTAATACATCATACAATATAAACTATTGTGACTTCTCATGTTAATACATCATACAATATAAACTATGGTGACTTCTCATGTTAATACATCATACAATATAAACTATTGTGTCTTCTCATGTTAATACATCATACAATATAAACTATAGTAACTTTTCATGTTAATACATCATACAATATAAACTAACTATTGTGACTTCTCATGTTAATACATCATACAATATAAACAATAGTAACTTCTCATGTTAATATATCATACAATATAAACTATTGTGACTTCTCATGTTAATACATCATACAATATAAACTATTGTGACTTCTCATCTTAATACATCATACAATAGGAACTATTGTGACTTCTCATGTTAATACATCATACAATATAAACTATTGTGATTTCTCATGTTAATGCATCATACAATATACACTATTGTGACTTCTCATGTTAATACATCATACAATATAAACTATACTAGCTTCTCATGTTAATACATCATACAATATAAACTATTGTGACTTCTCATGTTAATACATCATACAATATAAACTATTGTGACTTCTCATGTTAATACATCATACAATATAAACTATAGTAACTCTCATGTTAATACATCATACAATATAAACTATAGTGACTTCTCATGTTAATACATCATACAATATAAACTAACTATTGTGACTTCTCATGTTAATACATCATACAATATAAACTATTGTGACTTCTCATGTTAATACATCATACAATATAAACTAACTATTGTGACTTCTCGTGTTAATACATCATACAATATAAACTAACTATTGTGACTTCTCATGTTAATACATCATACACTATAAACTAACTATTGTGACTTCTCATGTTAATACATCATAAAATATAAACTATTGTGACTTCTCATGTTAATACATCATACAATATAAACTAACTATTGTGACTTCTCATGTTAATACATCATAAAATATAAACTATTGTGACTTCTCATGTTAATACATCATACAATATAAACTATAGTGCCTTATCATGTTAATACATCATACACAATAAACTATACTGACTTCTCATGTTAATACATCATACAATATATACTATAGTAACTTCTCATGTTAATACATCATACAATATATACTATAGTAACTTCTCATGTTAATACATCATACAATATAAACTATTGTGACTTCTCATGTTAATACATCATACAATATAAACTATTGTGACTTCTCATGTTAATACATCATACAATATAAACTATTGTGAATTCTCATGTTAATACATCATACAATATAAACTATTGTGACTTCTCATGTTAATACATCATACAATATAAACTATAGTAACTCTCATGTTAATACATCATACAATATAAACTATAGTGACTTCTCATGTTAATACATCATACAATATAAACTATTGTGACTTCTCATGTTAATACATCATACAATATAAACTATTGTGACTTCTCATGTTAATACATCATACAATATAAACTATAGTAACTTCTCATGTTAATACATCATACAATATAAACTAACTATTGTGACTTCTCATGTTAATACATCATACAATATAAGCAATAGTGACTTCTCATCTTAATACATCATACAATATAAACTGTTGTGACTTCTCATTTTAATACATCATACAATATAAACTATTGTGACTTCTCAACTTAATACATCATACAATATAAACTATAGTAACTTCTCATGTTAATACATCATACAATATAAACTATAGTAACTTCTCATGTTAATACATCATACAATATAAACTATAGTGACTTCTCATGTTAATACATCATACAATATAAACTATTGTGACTTGTCATGTTAAAACATCATACAATATAAACTATTGTGACTTCTGATGTTAATACATCATACAATATAAACTATTGTGACTTCTCATGTTAATACATCATACAATATAAACTATGCTGACTTCTCATGTTAATGCATCATACAATATAAACTATTGTGACTTCTCATGTTAATACATCATACAATATAAACTATTGTGACTTCTCATGTTAATACATCATACAATATAAACTATTGTGATTTCTCATGTTAATACATCATACAATATAAACTATTGTGACTTCTCATGTTAATACATCATACAATATAAACTATTGTGACTTCTCATGTTAATACATCATACACAATAAACTCTACTGACTTCTCATGTTAATGCATCATACAATATAAACTATAGTGACTTCTCATATTAATACATCATACAATATAAACTATTGTGACTTCTCATGTTAATACATCATACAATATAAACTATTGTGACTTTTCATGTTAATACATCATACATTATAAACTATTTTGACTTCTCATGTTAATCCATCATAAAATATAAACAATTGTGACTTCTCATGTTAATACATCATACAATATAAACTATTGTGACTTCTCATGTTAATACATCATACAATATAAACTATTGTGACTTCTCATGTTAATACATCATACACTATAAACTATTGTGACTTCTCATGTTAATGCATCATACAATATAAACTATTGTGACTTCTCATGTTAATACATCATACACAATAATTATACTGACTTCTCATGTTAATGCATCATACAATATAAACTATTGTGACTTCTCATGTTAATACATCATACAATATAAACTATACTAGCTTCTCATGTTAATACATCATGCAATATAAACTATTGTGACTTCTCATGTTAATGAATCATACAATATAAACTATACTGACTTCTCATGTTAATACATCATACAATATAAACTATAGTGACTTCTCATGTTAATACATCATACACTATAAACTATTGTGACTTCTCATGTTAATACATCATACAATATAAACTATTGTGACTTCTCATGTTAATACATCATACAATATAAACTATAGTAACTCTCATGTTAATACATCATACAATATAAACTATAGTGACTTCTCATGTTAATACATCATACAATATAAACTAACTATTGTGACTTCTCATGTTAATACATCATACAATATAAACTATTGTGACTTCTCATGTTAATACATCATACAATATAAACTAACTATTGTGACTTCTCGTGTTAATACATCATACAATATAAACTAACTATTGTGACTTCTCATGTTAATACATCATACAATATAAACTAACTATTGTGACTTCTCATGTTAATACATCATAAAATATAAACTATTGTGACTTCTCATGTTAATACATCATACAATATAAACTAACTATTGTGACTTCTCATGTTAATAAATCATAAAATATAAACTATTGTGACTTCTCATGTTAATACATCATACAATATAAACTATAGTGACTTATCATGTTAATACATCATACACAATAAACTATACTGACTTCTCATGTTAATACATCATACAATATAAACTATAGTAACTTCTCATGTTAATACATCATACAATATATACTATAGTAACTTCTCATGTTAATACATCATACAATATAAACTATTGTGACTTCTCATGTTAATACATCATACAATATAAACTATTGTGACTTCTCATGTTAATACATCATACAATATAAACTATTGTGACTTCTCATGTTAATACATCATACAATATAAACTATTGTGACTTCTCATGTTAATACATCATACAATATAAACTATTGTGACTTCTCATGTTAATACATCATACAATATAAACTATTGTGACTTCTCATGTTAATATATCATACAATATAAACTATTGTGACTTCTCATGTTAATGCATCATACAATATAAACTATTGTGACTTCTCATGTTAATACATCATACAATATAAACTATTGTAACTTCTCATGTTAATACATCATACAATATAAACTATTGTGACTTCTCATGCTAATACATCATACAATATAAACTATTGTGACTTCTCATGTTAATACATCATACAATATAAACTATAGTAACTTCTCATGTTAATACATCATACAATATAAACTATTGTGACTTCTCATGTTAATACATCATACAATATAAGCTAACTATTGTGACTTCTCATGTTAATACATCATACAATATAAACTAACTATTGTGACTTCTCATGTTAATACATCATACAATATAAACTAACTATTGTGACTTCTCATGTTAATACATCATAAAATATAAACTATTGTGACTTCTCATGTTAATACATCATACAATATAAACTATAGTGCCTTATCATGTTAATACATCATACACAATAAACTATACTGACTTCTCATGTTAATACATCATACAATATATACTATAGTAACTTCTCATGTTAATACATCATACAATATATACTATAGTAACTTCTCATGTTAATACATCATACAATATAAACTATTGTGACTTCTCATGTTAATACATCATACAATATAAACTATTGTGACTTCTCATGTTAATACATCATACAATATAAACTATTGTGAATTCTCATGTTAATACATCATACAATATAAACTATTGTGACTTCTCATGTTAATACATCATACAATATAAACTATAGTAACTCTCATGTTAATACATCATACAATATAAACTATAGTGACTTCTCATGTTAATACATCATACAATATAAACTATTGTGACTTCTCATGTTAATACATCATACAATATAAACTATTGTGACTTCTCATGTTAATACATCATACAATATAAACTATAGTAACTTCTCATGTTAATACATCATACAATATAAACTAACTATTGTGACTTCTCATGTTAATACATCATACAATATAAGCAATAGTGACTTCTCATCTTAATACATCATACAATATAAACTGTTGTGACTTCTCATTTTAATACATCATACAATATAAACTATTGTGACTTCTCAACTTAATACATCATACAATATAAACTATAGTAACTTCTCATGTTAATACATCATACAATATAAACTATAGTAACTTCTCATGTTAATACATCATACAATATAAACTATAGTGACTTCTCATGTTAATACATCATACAATATAAACTATTGTGACTTGTCATGTTAAAACATCATACAATATAAACTATTGTGACTTCTGATGTTAATACATCATACAATATAAACTATTGTGACTTCTCATGTTAATACATCATACAATATAAACTATGCTGACTTCTCATGTTAATGCATCATACAATATAAACTATTGTGACTTCTCATGTTAATACATCATACAATATAAACTATTGTGACTTCTCATGTTAATACATCATACAATATAAACTATTGTGATTTCTCATGTTAATACATCATACAATATAAACTATTGTGACTTCTCATGTTAATACATCATACAATATAAACTATTGTGACTTCTCATGTTAATACATCATACACAATAAACTCTACTGACTTCTCATGTTAATGCATCATACAATATAAACTATAGTGACTTCTCATATTAATACATCATACAATATAAACTATTGTGACTTCTCATGTTAATACATCATACAATATAAACTATTGTGACTTTTCATGTTAATACATCATACATTATAAACTATTTTGACTTCTCATGTTAATCCATCATAAAATATAAACAATTGTGACTTCTCATGTTAATACATCATACAATATAAACTATTGTGACTTCTCATGTTAATACATCATACAATATAAACTATTGTGACTTCTCATGTTAATACATCATACACTATAAACTATTGTGACTTCTCATGTTAATGCATCATACAATATAAACTATTGTGACTTCTCATGTTAATACATCATACACAATAATTATACTGACTTCTCATGTTAATGCATCATACAATATAAACTATTGTGACTTCTCATGTTAATACATCATACAATATAAACTATACTAGCTTCTCATGTTAATACATCATGCAATATAAACTATTGTGACTTCTCATGTTAATGAATCATACAATATAAACTATACTGACTTCTCATGTTAATACATCATACAATATAAACTATAGTGACTTCTCATGTTAATACATCATACACTATAAACTATTGTGACTTCTCATGTTAATACATCATACAATATAAACTATTGTGACTTCTCATGTTAATACATCATACAATATAAACTATAGTAACTCTCATGTTAATACATCATACAATATAAACTATAGTGACTTCTCATGTTAATACATCATACAATATAAACTAACTATTGTGACTTCTCATGTTAATACATCATACAATATAAACTATTGTGACTTCTCATGTTAATACATCATACAATATAAACTAACTATTGTGACTTCTCGTGTTAATACATCATACAATATAAACTAACTATTGTGACTTCTCATGTTAATACATCATACAATATAAACTAACTATTGTGACTTCTCATGTTAATACATCATAAAATATAAACTATTGTGACTTCTCATGTTAATACATCATACAATATAAACTAACTATTGTGACTTCTCATGTTAATAAATCATAAAATATAAACTATTGTGACTTCTCATGTTAATACATCATACAATATAAACTATAGTGACTTATCATGTTAATACATCATACACAATAAACTATACTGACTTCTCATGTTAATACATCATACAATATAAACTATAGTAACTTCTCATGTTAATACATCATACAATATATACTATAGTAACTTCTCATGTTAATACATCATACAATATAAACTATTGTGACTTCTCATGTTAATACATCATACAATATAAACTATTGTGACTTCTCATGTTAATACATCATACAATATAAACTATTGTGACTTCTCATGTTAATACATCATACAATATAAACTATTGTGACTTCTCATGTTAATACATCATACAATATAAACTATTGTGACTTCTCATGTTAATACATCATACAATATAAACTATTGTGACTTCTCATGTTAATATATCATACAATATAAACTATTGTGACTTCTCATGTTAATGCATCATACAATATAAACTATTGTGACTTCTCATGTTAATACATCATACAATATAAACTATTGTAACTTCTCATGTTAATACATCATACAATATAAACTATTGTGACTTCTCATGCTAATACATCATACAATATAAACTATTGTGACTTCTCATGTTAATACATCATACAATATAAACTATAGTAACTTCTCATGTTAATACATCATACAATATAAACTATTGTGACTTCTCATGTTAATACATCATACAATATAAGCTAACTATTGTGACTTCTCATGTTAATACATCATACAATATAAACTAACTATTGTGACTTCTCATGTTAATACATCATACAATATAAACTAACTATTGTGACTTCTCATGTTAATACATCATAAAATATAAACTATTGTGACTTCTCATGTTAATACATCATACAATATAAACTATAGTGACTTATCATGTTAATACATCATACACAATAAACTATACTGACTTCTCATGTTAATACATCATACAATATATACTATAGTAACTTCTCATGTTAATACATCATACAATATATACTATAGTAACTTCTCATGTTAATACATCATACAATATAAACTATTGTGATTTCTCATGTTAATACATCATAAAATATAAACTATTGTGACTTCTCATGTTAATACATCATACAATATAAACTATTGTGACTTCTCATGTTAATATATCATACAATATAAACTATTGTAACTTCTCATGTTAATGCATCATACAATATAAACTATTGTGACTTCTCATGTTAATACATCATACAATAAAAACTATTGTAACTTCTCATGTTAATACATCATACAATATAAACTATTGTAACTTCTCATGTTAATACATCATACAATATAAACTATTGTGACTTCTCATGTTAATACATCATACAATATAAACGATAGTAACTTCTCATGTTAATACATCATACAATATAAACTATTGTGACTTCTCATGTTAATACATCATACAATATAAACTATTGTGACTTCTCATGTTAATACATCATACAATATAAACTATTGTGACTTCTCATGTTAATACATCTTACAATATAAACTATTGTGACTTCTCATGTTAATACATCATACAATATAAACCATTGTGACTTCTCATGTTAATACATCATACAATATAAACTATAGTGACTTCTCATGTTAATACATCATACAATATAAACTATTGTGAATTCTCATGTTAATACATCATACAATATAAACTATTGTGACTTCTCATGTTAATACATCATACAATATAAACTATTATGACTTCTCATGTTAATACATCATACAATATAAACTATTGTGACTTCTCATGTTAATACATCATACAATATAAACTATTGTGAATTCTCATGTTAATACATTATACAATATAAACTATTGTGAATTCTCATTTTAATACATCATACAATATAAACTATTTTGACTTCACATGTTAATACATCATACAATATAAACTATTGTGAATTCTCATGTTAATACATCATACAATATAAACTATTTTGACTTCACATGTTAATACATCATACAATATAAACTATTGTAACTTCTCATGTTAATACATCATACAATATAAACTATTGTGACTTCTCATGTTAATACATCATACAATATAAACTATTGTGACTTCTCATGTTAATACATCATACAATATAAACTATAGTAACTTCTCATGTTAATACATCATACAATATAGACTATAGTAACTTCTCATGTTAATACATCATACAATATATACTATGGTAACTTCTCATGTTAATACATCATACAATATATATTATAGTAACTTCTCATGTTAATACATCATACAATATATACTATAGTAACTTCTCATGTTAATACATCATACAATATAAACTAACTATTGTGACTTCTCATGTTAATAAATCATAAAATATAAACTATTGTGACTTCTCATGTTAATACATCATACAATATAAACTATAGTGACTTATCATGTTAATACATCATACACAATAAACTATACTGACTTCTCATGTTAATACATCATACAATATAAACTATAGTAACTTCTCATGTTAATACATCATACAATATATACTATAGTAACTTCTCATGTTAATACATCATACAATATAAACTATTGTGACTTCTCATGTTAATACATCATACAATATAAACTATTGTGACTTCTCATGTTAATACATCATACAATATAAACTATTGTGACTTCTCATGTTAATACATCATACAATATAAACTATTGTGACTTCTCATGTTAATACATCATACAATATAAACTATTGTGACTTCTCATGTTAATACATCATACAATATAAACTATTGTGACTTCTCATGTTAATATATCATACAATATAAACTATTGTGACTTCTCATGTTAATGCATCATACAATATAAACTATTGTGACTTCTCATGTTAATACATCATACAATATAAACTATTGTAACTTCTCATGTTAATACATCATACAATATAAACTATTGTGACTTCTCATGCTAATACATCATACAATATAAACTATTGTGACTTCTCATGTTAATACATCATACAATATAAACTATAGTAACTTCTCATGTTAATACATCATACAATATAAACTATTGTGACTTCTCATGTTAATACATCATACAATATAAGCTAACTATTGTGACTTCTCATGTTAATACATCATACAATATAAACTAACTATTGTGACTTCTCATGTTAATACATCATACAATATAAACTAACTATTGTGACTTCTCATGTTAATACATCATAAAATATAAACTATTGTGACTTCTCATGTTAATACATCATACAATATAAACTATAGTGACTTATCATGTTAATACATCATACACAATAAACTATACTGACTTCTCATGTTAATACATCATACAATATATACTATAGTAACTTCTCATGTTAATACATCATACAATATATACTATAGTAACTTCTCATGTTAATACATCATACAATATAAACTATTGTGATTTCTCATGTTAATACATCATAAAATATAAACTATTGTGACTTCTCATGTTAATACATCATACAATATAAACTATTGTGACTTCTCATGTTAATATATCATACAATATAAACTATTGTAACTTCTCATGTTAATGCATCATACAATATAAACTATTGTGACTTCTCATGTTAATACATCATACAATATAAACTATTGTAACTTCTCATGTTAATACATCATACAATATAAACTATTGTAACTTCTCATGTTAATACATCATACAATATAAACTATTGTGACTTCTCATGTTAATACATCATACAATATAAACTATAGTAACTTCTCATGTTAATACATCATACAATATAAACTATTGTGACTTCTCATGTTAATACATCATACAATATAAACTATTGTGACTTCTCATGTTAATACATCATACAATATAAACTATTGTGACTTCTCATGTTAATACATCTTACAATATAAACTATTGTGACTTCTCATGTTAATACATCATACAATATAAACCATTGTGACTTCTCATGTTAATACATCATACAATATAAACTATAGTGACTTCTCATGTTAATACATCATACAATATAAACTATTGTGAATTCTCATGTTAATACATCATACAATATAAACTATTGTGACTTCTCATGTTAATACATCATACAATATAAACTATTATGACTTCTCATGTTAATACATCATACAATATAAACTATTGTGACTTCTCATGTTAATACATCATACAATATAAACTATTGTGAATTCTCATGTTAATACATTATACAATATAAACTATTGTGAATTCTCATTTTAATACATCATACAATATAAACTATTTTGACTTCACATGTTAATACATCATACAATATAAACTATTGTGAATTCTCATGTTAATACATCATACAATATAAACTATTTTGACTTCACATGTTAATACATCATACAATATAAACTATTGTAACTTCTCATGTTAATACATCATACAATATAAACTATTGTGACTTCTCATGTTAATACATCATACAATATAAACTATTGTGACTTCTCATGTTAATACATCATACAATATAAACTATAGTAACTTCTCATGTTAATACATCATACAATATAGACTATAGTAACTTCTCATGTTAATACATCATACAATATATACTATGGTAACTTCTCATGTTAATACATCATACAATATATATTATAGTAACTTCTCATGTTAATACATCATACAATATATACTATAGTAACTTCTCATGTTAATACATCATACAATATATACTAGAGTAACTTCTCATGTTAATACATCATACAATATAAACTAACTATTGTGACTTCTCATGTTAATACATCATACAATATAAACTAACTATTGTGACTTCTCATGTTAATACATCATAAAATATAAACTATTGTGACTTCTCATGTAAATACATCATACAATATAAACTATAGTGACTTATCATGTTAATACATCATACACAATAAACTATACTGACTTCTCATGTTAATACATCATACAATATATACTATAGTAACTTCTCATGTTAATACATCATACAATATATACTATAGTAACTTCTCATGTTAATACATCATACAATATAAACTATTGTGACTTCTCATGTTAATACATCATACAATATAAACTATTGTGACTTCTCATGTTAATACATCATAAAATATAAACTATTGTGACTTCTCATGTTAATATATCATACAATATAAACTATTGTGACTTCTCATGTTAATGCATCATACAATATAAACTATTGTGACTTCTCATGTTAATACATCATACAATATAAACTATTGTAACTTCTCATGTTAATACATCATACAATATAAACTATTGTGACTTCTCATGTTAATACATCATACAATATAAACCATTGTGACTTCTCATGTTAATACATCATACAATATAAACTATAGTGACTTCTCATGTTAATACATCATACAATATAAACTATTGTGACTTCACATGTTAATACATCATACAATATAAACTATTGTGACTTCTCATGTTAATACATCATACAATATAAACTATTGTGACTTCTCATGTTAATACATCATACAATATAAACTATTGTGAATTCTCATGTTAATACATTATACAATATAAACTATTGTGAATTCTCATTTTAATACATCATACAATATAAACTATTGTGACTTCTCATGTTAATACATCATACAATATAAACCATTGTGACTTCTCATGTTAATACATCATAAAATATAAAACTATTGTGACTTCTCATATTATTGCATCATAAAATATAAACAATAGTGACTTTTCATGTTAATACATCATAAAATATAAACTATTGTGACTGCTCATGTTAATACATCATACAATATAAACTATTGTGACTGCTCATGTTAATACATCATACAATATAAACTATAGTGACTTCTCATGTTAATACATCATACAATATAAACTATAGTAACTTCTCATGTTAATACATCATACAATATAAACTATTGTGACTGCTCATGTTAATGCATCATACAATATAAACTATTGTGACTTCTCATTTTAATACATCATACAATATAAACTATAGTGACTTCTCATTTTAATACATCATACAATATAAACTATTGTGACTTCTCATGTTAATACATCATACAATATAAACTATTGTGACTTCTCATGTTAATACATCATACAATATAAACTATTGTGACTTCTCATGTTAATACATCATACAATATAAACTATTGTGACTTCTCATGTTAATACATCATACAATATAAACTATAGTAACTGCTCATGTTAATACATCATACAATATAAACTAACTATTGTGACTTCTCATGTTAATAAATCATACAATATAAACAATAGTGACTTCTCATTTTAATACATCATACAATATAAACTGTTGTGACTTCTCATGTTAATACATCATACAATATAAACTATTGTGACTTCTCATGTTAATGCATCATACAATATAAACTATAGTGACTTCTCATGTTAATACATCATACAATATAAACTATTGTGACTTCTCAACTTAATACATCATACAATATAAACTATAGTAACTTCTCATGTTAATGCATCATACAATATAAACTATAGTAACTTCTCATGTTAATACATCATACAATATAAACTATAGTGACTTCTCATGTTAATACATCATACAATATAAACTATTGTGACTTCTCATGTTAATACATCATACAATATAAACTATTGTGACTTCTGATGTTAATACATCATACAATATAAACTATTGTGACTTCTCATGTTAATACATCATACAATATAAACTATGCTGACTTCTCATGTTAATGCATCATACAATATAAACTATTGTGACTTCTCATGTTAATACATCATACAATATAAACTATTGTGACTTCTCATGTTAATACATCATACAATATAAAATATTGTGACTTCTCATGTTAATACATCATACAATATAAACTATGCTGACTTCTCATGTTATTGCGTCATACAATATAAACTATTGTGACTTCTCATGTTAATACATCATACAATATAAACTATTGTGACTTCTCATGTTAATACATCATACAATATAAACTATTGTGACTTCTCATGTTAATACATCATACAATATAAACTATTGTGACTTCTCAGGTTAATACATCATACAATATAAACTATTGTGACTTCTCATGTTAATACATAATACACAATAAACTCTACTGACTTCTCATGTTAATGCATCATACAATATAAACTATTGTGACTTCTCATGTTAATACATCATACAATATAAACTATTGTGACTTCTCATGTTAATACATCATACAATATAAACTATTGTGACTTCTCAGGTTAATACATCATACAATATAAACTATTGTGACTTCTCATGTTAATACATAATACACAATAAACTCTACTGACTTCTCATGTTAATGCATCATACAATATAAACTATTGTGAATTCTCATGTTAATACATTATAAAATATAAACTATTGTGAATTCTCATTTTAATACATCATACAATATAAACTATTTTGACTGCACAAGTTAATGCATCATACAATATAAACTATTGTGACTTCTCATGTTAATACATCATACAATATAAACTATTGTGACTTCTCATGTTAATACATCATACAATATAAACTATTGTGACTTCTCATGTTAATACATCATACAATATAAACTATTGTGACTTCTCATGTTAATACATCATACAATATAAACTATTGTGACTTCTCATGTTAATACATCATACAATATAAACTATTGTGACTTCTCATGTTAATACATCATACAATATAAACTATAGTAACTTCTCATGTTAATACATCATACAATATAAACTAACTATTGTGACTTCTCATGTTAATACATCATACAATATAAACAATAGTGACTTCTCATGTTAATACATCATACAATATAAACTATTGTGACTTTTCATGTTAATACAACATACAATATAAACTATTGTGACTTCTCATCTTAATACATCATACCATATAAACTATTGTAACTTCTCATGTTAATACATCATACAATATAAACGATAGTGACTTCTCATCTTAATACTTCATACAATATAAACTATTGTGACTTCTCATGTTAATACATCATACAATATAAACTATAGTAACTTCTCATGTTAATACATCATACAATATAAACTAACTATTGTGACTCCTCATGTTAATACATCATACAATATAAACGATAGTGACTTCTCATGTTAATACATCATACAATATAAACTATTGTGACTTCTCATGTTAATACATCATACAATATAAACTATTGTAACTTCTCATGTTAATACATCATACAATATAAACTAACTATTGTGACTTCTCATGTTAATACATCATACAATATAAACTATTGTGACTTCTCATGTTAATACATCATACAATATCAACTAACTATTGTGACTTCTCATGTTAATACATCATACAATATAAACTAACTATTGTGACTTCTCATGTTAATACATCATACAATATAAACTAACTATTGTGAATTCTCATGTTAATACATCATACAATATAAACTAACTATTGTGACTTCTCATGTTAATACATCATACAATATAAACTATTGTGACTTCTCATGTTAATACATCATACAATATAAACTATTGTGACTTCTCATGTTAATACATCATACAATATAAACTATTGTGACTTCTCATGTTAATACATCATACAATATAAACTATTGTGACTTCTCATGTTAATACATCATACAATATAAACTATAGTAACTTCTCATGTTAATACATCATACAATATAAACTATAGTGACTTCTCATGTTAATACATCATACAATATAAACTAACTATTGTGACTTCTCAGGTTAATACATCATACAATATAAACTATTGTGACTTCTCATGTTAATACATCATACAATATAAACTATTATGACTTCTCATGTTAATACATCATACAATATAAACTATTGTGACTTCTCATGTTAATACATCATACAATATAAACTATTGTGACTTCTCATGTTAATACATCATACAATATAAACGATAGTGACTTCTCATGTTAATACATCATACAATATAAACTATTGTGACTTCTCATGTTAATACATCATACAATATAAACTATTGTGACTTATCATGTTAATACATCATACAATATAAACTATTGTGACTTCTCATGTTAATACATCATACAATATAAACTATAGTGACTTCTCATGTTAATACATCATTCAATATAAACTATAATGACTTCTCATGTTAATACATCATACAATATAAACTATTGTGACTTCTCATGTTAATACATCATACAATATAAACTATTGTGACTTCTCATGTTAATACATCATACAATATAAACTATTGTAGCTTCTCATGTTAATACATCATACAATATAAACTAACTATTGTGACTTCTCATGTTAATACATCATACAATATAAACTATTGTGACTTCTCATGTTAATACATCATACAATATAAACTTTTGTGACTTCTCATGTTAATACATCATACAATATAAACTATTGTGACTTCTCATGTTAATACATCATACAATATAAACTATGGTGACTTCTCATGTTAATACATCATACAATATAAACTATTGTGTCTTCTCATGTTAATACATCATACAATATAAACTATAGTAACTTTTCATGTTAATACATCATACAATATAAACTAACTATTGTGACTTCTCATGTTAATACATCATACAATATAAACAATAGTAACTTCTCATGTTAATATATCATACAATATAAACTATTGTGACTTCTCATGTTAATACATCATACAATATAAACTATTGTGACTTCTCATCTTAATACATCATACAATAGGAACTATTGTGACTTCTCATGTTAATACATCATACAATATAAACTATTGTCATTTCTCATGTTAATGCATCATACAATATACACTATTGTGACTTCTCATGTTAATACATCATACAATATAAACTATACTAGCTTCTCATGTTAATACATCATACAATATAAACTATTGTGACTTCTCATGTTAATACATCATACAATATAAACTATTGTGACTTCTCATGTTAATACATCATACAATATAAACTATAGTAACTCTCATGTTAATACATCATACAATATAAACTATAGTGACTTCTCATGTTAATACATCATACAATATAAACTAACTATTGTGACTTCTCATGTTAATACATCATACAATATAAACTATTGTGACTTCTCATGTTAATACATCATACAATATAAACTAACTATTGTGACTTCTCGTGTTAATACATCATACAATATAAACTAACTATTGTGACTTCTCATGTTAATACATCATACACTATAAACTAACTATTGTGACTTCTCATGTTAATACATCATAAAATATAAACTATTGTGACTTCTCATGTTAATACATCATACAATATAAACTAACTATTGTGACTTCTCATGTTAATACATCATAAAATATAAACTATTGTGACTTCTCATGTTAATACATCATACAATATAAACTATAGTGACTTATCATGTTAATACATCATACACAATAAACTATACTGACTTCTCATGTTAATACATCATACAATATATACTATAGTAACTTCTCATGTTAATACATCATACAATATATACTATAGTAACTTCTCATGTTAATACATCATACAATATAAACTATTGTGACTTCTCATGTTAATACATCATACAATATAAACTATTGTGACTTCTCATGTTAATACATCATACAATATAAACTATTGTGAATTCTCATGTTAATACATCATACAATATAAACTATTGTGACTTCTCATGTTAATACATCATACAATATAAACTATAGTAACTCTCATGTTAATACATCATACAATATAAACTATAGTGACTTCTCATGTTAATACATCATACAATATAAACTATTGTGACTTCTCATGTTAATACATCATACAATATAAACTATTGTGACTTCTCATGTTAATACATCATACAATATAAACTATAGTAACTTCTCATGTTAATACATCATACAATATAAACTAACTATTGTGACTTCTCATGTTAATACATCATACAATATAAGCAATAGTGACTTCTCATCTTAATACATCATACAATATAAACTGTTGTGACTTCTCATTTTAATACATCATACAATATAAACTATTGTGACTTCTCATCTTAATACATCATACAATATAAACTATAGTAACTTCTCATGTTAATACATCATACAATATAAACTATAGTAACTTCTCATGTTAATACATCATACAATATAAACTATAGTGACTTCTCATGTTAATACATCATACAATATAAACTATTGTGACTTGTCATGTTAAAACATCATACAATATAAACTATTGTGACTTCTGATGTTAATACATCATACAATATAAACTATTGTGACTTCTCATGTTAATACATCATACAATATAAACTATGCTGACTTCTCATGTTAATGCATCATACAATATAAACTATTGTGACTTCTCATGTTAATACATCATACAATATAAACTATTGTGACTTCTCATGTTAATACATCATACAATATAAACTATTGTGATTTCTCATGTTAATACATCATACAATATAAACTATTGTGACTTCTCATGTTAATACATCATACAATATAAACTATTGTGACTTCTCATGTTAATACATCATACACAATAAACTCTACTGACTTCTCATGTTAATGCATCATACAATATAAACTATAGTGACTTCTCATATTAATACATCATACAATATAAACTATTGTGACTTCTCATGTTAATACATCATACAATATAAACTATTGTGACTTTTCATGTTAATACATCATACATTATAAACTATTTTGACTTCTCATGTTAATCCATCATAAAATATAAACAATTGTGACTTCTCATGTTAATACATCATACAATATAAACTATTGTGACTTCTCATGTTAATACATCATACAATATAAACTATTGTGACTTCTCATGTTAATACATCATACACTATAAACTATTGTGACTTCTCATGTTAATGCATCATACAATATAAACTATTGTGACTTCTCATGTTAATACATCATACACAATAATTATACTGACTTCTCATGTTAATGCATCATACAATATAAACTATTGTGACTTCTCATGTTAATACATCATACAATATAAACTATACTAGCTTCTCATGTTAATACATCATGCAATATAAACTATTGTGACTTCTCATGTTAATGAATCATACAATATAAACTATACTGACTTCTCATGTTAATACATCATACAATATAAACTATAGTGACTTCTCATGTTAATACATCATACACTATAAACTATTGTGACTTCTCATGTTAATACATCATACAATATAAACTATTGTGACTTCTCATGTTAATACATCATACAATATAAACTATTGTAGCTTCTCATGTTAATACATCATACAATATAAACTAACTATTGTGACTTCTCATGTTAATACATCATACAATATAAACTATTGTGACTTCTCATGTTAATACATCATACAATATAAACTTTTGTGACTTCTCATGTTAATACATCATACAATATAAACTATTGTGACTTCTCATGTTAATACATCATACAATATAAACTATGGTGACTTCTCATGTTAATACATCATACAATATAAACTATTGTGTCTTCTCATGTTAATACATCATACAATATAAACTATAGTAACTTTTCATGTTAATACATCATACAATATAAACTAACTATTGTGACTTCTCATGTTAATACATCATACAATATAAACAATAGTAACTTCTCATGTTAATATATCATACAATATAAACTATTGTGACTTCTCATGTTAATACATCATACAATATAAACTATTGTGACTTCTCATCTTAATACATCATACAATAGGAACTATTGTGACTTCTCATGTTAATACATCATACAATATAAACTATTGTGATTTCTCATGTTAATGCATCATACAATATACACTATTGTGACTTCTCATGTTAATACATCATACAATATAAACTATACTAGCTTCTCATGTTAATACATCATACAATATAAACTATTGTGACTTCTCATGTTAATACATCATACAATATAAACTATTGTGACTTCTCATGTTAATACATCATACAATATAAACTATAGTAACTCTCATGTTAATACATCATACAATATAAACTATAGTGACTTCTCATGTTAATACATCATACAATATAAACTAACTATTGTGACTTCTCATGTTAATACATCATACAATATAAACTATTGTGACTTCTCATGTTAATACATCATACAATATAAACTAACTATTGTGACTTCTCGTGTTAATACATCATACAATATAAACTAACTATTGTGACTTCTCATGTTAATACATCATACACTATAAACTAACTATTGTGACTTCTCATGTTAATACATCATAAAATATAAACTATTGTGACTTCTCATGTTAATACATCATACAATATAAACTAACTATTGTGACTTCTCATGTTAATACATCATAAAATATAAACTATTGTGACTTCTCATGTTAATACATCATACAATATAAACTATAGTGACTTATCATGTTAATACATCATACACAATAAACTATACTGACTTCTCATGTTAATACATCATACAATATATACTATAGTAACTTCTCATGTTAATACATCATACAATATATACTATAGTAACTTCTCATGTTAATACATCATACAATATAAACTATTGTGACTTCTCATGTTAATACATCATACAATATAAACTATTGTGACTTCTCATGTTAATACATCATACAATATAAACTATTGTGAATTCTCATGTTAATACATCATACAATATAAACTATTGTGACTTCTCATGTTAATACATCATACAATATAAACTATAGTAACTCTCATGTTAATACATCATACAATATAAACTATAGTGACTTCTCATGTTAATACATCATACAATATAAACTATTGTGACTTCTCATGTTAATACATCATACAATATAAACTATTGTGACTTCTCATGTTAATACATCATACAATATAAACTATAGTAACTTCTCATGTTAATACATCATACAATATAAACTAACTATTGTGACTTCTCATGTTAATACATCATACAATATAAGCAATAGTGACTTCTCATCTTAATACATCATACAATATAAACTGTTGTGACTTCTCATTTTAATACATCATACAATATAAACTATTGTGACTTCTCAACTTAATACATCATACAATATAAACTATAGTAACTTCTCATGTTAATACATCATACAATATAAACTATAGTAACTTCTCATGTTAATACATCATACAATATAAACTATAGTGACTTCTCATGTTAATACATCATACAATATAAACTATTGTGACTTGTCATGTTAAAACATCATACAATATAAACTATTGTGACTTCTGATGTTAATACATCATACAATATAAACTATTGTGACTTCTCATGTTAATACATCATACAATATAAACTATGCTGACTTCTCATGTTAATGCATCATACAATATAAACTATTGTGACTTCTCATGTTAATACATCATACAATATAAACTATTGTGACTTCTCATGTTAATACATCATACAATATAAACTATTGTGATTTCTCATGTTAATACATCATACAATATAAACTATTGTGACTTCTCATGTTAATACATCATACAATATAAACTATTGTGACTTCTCATGTTAATACATCATACACAATAAACTCTACTGACTTCTCATGTTAATGCATCATACAATATAAACTATAGTGACTTCTCATATTAATACATCATACAATATAAACTATTGTGACTTCTCATGTTAATACATCATACAATATAAACTATTGTGACTTTTCATGTTAATACATCATACATTATAAACTATTTTGACTTCTCATGTTAATCCATCATAAAATATAAACAATTGTGACTTCTCATGTTAATACATCATACAATATAAACTATTGTGACTTCTCATGTTAATACATCATACAATATAAACTATTGTGACTTCTCATGTTAATACATCATACACTATAAACTATTGTGACTTCTCATGTTAATGCATCATACAATATAAACTATTGTGACTTCTCATGTTAATACATCATACACAATAATTATACTGACTTCTCATGTTAATGCATCATACAATATAAACTATTGTGACTTCTCATGTTAATACATCATACAATATAAACTATACTAGCTTCTCATGTTAATACATCATGCAATATAAACTATTGTGACTTCTCATGTTAATGAATCATACAATATAAACTATACTGACTTCTCATGTTAATACATCATACAATATAAACTATAGTGACTTCTCATGTTAATACATCATACACTATAAACTATTGTGACTTCTCATGTTAATACATCATACAATATAAACTATTGTGACTTCTCATGTTAATACATCATACAATATAAACTATAGTAACTCTCATGTTAATACATCATACAATATAAACTATAGTGACTTCTCATGTTAATACATCATACAATATAAACTAACTATTGTGACTTCTCATGTTAATACATCATACAATATAAACTATTGTGACTTCTCATGTTAATACATCATACAATATAAACTAACTATTGTGACTTCTCGTGTTAATACATCATACAATATAAACTAACTATTGTGACTTCTCATGTTAATACATCATACAATATAAACTAACTATTGTGACTTCTCATGTTAATACATCATAAAATATAAACTATTGTGACTTCTCATGTTAATACATCATACAATATAAACTAACTATTGTGACTTCTCATGTTAATAAATCATAAAATATAAACTATTGTGACTTCTCATGTTAATACATCATACAATATAAACTATAGTGACTTATCATGTTAATACATCATACACAATAAACTATACTGACTTCTCATGTTAATACATCATACAATATAAACTATAGTAACTTCTCATGTTAATACATCATACAATATATACTATAGTAACTTCTCATGTTAATACATCATACAATATAAACTATTGTGACTTCTCATGTTAATACATCATACAATATAAACTATTGTGACTTCTCATGTTAATACATCATACAATATAAACTATTGTGACTTCTCATGTTAATACATCATACAATATAAACTATTGTGACTTCTCATGTTAATACATCATACAATATAAACTATTGTGACTTCTCATGTTAATACATCATACAATATAAACTATTGTGACTTCTCATGTTAATATATCATACAATATAAACTATTGTGACTTCTCATGTTAATGCATCATACAATATAAACTATTGTGACTTCTCATGTTAATACATCATACAATATAAACTATTGTAACTTCTCATGTTAATACATCATACAATATAAACTATTGTGACTTCTCATGCTAATACATCATACAATATAAACTATTGTGACTTCTCATGTTAATACATCATACAATATAAACTATAGTAACTTCTCATGTTAATACATCATACAATATAAACTATTGTGACTTCTCATGTTAATACATCATACAATATAAGCTAACTATTGTGACTTCTCATGTTAATACATCATACAATATAAACTAACTATTGTGACTTCTCATGTTAATACATCATACAATATAAACTAACTATTGTGACTTCTCATGTTAATACATCATAAAATATAAACTATTGTGACTTCTCATGTTAATACATCATACAATATAAACTATAGTGACTTATCATGTTAATACATCATACACAATAAACTATACTGACTTCTCATGTTAATACATCATACAATATATACTATAGTAACTTCTCATGTTAATACATCATACAATATATACTATAGTAACTTCTCATGTTAATACATCATACAATATAAACTATTGTGATTTCTCATGTTAATACATCATAAAATATAAACTATTGTGACTTCTCATGTTAATACATCATACAATATAAACTATTGTGACTTCTCATGTTAATATATCATACAATATAAACTATTGTAACTTCTCATGTTAATGCATCATACAATATAAACTATTGTGACTTCTCATGTTAATACATCATACAATAAAAACTATTGTAACTTCTCATGTTAATACATCATACAATATAAACTATTGTAACTTCTCATGTTAATACATCATACAATATAAACTATTGTGACTTCTCATGTTAATACATCATACAATATAAACTATAGTAACTTCTCATGTTAATACATCATACAATATAAACTATTGTGACTTCTCATGTTAATACATCATACAATATAAACTATTGTGACTTCTCATGTTAATACATCATACAATATAAACTATTGTGACTTCTCATGTTAATACATCTTACAATATAAACTATTGTGACTTCTCATGTTAATACATCATACAATATAAACCATTGTGACTTCTCATGTTAATACATCATACAATATAAACTATAGTGACTTCTCATGTTAATACATCATACAATATAAACTATTGTGAATTCTCATGTTAATACATCATACAATATAAACTATTGTGACTTCTCATGTTAATACATCATACAATATAAACTATTATGACTTCTCATGTTAATACATCATACAATATAAACTATTGTGACTTCTCATGTTAATACATCATACAATATAAACTATTGTGAATTCTCATGTTAATACATTATACAATATAAACTATTGTGAATTCTCATTTTAATACATCATACAATATAAACTATTTTGACTTCACATGTTAATACATCATACAATATAAACTATTGTGAATTCTCATGTTAATACATCATACAATATAAACTATTTTGACTTCACATGTTAATACATCATACAATATAAACTATTGTAACTTCTCATGTTAATACATCATACAATATAAACTATTGTGACTTCTCATGTTAATACATCATACAATATAAACTATTGTGACTTCTCATGTTAATACATCATACAATATAAACTATAGTAACTTCTCATGTTAATACATCATACAATATAGACTATAGTAACTTCTCATGTTAATACATCATACAATATATACTATGGTAACTTCTCATGTTAATACATCATACAATATATATTATAGTAACTTCTCATGTTAATACATCATACAATATATACTATAGTAACTTCTCATGTTAATACATCATACAATATAAACTAACTATTGTGACTTCTCATGTTAATAAATCATAAAATATAAACTATTGTGACTTCTCATGTTAATACATCATACAATATAAACTATAGTGACTTATCATGTTAATACATCATACACAATAAACTATACTGACTTCTCATGTTAATACATCATACAATATAAACTATAGTAACTTCTCATGTTAATACATCATACAATATATACTATAGTAACTTCTCATGTTAATACATCATACAATATAAACTATTGTGACTTCTCATGTTAATACATCATACAATATAAACTATTGTGACTTCTCATGTTAATACATCATACAATATAAACTATTGTGACTTCTCATGTTAATACATCATACAATATAAACTATTGTGACTTCTCATGTTAATACATCATACAATATAAACTATTGTGACTTCTCATGTTAATACATCATACAATATAAACTATTGTGACTTCTCATGTTAATATATCATACAATATAAACTATTGTGACTTCTCATGTTAATGCATCATACAATATAAACTATTGTGACTTCTCATGTTAATACATCATACAATATAAACTATTGTAACTTCTCATGTTAATACATCATACAATATAAACTATTGTGACTTCTCATGCTAATACATCATACAATATAAACTATTGTGACTTCTCATGTTAATACATCATACAATATAAACTATAGTAACTTCTCATGTTAATACATCATACAATATAAACTATTGTGACTTCTCATGTTAATACATCATACAATATAAGCTAACTATTGTGACTTCTCATGTTAATACATCATACAATATAAACTAACTATTGTGACTTCTCATGTTAATACATCATACAATATAAACTAACTATTGTGACTTCTCATGTTAATACATCATAAAATATAAACTATTGTGACTTCTCATGTTAATACATCATACAATATAAACTATAGTGACTTATCATGTTAATACATCATACACAATAAACTATACTGACTTCTCATGTTAATACATCATACAATATATACTATAGTAACTTCTCATGTTAATACATCATACAATATATACTATAGTAACTTCTCATGTTAATACATCATACAATATAAACTATTGTGATTTCTCATGTTAATACATCATAAAATATAAACTATTGTGACTTCTCATGTTAATACATCATACAATATAAACTATTGTGACTTCTCATGTTAATATATCATACAATATAAACTATTGTAACTTCTCATGTTAATGCATCATACAATATAAACTATTGTGACTTCTCATGTTAATACATCATACAATATAAACTATTGTAACTTCTCATGTTAATACATCATACAATATAAACTATTGTAACTTCTCATGTTAATACATCATACAATATAAACTATTGTGACTTCTCATGTTAATACATCATACAATATAAACTATAGTAACTTCTCATGTTAATACATCATACAATATAAACTATTGTGACTTCTCATGTTAATACATCATACAATATAAACTATTGTGACTTCTCATGTTAATACATCATACAATATAAACTATTGTGACTTCTCATGTTAATACATCTTACAATATAAACTATTGTGACTTCTCATGTTAATACATCATACAATATAAACCATTGTGACTTCTCATGTTAATACATCATACAATATAAACTATAGTGACTTCTCATGTTAATACATCATACAATATAAACTATTGTGAATTCTCATGTTAATACATCATACAATATAAACTATTGTGACTTCTCATGTTAATACATCATACAATATAAACTATTATGACTTCTCATGTTAATACATCATACAATATAAACTATTGTGACTTCTCATGTTAATACATCATACAATATAAACTATTGTGAATTCTCATGTTAATACATTATACAATATAAACTATTGTGAATTCTCATTTTAATACATCATACAATATAAACTATTTTGACTTCACATGTTAATACATCATACAATATAAACTATTGTGAATTCTCATGTTAATACATCATACAATATAAACTATTTTGACTTCACATGTTAATACATCATACAATATAAACTATTGTAACTTCTCATGTTAATACATCATACAATATAAACTATTGTGACTTCTCATGTTAATACATCATACAATATAAACTATTGTGACTTCTCATGTTAATACATCATACAATATAAACTATAGTAACTTCTCATGTTAATACATCATACAATATAGACTATAGTAACTTCTCATGTTAATACATCATACAATATATACTATGGTAACTTCTCATGTTAATACATCATACAATATATATTATAGTAACTTCTCATGTTAATACATCATACAATATATACTATAGTAACTTCTCATGTTAATACATCATACAATATATACTAGAGTAACTTCTCATGTTAATACATCATACAATATAAACTAACTATTGTGACTTCTCATGTTAATACATCATACAATATAAACTAACTATTGTGACTTCTCATGTTAATACATCATAAAATATAAACTATTGTGACTTCTCATGTAAATACATCATACAATATAAACTATAGTGACTTATCATGTTAATACATCATACACAATAAACTATACTGACTTCTCATGTTAATACATCATACAATATATACTATAGTAACTTCTCATGTTAATACATCATACAATATAAACTATTGTGACTTCTCATGTTAATACATCATACAATATAAACCATTGTGACTTCTCATGTTAATACATCATACAATATAAACTATAGTGACTTCTCATGTTAATACATCATACAATATAAACTATTGTGAATTCTCATGTTAATACATCATACAATATAAACTATTGTGACTTCTCATGTTAATACATCATACAATATAAACTATTATGACTTCTCATGTTAATACATCATACAATATAAACTATTGTGACTTCTCATGTTAATACATCATACAATATAAACTATTGTGAATTCTCATGTTAATACATTATACAATATAAACTATTGTGAATTCTCATTTTAATACATCATACAATATAAACTATTTTGACTTCACATGTTAATACATCATACAATATAAACTATTGTGAATTCTCATGTTAATACATCATACAATATAAACTATTTTGACTTCACATGTTAATACATCATACAATATAAACTATTGTAACTTCTCATGTTAATACATCATACAATATAAACTATTGTGACTTCTCATGTTAATACATCATACAATATAAACTATTGTGACTTCTCATGTTAATACATCATACAATATAAACTATAGTAACTTCTCATGTTAATACATCATACAATATAGACTATAGTAACTTCTCATGTTAATACATCATACAATATATACTATGGTAACTTCTCATGTTAATACATCATACAATATATATTATAGTAACTTCTCATGTTAATACATCATACAATATATACTATAGTAACTTCTCATGTTAATACATCATACAATATAAACTAACTATTGTGACTTCTCATGTTAATAAATCATAAAATATAAACTATTGTGACTTCTCATGTTAATACATCATACAATATAAACTATAGTGACTTATCATGTTAATACATCATACACAATAAACTATACTGACTTCTCATGTTAATACATCATACAATATAAACTATAGTAACTTCTCATGTTAATACATCATACAATATATACTATAGTAACTTCTCATGTTAATACATCATACAATATAAACTATTGTGACTTCTCATGTTAATACATCATACAATATAAACTATTGTGACTTCTCATGTTAATACATCATACAATATAAACTATTGTGACTTCTCATGTTAATACATCATACAATATAAACTATTGTGACTTCTCATGTTAATACATCATACAATATAAACTATTGTGACTTCTCATGTTAATACATCATACAATATAAACTATTGTGACTTCTCATGTTAATATATCATACAATATAAACTATTGTGACTTCTCATGTTAATGCATCATACAATATAAACTATTGTGACTTCTCATGTTAATACATCATACAATATAAACTATTGTAACTTCTCATGTTAATACATCATACAATATAAACTATTGTGACTTCTCATGCTAATACATCATACAATATAAACTATTGTGACTTCTCATGTTAATACATCATACAATATAAACTATAGTAACTTCTCATGTTAATACATCATACAATATAAACTATTGTGACTTCTCATGTTAATACATCATACAATATAAGCTAACTATTGTGACTTCTCATGTTAATACATCATACAATATAAACTAACTATTGTGACTTCTCATGTTAATACATCATACAATATAAACTAACTATTGTGACTTCTCATGTTAATACATCATAAAATATAAACTATTGTGACTTCTCATGTTAATACATCATACAATATAAACTATAGTGACTTATCATGTTAATACATCATACACAATAAACTATACTGACTTCTCATGTTAATACATCATACAATATATACTATAGTAACTTCTCATGTTAATACATCATACAATATATACTATAGTAACTTCTCATGTTAATACATCATACAATATAAACTATTGTGATTTCTCATGTTAATACATCATAAAATATAAACTATTGTGACTTCTCATGTTAATACATCATACAATATAAACTATTGTGACTTCTCATGTTAATATATCATACAATATAAACTATTGTAACTTCTCATGTTAATGCATCATACAATATAAACTATTGTGACTTCTCATGTTAATACATCATACAATATAAACTATTGTAACTTCTCATGTTAATACATCATACAATATAAACTATTGTAACTTCTCATGTTAATACATCATACAATATAAACTATTGTGACTTCTCATGTTAATACATCATACAATATAAACTATAGTAACTTCTCATGTTAATACATCATACAATATAAACTATTGTGACTTCTCATGTTAATACATCATACAATATAAACTATTGTGACTTCTCATGTTAATACATCATACAATATAAACTATTGTGACTTCTCATGTTAATACATCTTACAATATAAACTATTGTGACTTCTCATGTTAATACATCATACAATATAAACCATTGTGACTTCTCATGTTAATACATCATACAATATAAACTATAGTGACTTCTCATGTTAATACATCATACAATATAAACTATTGTGAATTCTCATGTTAATACATCATACAATATAAACTATTGTGACTTCTCATGTTAATACATCATACAATATAAACTATTATGACTTCTCATGTTAATACATCATACAATATAAACTATTGTGACTTCTCATGTTAATACATCATACAATATAAACTATTGTGAATTCTCATGTTAATACATTATACAATATAAACTATTGTGAATTCTCATTTTAATACATCATACAATATAAACTATTTTGACTTCACATGTTAATACATCATACAATATAAACTATTGTGAATTCTCATGTTAATACATCATACAATATAAACTATTTTGACTTCACATGTTAATACATCATACAATATAAACTATTGTAACTTCTCATGTTAATACATCATACAATATAAACTATTGTGACTTCTCATGTTAATACATCATACAATATAAACTATTGTGACTTCTCATGTTAATACATCATACAATATAAACTATAGTAACTTCTCATGTTAATACATCATACAATATAGACTATAGTAACTTCTCATGTTAATACATCATACAATATATACTATGGTAACTTCTCATGTTAATACATCATACAATATATATTATAGTAACTTCTCATGTTAATACATCATACAATATATACTATAGTAACTTCTCATGTTAATACATCATACAATATATACTAGAGTAACTTCTCATGTTAATACATCATACAATATAAACTAACTATTGTGACTTCTCATGTTAATACATCATACAATATAAACTAACTATTGTGACTTCTCATGTTAATACATCATAAAATATAAACTATTGTGACTTCTCATGTAAATACATCATACAATATAAACTATAGTGACTTATCATGTTAATACATCATACACAATAAACTATACTGACTTCTCATGTTAATACATCATACAATATATACTATAGTAACTTCTCATGTTAATACATCATACAATATATACTATAGTAACTTCTCATGTTAATACATCATACAATATAAACTATTGTGACTTCTCATGTTAATACATCATACAATATAAACTATTGTGACTTCTCATGTTAATACATCATAAAATATAAACTATTGTGACTTCTCATGTTAATATATCATACAATATAAACTATTGTGACTTCTCATGTTAATGCATCATACAATATAAACTATTGTGACTTCTCATGTTAATACATCATACAATATAAACTATTGTAACTTCTCATGTTAATACATCATACAATATAAACTATTGTGACTTCTCATGTTAATACATCATACAATATAAACCATTGTGACTTCTCATGTTAATACATCATACAATATAAACTATAGTGACTTCTCATGTTAATACATCATACAATATAAACTATTGTGACTTCACATGTTAATACATCATACAATATAAACTATTGTGACTTCTCATGTTAATACATCATACAATATAAACTATTGTGACTTCTCATGTTAATACATCATACAATATAAACTATTGTGAATTCTCATGTTAATACATTATACAATATAAACTATTGTGAATTCTCATTTTAATACATCATACAATATAAACTATTTTGACTTCACATGTTAATACATCATACAATATAAACTATTGTGAATTCTCATGTTAATACATCATACAATATAAACTATTTTGACTTCACATGTTAATACATCATACAATATAAACTATTGTAACTTCTCATGTTAATACATCATACAATATAAACTATTGTGACTTCTCATGTTAATACATCATACAATATAAACTATTGTGACTTCTCATGTTAATACATCATACAATATAAACTATAGTAACTTCTCATGTTAATACATCATACAATATAAACTATAGTAACTTCTCATGTTAATACATCATACAATATATACTATGGTAACTTCTCATGTTAATACATCATACAATATATATTATAGTAACTTCTCATGTTAATACATCATACAATATATACTATAGTAACTTCTCATGTTAATACATCATACAATATATACTATAGTAACTTCTCATGTTAATACATCATACAATATATACTATAGTAACTTCTCATGTTAATACATCATACAATATAAACTAACTATTGTGACTTCTCATGTTAATACATCATACAATATAAACTATTGTGAATTCTCATGTTAATACATCATAAAATATAAACTATAGTGACTTCTCATGTTAATACATCATACAATATAGACTATAGTGACTTCTCATGTTAATACATCATACAATATAAACAATAGTGACTTCTCATGTTAATACATCATACAATATAAATATTGTGACTTCTCATGTTAATACATCATACAATATAAACTATTGTGACTTCTCATGTTAATACATCATACAATATAAACTATTGTGACTTCTCATGTTAATACATCATACAATATAAACAATAGTGACTTCTCATGTTAATACAACATACAATATAAACTATAGTGACTTCTCGTGTTAATGCATCATTCAATATAAACTATAGTAACTTCTCATGTTAATACATCATACAATATATACTATAGTAACTTCTCATGTTAATACATCATACAATATAGACTATAGTGACTTCTCATGTTAATACATCATACAATATAAACAATAGTGACTTCTCATGTTAATACATCATACAATATAAATATTGTGACTTCTCATGTTAATACATCATACAATATAAACTATTGTGACTTCTCATGTTAATACATCATACAATATAAACTATTGTGACTTCTCATGTTAATACATCATACAATATAAACAATAGTGACTTCTCATGTTAATACAACATACAATATAAACTATAGTGACTTCTCGTGTTAATGCATCATACAATATAAACTATAGTAACTTCTCATGTTAATACATCATACAATATATACTATAGTAACTTCTCATGTTAATACATCATACAATATAAACTAACTATTGTGACTTCTCATGTTAATACATCATACAATATAAACTATAGTAACTTCTCATGTTAATACATCATACAATATAAACTATTGTGACTTCTCATGTTAATACATCATACAATATAAACTATTGTGACTTCTCATGTTAATACATCATACAATATAAACGATAGTGACTTCTCATGTTAATACATCATACAATATAAACTATAATGACTTCTCATGTTAATACATCATACAATATAAACTATTGTGACTTCTCATTTTAATACATCATACAATATAAACTATTGTGACTTCTCATGTTAATACATCATACAATATAAACTATTGTGACTTCTCATGTTAATACATAATACAATATAAACTATTGTGACTTCTCATGTTAATACATCATACAATATAAACTATTGTGACTTCTCATGTTAATACATCATACAATATAAACTATTGTGACTTCTCATGTTAATACATCATATAACATAAACTATTGTGACTTCTCATGTTAATACATCATACAATATAAACTATTGTAACTTCTCATGTTAATACATCATACAATATAAACTATTGTGACTTCTCATGTTAATACATCATACCATATAAACTATAGTGACTTCTCATGTTAATACATCATACAATATAAACTATTGTGACTTCTCATGTTAATACATCATACAATATAAACTATTGTGACTTCTCATGTTAATACATCATACAATATAAACTATAGTAACTTCTCATGTTAATACATCATACAATATAAACTATTGTGACTTCTCATGTTAATACATCATACAATATAAATGATAGTGACTTCTCATGTTAATACATCATCCAATATATACTATAGTAACTTCTCATGTTAATACATCATACAATATAAACTATAGTAATTTCTCATGTTAATACATCATACAATATAAACTATAGTAACTTTTCATGTTAATACATCATACAATATATACTATAGTAACTTCTCATGTTAATACATCATACAATATAAACTATAGTAACTTCTCATGTTAATACATCATACAATATAAACTATTGTGACTTCTCATGTTAATACATCATAAAATATAAACTATTGTGACTTCTCATGTTAATACATCATACAATATAGACTATAGTGACTTCTCATGTTAATACATCATACAATATAAACTATTGTGACTTCTCATGTTAATACATCATACAATATAAACTATTGTGACTTCTCATGTTAATACATCATACAATATAAACTATTGTGAATTCTCATGTTAATACATCATACAATATACACTATTGTGACTTCTCATGTTAATACATCATACAATATAAACTATTGTGACTTCTCATGTTAATACATCATACAATATAAACTATTGTGACTTCTCATGTTAATACATCATACAATATAAACTATAGTGACTTCTCATGTTAATACATCATACAATATAAACTATAGTAACTTCTCATGTTAATACATCATACAATATAAACTATTGTGAATTCTCATGTTAATACATCATACAATATAAACTATTGTGACTTCTCATGTTAATACATCATACAATATAAACTATTGTGACTTCTCATGTTAATACATCATACAATATAAACTATTGTGACTTCTCATGTTAATACATCATAAAATATAAAACTATTGTGACTTCTCATGATAATACATCATACAATATAAACTATTGTGACTTCTCATGTTAATACATCATACAATATAAACTATTGTGACTTCTCATGTTAATACATCATACAATATAAACTATAGTGACTTCTCATGTTAATACATCATACAATATAAACTATTGTGACTTCTCATGTTAATACATCATACAATATAAACTATTGTGACTTCTCATGTTAATACATCATACAATATAAACTATAGTAACTTCTCATGTTAATACATCATACAATATAAACTATTGTGACTTCTCATGTTAATACATCATACAATATAAACTATAGTGACTTCTCATGTTAATACATCATACAATATAAACGATAGTGACTTCTCATGTTAATACATCATACAATATAAACTATAATGACTTCTCATGTTAATACATCATACAATATAAACTATTGTGACTTCTCATGTTAATACATCATACAATATAAACTATTGTGACTTCTCATGTTAATACATCATACAATATAAACTATTGTGACTTCTCATGTTAATACATAATACAATATAAACTATTGTGACTTCTCATGTTAATACATCATACAATATAAACTATTGTGACTTCTCATGTTAATACATCATACAATATAAACTATTGTGACTTCTCATGTTAATACATCATACAACATAAACTATTGTGACTTCTCATGTTAATACATCATACAATATAAACTATTGTAACTTCTCATGTTAATACATCATACAATATAAACTATTGTGACTTATCATGTTAATACATCATACCATATAAACTATAGTGACTTCTCATGTTAATACATCATACAATATAAACTATTGTGACTTCTCATGTTAATACATCATACAATATAAACTATTGTGACTTCTCATGTTAATACATCATACAATATAAACTATTGTAACTTCTCATGTTAATACATCATACAATATAAACTATTGTGACTTCTCATGTTAATACATCATACAATATAAACGATAGTGACTTCTCATGTTAATACATCATCCAATATATACTATAGTAACTTCTCATGTTAATACATCATACAATATAAACTATAGTAATTTCTCATGTTAATACATCATACAATATAAACTATAGTAACTTCTCATGTTAATACATCATACAATATATACTATAGTAACTTCTCATGTTAATACATCATACAATATAAACTATAGTAACTTCTCATGTTAATACATCATACAATATAAACTATTGTGACTTCTCATGTTAATACATCATAAAATATAAACTATTGTGACTTCTCATGTTAATACATCATACAATATAGACTATAGTGACTTCTCATGTTAATACATCATACAATATAAACTATTGTGACTTCTCATGTTAATACATCATACAATATAAACTATTGTGACTTCTCATGTTAATACATCATACAATATAAACTATTGTGAATTCTCATGTTAATACATCATACAATATACACTATAGTGACTTCTCATGTTAATACATCATACAATATAAACTATTGTGACTTCTCATGTTAATACATCATACAATATAAACTATTGCAACTTCTCATGTTAATACATCATACAATATAAACTATAGTGACTTCTCATGTTAATACATCATACAATATAAACTATAGTAACTTCTCATGTTAATACATCATACAATATAAACTATTGTGAATTCTCATGTTAATACATCATACAATATAAACTATTGTGACTTCTCATGTTAATACATCATACAATATAAACTATTGTGACTTCTCATGTTAATACATCATACAATATAAACTATTGTGACTTCTCATGTTAATACATCATAAAATATAAAACTATAATGACTTCTCATGATAATACATCATACAATATAAACTATTGTGACTTCTCATGTTAATACATCATACAATATAAACTATTGTGACTTCTCATGTTAATGCATCATACAATATAAACTATTGTGACTTCTCATGTTAATACATCATACACTATAAACTATTGTGACTTCTCATGTTAATACATCATACAATATAAACTATAGTGACTTCTCATGTTAATACATCATACAATATAAACTATAGTGACTTCTCATGTTAATACATCATACAATATAAACTATTGTGACTTCTCATGTTAATACATCATACACTATAAACTATTGTGACTTCTTATGTTAATACATCATACAATATAAACTATTGTGACTTCTCATGTTAATACATCATACAATATAAACTAACTATTGTGACTTCTCATGTTAATACATCATACAATATAAACTATTGTGACTTCTCATGTTAATACATCATACAATATAAACTATTGTAACTTCTCATGTTAATACATCATACAATATAAACTATTGTGACTTCTCATGTTAATACATCATACAATATAAATTATTGTGACTTCTCATGTTAATACATCATACAATATAAACTATAGTGACTTCTCATGTTAATCATCTTGTTTCAGTAAAATGTTGTTGAATTAGTAATGGGTTTGTGTCAGACTTAATGGGTTTGTGTCAGACTTAATGGGTTTGTGTCAGACTTAATGGGTTTATGTCAGACTTAATGGGTTTGTGTCAGACTTAATGGGTTTGTGTCAGACTTAATGGGCTTGTGTCAGACTTAATGGGTTTGTGTGAGACTTAATGGGTTTATGTCAGACTTAATGGGTTTGTGTCAGATTTAATGGGTTTGTGTCAGACTTAATGGGTTTGTGTCAGACTTAATGGGTTTGTATCAGACTTAATGGGTTTGTTTCAGACTTAATGGGTTTGTGTCAGACTTAATGGGTTTGTGTCAGACTTAATGGGTATGTGTCCGACTTTTTGTTTTAGATATTTTGTATTTTCTAATTTCAAAATAGGTTTTGGATTTAACCATAGAGGATTTCTAAGAATTATTATAACAATTACAAACTGATCCAAACTTATATCAGCATTTGTAATATCAATATTTCCACATTAAGGGGAAATAACACAGTCGTAAGTGAATTCGGTGAATATTCCAAAACAAGTTTGGAACTTGTGTTTCCAGTGAAGGCTCGCCTGCGGCAACGTACACACTCTCAACTGGAGACCTTTTGCATGTTCCAAGTGAGGACCATAATCGATTATGATGAATCGTATTAAGTGACTTATGGTATTTATTTTTTAGCATTACAATATGAGAATCAAAGGTGGTTTTTTTTGCATTCATTTGATTGTTTTACTGCCCTATTGGAGGTTATTTGCACTAACGTTGTCCATAATAAATAACGAGTTCGGTAATTGATCAACTAAATTTTTGAATTCATCCCAAACTAAGTGATGAACCAGGTGTAATATAAACAGAATAAAAGGTTATAAGAAGACGAGTTTGAAGATACCATAGGGGTAATCAGAATCTGTATATCAAAGAAGTATATCTGTATATAGTGTGATCTAAAGATATCTTACCACCTGTAGTTATGCATTGAAATTAAAAGAACCGTTTGAAATATTATCTCTAACAAGTATGGTGTCGACGCCTGCAGCTCTTTCAACCTCACCTACGTAATTATGTACACGGAATAAATTTTCAAAGTTATATTATCACTTTTCTTTCAATGAGATCCTTGTAGACAAATTGTAATCAGAGCAAGAGCCTTGACCAGTAAAGTTATTTTAATAAAGTTAAATTCGAAACCTGGGATATTTCATTGGATGATCGGGTCCATTATGTGTGACCAACGGGAGAATAGTCTGGTGGTTCCTGATAACATGTACTCCGCAGATCTATTTCTGGAGATCTACTGTGAAATCTCCAAGAATATGAGGGCGGTTCATCCATTTCCATGCTCCATATCATCTACTGTTAAAATATCACAGTAGAGCTGGCTGGTTGAAAATAAAATAGTATGTTAAAATGTTACACTCTGACCTCTTTGAACCCATATTTATCACATTCCAACGACAGCTTGAGATATATTTATATTATTAAAGGGAGACAATTTAAGTAAAAATGTCACATAACCTTTCATTTATCTTTGATTGTTTAAGCAAAGGAAGGCAATACGAGATATTGACCAATAGGATGATAGCTCTTGGCTTTTTTTATTCTATATGTATATAAATTGTAGACAAACTAGACACTATTTATCTTGCACAACGACAATTCGTGCTATTTACTATCATCTATTGTTTTAAAAGAGTAGCGTCAACGAATAAAGGTTTGGCGCTTTAAAATCTGATTCAACCCACCATTTCTTTAGGAATGCCTGTACCAAGTCAGGGTCATTACGGTTTTCACAGTTTTCCGGTTGTTGACTGATTTTGTCTGTTTATATACCTATGAGTTTTGACTTTCCCTTTGTAAGATTGTTCGGAGTTTGGTAATTTTGTTATTACCCTTATTTGGTAGAGATAGATAAATAACATTTATTTTCAATCAAATTCAAAGTATTTTTAGTTCTAGATTGTCACCAAATATTATCACATATTATCACAATACGACGTAACAAAATAAACGTCAGAGAAATCCGAAGGGGTAATCAAGACTGGACAATCCAACGACACTATCCTTTCCTCATTCATGACTTATCACCGGGTGTGTGACTAGATTAACACGATGGTTGCCACTAGTGGAGCAGGAACTGCGCATCTTTCCAGAGCCCCTGAATTCACCCCAGATTTTTAGTGGGTTTCTAGTTACTTGATCCGTAGTTTTATGTGTTTGTTCTGTAGATCGTTTGTCCTTTTTCGTTTGACCATTGTGTTGTCTGTCCTTCTTCGATTTACGGATTCTGATTACCCCTTTGGTATTTTCACACTCATCCTGAGCACACATAGGACGACAAACAGACAAACAAACAAAAAATAAAAATATTATTACATTTGTACATGTATATGAAATGTGTTTGACTAGCAGGATATACGCCAAAAAAGTAACAACAAAACTTAATCAAAGATTATAAATGTAAACCAGTGACGGGAAAGGATACGTTAAACCAGTTATCTTACTATATACCCGTGCTCGTGTATTTTTAGAATTAATAGATACATATTATATGCATATTGTGTTGATACAATGTCGAGTCAGTTGTGTAAGTTATATCACTACGAGACGCATCGCCTCGAGTAATGATACCTTTTGCACAACTGAAGAGACACGATGCAAGCAATTGCACGAATACATTGATGCAAATTATACGTGTATCTAACATTTCCAACATGCAAAAGATCGCCTCTAGTGGAGCAGGAACTGCTTACCCTTCTGGAGCACCTGATATAACCCTGGTGTTTAGTGGGGTTTCTGTTGTTCGAACTTTAATTTTCTGTGTAGAATTTTGTAGATTGTTGTTTGTCCATTTGTCCTGTTTGTTTTGACCATTGTGTTGCCTGTCCGATTTACGGATTCTACGACATGTCTACCTGTTGACTGTTGTTTCACTGAGCTAGCACTATAACAATCCAACTAAGCGTGCTGGTCTAGCACAAAGCTGACATCTCACCGAGTGTAACTTGTTATCGCCATGATATGGCTGAAAAACATGGTTCCGACAAAAGTACATCATATATGATGCAATGTTTTGTATTTAATGGTTTACATTTGGTATTTACATAGAATACATACTAATTGTCAGATAAATGTAAATATATATCTAATCTCTTCCTTTATTTATTTGTTTTATTTATACCGTCCCTATCAAACACTAAATTATTTTCCTACGGCAGTCAAAAGTCGTTGCCCTTTCTGTTCAATTCCTCCCTCATTTCTGTATAATATTTATATATTGCTGAGTGTGTTCTTGTTCTGGATGTACATGACATATTTTCCGCTGGTCGTTAATTAAACCACCCATCAACCGATCAACTATGCTTGACCCATCAAGTACATTATTATTGTTTTTGTTTATTTACCCATTTAGTATAGATCTAGAAACATCCCAAACTCTATTCTAGCTGGTATGTAATAAGGTTTATTATTCTTTTCGTCTTCCATGCAATGGATTGTCATATATTAACTGACTATCCCGATCTTTGTATTGTTTTAAGAACTTCTTTCAAATTTCCAGATGGGTTTGCATTGTAATACAGCAGCTAACAGTGCTAACGATGTAAGGTACAAATAAACCAATACACATTATGTCATACCAAAGTACTTTTACGACAGTTAACATTGATTTTGAGATGGAGGTATTATTTCTCTATTACAATAGTTTTGAAAATAGTTTTAGGGAATTTTATCTTTTATTGCCATTTGTTCGTTTTACATTTTTTTTTATCAATGAGTGTACTCTCCATCCATTGGTCAGATAAACCAATAAATTTCAACGTATTACTTCCGCGTTTCATTATGATCAATTTTGTTAGGGAAACACGGCCATTTTTGCGAAATAATGTATTATTAATCCAATAACTAACAATACGTGCTACTGTCTATGTCCCAGTTTTTTTTATACTCGGGTCTGTTTTATTGGTTACTTTTAATGGTATTCCATTGTCGCATTCTGCTTTATTGCTACATTTATTGTTTCATGTCTTCATGTTAAAATTTTTAGAGAAATTATGTAATAATAATGCATATCATATTGTATATTGTATATTGTATGTATATGGAGAAGACAATACTAAGTTGAAAAAACTTGTGTCTGATCCTTTTGTCATTATTTAGACAATAAAATATGTTTAAATTTAGAATCTATAGTTGGTTGGGAAACGAACACTTATTACAAAACATTAGAATGCATACTTGATCAAGCAGTATACAACCAAACTGAATATCTTTCTTTATTCGTTCATTTAACGTTGATTTTTGGCTATCCTGTTTAAGCCCTTTGGTTTTATTGGTCCCAAAACATTAAATTATTGGACTTTCCAATCTTTCGATTTTGAGAATACCGATAAATCGATGGAAAATTGCTGAGTTGGCGTTGAAACAACAATCACTCACTTATTGTTAATAAAAATCGATGGATAAATCATTCGAGAAACGAGTTGTGCGCACTAAATTTGATATCTACGTTTTAATTAATTATAGTTTTACATTACTATTGCATTTACTCACAAAATATTTAATGTTGATATGTTTATTTGAGAATTCACGTCACGATATGGCTGAAATTTTTTCAAAGATTGCGGTAGACAGAGCTCCTATTTCTAAAAGAACCGAATCCAGCTGCACACCGCCACTGGTAAAGATGTGGCTAACTTATAATTTAATATAAAGTTGTGTATAAGATAGTGAATGCAGAAACATGACGCACAGTGAAACATGTGTCAAGAGAACCCTAAATAAACCGGAATTCTACTTGGCTTTAAACAATATTTATTATCAAAAACATATATGCTCAAATACAACATAAATACTAAACATGAAAGTGATTCGGAAAAAAGATTTCCTTATATTAATCCGTCTCCCTGGAACTCTGTTTAAATCGAGCTTTCAATAAAAGTGCAAATGTAGGACATTTTTGTTCATTTAACCTGTATAAACCGAACACTTATCTATTCCGAACACAACATTTTGTCCCAAAAAGGTTCGGTTTCACTGTATTTTTCATCATTAAACGTAGGTGTTATTACGTAATCAATCTGGTATGTAACACAATATTGCACAACATAATGGATTTACTTAAATTGATATTTTAACGGGGTGATATTTGATATTTTTTTAATTATTAAACAGAAGTGTCATTATATTATCAATTACATGTATATGCATATAACAATAAATGAGTGATTGTTGTTTCAACGCCAACTCACTCAAACACAAGCTCACTTTCTTATACCTTCTGTAATTTATATCAAATATTATTAGTTAGTTCTATTTGCTTCTCCCTTTAGAGATTTCCAGTATATTATAAATGCAATTTATTCCTACGGATAGGGATTGATATAAGTTGTTGTAACTTGTTTCCCAATCCTATTAATTACTTCTTATTATGTAATGTATATAGCTGAATATTGTAATGCTATATTGAATTAATTAATAAAATATGTTTAAACTAACGCCAACTCAGCAATTTTCCATATGTCATGACGAGAACAAGTTAATTTTTAATGACATGACGACGAGGTCCGCTTTGTTCTAGACCAACGCGCTTTATTGGATTTTTATAGTACTAGTTCACTGAAACAACAGTCCATGGATAGACATGTCGCCCCTCTCAGACATATTATCCTTAATCCGAGCCAACCGGCCTTTCCTCTTTCTCCTTGCTAATGCGTCCTTAGCGGAAAAGGAACAAATACCAATTGTATAGTCTTTGGTTTTATGTGACCGGGGCTTGAACACACGATCTACCGCACTCGAGCCGAGCACGCTAACCATTACACCACCGATGCGGTTATATATAACAATAAGACTAAAAACTTAGTTTATTTATTTTCATTAATGTTTTTTTTTTATTTATTTACTCATACTGGTGTCCAACAAGATTTTCCTGTCAGATGATGTTCTTGTCGTTCAACAGTAACACTGGTGTTACTAGTGGAGCAGGAACTGTTAACCTTTCGGTAGCATTTGTGTTCACCCCCGTTTTTAATGGGGGTCGTGTTGCTCAAACTTTAGTTTTCTGTGTAGTATATGATCATTGTCTGTCCTTAGATTTACAGCTTTCGATTCCTCCTTTGGTATTTTCAAACACTTCTTACTGTATAGTAAATTTCAATTGAATGAAAAATATATATATTCCTGGTCCCTCACTTTCCTGCCTTGGTACAATCACTTCAATAAAAAGTGGCGAGGTTAGGCTTAGTATTTTGGAGCGAACCCTATCTTATGGAATTTTATAACGAGTGCTACTTTTTTATAATTTCTTAACACGAACATTTATATTACCTGCAACTATTACACCTGGTTGGTCTGATTGTACCGGATGTTACCTGCAAATATTACACCTGGTTGGTCTGATTGTACCGGATGTTATTACGGATATTAAACGTATCTGGACCGGATGTTATGGATATTTGACGCACAGTGATAATTTGTCGTGTTATTAATAATTCATTCACATATTTATTATTTCAACTATTTAACTTTGAGAAATGGATATGTCGCAACAGTCACAGCCAGTTTGTGATGACGATTTTTCTTAGTTATTGTAGCGATGACTTCAATAAAGGAACAATAAAATTAAACTTTAAAAAAAATATCACACTTTCGAAACATTTCCAATATCAAATATCAAAATCGTCGAAAGAGGCAAAATCGATACACTGTCACACAAATACATAGACGCCCAAATACCTGTCTTGGTAGAGGCATTTCAATAAAAAAAAAGTGGCGGGGTTAAGGTGTTTGTATGCCCCCAATCTCTCCCCTCTTAGTGAAACGATGCAGTCATGCAAGTGCCTTCCGTGTAGCCTTGTTTGAGTAGCTTTTACTTCAGCATCTCAGCTCTGTCCATTCGATAAATGGGTGTAATTCTTCAAAAAGTATCACTCCTGTAATACAAACAGGAATGTCTAGCGTAGTGTGGATGGACGACGCTCTTCATCAGATTTGATTAGATTTGATTTGATTTTTGGTGTTTAACACCACTTTCAGCAATATTTCAGCTATATCATGGCGACCAGCTTTAGTGGTGGAAGAAGCCAGAGTATCCGGCGAGAACCAACGACCATGGGCAAGCAACTGGTAAACTTTATCACTTGCAGCTGCGAGTCGAGTGTACCCTTTTTTGTAAATTACAAATCTGGGCGCGAACCTATGCCGTTTTGGTGATAGGCTTGTATGAGTTGTTAGATAATCAAACTACCTAGCTCATTGAGCCACCCGGACCCTCGCTCTTCACCAGGTACGATCATAATCAAAGATAGTGGAAGGCCAAATAATGTCAAAGGCTGTTGGAGCAAATAAATGTCCGATGAAGGCGAGGCTAAAATGAGAATTCTATGCTCCTTGTACGGAAAAGATAACTTGCGAACGTTTTTAGTAGTGGTCGCTTGGTGTTCGTTGCAAATTTTCCGACCGTATCCATTATATCCTAGACAGTTCCTGTGTCACAGGATGCAGTCACTTGTTAGTATATTGCTTCCTCGGATGAACGATACAGTCACTTTTTAGTATATTGTTTCCTCGGATGAACGATGCAGTAAGTTGTTAATATATGGCTTTCTCGGATGAACGATACAGTCACTTGTTAGTCTATTGCTTCCTCGGATGAACGATACAGTCACTTGTTAGTCTCTCGCTTCCTTGAATGAACGATATAGTCACTTGTTATTTTATTGCTTCCTCGGATGAACTATGCAGTCACTTGTTAGTCTATTGCTTCCTCGGATGAACGATACAGTCACTTGTTAGTCTATGGCTTCTGTGGATGAACAATGCAGTCACTTGTTAGTCTATTGCTTTCTCGGATGAATGATACAGTCACTTGTTAGTCTATTGCTTCCTTGAATGAACGATACAGTCACTTGCTAGTCTATGACTTCCTCGGATGAATGATACAGTCACTTGTTAGTCTATGACTTCCTCGGATGAACGATCCAGTTACTTGTTAGTCTATGGCTTCCTCGGATGAATGATGCATTCACTTGTTAGTCTATGATTTCCTCGGATGAATGATGCATTCACTTGTTTGTCAATGGCTTCCTCAGATGAATGCTACATTCACCTGTTAGTCAATGGCTTCCTATGATGAACGATGCAGTCCCTAGTTAGTCTATGGCTTCCATGAATGATCGTTGTAGCAAATTGTCAGTGAGTCGTTTCATTGGATGAACGATACATTAGCGTGTAAATTTATGGCTTCCTCGGATGAACGATACAATCACTTGTTAGTCAATGGCTTCCTCTGATGAACGATACAGTCACTTGTTAGTCAATGGCTTCCTCTGATGAACGATACAATCACTTGTTAGTCAATGGCTTCCTCTGATGAACGATACAGTCACTTGTTAGTCTATGGCCTCTTCGGATGAACGATACAGTCACTTGTTAGTCAATGGCTTCCTCTGATGAACGATACAATCACTTGTTAGTCAATGGCTTCCTCTGATGAACGATACAATCACTTGTTAGTATATGGCTTCTTCGGATGAACGATACAGTTACTTGTTAGTCTATGGCTTCTTCGGATGAACGATACAGTCACTTGTTAGTCTATGGCTTCCTCTGATGAACGATACAGTCACTTGTTAGTCTATGTCTTCCTCGGATGAACGATCCAGTTACTTGTTAGTCTATGTCTTCCTCTGATGAACTATACAGTCACTTGTTAGTCAATGGCTTCCTCGGATGAACGATACAGTCACTTGTTAATATATGTCTTCCTCGGATGAACGATGCAGTCACGTGTTAGTCAATGGCTTCCGTGAATGATCGTTGCAGAAAATGGTCAGTGTGTAGTTTCATTGGAAGAGCGATAAAGCAGTATGTTAATGTTTGGTTTCCTCGAATGAACGATACAGTCCCTTGTTAGTCAATGACTTCCATGAATGATCGTTGCAGCAAACTGTTAGTGTGTCGTTTTATTGGAAGAACGATACAGCAGCGTGTATATCTATTGTTTCGCTGGATGAACGAAACAGTCACTTGTAAGTTGATCGCTGCTTCGAATGTAAAATAAAACACTTGTTTTAATATTTTTCCCTCTTCAGATTGGAACCTGGAAATTGACCTATTTTTAATCGGATTGACTCAATTACATATGCAAAAAAAATGTAATAAAGATAACGTCGTTCAAGGTATGATTAGAGTGATCTATTCTTAATGCTATTGCTATCTAAATGCCTACTACGAATGAGCATAAAATTGTTATGTCAATATTATAAAGTAGGACCTTGGCTTAATGGCTTCTGTTAAATAAACGGCTACAAATTGCTAAAACTAATGCTATTAAAGACTAACATATTTTTGACATCATACCATTGATATTTAAGAGTTGATTTAAAGGATTTCTCTCATCTTGAAATCTTGAGTGTACAAATTTTCAATAAAAATAATCTCTAAACCTTAAAATATTCTATAACATTTACTTTACATTGTAAACATTTTCAATAAAAATAATCTCTAAAACCTTAAAATATTCTATTGCATTTGTTTTACATTCAAATAGAATTTAATTTTCATTAATTCAAGTTACTTTTATTAGAGTTTTATAATATTTGCACACCTACTTAAACTTTTGATGTTATTTTTGCTGGAAACATTTAATACGTTGCTATAATTGCATTATAGTGTTGACCTTATTTTGTTATGTAAAATCCATAGATGTACATGAAGGTAAAAATTCCTGGTTTAAATAGTGTCATGACCTTATTATTGGTAAATGTGAAGCACATTCTGTATAGTATTGTGCTTGACCTATTTATAAGAACTGTGTTTATGACGATACCACATGCACTAGTTTCCACCGTTGACTCTTTTCATACCATTTTCCTAAACAGTTATGTTTTATCTACTCACTTCAGATTGTAGCCATCTTGATGGGAATCTTATGAAAAGCTTGAACATACCAAATGGCAGTTCAGCAGCCGTAATTCAAAGATTAGACAAAACAATGACCTAAAAAACAAAAGGGACACAGTGACACATGGTGATCTACACAACTTCTCCGATTAAGCAACACGAACCTCACACCAGGGATGAACTCATGTGCACCGGAAGGGTACGTAGTTCCTGTTCCACTGGTAACAACCGGTATATAACTGTCATTATACGTTACAATAAACGTTAGAGAATACTGAAGGGACAATGAAAACTGGAAAAACTGGAAAACTGGAGAGACTGGCAACATATGGTACAACATCTTAGTGATTGGATTTTTTGACTCATTAATTCTAGGATTTTTTTGGTGTTTGTATTGTAACAGTAGAGCATATTTTTCTCTCCGAAAAAAGGTAATATCCCCGATAAGGTTTCGATCATGGAACCTCCCACATCGTAAGACAACGCTCTGCCAACTCAGCAAAAGGATATCTCCATTTACGCAGTTGGCGGTGGATGTTGATAAACCTGTTATGGTTCATATAACCTTCGGTAAAGGGGCGTTCAAAGCATGCGTTACTGAATGATAATATAGTTTACCCGAGCTGTAAAGTTAACATATTTCGCTCATTCTCAATTTCCTTTATATCCACGTCACTTTATTGATTTGATAAATACAGAAATGAACATTGCATCTAAAAGTATAATCGACATCTCAATTTCAACTTTTTCTGAAAAATGCTTTGGCGACATCTTTCTTTTCTTATTTACAACTATTTTTTAAAAAAATGTTACAGTTACGCAGACTAGTTTAATGTTACGGCGGAGATTCTTTTTACTGTTGTCATGTTTGAAGGTCATTCCGCTCCCATTTCTGATAGAATTACATACGGGTTTTCAACCTCAGTATTATCTACCATTAGATTGAAAGCAGTTAAGGAAATTGACAACATGATTATTATGTAGATAATAAAGGTTATATAATACCGAAGGTCAATGAACAATGGACAATCCAGAGAAACTGGCTACGAAGGGAACACAAGACGAGGACAAACAAAACAAAAACACAAAGACATATATGTTGGCCACCACTATGCATAAACAAACACAAAAAACGTAAATAAGACATGAGCCCTCCTACAAACAACTGCAGGTAATAAAAAACGAATATCGTTTTTATGCGGAAATCGTTTCGGACATCACAACAAGGAACTCAGAAAGTAAAGACGCATAATAGGACAACACAAAAAAACTAAAATCAATGAGCAACACGGACCTCACCAAAAACCGGGGGTGAACTCATGTGCTCGCGAATGGTAAACAATTCCTTTTTTATAAAACACCCGTCGTTTTACTCATTATGTTCCAGTTACAAGAAGCCTGTGTATATGAAGAATTTTGTCAATGGTGTTTTTTGGCTTGAAGATAACACATAGCACAGTTGTACGTACTTCTATTTTCCTAAATAAGTGTAGCTGTTCTTATTTACGAAATAATTCATGGCAGCCATAAATTTGTTCGACATTTTATCATGGGATAAAAAAAAATTAACGAAAATAAAGTTACCTATGTTAAAATGTCACACAAACATATGGCTTCCATGATTTGTGTCGATTTTGAAAGCAAAGATCTGAATTATATTAGTTATCCGGAAGACAATCACATCACACACACAAAATCCAATGGCCTTCGTGTAACAGTCTCTATAAACATAGACTCGATTGACATTTTCCAATTCAATTGCATTTAATTTTTAGCAGTTAAAACCAGTAGAATGCGGAATAATTTCGTAGAATAAATCAGTAATCACCGTTAGTTCCTTGTCCTTTGTAATAAAGACATCGGAAGTCAATAATTTGTAAATGTCAAGTTATCTTTTTTTATTCGACACTTGTCATTTATCATTTGTCATTGTTGTTAAAGAAACAAAATGTAGGTTTAAATGCTTGCAATGTCTTTATAGCAATATAATTGGTTGACTCGAATTGATCAGAAACTTTGGTACCAATTCTCTATTATTAAGAATTGATACGAATGCAAATAAACATGAGAGACTGTCCAACACTACACTTAGCCATAAATTAATGTAGCGTTTTCTTGCTGTTCTACATACTACAATCACAGTAATGTTTTCATATCCTTAATTGAGTGTGACACGGATCCTAGCCTGCCGTTGAGCTGTGTTCTTTACTTCCGTCAATAAATGCTACATCTGGGCTTCTGAATGTTTTGTTCTAGAACCTATTGTTGTAGGGTAGTTTCTAGACACCGACAAAGGCTGGGAGATTGACAAATCAGTTCGTTATTACTGCCCGAGTTCTCTCTACCATTCCGTCCAATACGTTTGCTTGTTGCAATTCTCAATATAGCTGAAAATTTGCTGAAAATGACGCAAAAGGTGCCGAAACATTTTTGTTTCTATTCGGATCGTTTCGTCCACAAATATCTTCTGACATGGGTGTTCTGCGTTTGTAATGGTTGCATTGCAAATCTTCTTTAGAATCTATTTAAAAATGTCATTGGTGAAAAGTTGTATGCGAGTTTGAGAGGCATTACAGATTGATTGATATATGTTACCTAACGTCACGTGCGCAGCACTTCCGCTATATGCATGACGATTGTGTTGGGAACGTGCGCAATGTCGGAAATATTGGTAACAACGGTCCAAGACCTCTTATGGACAGATTCTCTACCACAATCATCAACATATGAGTTTGGAAAGCTAAATAACATTTCGCTTGGAGTATATGATTTCTCGGTATAAATTGTAGAACGGCGCCGAAAACTGTATTATGTCATGAATGATATTAATCAGTCTCTTTAATCTGTGACTATCTCTACATTGATGTCGAAGCTTACAATTCTCTAGAAGATACCAGCTATGACAATACACGAACTTGTCGTAATCACTTACCGGTCCTTTCCTCATATAACGAAATAAAATCGTAAAATAAATCAGTTGTCATCGCTCCTTTCTAACCATTTGAAATAACGGCACCGAATGTCTACAATTTACAAAAGTCAAAGTTGATACATAGTTATCTTTTTTGTAATAATGTCAAAGATTTAAATACTTGAAATACAATATGGACATGTCAATGTCTATTGAAAATTGATATGCGAATTTACGAAGCATTAATGAATATTTACCGTATTTTAATGAATGCCTAAATGTCAATGATAAAATGTCAATTAGAGAGAACTGCACTTGAAAATTACACTCACAAAAGACATACAAAACAGTGAAATATAGAACGACATTTACAGGTATAGGTGACCGTAGCCGATTTTGGCTATCCTGTTTAGGTTCTTTGGTTTTATTGCTCCAAAAACGTTAAATTAGTTGACTTTCCAATCTTTCGATTTTGAGCATGCTTGATGTTAGTTATTCTAGAAACGCGTCATGCGCACTAAGTATGATATCTACGTTTATATTTCAAGAAGAGATATGACACAAGGCTTTACTCTCACAAAACTTTCGGGTACTAGGGAGGGGAATAGCCAATCAGACCACTTTATCAAGTAAATTCATTGTCTTGCTGATGGGACAATTTTGGAGTATGTATACACAATTTTTTTACCGTAAGTCTTGGTGTTTTGAAGGAGTCATCATGAGATGCTTGGACATTTGATCAAAATTGTTACAAGCTCGAATTCATAATAAATAAAAGTATGTTGTTAAAAACAAACTCAGATGCTCCTTCGTTTTCTTTGATATTTATGCAATAGAAATACAACGTTGTTGGATGCCAGAATTATAACAACTACAAATACTGGGTGGATATCCTCTTGGAATAATAGTCCACCAGCAGAGGCATTCACCCAGTGATAGTGCATTGAATCACAAGCCTTCATGTTTGTAGTGGCTTTGTCTAAATAGATAAATTCCTCGAGTTGACATTTGCCAATTTGAAAGCAAATTTATTTTAGCAGTTAAAACAATTAAAATGTGAAATAAAATTGTAAAATAAATCAGTTATCATCGTTTTCTTCTTTTCAATGGAAATAACAGAACCGGAAGTCGACAATTTACAAACTTCAAAGTCGTTAGATAGTTATATTTTTTTTCTAATAATGTTAAAGTTTTAAATACTTGAAATACATTTAGTGTAATAGAATTTGAACATGTCAATGTCTAGTGAAAATTGATATGGGAATTTGTTAGGCATTGGTAAAAATCTGCCGTATTTTTATAAATGCCTAAATGTCAACTATAAAATGTCATTTAGAGGGAACAGTACTATATTCTAATATGACGTCTCTAATACGGCACACAGGATAATACTCAACAACTCTATATTTAGCGCAAGTGCAGTACACAACAAATCTGGCTGTTCCGATGTGACTCCCGCTGTAAAATTACCGTGACGACCGAGTGTAAACAAACAAAACACCGGCATATAACGTATTTTTAAAGTCCTTAAAATAAAAATTTTCCCTCAGTTATAAATAAATATTCTGTAACTAAGTATTTTTTTGTCATTTGTTTTGAAAATGTACATTTGGGAATCCCCAGTACGCACACATATCCTACCGCGACATCTGCTCGGTCATGCAATAATGTCGGTCATTTGTTTTGATTTACAATTCTCGCGCAGCACGAGACCAATGACGTCATTCTGTATATTCATAGCGTACATAAACACAGAGGGAATACTTTTCAACGTCAAAATTACAAGATGAGATTAAAACAGAGAAGTTTGAATTGAATAAATTCCATGCAAGTAAAAAAGATCCTTTTTACTAATGTCTTTTTTTCCTGATCATTATGCTTGTTAAATATGTTTCCATCGATGGTATTCCCCAAACATTTGTATTTTTCCGGTTTGTTGACATAATCGACATCACAGTTCATGACCATTTCTGGAATGTAGGCCAAGCAAATTGTATTTTAAAATACTTTGAAAATATGATGATTGATCATTCAGATTCCACCATTTTCTAGAAAATGGCCGATTTTACCGGGAAAATACATGCAAGTGCTCTCCATTAGTCAAAAAATGACAGATTATTTTGCATTTCCACTGCTGCTTTAATAACAAATATACCCCTTACTTCTTGGGGTAATGAAATGAAATTCACAGAGAAGATAGAAAAAGAATTAATTTAACAGCTATAATCAAAATTTATAGCATAAATTGAACAGAGAATTAAATTAAACCAGACAGAAAAATGAGATTGTCTGGATAAAAAAAAACCTGTCATTATTACAAATAGCATCAACAACACTGTATTGTTACCACTCTGTGATAATAAAGGTGATTAAAATAAATTGAAATCAGTCATTAATTGTTTTACCAAAATATGTCGGTCTAATAGATTGTATTGACAAAAGCAAAAACACCAAATTCACTGATTAAATACTTTTTATGTGGGTAAGCAAGTTTAATATTTGCATCAAATAATTAATTTTTAATACTTCAATTTCAAACTATTTAAAAAAAACATCTTTTGAAATTTTTCAGACTAATCAATTACACTGAAAAAGCTAAAATACTGTACTTTCTCAATCTGGTTTACTTTTTAAGTTTGGTTGGCCTATGACAAAATCATGTGCTTTATTGAACTTTGACCGACTTTATGTGACGTCATACGACGCCATTTGGAAAAGGGAGGGTAAACAAATATGGGTCAGAATGTAATTATTATCGATCTTTTTTCCATGGAACTTTACACATGTGAGCAAGAATAGATGAGGAACATAATTAAAAAGAAAAAAATGTTTACTTTTCAAACATGAAAAAAATAATCAAACATTATCCAATGACTGACCGACTTATTGTCAGACGAGGATACATTCCATTGATATGTGTCGGCCATGATTCATGAATAACCGGAAAATGTACTAACCTTCATGTTTTCCTACGTATACATTGATAACTGGACGGTGATGTAATTAAGTTACTGATATTTTCCAATTTGATGGCATTTTGAATTTTGCTACTCAAACAAGTAAAATGCTCACAAAATCGTAAAATAAATCAGCAACCAGCTTGTGTCAATCAGCGTCCCTTGTAAACAACGTCACAGGATGACGATATATTACAAAAGTCAAAGTCGATAGATGGTTGTCTTAAGTATTTATTCCGGAATTTTTTTCTATGTCAACATTGGCATTTTTTTTTTTATTTCATATTTAACAATAATTGTCGATTATTAACAACAGTTCAAGTGTTCGATAATATGTTTGACAACTCCGCTCCGCCATCTTGTTAGCGCACGAAATGATGAACGAATGAACTCCGACTTTTTTTTAAATATTTTTACGCAGGAATTGTTCAATCGAATTTATGTTGGAAAATACACAATAAATATGTTTTTCATGTTAACATCCATATCTTTGTTTTAAAATATCTCGTTCAAATACAAATAATTCAAAATCAATTCAAAATTTCCGAAGGAGGTAAATGGAACAGCCACCAAATGCCGTGTGTATACAGTTCACGAATGGTTAAAAATGACCGTATTTGTCCTATTAGAATCGAAATAATTCATGGCAGGCATAGAGTTGTGCAAATTTACACATGGGCTGGACCTTTATATTCTTAGATTTTACCCCTCGCTTCCGCTCGGGGTAAAATTCGAATGTAAAGGCCCAGCCCATGTGTAAATTTGCACAACTCTATGCCTGCCATGAATTATTTCTTAAGTATCATTACGTGATGTTTTTCATATTGGCCTAGTTAGAAGTCCTCGGTCTGATGTACAGCAGGCCTCGGAACTATAACTAGGCCAATATGAAAAACATCACGTAATGATACCGTTATTAATTAACCAGTCCAATATCTCTCGGAAATTTTCCTTGCGATTGTCGAAACGTCTAGAGGATTCCGATCTAGCTGTTATTGGACTGACTGGAATCGAGCCAATACGGAAAATTTCCGTTTTGGACTGGTTTTTGCCGTATTGGCCCAATGAAAGTTTTTATATTGCATTGACAGATTTGATCATATAAAGGCTAATAAATAAAAGTGAATTAATAATAGACAATATAACACTCACATACGACATAGCAAAAACAGTGAAATATAAAATGACATTTTCAAATAGACACAAGGCCTTACTGTCACAAAACTTTCGAATACTAGGGAGGGAAACATCAAATCGGATCACTGTATCATATAAATGCATTGTTCTGATTGGGCAATTTTGTAGTATGTATGCAAAATAGTTTTCTAAAAATATTTGACCGTAAGACCTGGTGTTTTGAAGGAGTCATCATGTGTCCATATTGTGCATAAACCCATCATTTTTACACAGAGAGTATGTTAATCATGTTAATAATAAACATTTCAATCAAACAAGTTTGACTCACGACTCCGTATCAACTTATTCTTATTTAACTGTAAAATGAGGAGTATTTCAGTTATATTCATGACCTTTGAGTTGAACAGGTTCGGAAAACAGCGCCAAAATGTTATGTTATGAATGGTGATAAAAGAGAAACGTGTCTCTTTTGTCCATGTCTACATTTCATGTGAACTTTACGATCCTCCAGATGATCAATGATGTCAGTTCTCTCAATGCTTAACACTGTCAATTTTGTCTTCAAATTCGATTCAGACTTGAGTTATTAACTTGATTGAAGCACAAATATATTGACAATATACGGGTACGCTCTGTATGTATTGCGGTCAAATTACTTTCATATAGACTAGTGCTCTGACTGTTTTATTCTGTGTTTTCACTTAAAACGCACCTTTTGTTGTTGTGTCGGTGTTGATGGACGGTCTGTATCCGTGTCGTAGGTTGGTTATCAGTCCACTAGTAAAGGGTCGGATAAATCGAAGGCCTCGGAGTATGAATCCGTTCCGTCTCGGAATTTGGTTTTATAGCACGCCAGTTCTGGCTAATTTTGTGTTTCAATCTGATATTTGAAGGAAATAATTTGGCCGTGTAACGGACTTTAAGACGATTAAAATATAATTCCAGATAATAAAAAAAATGTTGAATACGTCGATCCGGCCGCCCAGTAAAGTATCGGCCTTATCATTACCAAGAAACACTGACAAAGTGAATAAAAACAATAATGAACTAGTTGAAGCTTTCCGTATCATAACCAGACAACCCTCCATCGAGATTGTAAACGGATGAATTTTCACTATTTTGGTATTGTGTTTATTCCTTCAGAGTACGTATCATGTTTATCGGATGCTGTTTCCAGACATATTAAAGATGAATATTTCCATTTGTCTGATGGAGATTGTAATAGCAGAACAGCTGCGGCTGACAATTTTGAATTTGCAGGCGGAAAAGATGAAGTACCTGAAATAGCGAGCATCTGTTTTACAAAATGGCTTTTTTGTATTGTCCGGCGATGAGGATTGTATTTGTACTGGTAAACAATCTAGTGTGGTATGTACAGTTTTACACTAAAAGTTTGAAAGATACGAAAGGGAAAATCAGTAGCTGAAAACCGAAGGACAAACAGAAATAGAATGGACAAAACAGGATAAACAATGATATACAAAACACTATACAGAAAGCTAACGATCCAACACGAACTCCACTAATAACGGAGAGTTGTTTTTGTGACTTATGTAAAGAAAACACTACCGTTGGATGCCATAAATATAGCGATGATTTTCTAAGCGGGGACGAAAATGTAGATGAAACGGAACAAAACAACGTACTCTTATACAAATTATTTATGCATCTTAACTCCGCATGCTAGAAAATAAGGTTGGTTAACGACAACATTATAGAAATAAGATATGAATGAAGTATTTTTTAACTCGAGGAACTGTTTACTAGCTCAGCAAAACAAACTAGGTAACTGACACATCAAACGGAATAAGCAAACACGCCTTGGATAGAAGCATTGTTTGATTATAAGGAAGATAAAAGTTTATTATGCCAGGAAACTGAAACGTCGATACGAACATGGCTAAAAGTGCTCGTTGATACAATATATGAAGCAGAAAAAAAACCCAACGCAAACAAGATATTAGATACGAACATGTAAAAACACAGACTAAAATCTACAACAATAAATGAATACCTTTCGGTATAACAATTCAAAAAATATACATCGTTGCAAAATAACAAAGCAGCTGGCCGAACATTTTAGTCAATATTTTTTTTTCTTTTACAAGAAAACCTCAATGAACCACAAAATATACCAGCAATTGATCCAAAAGATATAAAACAATATGTAGTTATCTGAAAAATAGTGCGTCCACGACGCGCTTCTTGAAAAACCGTCAGTAGGTATAGTCTGTTTGGTGACTCTGAAAATAGGGGAAAAAATTATTTAAAAATCAGGGATTTGCTTTCTATTGTTCTTTTTAATATTTTAGGCACACATTATTCAATACATATCTGAGAAAAAGTTGTCAAAGAAATAATTCAAATAATAAAAAAAATCTCCATAGGGCCCAATACTAATTTTATCAGATTGTAAGTAAAGGAGGCTGCCATTATAATGAACAGCCTTACCTGTTCTTTCCTGTCTGTTGTTATGCTAATTTCAGTCACATGGGAATGCCATATTAGGCTAAAGATTCAAGATGTTTTGAATAATTGATAAACAGTTTGACCATATGATATTTGTTTGTAAACAATTAATAACTGCTGGTCACATGAGACCCTTATATGGATATGTCCCTTGTTATTCACTCATGCTGATTTATAAAAAAAATTAAATTAACACTTAAAAAAATGATACCAAAATCAAATAAATTAATTTCGTGAAAGTATAATTTATATAAATATATAAATTAAATAATATTCTTGTTTAATACTTGTTTTTTTCCAAAGATTAAACAATTCATATACAATGTTAATTTCTTATATGCAAATTAGATAAACATTTTTTTCATGATTTTCTTGCTTCAAATTATGTTATATAAAGTTTATGTATATTGTAAACAAGTAGTGAAAATGCCTGTGAAAGCTTCTGCTGAAAAAAGGGAATTAATTTTGAAAATTTACAAATATTTTGGGGCCGAAAGTAAACGAAAAGCTCCATTTTATGCATGGAATAAAGTCATTGATAGAACTGTACAAGCTCTGGACATTAGCCGTTCATTTCTGAATAAGATATTGAAAAAAGAACCTGTGGAACTTAATGAAAACTCTGTGAATAAATGCAAAGATTCCTTGGATAGTTTTGATAAAGACTTAATAAGGAGAGTAGTAGTTGGATTTTTTTCGAAAAATGAATATGTTTCAATTAGAAAATTGCGTGTCACTTTGGAGAAAAACCATTCTTTAAAATTGTCAAAATATAAACTTTGGAAAACTTTGCATGAACTTGGTTTTAGATATGCAAAAATAAATGGAAATAAAAAGGCTCTTGTTGAAAGAAAAGACCTCGTTAATAAAAGAATAAATTTTTTACGTACAATTAAACAAAAAAGAAATCAAGGATATAGCATTGTTTACTTGGACGAAACTTGGGTTGATACCCACCATACAGCATCCCATCAGTGGACACCACCTAACCCTTCAGATGCCCGAAAAATTCCCCTTAATAAAGGACAAAGATTCGTAATTTTACATGCAGGATGTAAAACTGGTTTTTTACCTGGATGTGAATTAGTTTTTAAAACTTTAAGCACAGATGGAAGAAATTATCATTCCGAAATGAATTCTGTCATATTTAATAAATGGGTAGAAGAACAATTAGTTCCCGCACTTCCACCTAAAAGTCTTGTTGTAATGGACAATGCGTCTTACCACAGTGTAATAAAGGAAGGTACCAAAGCACCAACATCAGCTACAAGAAAGGGGGATATGCAAAAGTGGCTCAAAGACAAAAACATTCCTTTTAATGGTAAAATGAAAAAAACTGAATTATATGAAATCATTAAACTGAAGAAACCCGAACCAGTTCATAAAACAGATGAATTTTTACGTGGGAAAGGCCATGATGTTTTGTGCCTCCCCCCATACCATTGTGAATTTAACCCTATCGAAATGGTATGGGGGGATGTCAAGGGTTATGTTGGACGGGAAAATAACACTTTTAAAACTAATGATGTAAAGGACTTAATAATAAAAGGATTTAAAACCATAACCCCAGAAAAGTGGACTAACTTTGGTAATCATGTTGAAAACAAAATAGAACCACAATATTGGAAATCTGACCACATTATAGAGGAAATTCCAAAAATTATTATAAATCTAGACAGTGATAGTGACACTGATTCAGATGGGGATCATGACAGTGAGGGTGAAACTACTGATATGTACTGGTCAGAATAAACAACGTTTTCAGGTAATTTTGTTCTCTATTATTAACCTCTATGCACATAAAGGGAATGGATAGTTTGCATGTACTTTAAATGCTCCACAATCAGTTATGTAATAATGTATCATCATTATTGATTTTTACCTGAACAGGTGTAAATCTAATTTGAATATTGTCCATATTTGGTATGGCCAGTAGTAAACATCTGATGTAACATGCTAATGATGAAATCAGCTGACTTGCTGTTTGTCAATACTGACCACATGTTGCTGTTCATTTCAGTAGTATTTACTCCCATGTTTGTTACATGACAAAATGACATAATTTTACAATTAAGTCCTATGGCAAACTTTTTTATTCTTTAATGAATTTTTTTGATAAATTCACCTATAATATGTAATAATAAGTCCTTAATATAAATATAATTAAAAAGAAAATCTGACAACCCGTTGATTTTTTAGGATTTTTTTTCCCTATTTTCAGAGTCACCAAACAGACTATACACTTAATATCAAAAGATCGGAAAACCAAAAAAATTAAAGGGATATTAAAGCTCATTTTGGTAATTTTTTGTATCTCATGAAAACTTGCAATTGTTTCAATAAATGATATTTATGAAACATTAACCCGGTTTTTATCTATGAAACTTTGTAAAAGTGACATAATTCGTTGATAATTCTGTCATAGCTTGCGGTTTTCTCGGGGTTTTTCCAATAATTGAATTTTTGCCTGCTGGACAAAAATGCATTTCGACCCTTTTAAGTGATATTTTAACGATATTAGGGATTACATGGACATGCAAAGTATTTTTGGATTGTTTTTACAATTAAATTGAAAAGAAACAACCTTCGTCACGAGTTGAAAAAATATATGTTAAAACGAGCTTTAATATTCCTTTAAAAGACGTGTATCAATCATTTTAGTGAAGAAATAAATTCATAAATTATTCCGGAAGAGATTATTAAAGCTATTTAAAGATTGGATTTAAAAAACAATGTGGGATGATCAACAGCGATATATCAGGTCCATATCTGAAGTTTTTTTTATTTATGTTTATGAAAGAAATTTTGATATTCAAACCATTATGTAAAAACAAGCGTAATACATTTTTATCTAAAACCGCATCGATTGTGTGATGGTTAGCGTGTTCAACTCGAGTGCAGTAGATTGTGGGTTCGAACACCGATCGGCTCATACCAAAGACAACAAGGACTAATTCACTCGGAATCAGAATAATGTTTCGACGTTTCTATACTCTATGCGCGGATTGATCTTTATGCAATGAGCTAACACCATATATATTCCAATTAGGCCTTGTAGTCTAGAACTAAGCGGACATCATCATCATAATTGTCATTGAATATAGCATGTTATCGCCATGATATAGCTGCAAATTTGCTCGTTTGACGTTACACAGCAATCAATCACTCCCCCAGTTTACCTAATCTAAACACCTATCTGAGTTGTCTTCAAATGTTTTTGTTTTTGCTTGTTCTCAAATACTTAAAAGTTTTGTAAATTTAAACATGTCAACACGTTATTTGCTATACGGAGAGCTAGGTCTTTATTCTGTGGATTTTTATGTCACAGTTCTAAATATGTCATACACATGTCATAATGGGGAATGTTGGGATTGTAATTAACTACGACGTAAATATCCGTTTGTCATCTGTTACACAGATATTCTATGCATGTTAACCGAGTCTTGATGACCACCGTAAAACTTTCACGTTGATGACTTCAACATTACATATAACAATCCATGGTTCTGTTGTTTCTCTTTTACCAGAAACACTCTATCAAAGAAATCCTGATATGAACCACAAGCTCTGGAATATCGTATCAACTTACACACATTTATTACATACAACTATTGGTGGACGATAAGTCCCAGAGGGTAACACCCGATCTGTAGAACCTGCTCGCCTCCAAAGACTATAAAATTGGTATTTGTTGCTTCTCCGCTAAGCACGCAGCATTAAGGGGAAAGCGCAAAGACTGGTTGGCTCGGAATCAGAATAATGTGTCCGAGTGGAGCGACATGTCTACCTGCGGACTGTTGTTTCAGTGAGCTAGCACTATAAAAATCCAACTCAGCGTGTTGGTCTAGAACAAAGCGGACCTCATCATTGTCTCATTGAAAATTAACTTGTTCTCGCCATGATATAGCTGAAAAAATTGCTGAATTGGCGTTAAACAACAATCACTCACTCACTCACCCCGACCTGTAGTTAGTGTTTCATCACTGACATGGTTAACTGGATATTTTTGTTTTTGCAATTTACTGTTTCTAAATAATGTAATTATTACTAAAGTTAAGATTAATCTACCTCAGACAAAGGTAACCATATCAGATCTTGGCTCTCCCCTTTGAGCCATTCGGTGTTCTTTCTCCTAAGGATTTTTAAATTACTTTCCAATCTGCTTGGTTATTACTAACACTGGGTCGATACCTCAACAGGTGAACTAATAGTTCACGAGGATATCATCCGCCCAGTAGTCAGTGTTACGGCATTGACATGATTAATTAGATATACATTGTTTTTACATTTGTTGTATTATAGAAATTTACAGTTCCTCAATAATGTAATTATTACTAAGACTAATGTTTCCCCTTCAGGCATAGATGACCGTCTATTTCGTTTATACCCTTTTGTTTCATTGCCCCCACCCCCTTCCCATACATTTGAATTATTTGGCTTTTCAATTTTCGACTTTGAACGTACCTGCTGAAGGTTATATGTATATTTCAGTAACACATCGTGCGCATTAAATTAGATTTCCACGTTTATAATTTTATTTTGAACGGTTGGCAAAACTCATGAAGTGTTTATGACATACGCAATTTAGCTTTCGGGGTAATTATCTATATATAAATTTGTGCAACAATTGAGTTATTAAGTAAATGATGCTTTTTTTTTTTTTATCTATTTTCTTTTTGTGTCTATTTCAAGAATACCAAATAAACATCCGACTATATATAGATATTGGTTCTCCGCCTTCGGACAGAAATTAACATATAAATTAATAAAAACAGAATATAATTTCAAGTCGGTGTTGTTGATTTCTTTACTAATACCATTTCGTGTTATCTATTACAATATTCATATAAACATTGCAACGACAGGACTTTTTTGATTAAATGGCCCGAACCAGCAGTTTTGTGTCAGAATTACATTTTTATTCGGAACAATATATTAGTCACCCATCCCATAAAATGTATTTTAAGACAGATATATGCCTCGGATGATAATGCCGAAGTCGTTTCGGAATAAATTCATTTCTCTAAAAAAAATTTTTATGGATTGTACATTTGTATCCTTAAGCAAGGATGGGAGAAAACACGACTTTATGGCCAATTAAACATCCTTGTAGAAGCATCTCGCTAAGAAGCATTTAGTGTCAATCGACACCATTAATGCATTTTGTAAGATTTTATCAATGGAAATAACCCATTCATAATTATGCCGCGTGGGACGTGACTATGTTACAGTATTATACATATAATAACTCTCGGCAGATAGAAACAATGTAGAAACACTATATGTAGTCAATGGGTTGTTTAATTGATAACAAAAAAACGTATTTATTACTTTTATCAATTTGAAACTTAACTAAATTAAAAAAAAATCCATAATGTTATCTTCATGTTTTAGTTCCCCCTTTTAACGCATTGTTTTTTTCCATTCACATTATCCTACGTGACTAACCACATGTTATTTTTACAGTTAAGAGTGCTTGTTACTATACACACCAGTCCTTGTTTCTTTCCGTCCATCATATGTGGATTTAGGTCATCTCACAGGCTTTCTTTCTCACATTCATTATGTAATTCAGATAATTTTGTAAGGTTTTATTCCGTTCATCATTATTTAGATCATCTTAGAGGCTCTCTTTCAGTCCATCATAACAGTATCGGTGGCATAATGGTTAGCTTGCTCACTTCGAGTGTGGTAGATCGTGAATTCGAGCCCCGGTCGGGTCTAACCAAAGACTATAAAATTGGTATTTGTTGCTTCTCCGCTAAGTACGTAGCACTAAGTAGAAAAAGCAAGGACTGGTTGGCTTGGAATCAGAATAATGTGTCCGAGTGGAGAGACATGTCTATCTGCGGACTGTTGTTTCAGTGAGCTAGTACTATACAAATCCAACTAAGCGTGTTGGTCTAGTACAAAGCGCACCTAATCATCATCTCATTGCATATTAACTTGTTTTCTCGCCATGATATAGTTGAAAATTCGCTCACTCACTCACTCTCTTTGTCCAACATGTTATTTATGTCATCTTGTAAGCTTTCTTTCCGTTTATTATATGTGATTTAAATCATTTTGTATGCTTTTTTGATCCATCAGATGCGATTGAGGTCACCTTGTCAGCTTTATTTTTCTCCAGTCATATGTGATTTAGATCATCTTGTAGCCTTCAATTGGTAGAACAATAACAGTGCAAACTATACCCTGTTCGATCCTAGTTCGGAACGTCGCAATAGGGGTACGGTGGTGGCCTCAGTCTGCAACATTTTTGCAGGTTTTCCTTAGGTGAGACACTTCATCAGGCCAGGCACCCATGTGTTAAAACGCGGAAAAGACTCGGGACGAAGCTTTAGTTAAATGATAGGTTATATAGCGAAATTAGGTTAAGAGCATGACCATTCAGATATCATAATAGATTTAAATACTCTGTGCAAGTTGCTAATTGTCACGTTTATATACGAAGTTGGTGCATTATTTCTTGTGGACGATTTTCATGTTATCTGCCTGCCCTCAATGAGTACAAATGTCATGGTCATTTAACTATTTCTGGTTTAAATTGGGTTAAACGTTACTTGTATCAGGTTACTCCGTACGGAATATTTGTACTTAGACCGTGGGAGTTTACTGTATTAATTTTATAGATGAGACAACAATACGATATTACTCAATGAATATTTAAGCTTTATTAATATAAATTGTAAAAATGCTATATTATTTTTATTGTCCGACAATCATACAAGTGAAATTTTGCTAGAGAAGCCTACAGTATGAAATACCCACGTTTGCAGAAAATCATTTATTAGTCAAGTAAAGACCATTAATTTGTTTTATTATCATCTAGGGTATATTAAACTATTGAAAATACCGGAAGTCGTAAACAGCCTCCCACAAGAACGATAACTCGTGTAGAAACATTAGGAAAAGACGGAATGGCATTTCACAGAAAATGCTGTCTGTTCAAAATATTAAATTGCTAGGTTTAATCAGCATCTGACTCAACCAATGAATATACAGTTATGGAAGAGTTCCAGTTAACCTAGACTGCTGCATAAGCGACAAACGACAAACTCTATAAAATAGTTCCTATCTAGTAACTCATGATATAGCTGAAATACTGCTGAAGTTGGCTTTAAACACCAATCTATCAATAAATGAATCCACAGGTTCTGGCCCTGAACCAGCATATTCAAATGCACAACTTTAGTTTGATGGCATTCGAATCCAACTATGATAATACTATGGTTGAAGAATGACATAAACGACCAAATCCTGCTAAACTCTTACATAGATATCCACGTGAACTCATCCTAAGAACATACTCCTCCACGGTTTTGTGAGTGAGTGTAAGAGAACTTCCGACACTTGGGTAAAACTGTTATTTTTTAAATAAGGAGCATAGTTAAAGGGATATTGTCTACCAGCTGCGTAATTTTTTCATACCCAAAATTATTGTCGATTTCCGTACTGACCTTCATAAAATGAAGATTAAACACCGAATTATTGATGAATACGCTCCGAAACGTTGTTTTTTCGACTAAAAAAGCTGACCATCGTTACCGGAAGCTAATTAATTATGCACTGACCTGGGCGAGGCCAACTCTATTTATTTATCTATTTTTATGTCAGTAGCCCGGATGCTGCAGCATGGATATTGAGGTAAGTTTCTATAAAAGTTGAGGAAAAAAGCTATTTGCGAACCGATTGTATCTAAAAGACGTAGAATAAATAATTTCTGTATCAGGAATAGATTTTCTTTGATGAAAACTACATGCCTTAACAGATTCAGCCGATATTTCCACGATAACCATTGAAAACATGCCAGGAGGCACCCTATGGGGACAAGCTCAACTACGCATTTTCGATCGGAAATTTTTGCCGGCGTTAAAAATAACTAAATTAGTTTTTTTCTTTTTATAAGTTATGAAGTTGTTCCCCGAGATTTTGATACACGTGTTAAATTAATTTATTTTAGCCAGTTTACCGACAATATGAAAACAGAGACATACATGTAGAACACAGTGAAATACATGTCTGATGAAAACGAATGACGTAGCCAGTGTTGTTTTATTTGTTAATTGACTGGAATGTTTCAGAGAAATTTCGGCTGGATTAGAAACAAAAGAGACCTTACTTCTAGTTCCACAAGACAATTGCTGCAAAATAATATGGGACCGACCATTTACCTTGAAGGGGGCTATGTCACGTAGAAATTTTGTTTTTCAGACGCCACAGAAATCATATTTTCTTATTTTCCAATCTAATTAAAACAAGGTGAACTGTGATCTAATTCTCACTTATGATACCCCTGCCACTTCCCATGATATGGGGTACCTATATGAAGCTTGTGACCAAATACCAGATTTCTGCCATCAATAGTTGTTGAGAAAAATGTGCATATATGTTCAATGTGGATAAACACCAACTAAGTCGGCAAACTGGAAGTAGGAATCTGATGGTTCCAAAAACGCTTCCCACGATATGGCATACCTATGTGAAGCTTGTGACCAAATATCAGATTTTTGCCATCAATAGTTGCTGAGAAAAATGTGACGAAAAATATTTTGGAAGGACGGACGGACAGAGGTAAAACAGTATACCCCCTCCCCCTTGGGGGAGCGGGGGTATAATTAGATCTAAAATAGGGAGCAAGTGCGTAGATCTAATTTTAATTGGATTGGCGAAGTGCTGGAATAATTTTTTTTCTTCCAAATTTTGTATACGATTATACTGTGAAAATGGCAAGTATATGATTATATACTGTGAAAATGTCAAGTCGGAATATATTTTTTTCTCCTGTCCAGCCAAATTTTTTTCTTCAAGATTCAGAATCAAAATAATTTTTAGGAAAAAAACCATAAAATTAAAATTGAATAGCTCAAGGGGTAAATTGATAAAAAAAAATTGCAAGACCAAAATGGTTCTCCCATATACCAACAAAAAAACGAAATAAAACTGTGGTCATAAGAAAGTCCCACGAGAAAATCTTTCCTTCCAAAATAAGACTTTTTTTTATTTCTCTAAACTGAATTTGTGCAAACTATTTCACTTATAATGAATTATATTTCTTTTTTAAATAAAGCTCATTTTTCTAGATGAATGTATAACCATCTGTCTTTACTCTGTTTTTATTAAATCTCTTGTCTTTATTACAGGACTTTGATCGGATTGTCCTTGATGAGGAAGTGTTGGGGGTTGCTAGAATGTTTCGAGAGGAACTTGTAGTAATGCCCCATGACGAGGTTTACAACAGATCCAATAGGTATGCAGCCTACCGCCAGTATACCATTTGGGCACATGACCGACTTGGAGCTGGGGTCAGACGTGTGACCCCAAGCTGTTGTACTTGGAAAATTAGGGACAAATATCCTGATCTATATGGACAATACAAGGGTTTCATTCCTAGACGATTTAATTAAAACTTGTTCATGAAATATTTTGTATTTTATCCCATATACCCTAATGATAAAGTTTACCACTTGCTTCCCTATGGTCGGTGGTTGTCTGGGTACTCTGGTTTCCTCCACCACTAAAACTGGTCGCCATGATATAGCTGAAATATTGCTGAAAGTGGCGTTAAAACACCAAAAATAAAAAATAAATCAACCCTAATGAGTTGTTAATTTCACAAGTTGGTCAGTTGGAATTGTAAATTTAATTTGAAAGTTTTGCCATCTTATTATTATTTTTTGTTCTATCAGCACTGACAACTTCTTCTAAAATGGACTGACAGTCTTTTATATAATTCAAAACCAAACTTGGCAGAGATGTTTTCTATGAGGTCCTACACAAGAGTTGTTACTTTTGTGCAGATTCGTCAAAAAACATGGCCACCATGTGACTTTGAAAATTCTGATTGGTCGATTTTCAAGAAACTTCTTCTCAAGAACCGCTGAAGGGATTGAATTGAAATCTGGTATATATGTTCCTATGAATGTCTTTAACATGTGTTGTTACTGTTTGCGCCATTTGAAAATTCAAAATGGCCACCAGCGGAGGTCAAAGTTTGCATTGAAACCCTATGGGAAACAACATTTTCATCTTCTTCTTGAGAACAGCCGAACAGAATTTAACCAAACTTGGCAGAGATGTTTCTTGTGAGGTCCTAAAGAGTTGTCCTGGTTTGTACTTACTAGACCAACACACTGAGTGTTATCATTATTGTGCATTGGACAATTTGTAATGCCCATTATCCCGACTTGGGTACTTTTCTGCTCTAAATGTGCAGAACTTCTGTCAGACCAGGAAAAACAAAGAGTGACAATCTAAATTTATTCTATGCGACAATATAGTCAATTGTTTTGTCTTGGTCTTCAAATCTGGATTTCTGAGATGCTACAATATCATCCCGAGTTGGAGGTTGTGGAATTGGTGCAAGATAGACCGAGATTCTTCTGGGATCATCTACTTCCAACTGCACACGTTAATTCATTCCTTCATTATCTTGCAGTCTCATACAAATGATGACCCTTAATAGTCTTGGAACATAGGAATATGACTTGTCAGCTTTAACAGGCTGCACAGACCATCTAGCTGTCTTTTTGTTGTAACTTCTCTGCCACTTGAAGTAGAAAAATACTTACAATGTAATTCACAAGAATAAAACAATAGAGATTATGATCTATGGAGCCCTAACTTTCAATTCAAGATGAATATCTCGAATGTATAGTGAATGAGCAACTAAACATATCATTACAAGTCCACTTTATGAAGGATTTGAGTGATTAGTAGACAGATTTTAGGTTGTGGTCATCCCTCAAGAAGTTCTACGGCAGGCATCACGAGCTGGTCAATGGTTACAGGGTGTCTGTTACCCAAATCAGACCTGATCTTCATTTGTTGTTGATGTCTTTCCCTTCATCGGATGGGACTTCTACCAGACTTGACCATGGACAACGCAGCGGGTTTGCGACTTTCGATTGACCCTTCTGAAGCCTATGATCAAATATCAGATTGCTGCCATAAATAATTACTGAGAAAAATGTTATGAACATCTTGGGACAAACGGACGGACAGAGGTAAAACAGTATACCTCCCCCTTTCCAGTGGAGCGGGGGTATAATAAAGCTCCTATGACATATGATCATGCATGGTTCTGTTATTAGGACAAAATTTCAAGTATGTAAGTTACAACTGAAACATATGAAATTAACATGACAAACCTTAGAGTGAAGTTGAGGCTAGGTTCAAAATCTCCATCGTCAGAATCATCACCAACATCACTGCCCTCTTCAATAATATCTATTGAGAGACTGTAAGAATAAAAAATAATTGTTTATTACAGTGTATGTGTATAATATCGAAACAAATTTTGCTATATGGTTCTGATGTGCAGCTGTATAACGAAAAAGCTTTTCAAAATAATATTAAATCTTTATACATCTATCCAGCACACATCTACACAACACAATATAAAGAGACAAAATTACATCAAAGTTCCAGGAAGATATTTGGTGCGCCAGACGTGCGTCAATTCTGTCCCAGTTTGGTTTCATTGCCGTAAGTAGCTAAGGAGGACTGGCCATTTCAGCTTGTGGATTGATGAAAATGTAACGATGACGCAGAAGCCAACATGATCCCTATATAATATAGCTACTAGTAGTATCACTATGCAAGCCACAATAATTAATAGGAAACTGTTATACAAGTGACTGTGTTGAACAATATTGACAATGTTACCTATAAACATAATGTAGAATATGTCTAATCTTTAACAAAATGAACATACTCAAATGGGTTCACAAATGAACTCGATTTCTCCAGTTTCATCCGTTTCGTTGAAATGTGATGGCTGCTCATTTCTTCTACTCTAGAATTACCTTGGTCAGAATATCTAAATCAAAAGTACAAATATCAATCACTACAAAATCACATTTGTCTGAAATTACCAGTTTTAGTAGTAATTTGCCTAAAAAATTTAGATAATTTTACAAAAACCTGCATGATTTTAACACAGACATGGGCCATCGGTCTACTGTTAAATTCACACACTGTGAAACATGCAAATTGCTATGGATCTTCACATTATTTCTTAAAAATCTTGTTTATTAATCATACTTACAAGATCCAAACTAAACAAGGGCAAAGCGTGGCATATCCCCTCGCCTAAAAATTTGACCTGGTGACCTTGACCTTTGACTTTGAAAATCAATAGGGTTCCAGATTCTCTTAAGGACTAAGTATGTACCAAGTTTGGTCAAAATCCATTGAAGGATGTTGATTCTAGAGTGTTCACAAGGATGTTACGCGGTAAAATTTTGACCCGGTTATCTTGACCTTTGACCTATAAGGCTATGACCTTGAAAATCAATAGAGTTTCGGCTATCTTAAGGACTAAGTATGTACCAAGTTTTGTCAAAAATCCATTAAAGGATGTTGATTCTAGTGTTCACAAGGATGTTATGCGGTAAACATTTTAGCCTGTGACCTTGATCTTTGACATACGACCTTGAAAATCAATAGGGTTCCAGATTCTCTTAAGGACTAAGTATGTACCAAGTTTGGTCAAAATCCATTGAAGGATGTTGATTCTAGAGTGTTCACAAGGATGTGACGGACGGTAGCGTTACTATATCCCTTCGCAACTTCGTTGGCGAGGGGATAAAAAGCAGTTCAAATGACAATTCTTTAAATAGAAAGCCTTTATATGAAAAATACATATTGATTTCCCTCTATCATGTCTATGTTGATAATTCTAAGATAGTAAAGTATAATTTTGGCTCCCTGAACTAAAAATTATGTCCAAAATTGTTGAAATGTAGTAAAAAACTAGTTAATGTAATGTTTTTAGAATAGTCAAGAAATAAACTTGGTTTGCATAAGGAAATTGAAAACGATTTTCATTTAGTCATAGTCTAAAATATGCAGTTCAGGACATTTCAGTAAAATTTTATAGTCACATATATAGAAAAGTTTCTGAAACTTGCAAATTTCTATGGATCTTCATATTATTTTTTAAAAACCTTGTTTATGTATCATACTTACAGGATCCAAACTAAAAATGCTACTGAAATGACACTTATTTAAATGGAAAGCTTTTTATATAAAAGATACATACAGATTTTCCACTATGGTGTTGGTGATAATTCACAGACAGGAAGATATAATTTTGGCTCCCATAACAAAGTGTTATGTTCAAACTTGTTGAAAGTACTTTTAACCTTATTTATGTAATGTATTTCCAGTACCCAAGATATGAACTTGTTTGCATACAGGAATTAAAATGATTTTCATTTAGCCATGGTCTAAAATATGCATTTTAGGACATTTCTGAAATTTTCAGTAAAATTTTGTAGTCATATATAAAAAAAGTTCTGAAACTTGAAAATTTCAATGGATATTCATATCATTTCTTCAAAACCTTGTTTATAATTATATATTATACTTACAGGATCCAAACTAAAAGTGCAATTGAAATGAAGCTTCTTTAAATAGAAAGCTTTTATTTGAAAAATACATACTGATTTTCCATTATAGTGATAATTCGCAGAAAGTAAGGTATATACTTTTGGTTCCCAAAACTAAGTTTCTTGTCCAAGTTGTTGAAATTTGATAAAATTAAAAGCCTAATTATATGTTGTATATCAAAGAAATAAATTTGCTTGAATAAAAAGAACTGTATAGGGTTTTCATTAAGCCATGTACAGTTTTAATTCTTGCATTAAAAATGAATTGATTCGATATTTCTTTTTAAATTGATAATAATAAACTGCATTGTCATTGATATCATTTTTGCACTCCCATTTCCCCTTTGCTGGCCTCTTAAAATTTGTGTTTGTTTACCTCGCAAATACGGCCGTTTTATGCTACTCATTGACAATAATTTGCTGTTGCCAGGTGCAAAATTAAATATATTGATTAATATCTACCGAAAATGATCATAGGCATCATCATAAATTCATAAAATATGAAAAACGATTGAGAAAAGAAGGCAACATGCTCGGCTTACCTATCAACAATAATCAAGCACTTCCTTGAGTTCGCTCCATCCAACGGCAACGGTCCAACTGATCCCCTACATATATCCTGCATTTGTTCCATTTGGAAGATACTTCACTTCTATTCCTCTTTATCTCTGAATCCGTCAAAGTCCGCTTTCTTCCACGCGTTGACAGTTTCTCTTTTGCCCAAGAACCACATGTTGTTTATTGTTTCTAAACAGTGCGCATGCTCAAGACGTGTTCACATAGAAGGCCATATGAATAGATTTGAATATTGTCATCCGGACAATATTTCTTTTTTGGGTCTTTTTTGTCAAAAAATCGTATCTTTTGCAACATAACTCGGTGTTAATCTTCATTTTATGAAGGTCAGTACGGAAATCGACAATAATTTTGGGTATGAAAAAATTACGCAGCTGGTAGACAATATCCCTTTAATATAGCTATTCACACGTGTGTGTTCTACGGAAGACATATCTTGCCTGCATTTTTTACTCATAGCTTTAAAATGTTTGTAGTACATGCGCCGAGGAAGAGTTACACATTAGAAATATGTATCACTTGTTGTTTCGTCTTTTCATTTTAACCATTGTGTTGTATGACATTCAAATTACGGCTTTTGATAACCATTTTGGAATCTCCAAACTTTTCTTATAAAAACAAATCAAAACATGTTAAATGTAGATAGGAATTATATAATGTAAATGCGATATTTTTTTTAAACTTTGAGTGTACTTAATGAAGAGTTATTCTAGAAATACGTCGTGTACCTTAAATTAGATATCTGTGTTTGTATTACAACAAAATGATATCAATACAATAAGGAACAAGAACGGCCATTGTATTACTTTACTGAAAAACGTTGACTTTTAGCAAACGTGTACTTGATATGTGTATTATAACTTCAACGTTGTCTAAAATTTCTCCAAATTATATAAATATCAAAATAATTTTAAGCTGTATATTAATATCTGGACCTCTTATAAGACATAGCGTTGAAATAAAATCTTACGTAAATCTTTACGAAATCTTAAAACATTGAGTAATCCCCTAAAGTTTGTCTGAATAGATAATTAATTTATTGGTGATGAGAGTCTTTGATATTTAATAAGACTGACAGGTTCGTTTTCCAAGGTTTTATTATAGAATATGTCTGTATATTTCATAATTCTTCCATCACGCATTTAAGCATAATCGAATAGAGATAAATCTTAAAGTGCGATGAATTACCATTATAAAGAGAATATGGAGGATGTTAACCTTTAGAAGATGTGTCATCGAACTCTAAAACAGATGTTTTTAAATAGAATGCTGGAAATATTCATTATCAAGAAGGGGGTCACACCAACCGGCTTTAACCCTGCCACATTCTTGTAACTGTCCCAATGCAGGACATGAATTTCCGATGTCACATGTCGTGGTCTATTGATAATAACGCACTTAATACTGCAGATATTGACACTTAATCAGTGCCTATCACCACTAACGTTGTGAGTTCGAATCTCGCTCATGGCGAGGTGTACTCGATGCAACATTATGTGATAAAGTTTGTTAGTGACTTGCTGCAGGTCGGTGGCTTTCTCCGGGTACTCTGGTTTCCTCCAACAATTAAACTGACCGCCATGATATAACTGAAATCTTGTTGAAAGTGGCGTTAAACACTATAGACCCAAACCCGCTATATTCAAAACGACGTGGACAAACTTACAAACAATACATCATATAGGTAAAAAAAACAACAACGGTCCAACACCGACCCAGTGCCGGATTAACATATAGGCTTTGCAGGCTTAATCATTGGGCCGCAAAATCTAGGGGGCATCCTGCCAAGTTGCATAATAATGTTGATGCTGTCATAACGCACTGTAGTCTTCAAACAACCCTTCAGTCGTATAGGTGGAGGATTGGGAGGTTCCTTACACATGGATAAGCCTATGGCCTCTCTTTATCTAAATACGGCACTGCGTGGCACGTATAAAAAAACTATTACTTATTAGCTGCTGTTGCATGTTTATTTTCACGTGTATATATGCACGAAGTGTCTCCACGTGACTTCTGAGGGTATACAAAAATCGGGTCCAAGTTTTGCGCTGCCAAGAAAAACCCATTAGATTGATTTATTGTTGTTTAACGTTAAATGAGATATCCGTTTAGCATTTAGTAATTCGGTTTTCCGCCTATGGTAAAAAAAAATGTCTCGGATTGGAAATGACAAATAATTAATGAGGTGTTTGCTATAGTGAATTTAAAATGTAATATTGTTACATTCAGACTGATAACTGACAAAGGAGAATGCTGTCTTATTTTTGTATTCACAAGTTTTCAAATTTACAGTGTTGTTTTGAACCAGAAAATAAACAATACAGCGACCAAATATAGTCATGGTGACATAATCACAATCTCATGATTTCCATGGTAAATGAGAATTCCTAAAAACTTTGCATGTTTACTCATTACCGTATGATGATATACATAATGTTTTTGCAGCTCGTTGGTACAACTGATATGCACTTGTCAGCGGCATAGGAGTCGGAGGCAAGGAGACATATGCCCCCACCCCTCAGTTTGTTGTGCAATACAATTAAAATCTGAAATTGTGGCATGGAACTATAGGGTTGTGTTTGAAGCCAATTGGCCTTTTTTCCTTATTTATGTTTGTTTGTCAGTTTTGAAAGCTTTGCCCTTCCACTTACCCGTCCTCTCCTAAAGCCCCCTACCCACCCACCCGCACTTTCCAGTCCGCTTCAAATGTTTGCCCCCTGCCCCTCAGCTTTCCAGTCCACATTATATGTTGACCCCTCCCCTAACTTTCCAGCTTCCAAGTCCACATACAAAGCTTGCCCCCCCCCCCCCACACTTTAAATAAAAAGCCTGCCCCTCCTACTTACCTATTCGCTCCTACGCCTCTCTTGTTGAATAAGTCATAAACAAATTAGTGTACAGTTAACTCGTGCTACATTTTAATCAGAGTGTTATTGTCTTGCTTCGGTCGGTTTGATATGTACATTCTTACAAGTACTTATAGATTGTTCATAGCTTCTACAATGTATCGTATATAGTATCTTTCTCAAAAGATGAAGAATATCGGGGGGTGTTATTGCTTAACAAAACCCCCTTTCATCGGCAACTTAACTTTGTTAGAAATATAATTTTGATCAATCTAGGATGATTTAAATTCAAAGAAACACATGCTGATGTTATTTAAATGCATTATTACATGATTACATCAAGTAGATCGCGCTGGAATTTGCAAGAATAAGAACATGTTATGCAATATTACATAATATTCGGTACAAAAAGGGCCGGTATATCCAGTACACCGAACCAATTGACTTATTCGAACCAAATCGTTTTTGAAATTGGACAGTTAATATGTTGAGAATTTAAATGTCTTAAGGAATTAACGAGAACAAAGCGAATGTGATCCAGACAGCTTAATTTATTTCAGTCGCTGTCAATTAAGCTGAAATTTAACTTTTCCTTCAGTTATTAAAAAGATAACGGTATACTGAAGGAGATGGCATTTAATAAGGCTACGACCATTTTAAAGTCGATGACACACCAGCCTTACGTTTAATAAGGTTATGGACATTTTAAAGTTGATGATACATCGGCGTTACGGACATCTTAAAGTTGATGACACATCGGCGTTGCGCTTAATAAGGTTACGGACATTTTAAAGTTGATGACACATCGGCGTTACGCTTAATAAGGTTACGGACATTTTAAAGTTGATGACTCATCGGCGTTACGCTTATTAAGACTACGGACATCTTAAAGTTGATGACACATCGACGTTGTGCTTAATAAAGTTACGGACATTTTAAAGTTGATGACACATCGGCGTTACGCTTAATAAGATTACGGACATTTTAAAGTTGATGACACATCGGCGTTGTGCTTAATAAGGTTACGGACATTTTAAAAGTTGATGACACGTCGGCGTCACGTTTAACAAGGGTACAGACATTTTAAAGTTGATGACATATCGGCGTTACGCTTAATAAGGTTACGGACATTTTAAAGTCGATGACACATCGGCGTTATGTTTAATAAGGCTACGGACATTTTAAAGTTGATGACACATCGGCGTTACGCTTAAAAAGGTTTCGGATATTTCAAAGTCGATGACACATCGGCGTTACGTTTAATAAGGTTACGGACATTTTAAAGTTGATGACATATCGGCGTGACGCTTAATAAGGCTACGGACATTTCAAAGTCGATGACACATCGGCGTTACGCTTAATAAGGTTACGGATATTTTAAAGTTGATGACACATCTGCGTTACGCTTAATAAGGTTACGGACATTTTAAAGTTGATGACACATCGGCGTTACGCTTAATAAAGTTACGGACATTTTAAAGTCGATGACACATTGGCGTTACGCTTAATAAGGTTACGGACATTTTGAAGTTGATGATACATCGACGTGACGTTTAATAAGGTTACGGACATTTTAAAGTTGATGACACATCGGCGTTACGCTTAATAAGGTTACGGACATTTTAAAGTTAATGACACATCGGCGTTACGTTTAGAAAAGGTTACGGACATCTTAAAGTTGATGACACATTGGCGTTACCTTTAATAAGGCTACGGACATTTTAAAGTTGATGACACATCGGCGTTACGTTTAATAAGGTGACGGACATTTTAAAGTTAATGACACAATCGGCGCTATGCTTAATAAGGTGACGGACATTTTAATGTTGATGACACATCGGCGTTACGCTTAATAAGGCTACGGACATTTTGAAGTTGATGACACATCGGCGTTACGCTTAATAAGGCTACGGACATTTTAAAGTTGATGACACATCGGCGTTACGCTTAATAAGGTTACGGACATTTTAAAGTTGATGACACATCGGCATTACGTTTAATAAGGGTACGGACATTTTAAAGTTGATGACACATCGGCGTTACGCTTATTAAGACCACGGACATTTTAAAGTTGATGACACATCGACGTTGTGCTTAATAAAGTTACGGACATTTTAAAGTTGATGACACATCGACGTTACGCTTATTAAGACTACGGACATTTAAAAGTTGATGACACATTGGTGTTACGTTTAATAAGGATACGGACATTTTAAAGTTGATGATACATCGGCGTTACGCTTCATAAAGTTACGGACATTTTGAAGTTGATGACACATCGGCGTTACGCTTAATAAGGCTACGGACAATTTAAAGTTGATGACACATCGGCGCTATGTTTAATAAGGTTACGGACATTTAAAAGTTGATGATACATCGGCGTTACGTTTAATAAGGATACGGACATTTTAAAGTTGATGATACATCGGCGTTACGCTTAATAAAGTTACGGACATTTTGAAGTTGATGACACATCGGCGTTACGCTTAATAAGGCTACGAACATTTTAAAGTTGATGACACATCGACGTGACGTTTAATAAGGTTACGGACAGTTTCAATTTCCTTTCAAATGTTTTTCTTCTTTGCTCTAGTCATGCATGTACCCGTACAAGGTAATAAAAGTACATAGAAGAAGAGCTTGTAGATACCAAATGGGTAATCAGAATCCGTATATCGAAGAAGAACAGACAACACAATGGCCAAAAGAAAAAGTACAAAAGGACAAACAAAGATCTACAAAACATGCACATAAAACTAAAGATCGAGTAACACGAATCCCACTAAAATAGCGCATGTTCTGTTATTATGAGAATATCTCAGAGTTGTTCAGTTATTGACAGTAATGCTGTGGGAGTTTACAATTATTACCCTTTAGAGTGGCATATTAATAGGTTCCTCCTGTTTAGAAAATGCCACGTGCAGTCTTTCTACTAAGCAAAAGTTTTACAGAAGCTCCAAATTGCTCATTGTAAAGCAATATTTCCGAATTGCCACTATCCATTTACGTCAATCAAATTATGCATATACGTCCATAGTCCCATCTCAATGCCACATTTTCCCTGCACCATTTATTGTATATAAACTTGTTCTTGCGTCATGAATATGCATGATTACTGTTCACTTAACGTTATAGCACTCAATTACGATAGGTACAGACACATTTATAAATTAAATTGGAACACAATAGATTGATTGATTGGTTGATTGACTGATTGATTAATCGATTGTTGTTTATGATGCAAATAAAATGTCAAAGAAGGATTAGCAGATTATGGATAATAAAATAAAAACGAAAAAATACCGCAATGTCGGAACATTAAAAAAAACCGTAGAAAGCGGCAAAATGGATAACACAAAAATATATTTATACTGCTCACTTTCCAGACTGGTACAGGAGAGTGTCAATATCCATTTCATCGCTAGCTTTTTTGTGTTTTCGAATGGGGGGATTAAAATATGAAAATCAATTACCTAAAGGCCTTCACCAAAACCTTTTAATAAAAATAAGTTTGAAGATACCAAAGGAGTAATCAGAAGTCGTAAATCGAAGAAGAACAGACAATACAAAGACCAAGAGAAAAAGGACAAACAATGATCTACAAAACATTACACAGAAAACTAAAGATCTAACCCAACTAAACAACGGGGATGAACTCCAGGGCTGCGGAAGGGTTACCAGATCCTTCTCCACGTGTCAATCAGATTTTATATGCACCTAAAAACATATTCATTGAAAATCAGGAATAGTTTGGCCAATTTATAGGACTTTTACCGGATTTGGATATAAAAGTAACACGGCGAGTGTCTTATAAGAAAGAGGAACTGCTTACCCTATAGGTGGGGTCTGTGTTAGGTGGGGTGGGGTCTGTGTTAGGTAGGGTCTGTGTTAGGTGGGGTCTGTGTTAGGTGGTGTCTGTGTTAGTCTGTGTTAGGTGGGGTCTGTGATAGTCTGTGTTAGGTGGGGTGGGGTCTGTGTTAGGTGGGGTGGGATCTGTGTTAGGTGGGGTCTGTGTTAGTCTGTGTTAGGTGGGGTGGGGTCTGTGTTAGGTGGGGTCTGTGTTGCTCATCTTTTTAGTTTTCTGTGCTATGCTTGTATCCCCCTTGCCTCTGTTCTGTGTCTTGGACACAGTGTTGCCAGTGTTCTTATGGATTGTCCATTCTTGATAGTCCCTTCCGTTTATACTAACGTTTATTATGTCAATAATACTTTACACGAACTCTAGTTGATATTTTTCAGAATCCGAATCTAGAAACGGTTTCCTCAGTAACCATATATGCTAAATAAACTTCAAAATTTGAATTTTCACTCAATCCTGCAATGTTAAATTTTGAAACTTATGTAACATAGGTTAGTCATTGGCAATTTGTTAATAGTTTTATTACAAGATAGATTCAAAAACAGTCAAAGTCAATGCATGACTATGTAGGCCATGCTTAATTAGTGATAATAGGTCACATGAAACCAATACACATCATAATACTTTTAATATTTTATCTTTCCAATGTATAAAATAACGGTTAACGGCCCAAAAAAAAATAACGACAAGAGACAACTCAAATGGCACATTCAATCTCTTTAATAGGTGTGTGGGTGACTATTGCGTAACGTCAAGAGAGCAATTAATCATGACAAGTTACTCATTTGATGAGATGATGATTAAGCTGACTGAGGTGTACTAGATCAATACTCGTAAGCTGGTGTTTTATAGTGTTAGTTCATTTAAACAATAGTCCTATGACTCACGAGCAAAGCATCAGTTTTCAAACAACTGTCCTCAAGACAGACATGTCGTTTCATTAATAAAAATATATATATAACGAGCCAATCACCAGTATTCAAACAACAACTGTTCTCAGACAGACATGTCGTTTCACTAAAAAAATGTATTACGAGCCAATCATGAATCTTTGCTCCCCGTAATCCTTAATCTTGCTTGCTCAGCGGAAAATCAGCAAATGCCTATTAGATAGTTTGTGATATGACACCACAGGGAATAGAACCAACGACCTTCAACACCGGAGCTAAGCACGCTTACTATTACACCATATATATTAATACAAAATGTAGTAGGAGTTAGAGTTATGGTGCTTAACGCCACTTTCAACAATATTTTAGGTACATCGTGGCGGTCAGTTTTATTGGTGGAGGGAACCGGAGTACCCGGAGAAAACCACAGACCTGTCGCAAGTCACTGACAAACTTTATCACATAATATTGTATCGAGTACACCTGGCCTGATCGGGATTCGAACTCATAGCGTTAGTGAGTATAGACACTGATCGCATATGTAGTTATAAATCCAGCTACCACGATCAAGACCACGACTGTCCACTTAAAATGTAGTACACTTAAAAAATGAAGTAATTGTAGTACACAATAATAGATAGTTTTTGACATGACAATACTCAACGAACTTGAACACCCGAGACAAGCACACGTACCATTACATCATATATTTTAATGCAAAATGGAGTACAATTTTTAAAAAAAGAAGTAGTTGCAGTACACATTTAATTTTCACTCTAATAATCAATTATGACTGACCTAGATATTTATTTAACGTTTATTGACATGACCGAAATCAATTTAGACAACCTTCATCTTTCTTGAAGAGATACATTTTCAGTCATAAAACACGGCAAGATATGAAAGTATGTAATTTTCTTTAATAATGATTCCCTTCACTTAAATTTGATATGGAATTAAAATTTTTCCTTTTAACAATTGCAAATGCTGCATGTAATAAAAGATTACAGGTCAACCTAATCATCTACATAAAGTGCACATTAAGCTTTTAAATAACAGTTTTAAATTTCAAAGTGATTATTAGGTTTATGCATTTTTCAATGTTATTTAATATTTCTTTCTGATAACGTCCGTCATAAATATATTTCTACCCCAGTAAATTAATGAGTGATGTTGTAAAGTGCACACACTCATCGTGGCCTCGTGTCATTTAAATCTATAAACTTAAAAGAACTTGCAATGAACCTAATTTTTTTAGGTTTAATTTTATTGCTTAAACGTTAAACAAGATTTCAAAAATTCGGTCAAACCTTGACTATAGTCAAAGGTACTTTGTATAAAGTTATATACGTCTTAAAATGGGGGCATATACTAGAGGTGTATTTTCTCTTTTTCATTTTTAGACTTTCGTATTTATTATTTTTTTCAAGTATATTATTTGGGGGCGGTGGGGGGTGGTCTTTCGGTTTTTTCTGAAGTTTCTGACAACATTATATTTTTTTTAATTCTAATTTGTATAACTGTATCACTGGATAGCTACCTCTGATGAGTGGAATATTAGTCCACTAGGGTATCATCCGCCCAGTAGTCAGGACATCGTGACTGACATGGCTTATTACTTATGCTTGAAATTTTCTTAAAATAAAGTAATGTATTACAACTTAGGTCAATCTACATTTAAAACAGGTATGTGGAGTTACTTTGGCCACAATGCACAGATATTGTATGAATTTAGCTATAATTCCCTTATTGTTCCAGAGTTATGCCCCTTAATTAATTTAAAATATTATAAATTTGTGGTTACCGTTCTCTAACTTTTTCCTTGAACAAATATTTGAAAATAAAACAACCTTTACGCTGTTCTTTCGGATCTAAATTAGTTTGAAAGGAGATTTACCCTGTCGAATAACAAATAAATCAGATTTAAAAAAAAAACTTTTAAATTCAGCAAAATTTACTTTCAATCATAATTATCTTTTTAAGCTGCCTGAACCGGAAATCTACCTCCGCAATTTAGAAGCTCATCCAGAGCCCCCATAATTCCCCACGCCACATCACATCAATTGATTTCCGTTTGCATTTCTGTAGGAGTTATCTTGTTTGATCTTAAGACTATAATACTGTTAAAAATATTTCTACGATACATTCTTGTGTTATTACAAAAACTAAACAGTGAAATTAAAACTTGAGTAAGAAAACTCGATAAGATTAAAGAAATACGCGTTTTTCATGCAGTTAAATATTGAAAAAATCAACTTTTATGTTTGCATGACATTTCAACTTAGAAATCGAACACGCCTACGTAATTTCTTTCTTATTTTAAAAGTCATCTCTTTCACTTTTTAATTACCTAATCAATTTCCATGAAATATAGAACTTTTGTGTTTGTTTCTCATGTAAATAACATCACTATCGTTTTATTCAAGTGATGGTGGGGGTTTTTTGTCAGTTAAATAACAGCTATCAAATTCAGGAAGATACACATCAATTCTTATTTTACATGACCGAATTAAATTGACTTGAAGTACTAAAATTAAACTCCAAAGGTCACAATTGCCACGATTGTATGTCAATTGGGCTATTAACGTGTATTTGTGCATTCAGTGCCAACTGAAGTACGTGATGTCAAACCCGTCCATAGCAAGGTGTACTTTATGTAAACTTGTGTAAGTTTGTCAGTGCTTGACCTACCACTAGTATTAAACTGATGTTCGTAACTTTAGCTACGTACATCCCAACATGGCGGACACGGAAAATGGTAAATTAGAATATCCTTGTTTTCTCTTTATCAGTAGTGTTTATTAATAAGTCCATACGGTATGATTACAGGTGGGAATATTAGATACTCGAATGCATACATAAAAATGACGAAACTCTTATGAGAACATTGAAATATTAACTTGAAAAAAATTGAAGGATGTACGTAACTCTTTGAATTGATGTTCGTAACGTTAGAAAGATATTTAAAGAGATGTCCGTAACTGCAGATTTCCATAATTATTAAATAATAAGAACGTGTTTAATTGCTCGTTAAGAAACAGTTTGAGAGATTGAATCTAGTTTCTGCATGACTGATCTAATGATGGTTTTTCATAAATTTTATTTTTAGTACTGGTTTTAAGTAGATTTTATTGGTCCTCTCTCGTGATCAAATATGCAATAGTTTGTGGTGTATGTTTTAGTTTCGTCTACATAAAACCAATGTCTGTTCGTTCGATTACAAGAATATATTTTCATTATTGCAGATAGTTTCATGTGTTACCAATCTAAGAAGAATGTTGGTTTCAATTTCAAAGCAAAATTAAGCATGCAAACAACTTAAAAGTAAAAAGAACAACAAACAACGAAACGAAAGCATATAGAACGAGTATTAAGAATAAAAACAATTCAGGGTCCCATACATGTACAGTATTCTACCATTCTCACATTTTTAGGATGTTGATTTGTTTTAGCGTCACATGCGACTTATTGACATTTGAAGACTTGTTGATCCATGAAACATCGTAATCATGTCAATATAAACAATTATAGACTTGCTACAATAAGTCCCTTTCTAACCTATTTGTATCTTGTGCGTACCCCTTTAATAAGTTTGCTGCTGAAAGCAATGTATCTGTACTACATAAATAGTGTCAGTAGAGATATATTACCTATAGCAACATATCTACTAAAGTATACAAGAATATAGATAAGGGACTTGTAGGAAATCTATGTGTATAATTATATTTAACATGGGTGAAGGAAATTCATGTATGCGATCCTGATTTAAAAAAACTATTGATATTAAACTAATTCGTTTATATACCGTAAAGACTGTTCAGACTAACATCCTGTCAATTTCAATGCATATTTATAAATATATATGTATTTGTAAAACTTGAAATGGTATGATATAAAAAAAATGAACTTTTCGAAAACAGCTTTACCATAGATTAATCCAATTTTAATACTTACAAATTATAGATTCGTTAAAAAGTATTATAAATCTTTATTTATCTGTATTTAGTACAATAGTCTAACAAATTAATAATAAATTAATCTGGTTCATTTCAGCATTAAAGGGAAATAATTAGATGTATCATTCTTAAAATACTTGATCTGGTGTGTCCATTTTTATTAAAATAAGCAAAAAACACAAAGGACAATTAATTTGGTAATAATTCACGGCATATTTACACATAGAACTGTTAATTTACATACAAATATACTTTGTTAGAATTTATATACGAGACCCAGAATGGCCCTCATCGAATTTAATGATGATGTCGGAGGTCGCCATTCATGGGAGGTCCTAAACACCCAAAGGTCGGATGTCAAAACGCCCTATTGCAAGGTCGTAGTTTATGAAAGACCCTTCTAGAGCACACAGTCCAAGACCAAATAGAAATATCAAAATAATGCTTACAACTACATATGTTGAATCGACTGCCGCATCGGCCTCAGCACTATTAATTATTTGGTCATTCTCGATATCCATCGCTGTAAGATTGCAAAAGATTACAGGAAACGCAAAGCTACGTGTTTATTATTGCTACTTGGAAACGAGCGTTGGGCAAGGTGTTCTTCTCCCGCTACCCTCATCTTTCGTTCATCTCACTCATTCGTAACCCTCTCATCCTCCGCTCTGTATTTTTTCTCTCTCGTGCATCATATAATCTCTCCCACCTCTATTACCCTCTCTATCACTTCAGGGATGTTTTTCTTTGTTTTCAAATTTTATTCATTACAAAAGCGTTGTTCTTTAAATGTTTTAAACATGATTTTAGAAACACCAAACTTTAAAGTTACCAACATCATATTTGAAAGTTATGAACATCGTTCAAAAATAATTCTACAGTTACTTACATCATTTGTATTTCTTAAAGTAGGTTTTGTGCCAGATAGGATAATTTACAGTTGATTTAAGCATATCACTACAATTAATTGTTAAAATATCTATACATTTGAAATGACAATATTTGAAAATAAACTAACAACAAAGAGAAAACAAGGATATTCTAATTTACCATTTTCCGTGTCCGCCATGTTGGGATGTAGGTAACTAAAGTTACGAACATCAGTTTAATACCAGTGACCTACGGAGGTCGGCGATTAACTAGTGTTACCTCTATTTAGTGAGTTAGTGAGTGATTGTTGTTTAGCATCAACTCAGCAATTTTTCAACTATATCATGGCGAGAACAAGTTAATTTTCAATGAGATGATATGAGGTACGTTTTGTATTAGACCGACACGCTTAGTTGGATTTTGGTAGTGGTAAATCACTGAATGGACATTCCGCGGATAGACATGTCGCCCCACTCGGAGACATTATGATGATTCCGAGCCAACCATTCCTTGTTGTTTGTGTATAGTGGTTTCTGTGCTGTGCTTTGGCTTTGGTTTTTTTCCTCTTGTGTATAATAAGTTGCCAGTTTCTCTGGATTGTACATTTTGTTTGACCCTTCGGTATTCTCTAACCTTTAGTTACTATGAGGAGTGACTTTCGTAAAGATACAATTTTTACTCCTAACTCAAACTATGAAATGCTAGTGATCGAAAACAACTAACTCTACGACATTTTTCTCACGAATATAGATATACACAGTCGAAAGAGTAATGTGATCATACAGACTAGGGTTAGTGAAAATAAACGTAAAGCAATCCTGCCAGCAATCCTGCCATAGTTTAACTAATATATTTTAATGTACATGGTTTAGATAAACGTTAGAGAATACCGAAGGGTCAATCAACATTGGACAATCCAGAGAAACTGGTACAAGACGAAGAAAACAACACAACACATAGTATGTGTTGGACACAACAACAAAACAAAAACACAACACAACACAACACAACACTACTATACGCAAGCAAACACAAATAAGGTAAGTAAGACATGAGCTCTCCTACAAACAATTGGATGTTAAGACGAACAGATATGCGTATACGGAAGTGAACAGTTAATTGTTGAGACATCCATAGCATCATGTGGGCATTGGTAAAAAAAAACGCAGATATCTAATTTTGTGCACACGACACGTTTCTGGAATAATTTTCTGGTACGCTAATAGACAAAAGTTTGGAAAGTCGATAAAAACGTAAATATCCAATCTAATAGGGACTACGCTTTTCTGAGATAGTCTCCATCAGGTACGCTCAAAGAGTTAAGGGGTTAGAGTTTTGGTGCTCAACAATATTTCAGTTGTATCGTGGTGGTCAGTTTTATTGGTGGTGGTCAGTTGTATCGTGGTGGTCAGTTATATCGTGGTGGTCAGTTTTATTGGTGGAGGAAACTTGGAGTATCCGGAGAAAACCACCGAATAGCCGCAAGTCACTTACGAACTTTATCACCTAATGTTGTATCGCGTACACCTCGTCTGAACGGGATTCGAACTCACAAATTTAGTGGTGATATATATAGCACTGATTGCATAGGTAGTTTTATATCCAACTACCATATGATCACGACCACGTAAAAAAGTAAAAATAATGGAAGCCCAAGTAATTTTAAACCAAAAGATTTGGTAGGAAGAAAAGCAAAAAGTTCAAAGGTTACGAGAGTTTAAATGGAAATAAAACTTTTACATATGCCGATCGCTCCTTCGGATGAATGGTCTTTATCTAAGAACCTAATTCATATATCTACTAATAACGTAGATATCACATTTAGTGCCCACAACACGTCTCTAAATCAGTCTGTTTAAACACGTCTCTAAATCAGTCTGTTTAAACACGTCTCTAAATCAGTCTGTTTAAACACGTCTCTAGATCAGTCTGTTTAAACACGTCTCTAAATCAGTCTGTTTAAACACGTCTCTAAATCAGTCTGTTTAAACACGTCTCTAAATCAGTCTGTTTAAAGACGTCTCTAAATCAGTCTGTTTAAACACGTCTCTAAATCAGTCTGTTTAAACACGTCTCTAAATCAGTCTGTTTAAACACGTCTCTAAATCAGTCTGTTTAAACACGTCTCTAAATCAGTCTGTTTAAACACGTCTCTAAATCAGTCTGTTTAAACACGTCTCTAAATCAGTCTGTTTAAACACGTCTCTAAATCAGTCCATTTAAACACGTCTCTAAATCAGTCTGTTTAAACACGTCTCTAAATCAGTCTGTTTAAACACGTCTCTAAATCAGTCTGTTTAAACACGTCTCTAAATCAGTCTGTTTAAACACGTCTCTAAATCAGTCTGTTTAAACACGTCTCTAAATCAGTCTGTTTAAACACGTCTCTAAATCAGTCCATTTAAACACGTCTCTAAATCAGTCTGTTTAAACACGTCTCTAAATCAGTCTGTTTAAACACGTCTCTAAATCAGTCTGTTTAAACACGTCTCTAAATCAGTCTGTTTAAACACGTCTCTAAATCAGTCTGTTTAAACACGTCTCTAAATCAGTCTGTTTAAACACGTCTCTAAATCAGTCTGTTTAAACACGTCTCTAAATCAGTCTGTTTAATCACGTCTCTAAATCAGTCTGTTTAAACACGTCTCTAGATCAGTCTGTTTAAACATGTCTCTAAATCAGTCTGTTTAAACACGTCTCTAGATCAGTCTGTTTAAACACGTCTCTAGATCAGTCTGTTTAAACACGTCTCTAGATCAGTCTGTTTAAACACGTCTCTAAATCAGTCTGTTTAAACACGTCTCTAAATCAGTCTGTTTAAACACGTCTCTAAATCAGTCTGTTTAAACACGTCTCTAAATCAGTCTGTTTAAACACGTCTCTAAATCAGTCTGTTTAAACACGTCTCTAAATCAGTCTGTTTAAGCACGTCTCTAAATCAGTCTGTTTAAACACGTCTCTAAATCAGTCTGTTTAAACACGTCTCTAAATCAGTCTGTTTAAACACGTCTCTAAATCAGTCTGTTTAAGCACGTCTCTAAATCAGTCTGTTTAAACACGTCTCTAAATCAGTCTGTTAAACACGTCTCTAAATCAGTCTGTTTAATCTTAATCTTAAATATAGCAAAAAGCTCCATAAACGAAGTCATTCCTAGCTTTAATTTTAAATGTCACAAAACATTCCTAGAAATATTTCTTTTTAGCAACCACCGACATTTTACTACACTCATCAAATAAATACTTTAACGATTTATGTGTTGTCTCTTAATGTATCAAAGTTATATCGAGTTAAAAGTAACTACATATTTAAATATCACGCAATAAGAGTGTTAGTAGTGTTCCTGTTGTGAAGCAACAATTACAATTATAACATTAGTCAGTATTTCAATGTCTCCTCACCAGGAACAATTACAACTATTAGATTAGTCAGTATTTCAATGTGTCCTCATCAGTCTGTATTGTAATATATCCTCACCAGGAACCAGGAACAATGGAATCAAGGACGGAAATGTTAAACAATCAATGAGTAACAAAGATGTGTTTATATTGACGAGTTTTTTTTTTTTATGATAGTATAACAACAATTAACACCCAATCACCTACACAATGATATAGTTCTATAACTTAATGGAGGCACAAATATATACCACGTAACACTTTAACCACGTGATAATGTAACAACAATTAACACCCAATCACCTACACAATGATCAGGGACGGATTTAGAGGGGGCGTGAGGGGCGTGCGCCCCCCCCCCCCTAAAATTCGCAAAGCATATGTTATACAACGTTAATTAAGCAGTTCAACAAACAACTTTTTCATGAATGGTTAACTCGTGACCCGTAGTAAAATATTCCTATACATTGTAAATACACGTTGGGTGTGTTCGTTGATTCATATATGGATTCGCCGACAATTTCCGCTTTTGTTTGTCTATAAACAAGAACGGTCGAATCATATGTTTTCAATGAATGAATCAAACGACGAAAAGAAAAGCTCCATCCGGACGGGCAGTATTAACTAGAACCACCCGAAAGGACAAGCACCGAAAGTACAGACCAATTAGTGAAATGAAGAATGCGTTAAAACTAAACCAATAGTTCTTTGAAGGGTTAAAATATCGTGATCGATCAGTCATGAGTTGAACAATTCGCATCACGGTTGTTCAAAAAAAGTTTTACTTTAGGTTCTTATAATCTGACAAAAATATACTGTTAACAATTATCCGACAAAATTAAGACTCAAAATCAAGTTTTTTTGGTCTGATAAAAATGGAGTGGTTGGCTCAAAATTGTCGTTCAAATAAATGTCTGTAATTCCTAAAATCCCCAGAGCTTCAGGGGGGCTTGGGCCCCCTACCAGGGTTTTACCCTGGACCAGCTGGGGACCTTAAGCGGTCCCAGACCCCTCGCCTACTCACGACCCCCCCCCCCAACCACAAATCCTGGATCCGCCCCTGATGATATAGATCTGTATCTTAATAGAGGTACAAATCTATACCATGTGACACTTTAACCACGTGATACTACAACAGCAATTAACACCCAATCACCTACACAATGATATTATAGATATACAAGATCTGCATATGGAAGTACAAACATATACCACGTGACACTTTAACCACGTGATACTGTAACAACAATTAACACCCAATTACCTACACAATGATGCAGATCTTATAATAGATCTGCATGGAGATACAAATATATACCACGTGACACTGTAACCACGTGATACTGTAACAGCAATTAACATCCAATCACCTACACAATGATATAGATCTACAAACATATACCACGTGACACTGTAACCATGTGATACTGTAACAATAATTAACGCCAATCACCTACACAAAGAAATAGATCTATAAGATCTTAATGGAGGTAAAAATGTATTCCATCTATTACGTGCAAAGAGCATGACAATCATCACGTGACACTATAACCATGTGACACTAACCACGTGACACTAATCATGAGACGCAATAAATAAGAGGTACTCATTTACATCCCTTCCTATGTTTGCGTAATATTATATGATTCGTCCCGAATATCAAACAGCCGCCATTTTCAGAGGGTTTTTAAACAATTTTTTATTTTAATACCCTGGGTTCTAATTTTGCTACTCTATTAGAGAGAAATGATATGGATGAAAATCAGAGACTATCCAAGTTGACACTCTGTAAAGGAACATCACTTTTATTACTGTTCTACATATGGCTGTGTGTGTTCATCCTGATTTGATTTACATCATAATCACAGGAAAAACTCATAAAATACATTATTCATATTTGTTTACAGACAGGCTTTTTGGGATTTCTGGCAGGACTAAGGAAATACTTGTGATACCAAATTCACTCTATATTAAAATATTGTGTACATGTACAAGCATGTTGGATATTCTTTCATGTTCATTTACATTCATATTCCTTTCTTACTAATTTTACCACCAAGGGAACCCCATGGTGTTGGTATAAGGCCTAATTTTGTGGGAGGAATCAACGAATGACTATTCAATTCAACATAAGAATGGAATGTAAAATGGATGCCTCTTGTAGGACAAAAGTTACGCTCCTAACTCCGAATGAGTATCGTTATATGTCCTGTTTTTAAATGTGACCAATCTCATTGAACCGTTGTATTTGACCTTACAATCATAGAATATATGTATGTCTGTCTGGAGGATTTTCCTTGGGGGGATAATTGATGTGTTCATCTATCAAACAGTCAAATTAATGTGTTCTATATAAATTAAGTTCTAGTGGCTGAAGCCGCAACATATATTTATCAAGATGATTTTGTCTGGTCTTAGAATGCTGTCCTTGAGAAAGTTATCGTGAACATCTATGACGTGTTTTAATTTGTATCACTGTGCATATGGTTGCTTTATTTTCATTTGTCTTGAGTTTATGTTTTATTTGTGTTATATGTATTTTTTTACGCATACTGGTGTACAACACGATTTTCATATCAGATGATGTTCGTGTCGTTTAACACGACGGGTGACACACGTGGAGTTGGAATTTTTAGTCTTGAATGTTTCGACCGAGCGGCTCAGAATTATGGGCTGTGGAAGTCGGTTCAAGTAAGATATCGTACAAGGAAAATCAATTCATTTGCCTTTGTCGATTTTTATAGGGAGGGATAATGAACAAGCTTAAACACCATGCATCATTCAGATGATAGCGGACACTGGATTGGTTTATATATGGATGTTTTCATTGCCACATAGAATGACACAGGAAATAACATGGATCGGAAATGTTAGTCTTGGAAACGTCAGCCACTGACCTCTATAAACACACCGTTGATCTTTGGTGGGCTGTTTCAAACTTTTGATCATTGGGGGACCGTTTCAAACTGTTGATCATTGGGGGACCGTTTCAAGTTTTCTTTTACTTCCATGACGCATTATTATGGTCTGTAGGTACATCTTATTTTGACTTTATTATTCTTACTGACAGAACAGTTATGAGGCTTTTTCTCTAGATTAGATTAAACATATTTTATTGCTAAATATTATATCAATTAGATTGGACACATATTATATCAATTTACAAGGGTACTCTCCACATAATAAATAATTACAATAGTACATGCGTCAGCAATAGTACAATGCTTTTCTCTCTCAATATTTTCACCCTAAGACAATAAAACAATCAATCTGAGCTTTACGCTTGTAGACGCCTCCATTTATGTAAAGAAAATTAAAACAGTGATGGTCAACAATTATACCAATATAACAAAAACCGAACAAACAATCACCTCTCACTTTATATATTGAACTAACATTCTCATTTTAATTGCTATTTAATTAGATACAATTTCACCTATTGTGTTTAAATGTTATCATGGGTTCATTATTTGATTGAAGTCACTATCTTCTGAAAATACTTGTTCAAGAGTAGTACAGGTCTTTTGAAAACGAATGCTACTCTATTTCGTATTCTAATTATAAAGTACAAATATTTTGATGAAGTCAATAAATGTATTGACCGATATAAAAATGCTACAATTGTTTCTTATTTAAGAGTTTTGATTGTAAATCCATGACATTATTCATATTTGAAAAAATATAAAAAATACCACACAGTCGGAAAATTTACAAAATCCAAAGAAATATACCCCAAACACACAAATACATGACCGCCCACTTAACGTGGCGGCGTTAAACTATTTGTATGGACCCAAACCTCCCTTTTTAGTGAAATGATGTCATGCAAGTACTTAATTGTAAATTAAGCTTATAACATTTATTTAGAAGCAATAAATGTGATTCTCTTAGCATTGTCTGATTTAACGTACTCCAAACTTTCCTGGACTTTAATAAATTTAATTTAAAGTGGCAATTAGGATGCCTTCACTTTCTGGTGTCATTTTGTATATGTCAACAATGCTGTTAAGAAAAGTTTGAAGATATCAAAGGGGTAATCAGAAGCTGTAAATCGAAGAACACAATGGCCAGAAAAAAAGGACAAAAGGACAAACAACGATCTACAAAAGATTACACAGAAAACTGAAGATAGAACAACATGAACCCTGCTGAAAACCGAATGTTCATACAAGAATCTAATTGAAAACTAGCTATTGTATGGTGGATAATTATTATCTTTTTTTTTATAAGACCCAGTTTATACGTGTTTGTAATTAAATCATGTGACAAGAATTGATAAATCACAGCTTTTAAATAATAAGATATTATAATTATTATTACATAATGATTTTATTTAAACAATTTTATTGGCTATCATGCTGTCACCTGACATTCCTTAAAATTTGATATTGTTTGATTAAAACTCGTATTGACTTAGTTTCACTTTCGTTTTCGCTTAATGTAATAAAACAATTACAGTCTTTTGTATCGGTCAATACGAGGTTTTATGGACCTTAGAAATCAATATTCAACTCAACCTAAAGGCTTCGGTAAATACCGTTTTTTTACGGTCCATAAAAACTCGTATTGCCCTCAACAAAAGACTATAATTGTATGTTATTGTTATTAAATCAAATACAATTTGTGGATGTATTGTTTCTCAACGTAAAGAGAGCATTGTTTTAGCTGTATTCATGAGGAGAATAAGATTTTAAAACATTCAATGTATAGAGTAGAGGTTCGTTGGGATAGGCATTTGGGCGGAAGTTTATATTGTTAGCGGGAAAAGGGTCGAAATATTTGACCTCGCATCGGGCTACCAACGATAACTGCGAAAAAAGTCTTTATTATGGACTACTGCAGGTTGTCTCCCTTGATATTGTAATATGACATAGTTTCTCCACAGCAAAGGACAACCCCTCCAAAAGGGGCGTCTGCAAGTTGTGTGTGATAATCCAAATACCACAGACCTCGCCCTTAGAACGTAATAAAAATGAGTGTCTCGTGTATGGATATTGCTACGATCGTTTAACTGAAGACACCTTGCAGCCGTTCCTACAAAGTAAGTGGTCGTTGATAGCCTTTTCAACCCTATGCATGATGTGTCTTCTTTCATGTTATTTCCGGTAATCAAAATATGCGTCCATACTCCCACCATGGAGTTACTTTTTACCTTCATTATCTGTTTGTAAAATTACTGTCATCTGACATCTAACTAAATTTCTGGTCACATGACTTTAAACAACTTGCACCAGCTTACTATCCATCATCTCCCTTACCCTGGTGACAATCACAACATCCGGTCATAGACCGATCCCAGCGCCACCTTTGCATGATTTATTGCTAGTATGTAAGCTTGTTCTCATTCGAAAATCGATCTGAATTACTGGTCACGTGACCTAAAATAACCTTCAATGATTCAATTGTTGTAGTAATAAATCTAACTAAAAGCATTACTAATATTGGAGAGAGAAAAAAAATCAGATATGTAGGTGTTATAAAGTGTTAACAGTATAAATTGCAGTATGTATGAAACGACCATGTTGCAAATGGCCGACAGAAATGAATGTTCTGAAAATGAAAAAGACTATAGAATGAAAAATGCCACACAATATATAACAAAAATCACCTTATAGGTAATCGGCATTGATGGTATTAACTCTATTCGACCTTACTCTACAGTGGCAACTATAGACCATTCTTAATAAACTGTTACTCATTTTGAGTCAGGAGCTTGGCATTCTGTAATCGCGAGGCGTTCATTTACATCCCGTCATTATGCTGATTTACGGATTGACTAGTTGATTCATCCCACAAAATTAGTGAACGCATTTCTTGTGAAGTTGTATACTGCGGCGAATAAACTATGTCTTATTTATAAATATGCATAGTATTATGATATATGGTGAATTTGGTAGAAATTCCATAAAACCTGTCTGTCTTGATTTGACATATATTTTGCAAGCTTCTTTTAGCTTGCAAAATATATGTCAAATCAAGATAAACACACACAGATTAGGAAATGTAGGACACCAATAAAAGCTCTGTTCCTTTACTTTAATATGTGTCTAAGTGTATCCTTGGATATATTCTCATGTTCATCATATTACTTCTTTCTAATAGAGTACTTAAATGTTAGAACCCCGGGATATTGATATAGGACACTGATTCCGAGGGGCTACAGTGTCAAGTGGTCAGTGCTTCAATGTTAGTGTCAGATTGTAACAGTGTCACGTGAAATCCTAGCTAACCACAGATCATGCATGACCTCTTTAAACATTCCCTCTGGTAAAGAGTCTGAGGATTTACCCTATTTATATTGGATACCTAAATTCTATAAGACACCATACAAAGAAAGGTACATAGCGGGATCATCAACTTGTTCGACGAAAGAATTTTCTATTCACCTGACACAGATTCTGTCTGCAGTAAAAGAGGGACAACAGAAATATTGTGAAACTGTTTACTCGCGGAGTGGCATAAATCACATGTGGATTTTGAAAAACTCTAAAGATCTTTTGGATAACCTGAAATCAAGATCTTTCTCTCAGGTATCCCCCATCAAAACTTTTGATTTTTCAACTCTATATACCACCCTACCGCATGACAAATTAAAAACCCGCTTAAAAGAAACAATTCATATAGCTTTTAGTCATAGAAACTATGGCTCAAAATGTGTTGTGTTAGGCTACAATTCCACATATTTTTCAAACAAAATTCAAAAAGGTAAAACATGCTACTCCGAGGAACAAGTGATCAGTATGCTGGAGTTCCTCATCGATAACATGTTTGTCTCCTTTGGAGGGACACTGTTTCAGCAGGTCGTCGGCATACCAATGGGTACGAATTGTGCCCCTCTTCTAGCCGATTTATTTTTATACTCATATGAGTCGGAGTTTCTTCAAAAGCTTGTAAAAGATAAGAAGATTCATGAGGCTAGAGCCTTTAATTTCACATACAGGTATATTGATGACGCTTTATCTATCAATAATTCTAGATTTGCAGAATTTCTTCCATTGATATATCCTCCAGAGCTGGAAGTTAAAGAGACCACAGATACAGATTCGTCCGCATCATTTTTGGACTTATACCTCGAATTTGACGACAGTGGTCAACTCAGTATTAAAATTTATGATAAACAGGACGACTTCAATTTTAAAATCATAAATTTTCCAAACATGTGCAGCAATATACCAGCTTCTCCTGCATATGGTGTTTACATCTCGCAATTGATTCGCTATGCAAGGGCCAGTAGCAATTATTCTGATTTCCTGAAACGTCATCTTCATCTGAGAAACAGGCTACTGGACCAGGGCTATAAAAAAAATTCGCCTTATTCGATCTCTTAAAAATTTTATATTCCGATACCAAGATCTTGTCGAAATATATTCCGTCTCTGCAGAAACGATTATAAGCGATGCATTTTCATATAGTGAAAATGTATAAAGATAAAGAAGTCAAGAAAAATGTCAAGGATATTTTTTTATCAATGTGTGACGTAAGAATATTTTTGAAATTTACGTCACCGAATATGGTACTGCTTTGACAACTATTTTACCTATTTTGTTCCTGTATTTAAATACTGTTATAGTGACAGCCGGAACCTTTGAACCGTAATGAGAGCGGGAGGTTTGGCGCTTTAAGATCTAATTCAACCCACCATTTCTTTAGAAATGCCTGTACCAAGTCAGGGTCATTACGGTTTTCACAGTTTTCCGGTTGTTGACTGATTTTGTCTGTTTATATAATTATGAGTTTTTACTTTCCGTTTGTAAGATTGTTCGGAGTTCGGTAATTTTGTTATTACCCTTATTTCATTGTTACAGTGTCATATTTTACAGTGTTTCACGATTACATCATCACGTGTTTAGTGTATTCCGATTGCAGCGTCACGTGGTTAGTGTCACGTGAGTAGTACTGTGCCGATAGATGGAATGGATTTTGTACATCCATGAAGATCATAGAGATCTTAATGATTATGTAGATGATTGGGTATTAATAGCCGTTACAGTATCACGTGGTTTTATTTTCTTGTGATATAGATTTGTACCTCATTTTAGTTCTAGATCTATATATGATTGAGTAGGTGATTGGGTGTTAATTTATGCTGTACTATCATTTAAGAACCAATTCAATTCGTCAATATAGACACATCTTTGTTACTCATTGTTTGATTTACGTCCTTGATTCCACTGTTCCTTGTTCCTGCTGAGGATACATTAAAATACTGACTAATGTAATATATGTAGGTGTAATTGTTGCCTCTTAGCAGGGACATCACTAACACTCTTATGGTATGATATGTAAATCTGTAGTCGCTTTTAACTTGATTTTATTTGATTGATTTATTGTGCTTAACGCCACTTTCAACAATATTTCAGCTATATCATGGTGACCAGTTTTAGTGGTGGAAGAAGCCGGAGTACCCGGAGAGAACCACCGACCATGGCTAAGCAACGGGTAAGCTTTATCACTTGCGGCTGCGAGTCGAGTACACCCTTTTTGTAATTTGCAAATCGGGCGCGAACCCACGTCGTATTGGTGATAGGCTTGTATGAGTTCTTAGGTAATCCAACTACCTAACTCATTGAACCACCAGGGCCTCTTTTTACTTGATATAACTAAGGTACATTAAGAAACAAAGCATAATCTTTAATCTATTGTGTATATTTGATGAGATTTGTAAAATGTCGGTAGTTGTTTGAAAGAATTATATCTTGTAATGTTTTGTAACATTTAATATTAAGACTAGGAATGACTTCGTTTATGGACCTTGTTGTTGTGTTTTGAATTACGATTAAACAGACTGATTCTGATATATGAATCATGTTTTAGATAGTGACAATTCACTTGAAGGTCCAATCGAAATATGTAAGAGTTTTATTTCAGTTTGAACTCGATTAATTGTGGAGCCAGGGCAAAATAGCTATGATTCAATTCTTTCATTACCCTACAATGTCTCCTCACACTTAGTTGCATCTATATTTGGGCTTCCATATACTGCATTGCAGTGTTAATGGCCAGTGTATAACTATTGATTAATCGATCTATTGTTGTTTAATGTCATGTGAGCAATATTTCAGCTATATTGATCAGGAGACCAGAAAAAGTTTATAATCCGCGTCTCAGGCATAGTCTTCATCGGATATGCTCATACTCAAAGATTAGAAAGCCAAATAGTGATATAAATTCTTTCGGAACAAGTAAACGAACGGACCTAAATCAGTTAAAGTTACCCATGCATGAGGGATATTGACTTAATTTTTAATAAATTACTTCATTTAGGAATTGTAGACTTCAAGCACACATACATTGTATATTAATAGGTTTAGGTTTATGGTGTTTAACGCCACTTTCAACAATATCTCAGATATATCGAGGCTGTGAGTTTTATTGTTGGAGGAAACCGGAGTGCTCGGAAAAAACCACCGACCTGTCGCAAGTCACTGACAAACTTAATCACATAATGTTGTATCGAGTACAGCACGCTTAAGTGGGATTCGAACTAGCAATTTCAGTGGAGATAGGTACTGATTGCATAGGTAGTTGTAAATCGATTTATCAAACAAGTACGACCCCTCCCCCCCCCCCCCCCCACACACACACACTCCCCCCGCATATATTAATAAAACATCTGAGTGCCGAAGAATTGATTACTTGGCGGTTGATGCCCTCGATTACTAATAGTACATTGTATCGACCCAGTTATAGTAATAAAACGTACGACACGTATCTGGAATAACCATTAGCATGTACACACTCATAGTCAAAAGATTTTAAAGCCACATGATTTAAATGTTTTACGAGCTAATAAGCCAAAGGGCATAAACAGGAAAGCAAAAAATCGGCCATGGATACATATGCTGGAAGGAGATTGACCAATTTTTGATAAATTACGGTAGGAATGGTAAATTTTCTCCTCCTTCAGACATAGATGACCTTAGCCGATTTTGTCTATCCTGTTTATGCCCTTTTGTTTTATTGCTCTCGAAACTTTTAATTATTTGGTTCTTTCGATTTTGAGCGTACCTGATGAAGATTATTCCACCAAATTAGATATCTACGTTTTGAATACTATTAACTGACACAATGTAAAAGTTGTTGAAAATAAAATTTATATAAAAAATGATACAATGGTGTATTTAATTTGAAATATCTACATCAATGACGCCATTAACATACGTATTTATCATGGCCTGTTTGATGTTTGATATAGTGTCGTACTAATTATTCTACTTTTGGAATCATTTACAAAAATAATTTTATTTTTTTTATTTAACTTTATCTCATTGTTTTGCAGACTTTTAATGATATCGACATTATGTAATAGACATAAATCATTTGCTATTTTTAGAAATGTATTTTTTTTTCTGCTGTATTTGCGAAATTGTGGAGTAATAGCTAATTAATGACTATATTGTAAAAATGTTGCAAAAGGTCATTTATTTTTAGATACTGACATAGTTGCATCATTTTGTTCTATAAATAATTGTTTCAGTTAACATGCCATTTCCGCTTCCGTTTTCAAAACAATTAAAATGGCTAGATATATTACGCGTATAATTACGAATATGAATACAGGATATTGTCATAGTTAAAATCAATGCTTTCAAAAAATGAAATTATGAATTGAAACATCTATCACTGCCAAGACTTTTACAGGACTTCACTGTATATATATGAGTAACACGGCGGGTGTCTTATAAGAAGCAGGAACTGCTTATCATTCACAAGCGCCTGAGTTCGCCCCTTGGGTTTTTGGTGGGGTCCGTGTTGCTTATCTTTTGAATTTTTTGTGTTGTCCTATTATGTGTCTTTACGCTTTGAATTCCATGTTGTGATGTCCGCAACGATGTTCGGTTCGTCTTTACTTCCAGTTGTTTGTAGAAAAGCGCGTGTTTTTTTACGTTATTTATGTTTGTTTGTGTCCAACACATATTTTGTTGTGTGTTTTTCGTTTTGTTTTATGTTTTTTCCCCAGTTTCTCTGGACTGTCCTTTTTTGATTTCTACTTTGGTATTCTCTAACGTTTATTAAACAGTGATGAACAGCAGTTCAACCAAAATCATCAAAGCAACAAATATCTCACATCTCAAAATATTGAACTATTGAACAGAAAACAAAGACGACGATATATGCCGATGGGTCTTTAACTAGGTCCTGACTCGGTGCAGCTCGACTCAAAAGTGTGACGGGTGGCGTTGAGGAAGTGCCAAATCCCCATCCCTTCCGCTTTACTAATTGAATATATACAGGCAATAATGTTGGTTAATGGTGTTTAACGCCGATTTCAACAATATTTCAATTATATCGTGGCGGTCAGTTTTATTGGTGGAGGAAAGTGGAGTTACCGGAAAAAACCACCGACCTGCCGAAAGTCACTGACAGACTTTATCACATAATGTTGTATCGAATACACCTCGCCATGAATGGGGTTCGAACTCACAATTTTAGTGGTGATAACCACTGATTGCAGAGGTAGTTGTAAATCCAACTACCATACGATCACGACCACGACGCCCATACAGACAATACAGATATGAACAAACAATAATCAAACTTGTATGGTTTGATTCCATTCTAAAAGACACATTAGCACAAAAATGAACGACAACATAAACATGGACAGTACAATAGCAGAACCATTGAATGCTGGTAGGTAGCTGAGTGTTAGCTACAAATGAAGAATGGGTTTGTTAACGACCATTACATTAAGTACAAAAAATAATATATAATACTTATAACAGCCATAATATCATTATAATGGTCTTCGTAAGAGACCAGAATAAATAGATCATCAAATTGTTGGAATTAAATATTGCATATAAATTGTAATGAAATCATAATAAAACACGTGTTTTTTGATTGCATAATGTTTGCCGTCAAATCCACAATCGACATGTCGTAGCTAAGGGTTCTAGTGCGAATGATCCACTATATTGAATTCTTGAAATCCAGCATGTCAATTGATACAATATGATAGAAAAGAAATTCCCTACCTTTGAAATAATTCCTTGTTGGATTTTATCCCAAATTGAAGCACAAGTGTTGCGAAATAACGTCCAGTATTTTCGTTCTGCGCTAAAATGTTTAATATGACGTCACGAATTTTCATAGCTTTATGTGCTAAAGTTTTTATATTTAACGGCATTTACTATTATCTAAGCCCAAATAGAAACATTTTTTTCTATATTTCACTAAAATAGAAGCAACAGAATTGCTTTGAAGAGTTTCTGGTGTCAATTGGGAATTTAACGGTCGCAAATGTCCGTTTTATGGCGACTGTCAAATCCCAAATCGACGCCGTCAACTCTTCAAATACAATAGATTTATTTTTTAAATGTACGTAAGCGAGTGCCTCATGCTTGAGGAATGCAATGCTATTGTTTGTAAATACCCCCCCCCCCCCCCCAAAAAAAAACCCAAACAAACAAACAAAACAAAGCAAAACAAAACAAAACAATTGTTTCTAGAAAGCATGTGCAACAGTTAAATAGGAGTGGTCGTTGTTATGGACCGTTGGATTTGATTTGATTTGATTTATTGTGTTTAACGCAACTTTTAGCAATATCTCAGCTATATCATGGCGACCAGTTTTAGTGGTGGAAGAAGCCGGAGTACCTGGATAGAACCACCGACAATTGGCAAGCAACTAGTAAACTTTATCACTTGCGGTTGCGAGTCGAGTGCACCCTTTTTTATAATTTACAAAGCCGGGCGCGAACCCACGCCGTATTGGTGATAGGCTTGTATGAGTTGTTAGGTAATCCCACTACCTAACTCATTGAGTCACCCGGGCCCTGTTTGGTCCGTTGGAAAGCACAATCGACCGACTGTATCCGTATCCAGCTTTTATTCTTTTCTTTTTGCCAATCATCAATAGTCCCATCCTAGAACTACATTGTTACGTAAATGATCGATTGTTTATGACATCATACAGATAGCTGACATACTATAGTTAATCACTTTGTCTACTTTTAGACAAATGTTAAACAACAATTAATCAAGCAGTGTAAACAAGCATATACCTTTACTTTCTGTTAAGAGCTTAAAATACAGATACTAACTTTTAACGTGTCTATGAATTTCAAACAGATTGTAATATTGTATTACCTGATAATGGGTTAAATATAGAAACAGGTCATGATCAGCATAGCCTGATTCAAAAATACAGAAATAACAATGAAATGAAACACTTGTCAAATATTGGAAATTGTTGGTCTCTTTCATTTGTAGGGTTAGAGTTATGGTGTTTAACGCCACTTTCAACAATATTTCAGTTATATCATCGCGGTCAGTTTTATTGGATGAAGGAAACCGGAGTACCAGGAGAAAACCACCGATCTGCCGCAAGTCAACCTCAGTTCCAACTTGTAAATGCCTATATGAATATTGCATATAAACTTGTTCTCATAATGTTGTATCGAGTACACCTCACCACGACGGCCCCCTTCTCGAATGAAATTCAACAATGCAGAAATAACAATAAAATGATACACTTGTCAAATATTAGGTTAGGGAGTTATGGTGTTTAACGCCACTTTCAACAAATATTGGAAATTGTTTGTCGCTATCATTTGTAGATCAGATCAATATAAACATCTTATAATTTTTGAAGAGAAAGTGGGCTTGAAATTTCAAGAGAGAAAACAAATTCAAACTCATTAGATCAATGTTTGTCATTGTAGGTGTCTTCCGTATGTTTTTAATTGTCAGTTTCACACCATTGATTATGGTGTGCTTTCGTTTGTATGCCGTTAAAAGTCTAACGACAACATTAATTTGCAGGAAATTCCGCAAACACTTTAGGTTATATAAGAAGAATTACAGTTATCACGAGCAATTTCCTTGGGTTGGAATCAAATTAATGCATCCATCTCTTGTCTACGCCCACTTAACTATAAAGATTTTGTGAATGAAACAGAGATAAAAATATTTTCGCAATTAAATGAGAAGTGACAAGCTTACAAATGACTTTTCATCATAACATCAACTAATATTAACCTTTAAAAAAAAAGGCAATTATTCTTTGGGTAGGATAGATACATGTTAAAACAGAAAAATCCTTCTTTTGTTTGATAGACACGTTGTCTTCTTAGATATGTTTTTTGCATGCTGTAAGTGTTCATCGTGTCAAAAGCGTATCTTAAGGATAAAACAGAAACACCTTTTGTACATCAAAAAGCATTTACCCTTTCAAGTATTTAATTTTTTTTTCATATGTCTCATGATATTTTCCTAAAAGAACCATAATTTATATACATTTTTCTGAATCATCAGTTTCTTCCCAACCCCGGGAGATCCCTGGGATATAGAAATGAGATCTAGCTCCCCCCCCCCCCTCCTTCCAAAGGGACATACATTGTACGCTAATTGTGGGGGGGGGAGGGGGCGAAGAAATACAAATATCGACCATAGGCGTATTCAGAGGAGTCAAACTCTTTGGAAATACTTCTGATAAACAATTGTAGCTGGTTGAATGACACAATATTCCTGTCGTAACCGTCTCCTCCCAGTTTTCCTGTGCCAATGATAACATACTTCCACTGGCCTGATCCAGTACCACCCTTAATCCAAACGATTCATTGGTTATTAATTTGATGTATACATGAACATAGCTGAAATAATGCTTCCCGGTCCTTTCTACATTCATGACTTATCAACGAGTTTGTAACTAGATTAACACGACTGGTGTCACTAATGGAGCAGGAACTGATTACCTTTCCGGAGTACCTGAGTTCAACCCCGGTTTTTAGTGAGGTTCGTGTTACTCGATCTTTAGTTTTATGTGTATGTTTTATAGATCGTTGTTTGTCCTTTTGTCCTTTTTCTTTTGGCCATTGTGTTGTCTGTTGTTCTTCGATTTACGGATTCGGATTACCCGTTTGGTATCTTCAAACTCTTCTGCCTACATGTAAATTCCACAGTCAAATGACATTAATAGAAGTATTATTCTAATTGTATAGAAAGATTGAGCTTCTTAAACACATGTATTTCTATCTTAAGAATAAGACACCCTGGTTGTCTATCATTACTATCTAACTATACCATTAGTGTCTATCAGCGATGAAATTCTGAGTTCATGGATATAGGTGCACTCCATATATCATTGTTTACAGTTTGTCAGTTACTGACGTGAAAGGTGATGGTTTTATCCGGGTACTCTGGTATCTTCAAACTTCCGGCACGACATGGTACAACATATTACTGCAAATGGTGTTAACCCCATTAAAACCAATACAATTTAACGAAAGCCTATATATATATAAAATAAACGTCAGAGAATACCGAAATGCTAATGACAAATGAACAATCCAGAGAACCTGGCAACACAAGACGAAGAAAAACAAAACAAAAACACAACACAATATGTGTTGGACACCACCATACGTAAACAAACACAAATAACGTAAATATGACAAACAACTGGAGATAAAGACGATCCGGACATCGTCTGTATGCGGAAATCGTAATACACCCACAACAAAATCATTCAACAATTATACTAGAAATGAAAACAACTCCATTAAATACTGAGGTAATTGTCCACGACATAAAGACATTAGCTTTAAACTTTCAGTGGAATATGAACTGTACTGGTTCCCACCTCTTAAAGAGGCACGGCACGAGGTTTGTCGGATAGGAATAGGTCTAAATATTTACTTCTTTTTTAATGGAGGTAAAATACCTGGGGTACAGATTTGATAAAATCTAGTTTCTGTTGTTCTATTCTATTTGTTCACGTATTTACCGGTCTTCACACCTCCGAATCTCAATCTGAATAATAACAGTCTGCTACGATTTCCGTCTTTACTTTTATTTGTTTTATTTATGTTTATTTGAATTTATTTATTTCTACTAGTTCCTTACACGATTTCCATATTAGATGTTGTTGTTATTGTTTAATAGTAACACAATGAGTCCCACTAGTGGAGCAGTGACTGATGGCACCTGCGTTCATCCCCTGGCACCTGCGTTCATCATCTGGTTTTAGTGAGGTTCGTGTTGTTCAATCAGTTTTCTGATTTGATCTTTGTGGACAGTGTTTTTGTCATTTGTCTTTTGGTAATGTACTTTTATCATTCTTTGAATTATGGCTTCAGATAAATCCGTGATTCACATAATCACTGGAGTAGCTAGTAATAAAAACGTAGATATCAAAATTAGTGCGCACGACGCGTTTCTGGAATAACCTTCATCAGGTACGCTCAAAATTGAAAAATTGGAAAGCCAAATAATTTAAAGCCAAATGGTCTAAACAGAATAGCCATAATCGGGTAATGTATACTATGCATAAGAGAGGAGAACATTACATGTAGTTTTATTAATAATTACATTATTTAGGAACTGTTAATTTCAGTAATGAATACATTTAATAAACCATGTCAGTGCGAAGCACTGACTACTGGGCGGATGATACCCTCTGAGACTAATAGTCCACCGGCATACATTTAATGTTCTTTTGGCAATTCAACAGTAAATGAACACTAAGTCTTCCGTCATTCTACTGAATATCTAAATTACACAAGTGTCATTACAAATAGCGCTATATTGTTGGGTCTGCCAAATGCTCCACGAAACTTCTTTCCAAATTATTAACAACTATTCTATCAGAGGATGAATCCGTGATTCAGAATATGTGTGATAATATCTACGACAGAAGTGATGAGCATCGGACATGGCTTCAGAGATACTGCTAGTCTAGCGACTCAAGTGGTGATATTTTTATATGTTGCACGACTGTTGATTGACACATTATTATTTTTATTCTGAATTGTATCAAAGACCTCACAACCCACTTCAGAAAACGTATGCACACGTTCTCGTTCACGCTCGACAGAATCCATAAGACATTTAAAGGTTATGTTTTCAATTTATGGATTTAGGTTCGTGATATATCGTAGAGATGTATTGTTCATAATACTAAGGTTACCAAATAGTACCATGGGGAGCCGGATTATACATGAATGGAGAATTTGTTCAGGATTAGACTTTAAGTCGTCAATGCTGAGATCCTGTAACTCATGTCTTTGAATGAATTGGTTTCAAAGATTAAAGTCGTCAATGTTGAAATCACGTAACACATTTCTATGAAGGAATTATTGGTTCCGATAGTGGGTGAAGTATATGTGAACAGACTGATCTTTGAATAAGGAGGAAGTGTATAGATTTGACTGCTTGTTGAGATGATGAATATTGTTTAAGGTTAATGACCTTAAGAATTAACGAGTTCACTGTAAAACTTTGACATTTAAGATTAGGTGCGCACTAAATTAGATATCTATGTTTTTACTTCTTACGTAATGCTTATTTTCAGCCAATACTAATTATCTTACAATTAATTGTCAATTTTGTGTGGGGTTGTGTAACTTGTTTTTATAACAGTTGTATTACTTAATCAAGTCATGTTTTCCAATATTCCAATGATAGTTGTAACATTACCCGCCGTTTTTATTTCTAACGAACTTAACGTAGGTATAATTCATCATGGTAAGTAGAATTATTTTAAGGCGTATGTAATTTACAATGAGAAATTAACTATCGTAAGCTGATATATTTATCACAGCTGTCCGTTGAATTGTCATGTTTTTCACCGTACATATATATTTTGTGGAGCAGGAAGTACCTGTCCTTCCGGAGCACCTGAGTTCGTGTTGTTGAATCTTTAGTTTCCTGCGTAGGATTTTGTCGACTATTGTTTGTCTTTTTGTTCTCTTTTTTTCCTCATTGTGTTGTCTGTCTTCCTTTGAATTAGTACTTTCGGTTATCCTTGGTTATCTTCAAGCTTTTCTTGACAATTTGATCCACCAATTTTATGAATGGTAAGTTAGGAAAGACAAACACTGATTTGTACGATTCCACCAATAAGAAGAGAGGACACTTCATTGAGCCAATCTATAATTCAGCCATTATTGTTCTTTTGTCTTTGAGCCTGAGATACCATTCAATCTCACGAAACGTAGATATCTCATTTAGTGCGCATGACGCATGACGCGTTTCCGGAATAACCTTCATCAGGTAGTACGCTCGTAGCTAAAAGATTAGAACGAAAAATAACTTGAATGTCTTCGGCAGCAAGCAAACGAAAGGGCAGCATTTTTTTCTAATCAAAAGCTGTATTTGCACTGGTTTATTTTGTTTAACATTACTCATTTTCTCAAAGATCACAAATACATTTTTATATCCTTAGAGTACATCAACATTGTCTTAAACCTTAACTCCATAACTTTTTAAGGGACCATCGTGATCGTGATCGTATGGTAGTTGGATTTACAACCACTTATGCAATCAGTGCCTATCACGACTAAAGTTGTGAGTTCGAATCCCATATGGCTATGTGCAAACTTTATGTCATAACGTTTGGCAGTGACTTGCGGCAGGTCGGTGGTTTTCTCTGGGTATTCCGGTTTTCTCCACCAATAAAACTGATCGCCACGATATAGATGAAATATTGTCGAAAGTAGCGTTAAACAGCATAATCCCATCCATCCATAGCTTTTTCTCTATTTGTGGTATATGTGGATATATGTATGATTAACACATCTTACCAGAATATAACTAATAATTCAACCATCACATATGTAACGATGTTTAATTTTCACTGTTCATTAGACCATTATGCAAAGACTGGTGTACATGTGTTCTATTTATATTGGTTTGTTACCATTGTGCTTAGAAAACCAATATCAGCTTGTACTTCAATGCCAAATATAACGATTCAACACGGTCACATATTGTGCCTTTCCCAAGACAGTACGTCCATTCACATTGACATCTGATTTTGTCATATCTGTTTTTTTCGAGTTTGGGGTTTGTAACGGACCAGGAGTGGTTGAGTATATTGTCACTAATATTGTTTACTGGTAACTTGTTTCTTTTTAACTCAAAGCAACAAAACCGTTTTATTTAAAACTTTTCAACATTACAAATGTATATGACAGACAATAAAAATGACTTATGTAAGGGGCGGTAATATTAACATAAATTGCCATACAAACATGTGTTTATGACATATCAATGAATAAATCACTATACAGTACAGACAATACACAAATATATAGTTGTCTTAAGCATTGCTGTTAATCGTCCTTTTAAGATCACCTTAGACGAGTTTTGCTATTCTGTTTATGCCCTTTGGTTTTCTTGCTCCCAAAGATTTTTTAGGTTATTTGGCTTTCAAATATTTTGACGTTGAGAGTGCCTGACTAACGCGTCGTGTGCACTAAATTAGATATCTACGTTTTTATTATTATCATGAATAATCGTCCGTCGTCGTGGTCGTCTGTAAGCTTTTCACATTTCTATCTTCTCCGAAATTAAATGGCCAGTTTGAAGACACTTGACAGGAATGTTTATTAGATGCTTTGGTGCTGATCGGAAATACAACATGGCTGACAGGAACAATAATGTGGTCTTGTTGGCTGAATTTGGTATTTTTAAATTTTCTTTTTAGAAGCCGTTGCGCAGATTGGGTAGTGATACTACTACTATAAATTTTTAGTTTTTACTGCTAACCCAAAACCCATGTTGCTCTTTTTGTGTTCAACATTCTTAAATATTTGTGTTAGAATTACCTCCCTTTGAACATTTATTTAACCAAATTAGATATGTTTTCAATTTCAGTATGCATGGTGTCATTCTGCCATCAGTCTATAATATAACCAGTAGGGCTGGATGGTTACGCAGGATATTTTATACTTCTATTTACCACTTTCGTTTATTCCAGTTTATTTTGGATAAGCTTTATTCCTTTACCATACGTAATGTGGTGATGAATGGACAAACTGTCCTTTAAAGATCTAATGAGTAAGATAAACTTTAGAGAAAACCGAAGGGTCAATCAATAATGTACAATCTAGAGACAACGGCAACACTGGACACAAAATACTGGCTTCGCTTCGGTCCATATAATATTTTGTGGGTGACATCCGGTCCATAAACGGCCATATGACCCTTAGTGCCATGAACTATTTGTTCAATATGATTTAAATTGTACTCGAGTGCGTCTCATATTTAACGATCTTGCACTTTTCACGTTGTTTGACTCTTTTTCTCAATACAATGATCAATGCCTACCACCAAGTCGTGAGTTTGATTCCCACACAAGTGTGTGTTGATGGCCACAAGGAAATTGGGAGGTGACGAATAGGTTAGTAAGATTTTCAGGCCACCAACGATTACTCCTCAATAAGAATAATTTATAAAGGCAATAACTGCTTGCCCTACGTGTGCGACTGGGTGTACCCCCCGATTGTTGGTGGGGTCCGTGTTTCTCATCTTTTTAGTTTTCTGTGTGGTTTTTTTTTTTTGGGGGGGGGGGCTTGTCTCACACAATTTGCGGACGATTGAATGGTTGTATACCGCAGCGGGAAAACTACCAGTAAGTTCCTTTTCTATGCTTCTCTATTCCCTCGAGTTAGCTACAAATCTTTTAGGAATATTTCATTTACCAAAAGATAATATTAATAATTATTAATAATACAATTTGTTCACGCCACAATATAGTTGAAATATTGCTAAAGTTGGCGTAAGACACCAATCAATCAATCAATCAACCAAAAGATAATAATAAAGCAATATGTTTTAATTCTAATGTTACTTAAAAGAATATTTCGTAGATATAACAGATGTATACATAAAATAAAACAGAAAGGTGGTCTACAATAATTGCAACCAAAGAAAGACAACTCGTACCAAACACATTTTAAGATACGGTTCTAGAATGTTATATTACAATTCACGTGTAGATTTTTCATTTCATGATCTCTTTAATCCGTTGTATTGATTCAATTATTGTTGTTTAGCGTCACTTCGAAGTGCTTCAGCCATATTTAAGACGAACACAAGTTTGCACGCAATATTCATATGGATGTTTCAAAGTTGGAACTGAAATAAGGAAAGAATACCATAGGGTAAAGATGCTATAATACAAATACGTCCAGTCTTGTGAGAAATTTGTGTAATTGATTCGACTCGAACAATCGGTGAAGGTGGCTTTCTAAAATAAATCGCCGCACACCAATGAATACAGTCTTGAATATGGAGCACAAATCATGGATATCAAGTTACATTTCCTCAAGTGTATCGTGAAGATTTTTTTTAATTATAATTTTGTATTACGTTTCCAGTAAATTATTCATCAAAAAGTTTTAACTAAGTTTTATTTTTAGTTTTTATCATGCTAGATCAATGTCCATGACAAAATGACAAATCTAAAGTTCTTTGTATATTCTCTTCAGCGCTTACATAATTTTCTCAGCATCTTTCTGAGATCTCTGTCAAACAGTCCATAAATATATGGATTTATTACATTACCTAGCATATACAAGGTTTTCAAAAATCTAAGCAAAAATTCATGTCTTCCAAAAGTATTCGTCGGAAATTGTTTATCTAAAGCTTCTTCAAGTTCGATAACTCTTCTTGGTATGAACGCCACAATGCACAAAATAGTAATCGTTAGAAACATCAGCGTTAAGATGTGTTGTCTCTGAACATTGCAGTTAATATGCGTTCGAGTACTCGAAAGGGAAGATTTCGATCCATACAACGTATTGTTTAAGCTCAACATAGATATATTAGTGTTTATGGTATTGTCCCCAGAAGCATCAGAACGATCAGCATGGTTAACATTGTGGTGGTTCTTTCCAACAATTTTTCTTTTTACGTAAGCAGTTCTGAGTACACAGAAATATAGATATGATATACTCCCTATAACTATAGTTATAACAGTAATGTATATAATATTATAAACAAATAATTCCCGTGATTCAATGTAACGTCCCAGAATTCCACATGATGACGAAACTGCAAATTGGTTGTCACTTCCTGTTCCATAAAAAACAAAAACAGGCGAACAGAATGCAGTTGAGAGAACTGCACAAAATATGATGCTTATTTTTCTTACACACGATGTCATTTGTTGATTAAACGGCCTGCAGATTAATAGATACCTCTGCAATGCAATCACAAGCAAGATAAATGCAGAATACACAGTGGTCACATGACAAGAAAATCGTAAAAACTTGCAAAAATAAGAATTTTCTAGGAAACGAAGTCCGATTAGCAAAGCTATATTTAAAAAACTATTTAAGATACAAGAAATTAAATCGACGATTGCGAGGAAAACAATAATTTCTTTGTATGCTTTTGTCCTTCGCTGGTTCATTTTTGAATACAGCCAAATTATTGCTATATTTCCAACACTTCCTAATATAAAATATGTTGTCACAAGAATGAAATCTGGAACAATATCTTCCATTTGGAATTCCTCATATTCACTTACACTTGTGTTTGTGATATTCTGTTCCATTCTGTCAGGTGAGGTATATTATAGTCGATCTCAACGTCAGTTATTTGGTCACTACGATCATATATCATATAAACGCCATTTTCAACAATATATCAGTTATATCGTCTATGCATCATACAATACACGTGTTATATCGTAATGGTCAATAGATTGTGGAAGGGATCTCCAACCATTTATTCAATTGTTCTTTACATTGAATATCACAATTAATCATGTAACTCATTGTTTTTGTCAAACTTTTCCTGTCTGATATCATATACAATGTATTGACTATTTATGTCGATTCAATTTCTCAGAAATATTAATGTATCATAATTAGCAGGAAATAAAAGAATAGGTAATTTATAACTCATATGAAGGTCAAATAATATAATGAAATAGAACTGCGCAATATACTTTGACTAGCCAGTTTATTTATATCGAAGGTTAGCAATACCTTGATAAGAGCGGACGTTAGCGACACTTGTCAATCCACAATTGTCTTACCCAATCCATTGTATCCTCTTTCTGCTATCGCAATGTTAACACGACGGTGTCACTAGTGGAGCAGGAACTGCTTATCCTTCCAGAGCCAGAGTTCAACCCCGTTTTTAGTGGGGTTCGTGTTGCACAATCTTAAGTTTTCCGTGTAGCATTTAGTGGATCATTGTATGAGCTTTTGTCCCTTTTATTATTTGTCACTATATTGCCTGTTCTTCGATTTATGACTTCTGATTAGCCTTTTGGTATCATCAAACTTTTCTACACCTCCGACAGGTTCATCCCCACCATGTCACTTCTATGCTTGCATGATTTACTGTATATTCCTGTCGTTAATAAGGTAAAGGAACTGCTTACCTTTCCGGAGCACCTGAGTTCACCCCGGTTTTTAGTGGTGTTCGTGTTATTCGATATTTGATTTTATGAGTATGTTTTGTAGATCGTTGTTTGTCCATTTGTCCTTTTTCTTTTTGGCCATTGTGTTGTCTGTCTTGTTTGGTATTCAGATTCTGATTACCTCTTTGTTATCTTCAAAGTCTTCATCCTCATATGTCGATGATTTTAAGCTTCTCCATGAACCGCCTACTAACTTAGATGAGGAATATCAGGTCTGTTGCCATTGTATCTAAGAATATGTATCGGGCAAAACATACAATCACCTCTCATCTCAACAAAGCATACAATCACCTCTCATCTCAACAAAACATACAATCACCTCTCATCTCAACAAAACATACAATCACTTCTCATCTCAACAAAGCATACAATCACCTCTCATCTCAACAAAACATACAATCACCTCTCATCTCAACAACACATACAATCACCTCTGATCTCAACAAAACATACAATCACCTCTCATCTCAACAAAACATACAATCACCTCTCATCTCAACAAAGCATACAATCACCTCTGATCGCAACAAAACATACAATCACCGCTCATCTCAACAAAGCATACAATCACCTCTCATCTCAACAAAACATACAATCACCTCTCATCACAACCAAACATACAATCACCTCTCATCTCAACAAAACATACAATCACCTCTCATCTCAACAAAGCATACAATCACCTCTCATCTCAACAAAACATACAATCACCTCTCATCACAACCAAACATACAATCACCTCTCATCTCAACAAAACATACAATCACCTCTCATCTCAACAAAGCATACAATCACCTCTCATCTCAACAAAACATACAATCACCTCTCATCTCAACAAAGCATACAATCACCTCTGATCTCAACAAAACATACAATCACCTCTGAACGCAACAAAACATACAATCACCTCTCATCTCAACAAAGCATACAATCACCTCTCATCCCAACAAAACATACAATCACCTCTGATCTCAACAAAACATACAATCACCTCTCATCTCAACAAAACAAATAATAACCTCTCATCTCAATAAAACATACAATCACCTCTCATCTCAACAAAACATACAATCACCTCTCATCTCAACAAAGCACAATCACTTCTCATCTCAACAAAGCACAATCACCTCTCATCTCAACAAAACATACAATCACCTCTCATCTCAACAAAACATACAATCACCTCTCATCTCAACAAAGCATACAATCACCTCTCATCTCAACAAAACATACAATCACCTCTCATTCCAACAAAACATACAATCACCTCTGATCGCAACAAAACATACAATCACCTCTGATCTCAACAAAACATACAATCACCTCTCATCTCAACAAAACAAATAATAACCTCTCATCTCAATAAAACATACAATCACCTCTCATCTCAACAAAACATACAATCACCTCTCATCTCAACAAAGCACAATCACTTCTCATCTCAACAAAGCACAATCACCTCTCATCTCAACAAAACATACAATCACCTCTCATCTCAACAAAACATACAATCACCTCTCATCTCAACAAAGCATACAATCACCTCTCATCTCAACAAAACATACAATCACCTCTCATTCCAACAAAACATACAATCACCTCTGATCTCAACAAAACATACAATCACCTCTGATCTCAACAAAACATACAATCACCTCTCATCTCAACAAAACATACAATCACCTCTCATTTCAACAAAACATACAATCACCGCTCATCTCAACAAAACATACAATCACCTCTCATCTCAACAAAACATACAATCACCTCTCATCTCAACAAAACATACAATCACCTCTCATCTCAACAAAACAAATAATAACCTCTCATCTCAATAAAACATACAATCACCTCTCATCTCAACAAAACATACAATCACCTCTCATCTCAACAAAGCACAATCACTTCTCATCTCAACAAAGCACAATCACCTCTCATCTCAACAAAACATACAATCACCTCTCATCTCAACAAAACATACAATCACCTCTCATCTCAACAAAGCATACAATCACCTCTCATCTCAACAAAACATACAATCACCTCTCATCTCAACAAAACATACAATCACCTCTCATCTAAACAAAGCATACAATCACCTCTCATCTCAACAAAACGTTCAATCACCTCTCATCTCAACAAAACATACAATCACCTCTCATCTCAACAAAACATACAATCACCTCTCATCTCAACAAAACATACAATCACCTCTGATCTCAACAAAACATACAATCACCTCTCATCTCAACAAAGCATACAATCACCTCTCATCTCAACAAAACGTACACTCACCTCTCATCTCAACAAAACATACAATCACCTCTCATCTCAACAAAACATACAATCACCTCTCATCTCAACAAAACATACAATCACCTCTGATCTCAACAAATCATACAATCACCTCTCATCTCAACAAAGCATACAATCACCTCGCATATCAACAAAACATACAATCACCTCTCATCTCAACAAAACATACAATCACCTCTCATCTCAACAAAACATGCAATCACCTCTCATCTCAACAAAACATACAATCACCTCTCATCTCAACAAAGCATACAATCACCTCTCCTCTCAATAAAACATACAATCACCTCTCATCTCAACAAAACATACAATCACCTCTCATCTCAACAAAACACAATCACCTCTCATCTCAACAAAACATACAATCACCTCTCATCTCAACAAAACATACAATCACCTCTCATCTCAACAAAACATACAATCACCTCTCATCTCAACAAAACATACAATCACCTCTCATCTCAACAAAACATACAATCACCTCTCATCTCAACAAAACATACAATCACCTCTCATCTCAACAAAACATACAATCACCTCTCATCTCATATCATTGAACATAGATAAACCACGACATATGATGTTGGGAATCCATGTCCTAGATGGGAAAAGGCACAACGATATGGTAGGGTCATATCGGCTTATGGGATCCCATCCCTTCCCCTTTAACATTAAAATAATAGTATTTCAGTTATATTTATCGCTCTGAATGACAACCGTTTGTTTGTAGTAGCCTTTGTTGTCCGTTGCAAAGTAAATTTCCCGTACTGTCAAATATCTCCTTATTTCCTGTAGCAATCACGTTTTTGTCCATATGTTAAGTGCCTTCTTTATACCTACTAGAATTTGTGTTTATAAACTTGCTTGAATAAGCCAATTAATGGATTCCCAGTGCTCATTCTTGAATATTCTGATTGCCATCAGTAAAACGAACAATAAACAAACTTAAATATGTCTTAGATCACACCATTTAAAGACTGTGATCATTGGTGTGTATATGTGTGTGTTTGTGTCTTAAATCACATGACTTAAAGACTGTGATCATTGGTGTGTATATGTGTGTGTCTGTGTCTTAAATCACATGACTTAAAGACTGTGATCATTGATGTGTACATGTGTGTGTTTGTGTTGTAAATCTAACAAATATATACCTTGATCAATACGTTTTGTAATTACAAGACCATTCAGAGAGTCCACTTTGGTATGTTATAATCTACTCATATTTGTTTTGTAGGTGGTTCATATTTTGTTTATTATGAAAAGGAAATATTAAAAATGATGGTCAACAATTCCACCAATATCAACAAAACAAACAATCATTTTCGTGTTTATCTACGTATACATGATTTCCATTTTAGATGATGTTTGTGTCGATTAACAGTAACACGATGAAAACCACGGGTGGAGCAGGAAGTGTCTATCCTTCCGGAGCACCTGTGTAGTATTTTGTGGATCATTGTTTGTCCTTTTGTCCTTTTTCTTTTTGATATTGTACATATTTTCTCTCCTTTTTCCATTTATGACTTCTAACTACCTCTTTGGTATCTTCAAACTTTTCTTATCAAAAATGTACCAAATAAATAGTTGACACATGGCCACTCTTTATATATAATGCTTACAAAAGTCAAAGGTCATTTTCCTAACAAAATATTCTTCAGACAATTTCTGAACTCGTTATCAAAAAGTCCATATATAAAAGGATTTGCAATGTTATTAAGTATAAATGATGTACGCAAGAATCGATACAGTGGCATGTTTGTGCCGAATGTTTTTGCCACGAAATGTTTGTCTTTCTCTTCCAACAATTCCAAAGTCCGAAGTGGCATAAAGGAAATAATACAGACAATAGTTATTGTTATAAACATTAAAGAGAAACGGTGATATTTCAACGATTCTTTTGCTTTCTTCATGTTTGACCGAATCGTTAATTTTGCAAATGAGAACAAGGTTGTTTTTGGTTTTAAACTTCTGTCCAAACTGTGAGAATCTGAATTCATAGGTCGCGTATCTGATGCAATTTCTGAATCTGTCGTGCACGCTTCTTTAGTAATCTGGATACCTTTATTTGAATCGCTTCTTCGATTGTTTTTAGAAAACTTTTTCCGTTGTTTGTAAATTTTGTTCACTACCATAGCGTACAGTACACAAATTGTGATAATACCAGACACGCAGGTCAGCATAAAAACAGTTTTGTAAATCGCTATTCCGTTTAATCCAACGTAATCATCCTCATATTTGCAAGATGTACCATTGACGTTGAATCCGATGGGCGATACCTTTGTTGGACCATAAAATACAATCGCCGGGAAACCCAACAGAAAAGACAAAGCAATTGAAATTATCACAAAATTTCTTCTCCAAGGTGATGTCATCTGTCTTCCGAACGGTCGACATACCAACAAATACCGCTGTATTGCAATTATCAATAAAACGAAAGCAGACGTCAATGCAGTCACGTGACAAGCAACCCGCAAAAGTTTGCACAATATTGGACTCGTAAACGTTAGCTGCATTGTATGCATTAAAATAGCAAACACACAGTTGACGACGCATGATACATTGTCTATGATTGCTAAGACAAGAATGAAATACTTATTATTGATGTTGCTCTTGGTAGCGAAAGCGTAGACATAGATTACAAACGAATTACCCACAATTCCAAGCAGCAAGTACACAATCGTTATAATTATGTTTGGAATAGCGTTCAATGTCAATAAATAGTTAACGTATTCCACGGAGTTTTCGTCCTCTAAATATGTTGAATTCATGATTCTAAGTCTTTTCTGCTCTTTAGATAAATGCAAGATATCACTTCTTAAAATATTCCATCCAAAAGCTTCTAACAAACTTCGATTTGATAATATTGTTTGTATTTAAAATATCACTGCTAATAAGTTATCAATACAATATGTGGACACAAACTGTTTAGGCAGTATGCCTTTTCTTTATTTTGTACTATTTGATAACAAATCCCACAGACAAGGACATTTTTATTTTAAGCGTTCTTTATAAGCATATCGTGAAATGATGAGTAGTTCCAATTGTTTGTTTTTTATTGATTATTTCCCATAATATAAACAATTGATTTGTAGCCAAAAAACAACAATAAACTTAATCCATGATTATTCGAAATAACTCTTTAAAAATTTCATATTACAATTATTAGTGTCTTCCGTACTTAAATTTAGCCCTGACACAACATCATGCCTCCCTTTTCCAGCACCATGTTGCCCTGGCAATGGAAATGTATATATATATATATATATATGTGCCTTTGTCCACTTTGTTAAATTATAATATTATTTCACTTTTAAGGTCATTCTAACATTACTATTGTAGTAAATTAACAGCTTGGAGTCAAACTTAATTGTCTTAGCTTTGATAAGGGGCCGTCATGTTCGTGATCCCATGGTAGTTGATTTACAACTACCTGTGCAATCAATGTCTATCACTTCTAAAGTTGTGCACTCGAATTCAAGATACAACATTATGTGACAAAGTTTGTCAGTGACTTGCGACAGGTCGGTGGTTTTCTCCGGGTACTCCGGTTTCCTGCAGCACCAATAAAACTGACAGCCACGACATAGCTGAAATATTGTTGAAAGTGGTGTTAAACACCATTAACCAAGCCAAACCTAAACCAACTTTGATAATAACTGTCAATTAATTAAAAATGCCTTCAGGTCATTATTGAGGTCGATCTCTTAATTTGCATATTAATTGATGCATAAGTGGCCTTCACAAGTACCATCGTTTTCTGTATTTCTGGGGGGAAACACTGCATGGTACAAATGGAAATACAATGGTTTTGAGGTCAAGTTATATTGGTTAATTTATGAATCAAATACATCCCACCCCACGAGGACGAGACTGAAATGAGTACATCGTGGCTATAAAAGGCTAGCAAGCTCCTTGGGTGATGGTTAACATAGTCCTGGTTTGAAATTAGTCTAGGCGGAATAAATTTACTATTAAAATAAATCCATGGACGATGTTTGTTAGGTAAGAATATCCATTGGACTATTTCAACTGGGAAAATTAATACAAATTACTTTTAAACTATGAAAATGTGTAATCTTGGATTTATTATTGTTTTATATATCTCTCTCTATCCGTATTTATCATATTGTCCTTCCAGGTGCAGTCGACTCGTGGTCGTGATCGCATGGTAGTTGGATTTATTACTACCTGTACAGCCAGTGCCTATCACCACTTAAGTTGTGAGTTCGAGCCCTTCTCATAGCAAAGTGTACTCGATACAACATTATGTGATAAAGGTTGTCAGTGACTTGTGACAGGTCGGTACTCCGGCCTCCTCCACCAAGAAACTGACCGCCACGATATAGCTGAAATATTGTTGAAAGCGTCGTTAAACACCATAACCCCCTCATTTTCCTTCCTTAACAAGAATAGCTTTTTCCCGCTTGCATAAAGAATGCCACGATTCTGTCACATAAAATGCAACTTCTGTAAGTCTTTTCAAATCAACAACGTGGTCTTTTGTGCCCGGTGCTAGGACAATTTTCCTTCTCTACATGTAAAAGTGGCAAGTAGTTCACAGACGTGAAGAAGATTCTTCAGAATTTGTCCGATGAATAGAAATCGCATATATTAACAGCATCGACAAACAAATGATGATGATAGACGAGGACAAAGAGCAGCTTGAGTTTCAAGAGTAAGAATTTTCACACCTATTGTGATGTTTTGAATGGCGAAGAAATTAACGACCATGACCATCTGACTTATTAAATACGGAAGGACTGCTCACTGTATGTAATCTGATACATCGAATATCGGCCTTTCTTCCCATTATCACATATTGGTTGTTTTGCTTTGTTTCTCATATGGTTGTGATGGAGCTCGGAGTTAATGAAGGAAAACTCGACTTCATCCCCTAGATGTAATGGTCTATTAGATTTTCCAAAGAGATCTAACTGAGTTTTTTTTATTAATGTAGGTTCTTACCAAGCTAATTTGACAACTTACCTAAATAGCTTCATCTATAGAACAGTTCACAATTCTATAACAACACGATTTGATCTCAAGAACAACTAATGTGTTCCTCAAACTCCTGTAGGAAATTAAAAAAAAATATAAAAATCAAAATTTTACTAAATAATTAACATTTTAGGCGTTGTGCCTATTTCGACTACCTTATATCTTGAAAACGGTGAGAGCAATAAAACTAATATGTTGCCATAATGCATAAAGATAATGTTATGCAGCATATAGACAAACATCACAAAAATTGGTTGGGAAAAAGATCATTTTGGCACCTTGGAGTTTTTTGTGTCTGAGGTAGATCTCTGACAAAAACAAATTTGTAGAGGACCACCCAATAAACATTGCCACAATTAAGTTTCAATTGACCCAGTAGTTTCATAGAAGATAATTAAAATGTAATGGCTTACAGAAGACTGTCGCAGAGTGATCACAATACCTCAAGTGACACTTTACTCCCGGTGAAATAAAATAAAATCTTGATCTAAAAATGACCGGAAACGATATGATTCTTTATACCTTTTTGTAACTTGATAGAATTATAATCTCAAATTCTATTTATTAACAAAACAACAAACAGCTATATTAATCGAGCATATCATATTAGTCTGATACCGGTGACCCCTCGGATTTATTTTTGTTGTTGTTACAGGGGTCAGATAACGACTGAATACAATACGGTGTTTAGTGGTTTTCGTGTTACTCGATCTTTAGTTTTATATGTAATGTTTTATAGATTGTTGTTTGTCCTTTTGTCCTTTTTCTTTTGGCCATTGTGTTTTCTGTCTTGTTTGTAATTCAGATTCTGATTACCCCTTTGTTATCTTCAAAGTCTTCATCCTCATATGTCGATGATTTTAAGCATCTCCATGAACCAACTACTAACTTAGATGAGGAATATCAGGTATGCTGGCATTGTATCTAAGAATATGTATCGGACGAGCTAAAATATTGTCCAGTGAAATTGGTTGAAAATTTAAAACCAATATGTACGAAAATTAAGATAGAGGAGAATAGTAGTTGTATACCAATCACACACATGTTCTCATCATGAATATAACTGAAAAACGTCTGACTTGATGCTAATCAACAATCAATCAATTGATATAGAGAATAACGATATGATTAAATAGAACTGTACAATTCAGCTTGACTACCCACTTTATTTACATTGTATATCGATGGAGTGATAAAGTTTGTCTATGACAGGCAACAGTTCTATGGTTTTCTCTACCAATAAAACAGACCGCGACGAGTGGTGTTAAGCGCCATAACCCTAACCCTCCTATTGGGCCTATATCCAGGGAGAAATGATAAATTAATTTAGTTGTAAAGAATAACAAGATTCCATCTAAACAAAGAAAAACACGAATGCCGATTACCAAAGATGGCAATGAAAACATGAGTCAATAATACAAGATCATTGCCTCCTAGATGACAGTATGTCTTGAGGTCATAAAACATTTGAATCAGAACGGTCTATCTAGTAGATACAGTTCTCACTTGATGATTTTGTGATCTTATGACTAATAGATGGTTTGGTTTCCATAATTGGATAGAGTAGTAACGTTTTACCTTGTAGCGCAATGAAAGAGCACTCTAAATAAGATGTTCCCGTTGTCGTTAACCCACGATACGATATTTTCCACTCACCACTCATTGGTAAATTCAATTTATGAGAGATACTGTGCTATCTGGCTAGTTGATATAGCATACATTGGCGATAAATAAACGTTAGAGAATACCGAAGGTGCAATCAAAAATGAACAATCCAGAGAAAATGGCAAGACAGGGAACACAAGACGAGCACAAACAAAACAAAGACACAAAATAATATGTGTTGGACGCCACTATACGTAAACAAACACAAATAACGTAAGTAAGACATGGCCCCTCCTACAAACAACTGGAGGTAAAGACAAAGCGAACAACGTTTGTATGCGGAAATCGTAACGGACATCACAACACGGAACTCAGAACGTAAAGACACATAAAAGGGGTACACAAAAAACTAAAAAGATGAGCAACACTGACCCCACTAAAAAACTGGGGGTGAACTTAGGCGTTCGTGTCTCCAAAATGATTCGTTAATAACCCACTCGTATTGCGAACCGTTTCTCCCCTCTTATCTTTTTTCATCTTATCTTTTTTTTTATTCTTTTCTTTTTAAAAAATGTGATTTAATGGGCTGTAAATCAGTTCGTTTGAACTAAGAATAAATGTCTTTAAAATGACTCGTGAATAATTACGGTCAACAATTCCAACAATCTCAACAAAACATACAATCACCTCTCATCTTAACAAAACATACAATCACCTCTCATCTCAACAAAACATACTATCACCTCTCATCTCAACAAAACATACAATAACCCCTCATCTCAACAAAGCATACAATCACCTCTCATCTCAACAAAACATACAATCACCTCTCATCTCAACAAAACATACAATCACCTCTCATCTCAACAAAACATACAATCACCTCTCATCTCAACAAAACATACAATCACCTCTCATCTCAACAAAACATACAATCACCTCTCATCTCAACAAAACATACAATCACCTCTCATCTCAACAAAACATACAATCACCTCTCATCTCAACAAAGCATACAATCACCTCTCATCTCAACAAAACATACAATCACCTCTCATCTCAACAAAACATACAATCACCTCTCATCTCAACAAAACATACAATCACCTCTGATCGCAACAAAACATACAATCACCTCTCATTCCAACAAAACATACAATCACCTCTCATCTCAACAAAGCATACAATCACCTCTCATCTCAACAAAACATACAATCACCTCTGATCGCAACAAAACATACAATCACCTCTCATTCCAACAAAACATACAATCACCTCTCATCTCAACAAAACATACAATCACCTCTCATCTCAACAAAACATACAATCACCTCTCATCTCAACAAAACATACAATCACCTCTCATCTCAACAAAGCATACAATCACCTCTCATCTCAACAAAACATACAATCACCTCTCATCTCAACAAAACATACAATCACCTCTCATCTCAACAAAACATACAATCACCTCTCATCTCAACAAAACATACAATCACCTCTTATCTCAACAAAACATACAATCACCTCTCATCTCAACAAAACATACAATCACCTCTCATCTCAACAAAGCATACAATCACCTCTCATCTCAACAAAGCATACAATCACCTCTCATCTCAACAAAACATACAATCACCTCTGATCGCAACAAAACATACAATCACCTCTCATCTCAACAAAGCATACAATCACCTCTCATCTCAACAAAGCATACAATCACCTCTCATCTCAACAAAACATACAATCACCTCTGATCGCAACAAAGCATACAATCACCTCTCATCTCAACAAAACATACAATCACCTCTCATCTCAACAAAACATACAATCACCTCTCATCTCAACAAAACATACAATTACCTCTGATCTCAACAAAGCATACAATCACCTCTCATTCCAACAAAACATACAATCACCTCTCATCTCAACAAAGCATACAATTACCTCTCATCTCAACAAAGCATACAATCACCTCTCATCTCAACAAAACATACAATCACCTCTCATCTCAACAAAACATACAATCACCTCTGATCTCAACAAAACATACAATCACCTCTGATCTCAACAAAACATACAATCACCTCTGATCGCAACAAAACATACAATCACCTCTGATCTCAACAAAACATACAATCACCTCTCATCTCAACAAAACATACAATCACCTCTTATCTCAACAAAACATGCAATCACCTCTCATCTCAACAAAACATACAATCACCTCTCATCTCAACAAAGCATACAATCACCTCTCATCTCAACAAAACATACAATCACCTCTCATCTCAACAAAACATACAATCACCTCTCATCTCAACAAAGCATACAATCACCTCTCATCTCAACAAAACATACAATCACATCTCATCTCAACAAAACATACAATCACCTCTGATCTCAACAAAGCATACAATCACCCCTCATCTCAACAAGAAAAACAATCACCTCTGATCGCAACAAAACATACAATCACCTCTCATTTCAACAAAACATACAATCACCTCTCATCTCAACAAAACATACAATCACCTCTCATCTCAACAAAGCATACAATCACATCTCATCTCAACAAATCATACAATCACCTCTCATTTCAACAAAACATACCATCACCGCTTATCTCAACAAATCATACAATCACCTCTCATCTCAACAAAACATACAATCATCTCTGATCGCAACAAAACATACAATCACCTCTCATTTCAACAAAACATACAATCACCTCTCATTTCAACAAAACATACAATCACCTCTCATCTCAACAAAACATACAATCACCTCTCATCTCAACAAAGCATACAATCACATCTCATCTCAACAAATCATACAATCACCTCTCATTTCAACAAAACATACCATCACCGCTTATCTCAACAAATCATACAATCACCTCTCATCTCAACAAAACATACAATCACCTCTGATCGCAACAAAACATACAATCACCTCTCATTCCAACAAAACATACAATCACCTCTCATCTCAACAACACATACAATCACCTCTCATCTCAACAAAACATACAATCACCTCTCATCTCAACAAAACATACAATCACCTCTCATCTCAACAAAACATACAATCACCTCTCATCTCAACAAAACATACAATCACCTCTCATCTCAACAAAGCATACAATCACCTCTCATCTCAACAAAACATACAATCACCACTCATCTCAACAAAACATACAATCACCTCTCATCTCAACAAAACATACAATCACCTCTCATCTCAACAAAGCATACAATCACCTCTCATCTCAACAACATATACAATCACCTCTCATCTCAACAAAACATACAATCACCTCTCATCTCAACAAAGCATACAATCACCTCTCATCTCAACAAAACATACAATCACCTCTGATCTCAACAAAACATACAATCACCTCTGATCGCAACAAAACATACAATCACCTCTCATCCCAACAAAACATACAATCACCTCTCATCTCAACAAAACATACAATCACCTCTCATCTCAACAAAGCATACAATCACCTCTCATCTCAACAAAACATACAATCACCTCTGATCTCAACAAAACATACAATCACCTCTGATCGCAACAAAACATACAATCACCTCTCATCTCAACAAAACATACAATCACCTCTCATCTCAACAAAACATACAATCACCTCTCATCTCAACAAAGCATACAATTACCTCTCATCTCAACAAAACATACAATCACCTCTCATCTCAACAAAGCATACAATCACCTCTCATCTCAACAAAACATACAATCACCTCTGATCTCAACAAAACATACAATCACCTCTGATCGCAACAAAACATACAATCACCTCTCATCCCAACAAAACATACAATCACCTCTCATCTCAACAAAACATACAATCACCTCTCATCTCAACAAAACATACAATCACCTCTCATCTCAACAAAGCATACAATTACCTCTCATCTCAACAAGAAAAACAATCACCTCTGATCGCAACAAAACATACAATCACCTCTCATCTCAACAAAACATACCATCACCGCTTATCTCAACAAATCATACAATCACCTCTCATCTCAACAAAACATACAATCATCTCTGATCGCAACAAAGCATACAATCACCTCTCATCTCAACAAAGCATACAATCACCTCTCATCTCAACAAAACTTACAATCACCTCTCATCTCAACAAAGCATACAATCACCTCTCATCTTAACAAAACATACAATCACCTCTCATCTCAACAAAACATACAATCACCTCTCATCTCAACAAAACATACAATCACCTCTCATCTCAACAAAACATACAATCACCTCTGATCGCAACAAACATACAATCACCTCTCATCTCAACAAAACATACAATCACCTCTCATCTCAACAAAGCATACAATCACCTCTCATCTCAACAAAACATACAATCACCTCTGATCGCAACAAAACATACAATCACCTCTCATCTCAACAAAGCATACAATCACCTCTCATCTCAACAAAACATACAATCACCTCTCATCTCAACAAAACATACAATCACCTCTCATCTCAACAAAACATACAATCACCTCTCATCTCAACAAAGCATACAATAACCTCTCATCTCAACAAAACATACAATCACCTCTGATCGCAACAAAACATACAATCACCTCTCATCTCAACAAAACATACAATCACCTCTCATCTCAACAAAACATACAATCACCTCTCATCTCAACAAAACATACAATCACCTCTCATCTCAACAAAACATACAATCACCTCTCATCTCAACAAAACATACAATCACCTCTCATCTCAACAAAACATACAATCACCTCTCATCTCAACAAAACATACAATCACCTCTCATCTCAACAAAACATACAATCACCTCTCATCTCAACAAAACATACAATCACCTCTCATCTCAACAAAACATACAATCACCCCTCATCTCAACAAGAAAAACAATCACCTCTGATCGCAACAAAACATACAATCACCTCTCATTTCAACAAAACATACAATCACCTCTCATCTCAACAAAACATACAATCACCCCTCATCTCAACAAGAAAAACAATCACCTCTGATCGCAACAAAACATACAATCACCTCTCATTTCAACAAAACATACAATCACCTCTCATCTCAACAAAACATACAATCACCTCTCATTTCAACAAAGCATACAATCACCCCTCATCTCAACAAGAAAAACAATCACCTCTGATCGCAACAAAACATACAATCACCTCTCATCTCAACAAAACATACAATCACCTCTCATCTCAACAAAGCATACAATCACCTCTCATCTCAACAAAACATACAATCACCTCTGATCTCAACAAAACATACAATCACCTCTGATCTCAACAAAGCATACAATCACCCCTCATCTCAACAAAGCATACAATCACCTCTGTTCTCAACAAAACTTTCAATCACCTCTCATCTCAACAAAGCATACAATCACCTCTCATCTCAACAAAACATACAATCACCTCTCATCTCAACAAAACATACAATCACCTCTCATCTCAACAAAACATACAATCACCTCTCATCTCAACAAAACATACAATCACCGCTTATCTCAACAAATCATACAATCACCTCTCATCTCAACAAAACATACAATCATCTCTGATCGCAACAAAGCATACAATCACCTCTCATCTCAACAAAGCATACAATCACCTCTGTTCTCAACAAAACTTTCAATCACCTCTCATCTCAACAAAGCATACAATCACCTCTCATCTTAACAAAACATACAATCACCTCTCATCTCAACAAAACATACAATCACCTCTCATCTCAACAAAACATACAATCACCTCTCATCTCAACAAAACATACAATCACCTCTGATCGCAACAAACATACAATCACCTCTCATCTCAACAAAACATACAATCACCTCTCATCTCAACAAAACATACAATCACCTCTCATCTCAACAAAGCATACAATCACCTCTCATCTCAACAAAACATACAATCACCTCTCATCTCAACAAAACATACAATCACCTCTCATCTCAACAAAATATACAATCACCTCTCATCTCAACAAAGCATACAATCACCTCTCATTTCAACAAAACATACAATCACCTCTCATCTCAACAAAACATACAATCACCTCTCATCTCAACAAAACATACAATCACCTCTCATCTCAACAAAACATACAATCACCTCTCATCTCAACAACACATACAATTACCTCTCATCTCAACAAAACATACAATCACCTCTCATCTCAACAAAGCATACAATCACCTCTCATCTCAACAAATCATACAATCACCTCTGATCGCAACAAAACATACAATCACATCTCATCTCAACAAAACATACAATCACCTCTCATCTCAACAAATCATACAATCACCTCTCATCTCAACAAAACATACAATCACCTCTCATCTCAACAAAGCATACAATCACCTCTGATCGCAACAAAACATACAATCACCTCTCATCTCAACAAAACATACAATCACATCTCATCTCAACAAAACATACAATCACCTCTCATCTCAACAAAGCATACAATCACCTCTCATCTCAACAAAACATACAATCACCTCTCATCTCAGCAAAGCATACAATCACCTCTGATCTCAACAAAACATACAATCACCTCACATCTCAACAAGGCATACAATCACCTCTCATTTCAACAAAACATACAATCACCTCTCATCTCAACAAAACATACAATCACCTCTCATCTCATCAAAGCATACAATCACCTCTCATCTCAACAAAACATACAATCACCTCTCATCTCAACAAAGCATACAATCACCTCTCATTTCAACAAAACATACAATCACCTCTCATTTCAACAAAACATACAATCACCTCTCATCTCAACAAAACATACAATCACCTCTCATCTCAACAAAACATACAATCACCTCTGATCGCAACAAAACATACAATCACCTCTCATCTCAACAAAACATACAATCACCTCTCATCTCAACAAAGCACATACCATCACCTCTGATCTCAACAAAACATACAATCACCTCTCATCTCAACAAAGCATACAATCACCTCTCATCTCAACAAAACATACAATCACCTCTGTTCGCAACAAAACATACAATCACCTCTGATCGCAACAAAACATACAATCACCTCTCTTCTCAACAAAACATACAATCACCTCTCATCTCAACAAAGCATACAATCACCTCTCATCTCAACAAAACATACATTCAACTCTGATCGCAAGAAAACATACAATCACCTCTCATCTCAACAAAACATACAATCACCTCTCATCTCAACAAAGCATACAATCACCTCTCATCCCAACAAAACATACAATCACCTCTCATCCCAACAAAACATACAATCACCTCTCTTCTCAACAAAACATACAATCACCTCTCATCTCAACAAAGCATACTATCACCTCTCATCTCAACAAAACATACATTCACCTCTGATCGCAAGAAAACATACAATCACCTCTCATCTCAACAAAACATACAATCACCTCTCATCTCAACAAAGCATACAATCATCTCTCATCTCAACAAAACATACAATCATCTCTCATCTCAACAAAACGTACAATCACCTCTCATCTCAACAAAACATACAATCACCTCTCATCTCAACAACACATGCAATCACCTCTCATCTCAACAAAACATACAATCACATCTCATCTCAACAAAGCATACAATCACCTCTCATCTCAACAAAACAAACAATCACCTCTCATCTCAACAAAACATACAATCACCTCTCATCTCAACAAAACATACAATCACCTCTCATCTCAACAACACATACAATCACCTCTCATCTCAACAAAACATACAATCACATCTCATCTCAACAAAGCATACAATCACCTCTCATCTCAACAAAACATACAATCACCTCTCATCTCAACAAAACATAAAATCACCTCTCATCTCAACAAAACATACAATCACCTCTCATCTCAACAAAGCATACAATCACCTCTCATCTCAACAAAACATACAATTACCTCTCATCTCAACAAAGCATACAATCACCTCTCATCTCAACAAAACATACAATCACCTCTCATCTCAACAACACATACAATCACTACTCATATCAACAAAACATACAATCACCTCTCATCTCAACAAAGCATAAAATCACTTCTCATCTCAACAAAACATAAAATCACCTCTGATTGCAGCAAACATACAATCACCTCTGATCGCAAAAAATAAAACAATCACCTCTCATCTCAACAAAACATACAATCACCTCTCATCTCAACAAAGCATACAATCACCTCTCATCTCAACAAACCATACAATCACCTCTCATCTCAACAAAACATACAATCACCTCTCATCTCAACAAAACATACAATCACCTCTCATCTCAACAAAACATACAATCACCTCTCATCGCAACAAAACATACAATCACCTCTCATCTCAACAAAATATACAATCACCTCTCATCTCAACAACACATACAATCACCTCTCATCTCAACAAAACATACAATCACCTCTCATCTCAACAAAACATACAATCACCTCTCATCTCAACAAAACATACAATCACCTCTGATTTCAACAAAGCATACAATCACCTCTCATCTCAACAAAACATACAATCACCTCTCATCTCAACAAAACATACAATCACCTCTGATCTCAACAAAACATACAATCACCTCTCATCTCAACAAAACATACAATCACCTCTCATCTCACCAAAACATACAATCACCTCTCATCTCAACAAAACATACAATCACCTCTCATCTCAACAAAACATACAATCACCTCTCATCGCAACAAAACATACAATCACCTCTCATCTCAACAAAACATACAATCACCTCTGATCTCAACAAAACCTACAATCACCTCTGATCTCAACAAAGCATACAACCACCTCTCATCTCAACAAAACATACAATCACCTTTCATCTCAACAAAGCATACAACCACCTCTCATCTCAACAAAGCATACAATCACCTCTCATCTCAACAAAACATACAATCACCTCTGATCTCAACAAAACATACAATCACCTCTCATCTCAAATAAACATACAATCACCTCTCATCTCAACAAAGCATACAATCACCTCTCATCTCAACAAAACATACAATCACCTCTGATCGCAACAAAGCATACAACCACCTCTCATCTCAACAAAACATACAATCACCTCTCATCTCAACAAAGCATACAATCACCTCTCATCTCAACAAAGCATACAATCACCTCTCATCTCAACAAAACATACAATCACCTCTCATCTCAACAAAGCATACAATCACCTCTGATCTCAACAAAACGTACAATCACCTCTCATCTCAACTAAACATACAATCACCTCTCATCTCAACAAAGCATACAATCACCTCTCATCTCAACAAAACATACAATCACCTCTCATCTCAACAACACATACAATCACCTCTCATCTCAACAAAACATACAATCACCTCTCATCTCAACAAAGCATACAATCACATCTCATCTCAACAAAACATACAATCACCTCTGATCGCAACAAAACATACAATCACCTCTGATCGCAACAAATCATACAATCACCTCTCATCTCAACAAAACATACAATCACCTCTCATCTCAACAAAACATACAATCACATCTCATCTCAACAAACCATACAATCACCTCTGATCGCAACAAAACATACAATCACCTATGATCGCAACAAATCATACAATTACCTCTCATCTCAACAAACCATACAATCACCTCTCATCTCAACAATACATACAATCACCTCTCATCTCAACAAAACATACAATCACCTCTCATCTCAACAAAACATACAATCACCTCTCATCTCAACAAAACATACAATCACCTCTCATCTCAGCAAAGCATACAATCACCTCTGATCTCAACAAAACATACAATCACCTCTCATCTCAACAAAACATACAATCACCTCTCATCTCAACAAAACATACAATCACCTCTCATCTCAACAAAACATACAATCACCTCTCATCTCAACAGCACATACAATCACCTCTGATCTCAACAAAACATACAATCACCTCTCATCTCAACAAAGCATACAATCACCTCTCATCTCAACAAAACATACAATCACCTCTCATCTCAACAAAACATACAATCACCTCTCATCTCAACAAAGCATACAATCACCTCTCATCTCAACAAAACATACAATTACCTCTCATCTCAACAAAGCATACAATCACCTCTCATCTCAACAAAACATACAATCACCTCTCATCTCAACAACACATACAATCACTACTCATATCAACAAAACATACAATCACCTCTCATCTCAACAAAGCATAAAATCACCTCTCATCTCAACAAAACATAAAATCACCTCTGATTGCAGCAAACATACAATCACCTCTGATCGCAAAAAATCAAACAATCACCTCTCATCTCAACAAAACATACAATCACCTCTCATCTCAACAAAGCATACAATCACCTCTCATCTGAACAAACCATACAATCACCTCTCATCTCAACAAAACATACAATCACCTCTCATCTCAACAAAACATACAATCACCTCTCATCTCAACAAAACATACAATCACCTCTCATCGCAACAAAACATACAATCACCTCTCATCTCAACAAAATATACAATCACCTCTCATCTCAACAACACATACAATCACCTCTCATCTCAACAAAACATACAATCACCTCTCATCTCAACAAAACATACAATCACCTCTCATCTCAACAAAACATACAATCACCTCTGATTTCAACAAAGCATACAATCACCTCTCATCTCAACAAAACATACAATCACCTCTCATCTCAACAAAACATACAATCACCTCTGATCTCAACAAAACATACAATCACCTCTCATCTCAACAAAACATACAATCACCTCTCATCTCACCAAAACATACAATCACCTCTCATCTCAACTAAACATACAATCACCTCTCATCTCAACAAAGCATACAATCACCTCTCATCTCAACAAAACATACAATCACCTCTGATCGCAACAAAGCATACAACCACCTCTCATCTCAACAAAACATACAATCACCTCTCATCTCAACAAAGCATACAATCACCTCTGATCTCAACAAAACGTACAATCACCTCTCATCTCAACTAAACATACAATCACCTCTCATCTCAACAAAGCATACAATCGACTCTCATCTCAACAAAACATACAATCACCTCTCATCTCAACAACACATACAATCACCTCTCATCTCAACAAACCATACAATCACCTCTCATCTCAACAATACATACAATCACCTCTCATCTCAACAAAACATACAATCACCTCTCATCTCAACAAAACATACAATCACCTCTCATCTCAACAAAACATACAATCACCTCTCATCTCAGCAAAGCATACAATCACCTCTGATCTCAACAAAACATACAATCACCTCTCATCTCAACAAAACATACAATCACCTCTCATCTCAACAAAACATACAATCACCTCTCATCTCAACAAAACATACAATCACCTCTCATCTCAACAGCACATACAATCACCTCTGATCTCAACAAAACATACAATCACCTCTCATCTCAACAAAGCATACAATCACCTCTCATCTCAACAAAACATACAATCACCTCTCATCTCAACAAAACATACAATCACCTCTCATCTCAACAAAGCATACAATCACCTCTCATCTCAACAAAACATACAATTACCTCTCATCTCAACAAAGCATACAATCACCTCTCATCTCAACAAAACATACAATCACCTCTCATCTCAACAACACATACAATCACTACTCATATCAACAAAACATACAATCACCTCTCATCTCAACAAAGCATAAAATCACCTCTCATCTCAACAAAACATAAAATCACCTCTGATTGCAGCAAACATACAATCACCTCTGATCGCAAAAAATCAAACAATCACCTCTCATCTCAACAAAACATACAATCACCTCTCATCTCAACAAAGCATACAATCACCTCTCATCTGAACAAACCATACAATCACCTCTCATCTCAACAAAACATACAATCACCTCTCATCTCAACAAAACATACAATCACCTCTCATCTCAACAAAACATACAATCACCTCTCATCGCAACAAAACATACAATCACCTCTCATCTCAACAAAATATACAATCACCTCTCATCTCAACAACACATACAATCACCTCTCATCTCAACAAAACATACAATCACCTCTCATCTCAACAAAACATACAATCACCTCTCATCTCAACAAAACATACAATCACCTCTGATTTCAACAAAGCATACAATCACCTCTCATCTCAACAAAACATACAATCACCTCTCATCTCAACAAAACATACAATCACCTCTGATCTCAACAAAACATACAATCACCTCTCATCTCAACAAAACATACAATCACCTCTCATCTCACCAAAACATACAATCACCTCTCATCTCAACTAAACATACAATCACCTCTCATCTCAACAAAGCATACAATCACCTCTCATCTCAACAAAACATACAATCACCTCTGATCGCAACAAAGCATACAACCACCTCTCATCTCAACAAAACATACAATCACCTCTCATCTCAACAAAGCATACAATCACCTCTGATCTCAACAAAACGTACAATCACCTCTCATCTCAACTAAACATACAATCACCTCTCATCTCAACAAAGCATACAATCGACTCTCATCTCAACAAAACATACAATCACCTCTCATCTCAACAACACATACAATCACCTCTCATCTCAACAAAACATACAATCACCTCTCATCTCAACAAAGCATACAATCACATCTCATCTCAACAAAACATACAATCACCTCTGATAGCAACAAAACATACAATCACCTCTGATCGCAACAAATCATACAATCACCTCTCATCTCAACAAAACATACAATCATCTCTCATCTCAACAAAACGTACAATCACCTCTCATCTCAACAAAACATACAATCACCTCTCATCTCAACAAACCATACAATCACCTCTCATCTCAACATCACATACAATCACCTCTCATCTCAACAAAACATACAATCACCTCTCATCTCAACAAAACATACAATCACCTCTCATCTCAACAAAACATACAATCACCTCTCATCTCAACAAAACATACAATCACCTCTCATCTCAACAGCACATACAATCACCTCTGATCTCAACAAAACATACAATCACCTCTCATCTCAACAAAGCATACAATCACCTCTCATCTCAACAAAACATACAATCACCTCTCATCTCAACAAAGCATACAATCATCTCTCATCTCAACAAAACATACAATCACCTCTCATCTCAACAAAACGTACAATCACCTCTCATCTCAACAAAACATACAATCACCTCTCATCTCAACAACACATGCAATCACCTCTCATCTCAACAAAACATACAATCACATCTCATCTCAACAAAGCATACAATCACCTCTCATCTCAACAAAACAAACAATCACCTCTCATCTCAACAAAACATACAATCACCTCTCATCTCAACAAAACATACAATCACCTCTCATCTCAACAACACATACAATCACCTCTCATCTCAACAAAACATACAATCACATCTCATCTCAACAAAGCATACAATCACCTCTCATCTCAACAAAACATACAATCACCTCTCATCTCAACAAAACATACAATCACCTCTCATCTCAACAAAACATACAATCACCTCTCATCTCAACAAAGCATACAATCACCTCTCATCTCAACAAAACATACAATTACCTCTCATCTCAACAAAGCATACAATCACCTCTCATCTCAACAAAACATACAATCACCTCTCATCTCAAAAACACATACAATCACTACTCATATCAACAAAACATACAATCACCTCTCATCTCAACAAAGCATAAAATCACCTCTCATCTCAACAAAACATAAAATCACCTCTGATTGCAGCAAACATACAATCACCTCTGATCGCAAAAAATCAAACAATCACCTCTCATCTCAACAAAACATACAATCACCTCTCATCTCAACAAAGCATACAATCACCTCTCATCTCAACAAACCATACAATCACCTCTCATCTCAACAAAACATACAATCACCTCTCATCTCAACAAAACATACAATCACCTCTCATCTCAACAAAACATACAATCACCGCTCATCTCAACAAAACATACAATCACCTCTGATCGCAACAAAGCATACAACCACCTCTCATCTCAACAAAGCATACAATCACCTCTCATCTCAACAAAACATACAATCACCTCTCATCTCAACAAAGCATACAATCACCTCTGATCTCAACAAAACGTACAATCACCTCTCATCTCAACTAAACATACAATCACCTCTCATCTCAACAAAGCATACAATCACCTCTCATCTCAACAAAACATACAATCACCTCTCATCTCAACAACACATACAATCACCTCTCATCTCAACAAAACATACAATCACCTCTCATCTCAACAAAGCATACAATCACATCTCATCTCAACAAAACATACAATCACCTCTGATCGCAACAAAACATACAATCACCTCTGATCGCAACAAATCATACAATCACCTCTCATCTCAACAAAACATACAATCACCTCTCATCTCAACAAACCATACAATCACCTCTCATCTCAACAACACATACAATCACATCTCATCTCAACAAACCATACAATCACCTCTGATCGCAACAAAACATACAATCACCTATGATCGCAACAAATCATACAATCACCTCTCATCTCAACAAACCATACAATCACCTCTCATCTCAACATCACATACAATCACCTCTCATCTCAACAAAACATACAATCACCTCTCATCTCAACAAAACATACAATCACCTCTCATCTCAACAAAACATACAATCACCTCTCATCTCAACAAAGAATACAATCACCTCTCATCTCAACAAAACATACAATCACCTCTCATCTCAACAAAGCATACAATCATCTCTCATCTCAACAAAACATACAATCATCTCTCATTTCAACAAAACGTACAATCACCTCTCATCTCAACAAAACATACAATCACCTCTCATCTCAACAACACATGCAATCACCTCTCATCTCAACAAAACATACAATCACATCTCATCTCAACAAAGCATACAATCACCTCTCATCTCAACAAAACAAACAATCACCTCTCATCTCAACAAAACATACAATCACCTCTCATCTCAACAAAACATACAATCACCTCTCATCTCAACAACACATACAATCACCTCTCATCTCAACAAAACATACAATCACATCTCATCTCAACAAAGCATACAATCACCTCTCATCTCAACAAAACATACAATCACCTCTCATCTCAACAAAACATAAAATCACCTCTCATCTCAACAAAACATACAATCACCTCTCATCTCAACAAAGCATACAATCACCTCTCATCTCAACAAAACATACAATTACCTCTCATCTCAACAAAGCATACAATCACCTCTCATCTCAACAAAACATACAATCACCTCTCATCTCAACAACACATACAATCACTACTCATATCAACAAAACATACAATCACCTCTCATCTCAACAAAGCATAAAATCACTTCTCATCTCAACAAAACATAAAATCACCTCTGATTGCAGCAAACATACAATCACCTCTGATCGCAAAAAATAAAACAATCACCTCTCATCTCAACAAAACATACAATCACCTCTCATCTCAACAAAGCATACAATCACCTCTCATCTCAACAAACCATACAATCACCTCTCATCTCAACAAAACATACAATCACCTCTCATCTCAACAAAACATACAATCACCTCTCATCTCAACAAAACATACAATCACCTCTCATCGCAACAAAACATACAATCACCTCTCATCTCAACAAAATATACAATCACCTCTCATCTCAACAACACATACAATCACCTCTCATCTCAACAAAACATACAATCACCTCTCATCTCAACAAAACATACAATCACCTCTCATCTCAACAAAACATACAATCACCTCTGATTTCAACAAAGCATACAATCACCTCTCATCTCAACAAAACATACAATCACCTCTCATCTCAACAAAACATACAATCACCTCTGATCTCAACAAAACATACAATCACCTCTCATCTCAACAAAACATACAATCACCTCTCATCTCACCAAAACATACAATCACCTCTCATCTCAACAAAACATACAATCACCTCTCATCTCAACAAAACATACAATCACCTCTCATCGCAACAAAACATACAATCACCTCTCATCTCAACAAAACATACAATCACCTCTGATCTCAACAAAACCTACAATCACCTCTGATCTCAACAAAGCATACAACCACCTCTCATCTCAACAAAACATACAATCACCTTTCATCTCAACAAAGCATACAATCACCTCTCATCTCAACAAAGCATACAATCACCTCTCATCTCAACAAAACATACAATCACCTCTGATCTCAACAAAACATACAATCACCTCTCATCTCAAATAAACATACAATCACCTCTCATCTCAACAAAGCATACAATCACCTCTCATCTCAACAAAACATACAATCACCTCTGATCGCAACAAAGCATACAACCACCTCTCATCTCAACAAAACATACAATCACCTCTCATCTCAACAAAGCATACAATCACCTCTCATCTCAACAAAGCATACAATCACCTCTCATCTCAACAAAACATACAATCACCTCTCATCTCAACAAAGCATACAATCACCTCTGATCTCAACAAAACGTACAATCACCTCTCATCTCAACTAAACATACAATCACCTCTCATCTCAACAAAGCATACAATCACCTCTCATCTCAACAAAACATACAATCACCTCTCATCTCAACAACACATACAATCACCTCTCATCTCAACAAAACATACAATCACCTCTCATCTCAACAAAGCATACAATCACATCTCATCTCAACAAAACATACAATCACCTCTGATCGCAACAAAACATACAATCACCTCTGATCGCAACAAATCATACAATCACCTCTCATCTCAACAAAACATACAATCACCTCTCATCTCAACAAAACATACAATCACCTCTCATCTCAACAAACCATACAATCACCTCTCATCTCAACAACACATACAATCACATCTCATCTCAACAAACCATACAATCACCTCTGATCGCAACAAAACATACAATCACCTATGATCGCAACAAATCATACAATCACCTCTCATCTCAACAAACCATACAATCACCTCTCATCTCAACATCACATACAATCACCTCTCATCTCAACAAAACATACAATCACCTCTCATCTCAACAAAACATACAATCACCTCTCATCTCAACAAAACATACAATCACCTCTCATCTCAGCAAAGCATACAATCACCTCTGATCTCAACAAAACATACAATCACCTCTCATCTCAACAAAACATACAATCACCTCTCATCTCAACAAAACATACAATCACCTCTCATCTCAACAAAACATACAATCACCTCTCATCTCAACAGCACATACAATCACCTCTGATCTCAACAAAACATACAATCACCTCTCATCTCAACAAAGCATACAATCACCTCTCATCTCAACAAAACATACAATCACCTCTCATCTCAACAAAACATACAATCACCTCTCATCTCAACAAAGCATACAATCACCTCTCATCTCAACAAAACATACAATTACCTCTCATCTCAACAAAGCATACAATCACCTCTCATCTCAACAAAACATACAATCACCTCTCATCTCAACAACACATACAATCACTACTCATATCAACAAAACATACAATCACCTCTCATCTCAACAAAGCATAAAATCACCTCTCATCTCAACAAAACATAAAATCACCTCTGATTGCAGCAAACATACAACCACCTCTGATCGCAAAAAATCAAACAATCACCTCTCATCTCAACAAAACATACAATCACCTCTCATCTCAACAAAGCATACAATCACCTCTCATCTGAACAAACCATACAATCACCTCTCATCTCAACAAAACATACAATCACCTCTCATCTCAACAAAACATACAATCACCTCTCATCTCAACAAAACATACAATCACCTCTCATCGCAACAAAACATACAATCACCTCTCATCTCAACAAAATATACAATCACCTCTCATCTCAACAACACATACAATCACCTCTCATCTCAACAAAACATACAATCACCTCTCATCTCAACAAAACATACAATCACCTCTCATCTCAACAAAACATACAATCACCTCTGATTTCAACAAAGCATACAATCACCTCTCATCTCAACAAAACATACAATCACCTCTCATCTCAACAAAACATACAATCACCTCTGATCTCAACAAAACATACAATCACCTCTCATCTCAACAAAACATACAATCACCTCTCATCTCACCAAAACATACAATCACCTCTCATCTCAACAAAACATACAATCACCTCTCATCTCAACAATACATACAATCACCTCTGATCTCAACAAAGCATACAACCACCTCTCATCTCAACAAAACATACAATCACCTCTCATCTCAACAAAGCATACAATCACCTCTCATCTCAACAAAGCATACAATCACCTCTCATCTCAACAAAACACACAATCACCTCTGATCTCAACAAAACATACAATCACCTCTCATCTCAACTAAACATACAATCACCTCTCATCTCAACAAAGCATACAATCACCTCTCATCTCAACAAAACATACAATCACCTCTGATCGCAACAAAGCATACAACCACCTCTCATCTCAACAAAACATACAATCACCTCTCATCTCAACAAAGCATACAATCACCTCTGATCTCAACAAAACGTACAATCACCTCTCATCTCAACTAAACATACAATCACCTCTCATCTCAACAAAGCATACAATCGACTCTCATCTCAACAAAACATACAATCACCTCTCATCTCAACAACACATACAATCACCTCTCATCTCAACAAAACATACAATCACCTCTCATCTCAACAAAGCATACAATCACATCTCATCTCAACAAAACATACAATCACCTCTGATAGCAACAAAACATACAATCACCTCTGATCGCAACAAATCATACAATCACCTCTCATCTCAACAAAACATACAATCATCTCTCATCTCAACAAAACGTACAATCACCTCTCATCTCAACAAAACATACAATCACCTCTCATCTCAACAAAGCATACAATCACCTCTCATCTCAACATCACATACAATCACCTCTCATCTCAACAAAACATACAATCACCTCTCATCTCAACAAAACATACAATCACCTCTCATCTCAACAAAACATACAATCACCTCTCATCTCAACAAAACATACAATCACCTCTCATCTCAACAGCACATACAATCACCTCTGATCTCAACAAAACATACAATCACCTCTCATCTCAACAAAGCATACAATCACCTCTCATCTCAACAAAACATACAATCACCTCTCATCTCAACAAAGCATACAATCATCTCTCATCTCAACAAAACATACAATCACCTCTCATCTCAACAAAACGTACAATCACCTCTCATCTCAACAAAACATACAATCACCTCTCATCTCAACAACACATGCAATCACCTCTCATCTCAACAAAACATACAATCACATCTCATCTCAACAAAGCATACAATCACCTCTCATCTCAACAAAACAAACAATCACCTCTCATCTCAACAAAACATACAATCACCTCTCATCTCAACAAAACATACAATCACCTCTCATCTCAACAACACATACAATCACCTCTCATCTCAACAAAACATACAATCACATCTCATCTCAACAAAGCATACAATCACCTCTCATCTCAACAAAACATACAATCACCTCTCATCTCAACAAAACATACAATCACCTCTCATCTCAACAAAACATACAATCACCTCTCATCTCAACAAAGCATACAATCACCTCTCATCTCAACAAAACATACAATTACCTCTCATCTCAACAAAGCATACAATCACCTCTCATCTCAACAAAACATACAATCACCTCTCATCTCAAAAACACATACAATCACTACTCATATCAACAAAACATACAATCACCTCTCATCTCAACAAAGCATAAAATCACCTCTCATCTCAACAAAACATAAAATCACCTCTGATTGCAGCAAACATACAATCACCTCTGATCGCAAAAAATCAAACAATCACCTCTCATCTCAACAAAACATACAATCACCTCTCATCTCAACAAAGCATACAATCACCTCTCATCTCAACAAACCATACAATCACCTCTCATCTCAACAAAACATACAATCACCTCTCATCTCAACAAAACATACAATCACCTCTCATCTCAACAAAACATACAATCACCTCTCATCTCAACAAAACATACAATCACCTCTGATCGCAACAAAGCATACAACCACCTCTCATCTCAACAAAGCATACAATCACCTCTCATCTCAACAAAACATACAATCACCTCTCATCTCAACAAAGCATACAATCACCTCTGATCTCAACAAAACGTACAATCACCTCTCATCTCAACTAAACATACAATCACCTCTCATCTCAACAAAGCATACAATCACCTCTCATCTCAACAAAACATACAATCACCTCTCATCTCAACAACACATACAATCACCTCTCATCTCAACAAAACATACAATCACCTCTCATCTCAACAAAGCATACAATCACATCTCATCTCAACAAAACATACAATCACCTCTGATCGCAACAAAACATACAATCACCTCTGATCGCAACAAATCATACAATCACCTCTCATCTCAACAAAACATACAATCACCTCTCATCTCAACAAACCATACAATCACCTCTCATCTCAACAACACATACAATCACATCTCATCTCAACAAACCATACAATCACCTCTGATCGCAACAAAACATACAATCACCTATGATCGCAACAAATCATACAATCACCTCTCATCTCAACAAACCATACAATCACCTCTCATCTCAACATCACATACAATCACCTCTCATCTCAACAAAACATACAATCACCTCTCATCTCAACAAAACATACAATCACCTCTCATCTCAACAAAACATACAATCACCTCTCATCTCAGCAAAGCATACAATCACCTCTGATCTCAACAAAACATACAATCACCTCTCATCTCAACAAAACATACAATCACCTCTCATCTCAACAAAACATACAATCACCTCTCATCTCAACAAAACATACAATCACCTCTCATCTCAACAGCACATACAATCACCTCTGATCTCAACAAAACATACAATCACCTCTCATCTCAACAAAGCATACAATCACCTCTCATCTCAACAAAACATACAATCACCTCTCATCTCAACAAAACATACAATCACCTCTCATCTCAACAAAGCATACAATCACCTCTCATCTCAACAAAACATACAATTACCTCTCATCTCAACAAAGCATACAATCACCTCTCATCTCAACAAAACATACAATCACCTCTCATCTCAACAACACATACAATCACTACTCATATCAACAAAACATACAATCACCTCTCATCTCAACAAAGCATAAAATCACCTCTCATCTCAACAAAACATAAAATCACCTCTGATTGCAGCAAACATACAATCACCTCTGATCGCAAAAAATCAAACAATCACCTCTCATCTCAACAAAACATACAATCACCTCTCATCTCAACAAAGCATACAATCACCTCTCATCTCAACAAACCATACAATCACCTCTCATCTCAACAAAGCATACAATCACCTCTCATCTCAACAAAACATACAATCACCTCTCATCTCAACAAAACATACAATCACCTCTCATCGCAACAAAACATACAATCACCTCTCATCTCAACAAAATATACAATCACCTCTCATCTCAACAACACATACAATCACCTCTCATCTCAACAAAACATACAATCACCTCTCATCTCAACAAAACATACAATCACCTCTCATCTCAACAAAACATACAATCACCTCTGATTTCAACAAAGCATACAATCACCTCTCATCTCAACAAAACATACAATCACCTCTCATCTCAACAAAACATACAATCACCTCTGATCTCAACAAAACATACAATCACCTCTCATCTCAACAAAACATACAATCACCTCTCATCTCACCAAAACATACAATCACCTCTCATCTCAACAAAACATACAATCACCTCTCATCTCAACAATACATACAATCACCTCTGATCTCAACAAAGCATACAACCACCTCTCATCTCAACAAAACATACAATCACCTCTCATCTCAACAAAGCATACAATCACCTCTCATCTCAACAAAGCATACAATCACCTCTCATCTCAACAAAACATACAATCACCTCTGATCTCAACAAAACATACAATCACCTCTCATCTCAACAAAACATACAATCACCTCTCATCTCAACAAAACATACAATCACCTCTCATCTCAACAAAACATACAATCACCTCTGATCGCAACAAAGCATACAACCACCTCTCATCTCAACAAAACATACAATCACCTCTCATCTCAACAAAGCATACAATCACCTCTCATCTCAACAAAGCATACAATCACCTCTCATCTCAACAAAACATACAATCACCTCTCATCTCAACAAAGCATACAATCACCTCTGATCTCAACAAAACGTACAATCACCTCTCATCTCAACTAAACATACAATCACCTCTCATCTCAACAAAGCATACAATCGACTCTCATCTCAACAAAACATACAATCACCTCTCATCTCAACAACACATACAATCACCTCTCATCTCAACAAAACATACAATCACCTCTCATCTCAACAAAGCATACAATCACATCTCATCTCAACAAAACATACAATCACCTCTGATAGCAACAAAACATACAATCACCTCTGATCGCAACAAATCATACAATCACCTCTCATCTCAACAAAACATACAATCATCTCTCATCTCAACAAAACGTACAATCACCTCTCATCTCAACAAAACATACAATCACCTCTCATCTCAACAAACCATACTATCACCTCTCATCTCAACATCACATACAATCACCTCTCATCTCAACAAAACATACAATCACCTCTCATCTCTACAAAACATACAATCACCTCTCATCTCAACAAAACATACAATCACCTCTCATCTCAGCAAAGCATACAATCACCTCTGATCTCAACAAAACATACAATCACCTCTCATCTCAACAAAACGTACAATCACCTCTCATCTCAACAAAACATACAATCACCTCTCATCTCAACAAAACATACAATCACCTCTCATCTCAACAGCACATACAATCACCTCTGATCTCAACAAAACATACAATCACCTCTCATCTCAACAAAGCATACAATCACCTCTCATCTCAACAAAACATACAATCACCTCTCATCTCAACAAAGCATACAATCATCTCTCATCTCAACAAAACATACAATCATCTCTCATCTCAACAAAACGTACAATCACCTCTCATCTCAACAAAACATACAATCACCTCTCATCTCAACAACACATGCAATCACCTCTCATCTCAACAAAACATACAATCACATCTCATCTCAACAAAGCATACAATCACCTCTCATCTCAACAAAACAAACAATCACCTCTCATCTCAACAAAACATACAATCACCTCTCATCTCAACAAAACATACAATCACCTCTCATCTCAACAACACATACAATCACCTCTCATCTCAACAAAACATACAATCACATCTCATCTCAACAAAGCATACAATCACCTCTCATCTCAACAAAACATACAATCACCTCTCATCTCAACAAAACATACAATCACCTCTCATCTCAACAAAACATACAATCACCTCTCATCTCAACAAAGCATACAATCACCTCTCATCTCAACAAAACATACAATTACCTCTCATCTCAACAAAGCATACAATCACCTCTCATCTCAACAAAACATACAATCACCTCTCATCTCAAAAACACATACAATCACTACTCATATCAACAAAACATACAATCACCTCTCATCTCAACAAAGCATAAAATCACCTCTCATCTCAACAAAACATAAAATCACCTCTGATTGCAGCAAACATACAATCACCTCTGATCGCAAAAAATCAAACAATCACCTCTCATCTCAACAAAACATACAATCACCTCTCATCTCAACAAAGCATACAATCACCTCTCATCTCAACAAACCATACAATCACCTCTCATCTCAACAAAACATACAATCACCTCTCATCTCAACAAAGCATACAATCACCTCTCATCTCAACAAAACATACAATCACCTCTCATCGCAACAAAACATACAATCACCTCTCATCTCAACAAAATATACAATCACCTCTCATCTCAACAAAACATACAATCACCTCTCATCTCAACAAAACATACAATCACCTCTCATCTCAACAAAGCATACAATCACCTCTGATTTCAACAAAGCATACAATCACCTCTCATCTCAACAAAACATACAATCACCTCTCATCTCAACAAAACATACAATCACCTCTGATCTCAACAAAACATACAATCACCTCTCATCTCAACAAAACATACAATCACCTCTCATCTCACCAAAACATACAATCACCTCTCATCTCAACAAAACATACAATCACCTCTCATCTCAACAAAACATACAATCACCTCTCATCGCAACAAAACATACAATCACCTCTCATCTCAACAAAACATACAATCACCTCTGATCTCAACAAAACCTACAATCACCTCTGATCTCAACAAAGCATACAACCACCTCTCATCTCAACAAAACATACAATCACCTCTCATCTCAACAAAGCATACAATCACCTCTCATCTCAACAAAGCATACAATCACCTCTCATCTCAACAAAACATACAATCACCTCTGATCTCAACAAAACATACAATCACCTCTCATCTCAACTAAACATACAATCACCTCTCATCTCAACAAAGCATACAATCACCTCTCATCTCAACAAAACATACAATCACCTCTGATCGCAACAAAGCATACAACCACCTCTCATCTCAACAAAACATACAATCACCTCTCATCTCAACAAAGCATACAATCACCTCTCATCTCAACAAAGCATACAATCACCTCTCATCTCAACAAAACATACAATCACCTCTCATCTCAACAAAGCATACAATCACCTCTGATCTCAACAAAACGTACAATCACCTCTCATCTCAACTAAACATACAATCACCTCTCATCTCAACAAAGCATACAATCACCTCTCATCTCAACAAAACATACAATCACCTCTCATCTCAACAACACATACAATCACCTCTCATCTCAACAAAACATACAATCACCTCTCATCTCAACAAAGCATAAAATCACATCTCATCTCAACAAAACATACAATCACCTCTGATCGCAACAAAACATACAATCACCTCTGATCGCAACAAATCATACAATCACCTCTCATCTCAACAAAACATACAATCACCTCTCATCTCAACAAAACATACAATCACCTCTCATCTCAACAAAGCATACAATCACCTCTCATCTCAACAAAACATACAATCACCTCTGTTCGCAACAAAACATACAATCACCTCTGATCGCAACAAAACATACAATCACCTCTCATCCCAACAAAACATACAATCACCTCTCTTCTCAACAAAACATACAATCACCTCTCATCTCAACAAAGCATACAATCACCTCTCATCTCAACAAAACATACATTCACCTCTGATCGCAACAAAACATACAATCACCTCTCATCTCAACAAAACATACAATCACCTCTCATCTCAACAAAGCATACAATCATCTCTCATCTCAACAAAACATACAATCATCTCTCATCTCAACAAAACGTACAATCACCTCTCATCTCAACAAAACATACAATCACCTCTCATCTCAACAACACATACAATCACCTCTCATCTCAACAAAACATACAATCACATCTCATCTCAACAAAGCATACAATCACCTCTCATCTCAACAAAACAAACAATCACCTCTCATCTCAACAAAACATACAATCACCTCTCATCTCAACAAAACATACAATCACCTCTCATCTCAACAAAACATACAATCACATCTCATCTCAACAAATCATACAATCACCTCTCATCTCAATAAAACATACAATCACCTCTCATCTCAACAAAACATACAATCACCTCTCATCTCAACAAAACATACAATCACCTCTCATCTCAACAAAGCATACAATCACCTCTCATCTCAACAAAACATACAATCACCTCTCATCTCAACAAAGCATACAATCACCTCTCATCTCAACAAAACATACAATCACCTCTCATCTCAACAACACATACAATCACTTCTCATATCAACAAAACATACAATCACCTCTCATCTCAACAAAGCATAAAATCACCTCTCATCTCAACAAAACATACAATTACCTCTGATCACAACAAAACATACAATCACCTCTGATCGCAAAAAATCAAACAATCACCTCTCATCTCGACAAAACATACAATCACCTCTCATCTCAACAAAGCATACAATCACCTCTCATCTCAACAAACCATACAATCACCTCTCATCTCAACAAAACATACAATCACCTCTCATCTCAACAAAACATACAATCACCTCTCATCTCAACAAAACATACAATCACCTCTCATCGCAACAAAGCATACAATCACCTCTCATATCAACAAAATATACAATCACCTCTCATCTCAACAACACATACAATCACCTCTCATCTCAACAAAACATACAATCACCTCTCATCTAAACAAAACATACAATCACCTCTCATCTCAACAACATATACAATCACCTCTCATCTCAACAAAACATACAATCACCTCTCATCTCAACAACACATACAATCACCTCTCATCTCAACAAAACATACAATCACCTCTCATCTCAACAAAACATACAATCACCTCTCATCTCAACAAAGCATACAATCACCTCTCATCTCAACAAAACATACAATCACCTCTCATTTCAACAAAACATACAATCACCTCTCATCTCAACAAAACATACAATCACCTCTCATCTCAACAAAGCATACAATCACCTCTCATCTCAACAAAACATACAATCACCTCTCATCTCAACAACACATACAATCACTTCTCATATCAACAAAACATACAATCACCTCTCATCTCAACAAAGCATAAAATCACCTCTCATCTCAACAAAACATACAATCACCTCTGATCGCAACAAAACATACAATCACCTCTGATCGCAAAAAATCAAACAATCACCTCTCATCTCAACAAAACATACAATCACCTCTCATCTCAACAAAGCATACAATCACCTCTCATCTCAACAAACCATACAATCACCTCTCATCACAACAAAACATGCAATCACCTCTCATCTCAACAAAGCATACAATCACCTCTCATCTCAACAAAACATACAATCACCTCTCATCGCAACAAAACATACAATCACCTCTCATCTCAACAAAATATACAATCACCTCTCATCTCAACAACACATACAATCACCTCTCATCTCAACAAAACATACAATCACCTCTCATCTCAACAAAACATACAATCACCTCTGATTTCAACAAAGCATACAATCACCTCTCATCTCAACAAAACATACAATCACCTCTCATCTCAACAAAACATACAATCACCTCTGATCTCAACAAAACATACAATCACCACTCATCTCAACAAAACATACAATCACCTCTCATCTCACCAAAACATACAATCACCTCTCATCTCAACAAAACATACAATCACCTCTCATCTCAACAAAGCATACAATCATCTCTCATCGCAACAAAACATACAATCACCTCTCATCTCAACAAAACATACAATCACCTCTGATCTCAACAAAACATACAATCACCTCTGATCTCAACAAAGCATACAGCCACCTCTAATCTCAACAAAACATACAATCACCTCTCATCTCAACAAAGCATACAATCACCTCTCATCTCAACAAAGCATACAATCACCTCTCATCTCAACAAAACATACAATCACCTCTCATCTCAACAAAGCATACAATCACCTCTGATCTCAACAAAACGTACAATCACCTCTCATCTCAACTAAACATACAATCACCTCTCATCTCAACAAAGCATACAATTACCTCTCATCTCAACAAAACATACAATCATCTCTGATCGCAACAAAGCATACAACCACCTCTCATCTCAACAAAACATACAATCACTTCTCATCTCAACAAAGCATACAATCACCTCTCATCTCAACAAAGCATACAATCACCTCTCATCTCAACAAAACATACAATCACCTCTCATCTCAACAAAGCATACAATCACCTCTGATCTCAACAAAACGTACAATCACCTTTCATCTCAACTAAACATACAATCACCTCTCATCTCAACAAAGCATACAATCACCTCTCATCTCAACAAAACATAGAATCACCTCTCATCTCAAAAACACATACAATCACCTCTCATCTCAACAAAACATACAATCACCTCTCATCTCAACAAAGCATACAATCACATCTCATCTCAACAAAACATACAATCATCTCTGATCGCAACAAAACATACAATCACCTCTGATCGCAACAAATCATACAATCACCTCTCATCTCAACAAAACATACAATCACCTCTCATCTCAACAAAACATACAATCACCTCTCATCTCAACAAACCATACAATCACCTCTCATCTAAACAACACATACAATCACATCTCATCTCAACAAACCATACAATCACCTCTCATCTCAACAAAACATACAATCACCTCTGATCGCAACAAAACATACAATCACCTCTGATCGCAACAAATCATACAATCACCTCTCATCTCAACAAACCATACAATCACCTCTCATCTCAACATCACATACAATCACCTCTCATCTCAACAAAACATACAATCACCTCTCATCTGAACAAAACATACAATCACCTCTCATCTCAACAAAACATACAATCACCTCTCATCTCAGCAAAGCATACAATCACCTCTGATCTCAACAAAGCATACAATCACCTCTCATCTCAACAAAACATACAATCACCTCTCATCTCAACAAAACATACAATCACCTCTCATCTCAACAAAACATACAATCACCTCTCATCTCAACAGCACATACAATCACCTCTGATCTCAACAAAACATACAATCACCTCTCATCTCAACAAAGCATACAATCACATCTCATCTCAACAAAACATACAATCACATCTGTTCGCAACAAAACATACAATCACCTCTCATCGCAACAAAACATACAATCACCTCTCATCCCAACAAAACATACAATCACCTCTCTTCTCAACAAAACATACAATCACCTCTCATCTCAACAAAGCATACAATCACCTCTCATCTCAACAAAACATACATTCACCTCTGATCGCAACAAAACATACAATCACCTCTCATCTCAACAAAACATACAATCACCTCTCATCTCAACAAAGCATACACTCATCTCTCATCTCAACAAAACATACAATCATCTCTCATCTCAAAAAAACGTACAATCACCTCTCATCTCAACAAAACATACAATCACCTCTCATCTCAACAACACATACAATCACCTCTCATCTCAACAAAACATACAATCACATCTCATCTCAACAAAGCATACAATCACCTCTCATCTCAACAAAACAAACAATCACCTCTCATCTCAACAAAACATACAATCACCTCTCATCTCAACAAAACATACAATCACCTCTCATCTCAACAACACATACAATCACCTCTCATCTCAACAAAACATACAATCACATCTCATCTCAACAAATCATACAATCACCTCTCATCTCAACAAAACATACAATCACCTCTCATCTCAACAAAACATACAATCACCTCTCATCTCAACAAAACATACAATCACCTCTCATCTCAACAAAGCATACACTCACCTCTCATCTCAACAAAACATACAATCACCTCTCATCTCAACAAAGCATACAATCACCTCTCATCTCAACAAAACATACAATCACCTCTCATCTCAACAAAACATACAATCACCTCTCATCTCAACAAAACATACAATCACCTCTCATCTCAACAAAACATACAATCACCTCTTATCTCACCAAAACATACAATCACCTCTCATCTCAACAAAACATACAATCACCTCTCATCTCAACAAAACATACAATCACCTCTCATCGCAACAAAACATACAATCACCTCTCATCTCAACAAAACATACAATCACCTCTGATCTCAACAAAACATACAATCACCTTTGATCTCAACAAAGCATACAACCACCTCTCATCTCAACAAAACATACAATCACCTCTCAACTCAACAAAGCATACAATCACCTCTCATCTCAACAAAGCATACAATCACCTCTCATCTCAACAAAACATACAATCACCTCTCATCTCAACAAAACATACAATCACATCTCATCTCAACAAAACATACAATCACCTCTCATCTTAACAAAGCATACAATCACCTCTCATCTCAACAAAACATACAATCACCTCTGATCGCAACAAAACATACAATCACCTCTGATCGCAACAAAACATACAATCACCTCTCATCTCAACAAAACATACAATCACCTCTCATCTCAACAAAACATACAATCACCTCTCATCTCAACAAAACATACAATCACCTCTCAGCTCAAGAAAACATACAATCACCTCTCATTTCAACAAAAGATAAAATCACCGCTCATCTCAACAAATCATACAATCACCTCTCATCTCAACAAAACATACAATCACCTCTCATCTCAACAAAACATACAATCACCTCTCATCTCAACAAAACATACAATCACCTCTTATCTCAACAAATCATACAATCACCTCTCATCTCAACAAAGCATGCAATCACCTCTGATCGCAACAAAACATACAATCACCTCTCATTTCAACAAAACATACAATCACCTCGGATCTCAACAAAACATACAATCACCTCTTATCTCAACAAAGCATACAATCACCTCTCATCTCAACAAAACATACAATCACCTCTCATCTCAACAAAACATACAATCACCTCTCATCTCAACAAAACATACAATCACCTCTCATTTCAACAAAACATGCAATCACCGCTCATCTCAACAAAACATACAATCAACTCTCATCTCAACAAAACATACAATCACCTCTCATCTCAACAAACCATACAATCACCTCTCATCTAAACAACACATACAATCACATCTCATCTCAACAAACCATACAATCACCTCTCATCTCAACAAAACATACAATCACCTCTGATCGCAACAAAACATACAATCACCTCTGATCGCAACAAATCATACAATCACCTCTCATCTCAACAAACCATACAATCACCTCTCATCTCAACATCACATACAATCACCTCTCATCTCAACAAAACATACAATCACCTCTCATCTGAACAAAACATACAATCACCTCTCATCTCAACAAAACATACAATCACCTCTCATCTCAGCAAAGCATACAATCACCTCTGATCTCAACAAAGCATACAATCACCTCTCATCTCAACAAAACATACAATCACCTCTCATCTCAACAAAACATACAATCACCTCTCATCTCAACAAAACATACAATCACCTCTCATCTCAACAGCACATACAATCACCTCTGATCTCAACAAAACATACAATCACCTCTCATCTCAACAAAGCATACAATCACATCTCATCTCAACAAAACATACAATCACATCTGTTCGCAACAAAACATACAATCACCTCTCATCGCAACAAAACATACAATCACCTCTCATCCCAACAAACATACAATCACCTCTCTTCTCAACAAAACATACAATCACCTCTCATCTCAACAAAGCATACAATCACCTCTCATCTCAACAAAACATACATTCACCTCTGATCGCAACAAAACATACAATCACCTCTCATCTCAACAAAACATACAATCACCTCTCATCTCAACAAAGCATACACTCATCTCTCATCTCAACAAAACATACAATCATCTCTCATCTCAAAAAAACGTACAATCACCTCTCATCTCAACAAAACATACAATCACCTCTCATCTCAACAACACATACAATCACCTCTCATCTCAACAAAACATACAATCACATCTCATCTCAACAAAGCATACAATCACCTCTCATCTCAACAAAACAAACAATCACCTCTCATCTCAACAAAACATACAATCACCTCTCATCTCAACAAAACATACAATCACCTCTCATCTCAACAACACATACAATCACCTCTCATCTCAACAAAACATACAATCACATCTCATCTCAACAAATCATACAATCACCTCTCATCTCAACAAAACATACAATCACCTCTCATCTCAACAAAACATACAATCACCTCTCATCTCAACAAAACATACAATCACCTCTCATCTCAAAAAAGCATACACTCACCTCTCATCTCAACAAAACATACAATCACCTCTCATCTCAACAAAGCATACAATCACCTCTCATCTCAACAAAACATACAATCACCTCTCATCTCAACAAAACATACAATCACCTCTCATCTCAACAAAACATACAATCACCTCTCATCTCAACAAAACATACAATCACCTCTTATCTCACCAAAACATACAATCACCTCTCATCTCAACAAAACATACAATCACCTCTCATCTCAACAAAACATACAATCACCTCTCATCGCAACAAAACATACAATCACCTCTCATCTCAACAAAACATACAATCACCTCTGATCTCAACAAAACATACAATCACCTTTGATCTCAACAAAGCATACAACCACCTCTCATCTCAACAAAACATACAATCACCTCTCAACTCAACAAAGCATACAATCACCTCTCATCTCAACAAAGCATACAATCACCTCTCATCTCAACAAAACATACAATCACCTCTCATCTCAACAAAACATACAATCACATCTCATCTCAACAAAACATACAATCACCTCTCATCTTAACAAAGCATACAATCACCTCTCATCTCAACAAAACATACAATCACCTCTGATCGCAACAAAACATACAATCACCTCTGATCGCAACAAAACATACAATCACCTCTCATCTCAACAAAACATACAATCACCTCTCATCTCAACAAAACATACAATCACCTCTCATCTCAACAAAACATACAATCACCTCTCAGCTCAAGAAAACATACAATCACCTCTCATTTCAACAAAAGATAAAATCACCGCTCATCTCAACAAATCATACAATCACCTCTCATCTCAACAAAACATACAATCACCTCTCATCTCAACAAAACATACAATCACCTCTCATCTCAACAAAACATACAATCACCTCTTATCTCAACAAATCATACAATCACCTCTCATCTCAACAAAGCATGCAATCACCTCTGATCGCAACAAAACATACAATCACCTCTCATTTCAACAAAACATACAATCACCTCGGATCTCAACAAAACATACAATCACCTCTTATCTCAACAAAGCATACAATCACATCTCATCTCAACAAAACATACAATCACCTCTCATCTCAACAAAACATACAATCACCTCTCATCTCAACAAAACATACAATCACCTCTCATTTCAACAAAACATGCAATCACCGCTCATCTCAACAAAACATACAATCAACTCTCATCTCAACAAAACATACAATCACCTCTCATCTCAACAAAACATACAATCACCTCTCATCTCAACAAAACATACAATCACCTCTCATCTCAACAAAGCATACAATCACCTCTCATCTCAACAAAACGTACAATCACCTCTCATCTCAACAACACATACAATCACCTCTCATCTCAACAAAACATACAATCACCTCTCATCTCAACAAAACATACAATCACCTCTCATCTCAACAAAGCATACAATCACCTCTCATCTCAACAAAACGTACAATCACCTCTCATCTCAACAAAACATACAATCACCTCTCATCTCAACAAAGCATACAATCACCTCTCATCTCAATAAAACATACAATCACCTCTGATCGCAACAACACATACAATCACCTCTCATCTCAACAAAACATACAATCACCTCTCATCTCAACAAAGCATACAATCACCTCTCATCTCAACAAACCATACAATCACCTCTCATCTCAACAAAACATACAATCACCTCTCATCTCAACAAAACATACAATCACCTCTCATCTCAACAAAACATACAATCACCTCTGATCGCAACAAAACATACAATCACCTCTCATCTCAACAAAATATACAATCACCTCTCATCTCAACAACACATACAATCACCTCTCATCTCAACAAAACATACAATCACCTCTCATCTCAACAAAACATACAATCACCTCTCATCTCAACAAAACATACAATCACCTCCGATTTCAACAAAGCATACAATCACCTCTCATCTCAACAAAACATACAATCACCTCTCATCTCAACAAAACATACAATCACCTCTCATCTCAACAAAACATACAATCACCTCTCATCTCAACAAAACATACAATCACCTCTTATCTCACCAAAACATACAATCACCTCTCATCTCAACAAAACATACAATCACCTCTCATCTCAACAAAACATACAATCACCTCTCATCGCAACAAAACATACAATCACCTCTCATCTCAACAAAACATACAATCACCTCTGATCTCAACAAAATATACAATCACCTCTGATCTCAACAAAGCATACAACCACCTCTCATCTCAACAAAACATACAATCACCTCTCATCTCAACAAAGCATACAATCACCTCTCATCTCAACAAAGCATACAATCACCTCTCATCTCAACAAAGCATACAATCACCTCTCATCTCAACAAAACATACAATCACCTCTCATCTCAACAAAACATACAATCACATCTCATCTCAACAAATCATACAATCACCTCTCATCTCAACAAAACATACAATCACCTCTCATCTCAACAAAACATACAATCACCTCTCATCTCAACAAAACATACAATCACCTCTCATCTCAACAAAGCATACAATCACCTCTCATCTCAACAAAACATACAATCACCTCTCATCTCAACAACACATACAATCACTTCTCATATCAACAAAACATACAATCACCTCTCATCTCAACAAACCATAAAATCACCTCTCATCTCAACAAAACATACAATCACCTCTGATTGCAACAAAACATACAATCACCTCTGATCGCAAAAAATCATACAATCACCTCTCATCTCAACATAACATACAATCACCTCTCATCTCAACAAAGCATACAATCACCTCTCATCTCAACAAACCATACAATCACCTCTCATCTCAACAAAACATACAATCACCTGTCATCTCAACAAAACATACAATCACCTCTCATCTCAACAAAACATACAATCACCTCTAATCGCAACAAAACATACAATCACCTCTCATCTCAACAAAATATGCAATCACCTCTCATCTCAACAAAACATACAATCACCTCTAATCGCAACAAAACATACAATCACCTCTCATCTCAACAAAATATACAATCACCTCTCATCTCAACAACACATACAATCACCTCTCATCTCAACAAAACATACAATCACCTCTCATCTCAACAAAACATACAATCACCTCTCATCTCAACAAAACATACAATCACCTCTGATTTCAACAAAGCATACAATCACCTCTCATCTCAACAAAATATACAATCACCTCTCATCTCAACAAAACATACAATCACCTCTCATCTCAACAAAACATACAATCACCTCTCATCTCAACAAAACATACAATCAACTCTTATCTCACCAAAACATACAATCACCTCTCATCTCAACAAAACATACAATCACCTCTCATCTCAACAAAACATACAATCACCTCTCATCGCAACAAAACATACAATCACCTCTCATCTCAACAAAACATTCAATCACCTCTGATCTCAACAAAACATACAATCACCTCTGATCTCAACAAAGCATACAACCACCTCTCATCTCAACAAAACATACAATCACCTCTCAACTCAACAAAGCATACAATCACCTCTCATCTCCACAAAGCATACAATCACCTCTCATCTCAACAAAACATACAATCACCTCTCATCTCAACAAAACATACAATCACATATCATCTCAACAAAACATACAATCACCTCTGATCGCAACAAAACATACAATCACCTCTGATCGCAACAAAACATACAATCACCTCTCATCTCAACAAAACATACAATCACCTCTGATCTCAACAAAACATACAATCACCTCTGATCTCAACAAAGCATACAATCACCTCTCATCTCAACAAAACATACAATCACCTCTCATCTCAACAAAACATACAATCACCTCTCATCTCAACAAAACATACAATCACCTCTCATCTCAACAAAACATACAATCACCTCTCAGCTCAAGAAAACATACAATCACCTCTCATTTCAACAAAAGATACAATCACCGCTCATCTCAACAAATCATACAATCACCTCTCATCTCAACAAAACATACAATCACCTCTCATCTCAACAAAACATACAATCACCTCTCATCTCAACAAAACATACAATCACCTCTCATCTCAACAAAACATACAATCACCTCTCATCTCAACAAAACATACAATCACCTCTCATCTCAACAAAGCATACAATCACCTCTCATCTCAACAAACCATACAATCACCTCTCATCTCAACAAAACATACAATCACCTCTCATCTCAACAAAACATACAATCACCTCTCACCTCAACAAAATATACAATCACCTCTCATCTCAACAACACATACAATCACCTCTCATCTCAACAAAACATACAATCACCTCTCATCTCAACAAAGCATACAATCACCTCTCATCTCAACAAAACATACAATCACCTCTGATCGCAACAACACATACAATCACCTCTCATCTCAACAAAACATACAATCACCTCTCATCTCAACAAAGCATACAATCACCTCTCATCTCAACAAACCATACAATCACCTCTCATCTCAACAAAACATACAATCACCTCTGATCGCAACAAAACATACAATCACCTCTCATCTCAACAAAATATACAATCACCTCTCATCTCAACAACACATACAATCACCTCTCATCTCAACAAAACATACAATCACCTCTCATCTCAACAAAGCATACAATCACCTCTCATCTCAACAAAACATACAATCACCTCTGATTTCAACAAAGCATACAATCACCTCTCATCTCAACAAAACATACAATCACCTCTCATCTCAACAAAACATACAATCACCTCTCATCTCAACAAAACATACAATCACCTCTCATCTCAACAAAACATACAATCACCTCTTATCTCACCAAAACATACAATCACCTCTCATCTCAACAAAACATACAATCACCTCTCATCTCAACAAAACATACAATCACCTCTCATCGCAACAAAACATACAATCACCTCTCATCTCAACAAAACATACAATCACCTCTGATCTCAACAAAATATACAATCACCTCTGATCTCAACAAAGCATACAACCACCTCTCATCTCAACAAAACATACAATCACCTCTCATCTCAACAAAGCATACAATCACCTCTCATCTCAACAAAGCATACAATCACCTCTCATCTCAACAAAACATACAATCACCTCTCATCTCAACAAAACATACAATCACATCTCATCTCAACAAAACATACAATCACCTCTCATCTCAACAAATCATACAATCACCTCTCATCTCAACAAAACATACAATCACCTCTGATCGCAACAAAACATACAATCACCTCTGATCGCAACAAAACATACAATCACCTCTCATCTCAACAAAACATACAATCACCTCTCATCTCAACAAAACAAACAATCACCTCTCAGCTCAAGAAAACATACAATCACCTCTCATTTCAACAAAAGATACAATCACCGCTCATCTCAACAAATCATACAATCACCTCTCATCTCAACAAAACATACAATCACCTCTCATCTCAACAAAACATACAATCACCTCTCATCTCAACAAAGCATACAATCACCTCTGATCGCAACAAAACATACAATCACCTCTCATCTCAACAAAGCATACAATCACCTCTCATCTCAACAAAACGTACAATCACCTCTCATCTCAACAACACATACAATCACCTCTCATCTCAACAAAACATACAATCACCTCTCATCTCAACAAAGCATACAATCACCTCTCATCTCAACAAAACATACAATCACCTCTCATCTCAACAAAACATACAATCACCTCTCATCTCAACAAAACATACAATCACCTCTCATCTCAGCAAAGCATACAATCACCTCTGATCTCAACAAAACATACAATCACCTCTGATCTCAACAAAACATACAATCACCTCTCATCTCAACAAAACATACAATCACCTCTCATCTCAACAAAGCATACAATCACCTCTCATCTCAACAAAACATACAATCACCTCTCATCTCAACAAAGCATACAATCACCTCTCATCTCAACAAAACATACAATCACCTCTCATTTCAACAAAAGATACAATCACCGCTCATCTCAACAAATCATACAATCACCTCTCATCTTAACAAAACATACAATCACCTCTCATCTCAACAAAACATACAATCACCTCTCATCTCAACAAAACATACAATCACCTCTCATCTCAACAAATCATACAATCACCTCTCATCTCAACAAAGCATACAATCACCTCTGATCGCAACAAAACATACAATCACCTCTCATTTCAACAAAACATACAATCACCTCGGATCTCAAAAAAACATTCAATCACCTCTCATCTCAACAAAGCATACAATCACCTCTCATCTCAACAAAACATACAATCACCTCTCATCTCAACAAATCATACAATCACCTCTCATCTCAACAAAACATACAATCACCTCTTATCTCAACAAATCATACAATCACCTCTCATCTCAACAAAGCATACAATCACCTCTCATCTCAACAAAACATACAATCACCTCTTATCTCAACAAATCATACAATCACCTCTGATCGCAACAAAACATACAATCACCTCTCATTTCAACAAAACATACAATCACCTCGGATCTCAAAAAAACATTCAATCACCTCTGATCTCAACAAAGCATACAATCACCTCTCATCTCAACAAAACATACAATCACCTCTCATCTCAACAAAGCACAATCACCTCTCATCTCAACAACACATACAATCACCTCTCATCTCAACAAAACATACAATCATCTAACATCTCAACAAAACATACAATCACCTCTCATCTCAACAAAGCATACAATCACCTCTCATCTCAACAAACAACATACAATCACCTCTCATCTCAACAAAGCATACAATCACCTCTCATCTCAACAAAACATACAATCACCTCTCATCTCAACAAAACATACAATCACCTCTGATATCAACAAAACATACAATCACCTCTCATCTCAACAAAACATACAATCACCTCTCATCTCAACAAAGCATACAATCACCTCTCATCTCAACAAAACATACAATCACCTCTGATCGCAACAAAACATACAATCACCTCTCATCTCAACAAAATATACAATCACCTCTCATCTCAACAACACATACAATCACCTCTCATCTCAACAAAACATACAATCACCTCTCATCTCAACAAAACATACAATCACCTCTCATCTCAACAAAACATACAATCACCTCTCATCTCAACAAAGCATACAATCACCTCTCATCTCAACAAAACATACAATCACCTCTGATCGCAACAAAACATACAATCACCTCTGATCGCAACAACACATACAATCACCTCTCATATCAACAAAACATACAATCACCTCTCATCTCAACAAAACATACAATCACCTCTCATCTCAACAAAACATACAATCACCTCTCATCTCAGCAAAGCATACAATCACCTCTGATCTCAACAAAACATACAATCACCTCTGATCTCAACAAAACATACAATCACCTCTCATCTCAACAAAACATACAATCACCTCTCATCTCAACAAAGCATACAATCACCTCTCATCTCAACAAAACATACAATCACCTCTCATCTCAACAAAGCATACAATCACCTCTCATCTCAACAAAACATACAATCACCTCTCATCTCAACAAAATATACAATCACCTCTCATCTCAACAAAGCATACAATCACCTCTCATCTCAACAAAACATACAATCACCTCTGATCGCAACAAAGCATACAATCACCTCTGATCTCAACAAAACATACAATCACCTCTCATCTCAACAAAACATACAATCACCTCTCATCTCAACAAAACATACAATCACCTCTCATCTCAACAAAACATACAATCACCTCTCATCTCGACAAAACATACAATCACCTCTGATCTCAACAAAACATACAATCACCTCTGATCGCAACAAAACATACAATCACCTCTCATCTCAACAAAACATACAATCACCTCTCATTTCAACAAAAGATACAATCACCGCTCATCTCAACAAATCATACAATCACCTCTCATCTTAACAAAACATACAATCACCTCTCATCTGAACAAAACATACAATCACCTCTCATCTCAACAAAACATACAATCACCTCTTATCTCAACAAATCATACAATCACCTCTCATCTCAACAAAGCATACAATCACCTCTGATCGCAACAAAACATACAATCACCTCTCATCTCAACAAAGCATACAATCACCTCTGATCGCAACAAATCATACAATCACCTCTCATTTCAACAAAACATACAATCACCTCGGATCTCAAAAAAACATTCAATCACCTCTGATCTCAACAAAGCATACAATCACCTCTCATCTCAACAAAATATACAATCACCTCTCATCTCAACAAATCATACAATCACCTCTCATCTCAACAAAACATACAATCACCTCTTATCTCAACAAATCATACAATCACCTCTCATCTCAACAAAGCATACAATCACCTCTGATCGCAACAAAACATACAATCACCTCTCATTTCAACAAAACATACAATCACCTCGGATCTCAAAAAAACATTCAATCACCTCTGATCTCAACAAAGCATACAATCACCTCTCATCTCAACAAAACATACAATCACCTCTCATCTCAACAAAGCACAATCACCTCTCATCTCAACAACACATACAATCACCTCTCATCTCAACAAAACATACAATCACCTAACATCTCAACAAAACATACAATCACCTCTCATCTCAACAAAGCATACAATCACCTCTCATCTCAACAAACAACATACAATCACCTCTCATCTCAACAAAACATACAATCACCTCTCATCTCAACAAAACATACAATCACCTCTCATCTCAACAAAACATACAATCACCTCTGATATCAACAAAACATACAATCACCTCTCATCTCAACAAAACATACAATCACCTCTCATCTCAACAAAGGATACAATCACCTCTCATCTCAACAAAACATACAATCACCTCTGATCGCAACAAAACATACAATCACCTCTCATCTCAACAAAATATACAATCACCTCTCATCTCAACAACACATACAATCACCTCTCATCTCAACAAAACATACAATCACCTCTCATCTCAACACAACATACAATCACCTCTCATCTCAACAAAACATACAATCACCTCTGATTTCAACAAAGCATACAATCACCTCTCATCTCAACAAAACATACAATCACCTCTCATCTCAACAAAACATACAATCACCTCTGATCTCAACAAAGCATACAATCACCTCTCATCTCAACAAAACATACAATCACCTCTTATCTCACCAAAACATACAATCACCTCTCATCTCAACAAAACATACAATCACCTCTCATCTCAACAAAACATACAATCACCTCTCATCGCAACAAAACATACAATCACCTCTCATCTCAACAAAACATACAATCACCTCTGATCTCAACAAAACATACAATCACCTCTGATCTCAACAAAGCATACAACCACCTCTCATCTCAACAAAACATACAATCACCTCTCATCTCAACAAAGCATACAATCACCTCTCATCTCAACAAAGCATACAATCACCTCTCATCTCAACAAAACATACAATCACCTCTCATCTCAACAAAGCATACAATCACATCTCATCTCAACAAAACATACAATCACCTCTCATCTCAACAAATCATACAATCACCTCTCATCTCAACAAAACATACAATCACCTCTGATCGCAACAAAACATACAATCACCTCTGATCGCAACAAAACATACAATCACCTCTCATTTCAACAAAACATACAATCACCTCTCATCTCAACAAAACATACAATCACCTCTCAGCTCAAGAAAACATACAATCACCTCTCATTTCAACAAAAGATACAATCACCGCTCATCTCAACAAATCATACAATCACCTCTCATCTCAACAAAACATACAATCACCTCTCATCTCAACAAAACATACAATCACCTCTCATCTCAACAAAACATACAATCACCTCTTATCTCAACAAATCATACAATCACCTCTCATCTCAACAAAGCATGCAATCACCTCTGATCGCAACAAACATACAATCACCTCTCATTTCAACAAAACATACAATCACCTCGGATCTCAACAAAACATACAAACACCTCTCATCTCAACAAAGCATACAATCACCTCTCATCTCAACAAAACATACAATCACCTCTCATCTCAACAAAACATACAATCACCTCTCATCTCAACAAAACATACAATCACCTCTCATTTCAACAAAACATGCAATCACCGCTCATCTCAACAAAACATACAATCACCTCTCATCTCAACAAAACATACAATCACCTCTCATAGCAACAAAACATACAATCACCTCTCATCTCAACAAAGCATACAATCACCTTTCATCTCAACAAAACATACAATCACCTCTCATCTCAACAACACATACAATCTCCTCTCATCTCAACAAAACATACAATCACCTCTCATCTCAACAAAGCATACAATCACCTCTCATCTCAACAAAACATACAATCACCTCTGATCGCAACAAAACATACAATCACCTCTGATCGCAACAACACATACAATCACCTCTCATATCAACAAAACATACAATCACCTCTCATCTCAACAAAACATACAATCACCTATCATCTCAACAAAACATACAATCACCTCTCATCTCAGCAAAGCCTACAATCACCTCTGATCTCAACAAAACATACAATCACCTCTGATCTCAACAAAACATACAATCACCTCTCATCTCAACAAAACATACAATCACCTCTCATCTCAACAAAGCTAACAATCACCTCTCATCTCAACAAAACATACAATCACCTCTCATCCTAACAAAGCATACAATCACCTCTCATCTCAACAAAACATACAATCACCTCTCATCTCAACAAAACATACAATCACCTCTCATCTCAACAATGCATACAATCACCTCTCATCTCAACAAAACATACAACACCTCTGATCGCAACAAAGCATACAATCACCTCTGGTCTCAACAAAACATACAATCACCTCTCATCTCAACAAAACATACAATCACCTCTCATCTCAACAAAACATACAATCACCTCTCATCTCAACAAAACATACAATCACCTCTCATCTCGACAAAACATACAATCACCTCTGATCGCAACAAAACATACAATCACCTCTCATCTCAACAAAACATACAATCACCTCTCATTTCAACAAAAGATACAATCATCGCTCATCTCAACAAATCATACAATCACCTCTCATCTTAACAAAACATACAATCACCTCTCATCTCAACAAAACATACAATCACCTCTGATCTCAACAAAGCATACAATCACCTCTCATCTCAACAAAACATACAATCACCTCTCATCTCAACAAAACATACAATCACCTCTCATCTCAACAAAACATACAATCACCTCTCAGCTCAAGAAAACATACAATCACCTCTCATTTCAACAAAAGATACAATCACCGCTCATCTCAACAAATCATACAATCACCTCTCATCTCAACAAAACATACAATCACCTCTCATCTCAACAAAACATACAATCACCTCTCATCTCAACAAAACATACAATCACCTCTTATCTCAACAAATCATACAATCACCTCTCATCTCAACAAAGCATGCAATCACCTCTGATCGCAACAAACATACAATCACCTCTCATTTCAACAAAACATACAATCACCTCGGATCTCAACAAAACATACAATCACCTCTCATCTCAACAAAGCATACAATCACCTCTCATCTCAACAAAACATACAATCACCTCTCATCTCAACAAAACATACAATCACCTCTCATCTCAACAAAACATACAATCACCTCTCATTTCAACAAAACATGCAATCACCGCTCATCTCAACAAAACATACAATCACCTCTCATCTCAACAAAACATACAATCACCTCTCATAGCAACAAAACATACAATCACCTCTCATCTCAACAAAGCATACAATCACCTCTCATCTCAACAAAACATACAATCACCTCTCATCTCAACAACACATACAATCACCTCTCATCTCAACAAAACATACAATCACCTCTCATCTCAACAAAGCATACAATCACCTCTCATCTCAACAAAACATACAATCACCTCTGATCGCAACAAAACATACAATCACCTCTGATCGCAACAACACATACAATCACCTCTCATATCAACAAAACATACAATCACCTCTCATCTCAACAAAACATACAATCACCTCTCATCTCAACAAAACATACAATCACCTCTCATCTCAGCAAAGCATACAATCACCTCTGATCTCAACAAAACATACAATCACCTCTGATCTCAACAAAACATACAATCACCTCTCATCTCAACAAAACATACAATCACCTCTCATCTCAACAAAGCATACAATCACCTCTCATCTCAACAAAACATACAATCACCTCTCATCTTAACAAAGCATACAATCACCTCTCATCTCAACAAAACATACAATCACCTCTCATCTCAACAAAACATACAATCACCTCTCATCTCAACAAAGCATACAATCACCTCTCATCTCAACAAAACATACAATCACCTCTGATCGCAACAAAGCATACAATCACCTCTGATCTCAACAAAACATACAATCACCTCTGATCGCAACAAAACATACAATCACCTCTCATCTCAACAAAACATACAATCACCTCTCATCTCAACAAAACATACAATCACCTCTCATCTCAACAAAACATACAATCACCTCTCATTTCAACAAAAGATACAATCATCGCTCATCTCAACAAATCATACAATCACCTCTCATCTTAACAAAACATACAATCACCTCTCATCTCAACAAAACATACAATCACCTCTCATCTCAACAAAACATACAATCACCTCTTATCTCAACAAATCATACAATCACCTCTCATCTCAACAAAGCATACAATCACCTCTGATCGCAACAAAACATACAATCACCTCTCATTTCAACAAAACATACAATCACCTCGGATCTCAAAAAAACATTCAATCACCTCTCATCTCAACAAAGCATACAATCACCTCTCATCTCAACAAAACATACAATCACCTCTCATCTCAACAAATCATACAATCACCTCTCATCTCAACAAAACATACAATCACCTCTTATCTCAACAAATCATACAATCACCTCTCATCTCAACAAAGCATACAATCACCTCTGATCGCAACAAAACATACAATCACCTCTCATTTCAACAAAACATACAATCACCTCGGATCTCAAAAAAACATTCAATCACCTCTGATCTCAACAAAGCATACAATCACCTCTCATCTCAACAAAATATACAATCACCTCTCATCTCAACAAAGCACAATCACCTCTCATCTCAACAACACATACAATCACCTCTCATCTCAACAAAACATACAATCACCTAACATCTCAACAAAACATACAATCACCTCTCATCTCAACAAAGCATACAATCACCTCTCATCTCAACAAACAACATACAATCACCTCTCATCTCAACAAAACATACAATCACCTCTCATCTCAACAAAACATACAATCACCTCTCATCTCAACAAAACATACAATCACCTCTGATATCAACAAAACATACAATCACCCCTCATCTCAACAAAACATACAATCACCTCTCATCTCAACAAAGCATACAATCACCTCTCATCTCAACAAAACATACAATCACCTCTCATCTCAACAAAACATACAATCCCCTCTCATCTCAACAAAACATACAATCACCTCTCATCTCAACAAAACATACAATCACCTCTCATCTCAACAAAGCATACAATCACCTCTCATCTCAACAAAACATACAATCACCTCTCATTTCAACAAAACATGCAATCACCGCTCATCTCAACAAAACATACAATCACCTCTCATCTCAACAAAACATACAATCACCTCTCATCTCAACAAAACATACAATCACCTCTCATTTCAACAAAGCATACAATCACCTCTCCTCTCAACTAAACATACAATCACCTCTCATCTCAACAACACATACAATCACCTCTCATCTCAACAAAACATACAATCACCTCTCATCTCAACAAAGCATACAATCACCTCTCATCTCAACAAAACATACAATCACCTCTGATCGCAACAAAACATACAATCATCTCTGATCGCAACAAATCATACAACCACCTCTCATCTCAACAAAACATAAAATCACCTCTCATCTCAACAAAACATACAATCACCTCTCATCTCAACAAATCATACAATCACCTCTCATCTCAACAAAGCATACAATCACCTCTCATCTCAACAAAACATACAATCACCTCTGATCGCAACATAACATACAATCACCTCTGATCGCAACAAATCATACAACCACCTCTCATCTCAACAACACATACAATTACCTCTCATCTCAGCAAAACATACAATCACCTCTCATCTCAACAAAACATACAATCACCTCTCATCTCAACAAAACATACAATCACCTCTCATCTCAACAAAGCATACAATCACCTCTGATCTCAACAAAACATACAATCACCTCTGATCTCAACAAAACATACAATCACCTCTCATCTCAACAAAGCATACAATCACCTCTCATCTCAACAAAACATACAATCACCTCTCATCTCAACAACACATACAATCACCTCTCATCTCAACAAAACATACAATCACCTCTCATCTCAACAAAGCATACAATCACCTCTCATCTCAACAAAACATACAATCACCTCTCATTTCAACAAAACATACAATCACCTCTGATCGCAACAAAACATGCAATCACCTCTGATCGCAAAAAATCATACAATCACCTCTCATCTCAACAAAACATACAATCACATCTCATCTCAACAAAGCATACAATCACTTCTCATCTCAACAAACCATACAATCACCTCTCATCTCAACAAAACTTACAATCACCTCTCATCTCAACAAAACATACAATCACCTCTCATCTCAACAAAACATACAATGACCTCTGATCGCAACAAAACATACAATCACCTCTCATCTCAACAAAATATACAATCACCTCTCATCTCAACAACACATACAATCACCTCTCATCTCAACAAAACATACAATCACCTCTCATCTCAACAAAACATACAATCACCTCTCATCTCAACAAAACATACAATCACCTCTGATTTCAACAAAGCATACAATCACCTCTTATCTCAACAAAACATACAATCACCTCTCATCTCAACAAAATATACAATCACCTCTGATCTCAACAAAACATACAATCACCTCTCATCTCAACAAAACATACAATCACCTCTCATCTCAACAAAGCATACAATCACCTCTCATCTCAACAAACCATACAATCACCTCTCATCTCAACAAAACATACAATCACCTCTCATCTCAACAAAACATACAATCACCTCTCATCTCAACAAAGCACAATCACCTCTCATCTCAATAAAACATACAATCACCTCTCATCTCAACAAAACATACAATCACCTCTCATCTCAACAAAACATACAATCACCTCTCATCTCAACAAAGCATACAATCACCTCTCATCTCAACAAACAACATACAATCACCTCTCATCTCAACAAAACATACAATCACCTCTCATCTCAACAAAACATACAATCACCTCTCATCTCAACAAAACATACAATCACCTCTGATATCAACAAAACATACAATCACCTCTCATCGCAACAAAACATACAATCACCTCTCATCTCAACAAAGCATACAATCACCTCTCATCTCAACAAAACATACAATCACCTCTCATCTCAACAAAGCATACAATCCCCTCTCATCTCAACAAAACATACAATCACCTCTCATCTCAACAAAACATACAATCACCTCTCATCTCAACAAAGCATACAATCACCTCTCATCACAACAAAACATACAATCACCTCTCATTTCAACAAAACATGCAATCACCGCTCATCTCAACAAAACATACAATCACCTCTCATCTCAACAAAACATACAATCACCTCTCATCTCAACAAAACATACAATCACCTCTCATTTCAACAAAACACAATCACTTCTCATCTCAACAAAACATACAATCACCTCTCATCTCAAATCATTGAACATAGATAAACCACGACATATGATGTTGGGAATCCATGTCCTAGATGGGAAAAGGCACAACGATATGGAAGGGTTATATCGGCTAATGGGATCCCATCCCTTCCCCTTTAACATTAAAATAATAGTATTTCAGTTATATTTATTGCTCTGAATGACAACCGTTTGTTTGTAGTAGCCTTTGTTGTTCGTTGCAAAGTAAATTTCTCGTACTGTGGAATATCCCCTTATTTCCTATAGCAATCACTTTTTTGTCCATATGTTAAGTGCCATCTTTATACCTACTAGAATTTGTGTTTATAAACTTGCTTGAATAAGCCAAATAATGGATTCCCAGTGCTCATTCTTGAATATTCTGATTGCCTTCAGTAAAACGAACAATAATCAAACTTAAATATGTTTTAAATCACACCATTTAAAGACTGTGATCATTGGTGTGTATATGTGTGTGTTTGTGTCTTAAATCACATGACTTAAAGACTGTGTTCATTGGTGTGTATATGTGTGTGTTTTTGTCTTAAATCACATGACTTAAAGACTGTGATCATTGGTGTGTATATGTGTGTGTTTGTGTCATAAATCACATGACTTAAAGACTGTGATCATTGGTGTGTATATGTGTGTGTGTGTCTTAAATCACGTGACATAAAGACTGTGATCATTGGTATGTACATGTGTGTGTTTGTGTTGTAAATCTAACAAATATATACCTTGATCATTACGTTTTGTAATTACAAGTTCATTCAGAGAGTCCACTTTGGTATGTTATAATTTACTCATATTTGTTTTGTAGGTGGTTCATATTTTGTTTATTATGAAAAGGAAATATTAAAAATGATGGTCAACAATTCCACCAATATCAACAAAACGAACAATCATTTTCGTGTTTATCTACGTATACATGATTTACATTTTAGATGATGTTTGTGTCGATTAACAGTAACACGATGAAAGCCACGGGTGGAGCAGGAAGTTCTTACCCTTCCGGAGCACCTGTGTAGTATTTTGTGGATCATTGTTTGTCTTTTTGTCCTTTTTCTTTTTGACATTGTACATATTGTCTCTCCTTCTTCCATTTATGACTTCTTACTACCTCTTTGGTATCTTCAAACTTTTTTTATCAAAAATGTACTAAATAAATAATTAACGAATGATCACTCTTTATATATAATACTTACAAAAGTCAAAGGTCATTTTCCTAACAAAATATTCTTCAGATGATTTCTGAACTCGTTATCAAAAAGTCCATATATAAAAGGATTTGCAATGCTATTAAGTATATATGATGTACGCAAGAATCGATACAGTGGCATGTTTGTGCCGAAAGTTTTTGCCACGAAATCTTTGTCTTTCTCCTTCAACAATTCCAAAGTCAGACCTGGCATAAAGGAAATAATACAGACTATAGTTATTGTTATAAACATTAAAGAGAAACGGTGATATTTCAACGATTCTTTTGCTTTCTTCTTGTTTGACCGAATCGTTAATTTTGAATCTGTCGTGGACGTTTCTTTAGTAATCTGGATAGTTTTATTTGAATCACTTCTTGGATTATTTTTAGAAAACTTTTTCCGTTGTTTATAAATTTTTTTTGCTACCATAGCGTACAGTACACAAATTATGATAATAAAAGAAACGAAGGCCAACATTATAAAAACAGCATGGTAAATCGCCAATCCGTTTGATCCAACGTATTGATCCTCATAATTGCAAGCTGTACCGTTGACGTTGAATCCGATGGGCGATACCTTTGTTGGACCATACAATACAACCACCGGGAAATTCGATAGAAAAGACAAAACAATTGAAATTATCACAAAATTTCTTCTCCAAGGCGGTGTCATCTGTCTTCCGAACGGTCGACATACCAACAAATACCGCTGTATTGCAATTATCAATAAAACGAAAATAGACGTGCGTATAGTCACGTGACAAGCAAACTGCAAAAGTTTGCACAATATTGGACTCGTAAACGTTATCTGCATTGTATCCAGAACAATAGCAATCACACAGTTGACGACGCATGCTATATTGTCTATGATTGCTAAGACAAGAATGAAATATTTATTATTAATGTTGCTCTTGGTAGCGAAAGCGTAGACATAGATTACAAACGAATTACCCACAATTCCAAGCAGCAAGTACACAATCGTTATAATTATGTTTGGAATAGCGTCCAATATCAATAAATAGTTAACGTATTCCACGGAGTTTTCGTCCTCTAAATATGTTGAATTCATGATTCTAAGTCTTTTCTGCTCTTTAGATAAATGCAAGATATCACTTCTTAATTAAAGGTAATAACAAAATTACCGAACTCCGAACAATCTTACAAAGGGAAAGTCAAAACTCATAATTATATAAACAGACAAAATCAGTCAACAACCGGAAAACTGTGAAAACCGTTATGACCCTGACTTGGTACAGGCATTTCTAAAGAAATGGTGGGTTGAATCAGATTTTAAGGCGCCAAACCTCCCGCTCTCATTACGGTTCAAAGGTTCCGGCTGTCACTGTAACAGTATTTAAATACAGGAACAAAATAGTTGTCAAAGCAGTACCATATTCGGTGACGTAAATGTGAAAAATATTTTTACGTCACACATTAAAATATTCCATCCAAAGTTTCTAACAAACTTCGACTTAATAATATTGTTTGTATTTAAAATATCACTGTTAATAAGTTATCAATACAATATGTGGACACAAACTGTTTTGGCAGTATGCCTTTTCTTTATCTTGTACTATTTGATAACAAATCCCACAGACAAGGACATTTTTATTTTAAGTGTTCTTTATAAGCATATCGTGAAATGATGAGTATCTCCAATTGTTTGTTTTTTATTGATTATTTCCTATAATATAAACAATTGATTTGTAACCAAAAAACAACAATAAACTTAATCCATGATTATTCGAAAAAAACTCTTTAAAAATTTCATATTACAATTATTAGTGTGTTCCGTCCTCAAATTTAACCCTGACACAAAATCATGCCTCCTTTTTCCAGCACCATGTTGCCCTGGCAATGGAAATGTATATATATATATATATATATATATGTGCCTTTGTCCACTTTGTTAAATTATAATATTATTTCACTTTTGAGGTCATTCTAACATTACTATTGTAGTAAAATAACAGCTTTGGAGTCAAACTAAATTGTGTTAATTTTGATAAGGGGCCGTCATGTTCGTGATCGCATGGTAGTTGATTTACAACTACCTGTGCAATCAATGTCTATCACTTCAAAAGTTGTGCACTCGAATTCTAGATACAACATTATGTAATAACGTTTGTCAGTGACTTGCGACAGGTCGGCGGTTTTCTCCGGGTATTCCGGTTTCCTGCACCAATAAAACTGACAGCCACGACATAGCTGAAATATTGTGGAAAGTGGTGTTAAACACTATTAACCAAGCCATACCTAAACCAACTTTGATAATAGCTGTCAACTAATTAAAAATGCCATCAGGTCATTATTGAGGTCGATCTCTTAATTTACATATTAATTGATGCATAAGTGGCCTTCACAAGTACCATCGTTTTCTGTATTTGAGGTCAAGTTATATTGGTTAATTTCTGAATCAAATACATCCCACCCCACGAGGACGAGATTGAAATGAGTACATCGTGGTTATTAAAGGCTAGCAAGCTCCTTGGGTGATGGTTAACATAGTCCTGGTTTGAAATTAGTCTAGGCGAATAAAGTTACTATTAAAATAAATCCATGGACGATGTTTGCTAGGTAAAAATATCCATTGGACTATTTCAACTGGGAAAATTAGTCCAAATTCCCTTTAAGCTATGAAAATGTGTAATGTTGGATTTATTATTGTTTTTGATATATTGCTCTATCCGTATTTATCTTATTATCCTTCCAGGTACCGTCGACTCGTGGTCGTGATCGTATGGTAGTTGGATTTATTACTACCTGTGCAACCAGTGCCTATCACCACTAAAGTTGTGAGTTCGAGCCCTTCTCATAGCGAAGTGTACTCGATACAACATTATGTGATAAAGGTTGTCAGTGACTTGTTACAGGTCGGTACTTCCGGCCTCCTCCACCAATAAACTGACCATCACGATATAACTGAAATATTGTTGAAAGCTTCGTTAAACACCATAACCCCCTCATTTTCCTTCCTTAACAAGAATCGCTTTTTCCCGCTTGTATAAAGAATGCCACGATTCTGTCACATAAAATGCAACTTCTGCAAGTCTTATCAAATCAACAACGTGGTCTGTTGTGTCTGGTGCTAGGACAATTTTCCTTCTCTACATGTCAAAATGACCAGTAGTTCACAGACGTCAAGAAGATTCTTCAGAATTTGTCCGATGAATAGAAATCGCATATATTAACAACATCGACAAACAAATGATGATGATAAACGAGGACAAAAAGCAGCTTGAGTTTCAAGAGTATGAATTTTCACACCTATTGTGATGTTTTGAATGGTGAAGAAATTAACGACCATGACCATCTGACTTATTAAATACGGAAGGACTGCTCACTATATGTAATCTGATACATCGAATATCGGCCTTTCTTCCCATTATCACATATTGGTTGTTTTGCTTTGTTTCTCATACAGTTGTGATGGAGCTCGGAGTTAATGAAGGAAAGCTCGACTTCATCCCCTAGATGTAATGGTCTATTAGTTTTTCCAAAGAGATCTAACTGAGTTCTTTTTATTCATGAAGGTTCTTACCATGCTAATTTGACATTTTACCAAATAGCTTAATCTATAGAACAGTTCACAATTCTATAACAACACGATTTGATCTCAAGAACAACTAATCTGTTCCTCAAATTCCTGCAGGAAATTTAAAACAAATATAAAAATCGACATTTTACTAAATAATCAACATTTTAGGCGTTGTGCCTATTTCGACTCCCTTATATCTTGAAAACGTGAGAGCAATAAAACAATATGTTGCCATAATGCATAAAGATAATGTTATGCAGTATATAGACAAACATCACTAAAATTGGTTGGGAAAAAAGTCATTTTGGCACCTTGGATTTTTTTGTGTCTGAGGTAGATCTCTGACAAAAACAAATTTGTAGAGGACCACCCTATAAACATTGCCACAATTAAGTTTCAATTGACCCAGTAGTTTCATAGAAGATAATTAAAATGTAATGGTTTACAGACGACTGTCGCAGAGTGATCACAATACCTCAAGTGACACTTTACTCCTGGTGAAATAAAATAAAATTTGATCTAAAAATTACCGGAAACGATATGATTCTTTACACCTTTTTTGTAACTTGATAGAATTCTAATCTCAAATTATATTTATTAACAAAACAACAAACAGCTATATTAATCGAGCATATCATATTAGTCTGATACTGGTGACCCCTCGGATTTGTTGTTGTTGTTACAGGGGTCAGATAACGACTGAATACAATACGGTGTTTAGTGGTGTTCGTGTTACTCGATCTTTAGTTTTATATGTAATGTTTTGTAGATCGTTGTTTGTCCTTTCGTCCTTTTGTCCTTTTTCTTTTTGGTCATTGTGTTGTCTGTCTTGTTTGGTATTCAAATTCTGATTACCCCTTTGTTATCTTCAAAGTCTTCATCCTCATATGTCGATGATTTTAAGCATCTCCATGAACCGCCTAATAACTTAGATGAGGAATATCAGGTCTGCTGGCATTGTATCTAAGAATATGTATCGGACCAGTTAAAATATTGTCCAGTGAAATTGGTTAAAAATTTAAAACCAATATGTACCAAAATTAAGATAGAGAAGAATAGTAGTTGTCCACCATTCACACACATGTTCTCCTCATGAATATAACTGAAAAACGTCTGACTTGATGCTAATCAACAATCAATCAATTGATATAGAGAATAACGATATGATTAAATAGAACTGTACAATTCAGCTTGACTACCCACTTTATTTACATTGTATATCGATGGAGTGATAAAGTTTGTCTGTGACAGGTGACAGTTCTATGGTTTTCTTTACCAATAAAACAGACCGCGACGAGTGGTGTTAAACGCCATAACCCTAACCCTCCTATTGGGCCTATATCCAGGGAGAAATAATAAATTAAGTTAGTTGTAAAGAATAACAAGATTCCATCTAAACAAAGAAAAGCACGAATGCCGATTACCAAAGATGGCAATGAAAACATGAGTCAATAATACAAGGTCATTGCCTCCTAGATGACAGTATGTCTTGAGGTCATACAACATTTGAATCAGAACGGTCTATCTAGTAGATACAGTTCTCACTTGATGATTTTGTGATCTTATGACTAATAGATGGTTTGGTTTCCACAATTGGATAGAGTAGTAACTTTTTACCTTGTAGCGCAATGAAAGAGCACTCTAAATAAGATGTTCCTGTTGTCCGTTGACATGCAAAAAGAATATCATTCTCCGTTGTCGGTAACCCACGATACGATATGTTCCACTCACCACCAATTGGTAAATTCAATTTATGAGAGATACTGTTCTATCTGACTAGTTGATATAGTATACATTGGCGATAAATAAACGTTAGAGAATACCGAAGGTGCAATCAAAAATGAACAATCCAGAGAAAATGGCAAGACAGGGAACACAAGACGAGGACAAACAAAACAAAGACACAAAATAATGTGTTGCTCACCACTATGCGCAAGCAAACACAAATAACGTAAGTAAGACATGGGCCCTCCTACAGACAACTGGAGGTAAAGACAAAGCGAACAATGTTTGTATGCGGAATTCGGAACGGACATCACAACATGGAACTCAGAACGTAAAGACACATAATAGAGGAACACAAAACACCAAAATTAGGAGCAGCACGGACCCCACCAAAAAACTGGGGGTGAACTCAGGTGCTCGTGTCTCCAAAATGATTCATTAATAACCCACTGGTATTGCGAACCGTTTATCTTCTCTTATCTGTTTTCATCTTATCTTTTTCTTTATTCTTTTCTTTTTAAAAACTGATTTAATTGGCTGTAAATCAGTTCGTTTGAACTAAGAATAAAATGTCTCAAAAATGACTCATGAATAATTACGGTCAACAATACATTCCAACAATCTCAACAATCACTTCTCATCTCAAATCATTGAACATAGATAAACCACAACATATGATGTTGGGAATCCATGTCCTAGATGGAAACAGGCACAACGATATGGCAGGGTTAAATCAGTTAATGTGATCCCATCCCTTCCCCTTTAACATTAAAATAATAGTATTTCAGTTATATTCATCGCTCTGAATGACAACCGTTTGTTTGTAGTAACCTGTGTTGTCCGTTGCAAAGTTAATTTCCCATACTGTCAAATATCCCCTTATTTCCTGTAGCAATCCCGTTGTTGTCCATATGTTAAGTGCCATCTTTATACCTACTAGAATTGTTGTTAATAAACTTGCTTGAATAAGCCAAATAATGGATTCCCAGTGCTTATTCTTGAATATTCTGATTGCCTTCAGTAAAACGAACAATAATCAAACGTACGTATGTCTTAAATCACATGACTTAAAATATGTGATCCTTGGTGTGTATATGTGTGTGTGTTTGTGTTGTAAATCTAGCAACTACATGTATATACCTTGGGAATTACGTTTTGTAATTACAAGATCATTCAGAGAGTCCACTTTGGTATGTAATAATTTACTCATATTTATTTTGTAGGTGGTTCATATTTTGTTTATTATGAAAAGGAAATATTAAAAATGATGGTCAACAATTCCACCAATATCAACAAAACGAACAATCATTTTCGTGTTTATCTACGTATACATGATTTACATTTTAGATGATGTTTGTGTCGATTAACAGTAACACGATGAAAGCCACGGGTGGAGCAGGAAGTTCTTACCCTTCCGGAGCACCTGTGTAGTATTTTGTGGATCATTGTTTGCCTTTTTGTTCTTTTTCTTTTTGATATTGTACATATTTTCTCTCCTTCTTCCATTTATGACTTCTTACTACCTCTTTGGTATCTTCAAACTTTTTTCATCAAAAATGTACTAAATAAATAATTAACGAATGCTCACTCTTTATATATATTGCTTAAAAAGTCAAAAGTCATTTTCCTAACAAAATATTCTTCAGACGATTTCTGAACTCGTTATCGAAAAGTCCATATATAAAAGGATTTGCAATGTTATTAAGTATATAGGATGTATACAAGAATCGATACAGTGGCATGTTTGTGCCGAAAGTTTTTGCCACGAAATCTTTGTCTTCCACTTCCAAGAATTCCAATGTCCGTAGTGGCATAAAGGAAATCATACAGACAATAGTTATTGTTATGAACATTAAAGAGAAACGGTGATATTTCAACGATTCTTTTGCTTTCTTCTTGTTTGACAGAATCGTTAACTTCGCAAATGAGGACAAGGATGTCTTTCGTTTTAAACTTCTGTCCAAACTGTGAGAATCTGAATTCATAGCTCGCGTATCTGATGCAATTTCTGAATCTGTCGTAGACATTTCTTTAGTAATCTGGATACCTTTAATTGAATCACTTCTTCGATTATTTTTAGAAAACTTTTTCCGTTGTTTGTAAATTTTTTTCACTACCATAGCGTACAGTACACAAATTGTGATAATACCAGACACGCAGGTCAGCATAAAAACAGCATTGTAAATCGCCAATCCATTTGATCCAACGTAATCATCCTCATATTTGCAAGATGTACCATTGACGTTGAATCCGATGGGCGTTACCTTTGTTGGACCATAAAATACAATCGCCGGGAAACCCAACAGAAAAGACAAAGCAATTGAAATTATCACAAAATTTCTTCTCCATGGTGGTGTCATCTGTCTTCCGAACGGTCGACATACCAACAAATACCGCTGTATTGCAATTATCATTAAAACGAAGGCAGACGTCAATGTAGTCACGTGACAAGCAACCCGCAAAAGTTTGCAAAATATTGGACTCGTAAACGTTATCTGCATTGTATCCAGAACAATAGTAAACACACAATTGACGACGCATGCTACATTGTCTATGATTGCTAAGACAAGAATGAAATACTTATTATTGATGTTGCTCTTGGTAGCGAAAGCGTAGACATAGATTACAAACGAATTACCCACAATTCCAAGCAGCAAGTACACAATCGTTATAATTATGTTTGGAATAGCGTTCAATGTCAATAAATAGTTAACGTATTCCACGGAGTTTTCGTCCTCTAAATTTGTTGAATTCATGATTCTAAGTCTTTTCTGCTCTTTAGATAAATGCAAGATATCACTTCTTAAAATATTCCATCCAAAAGCTTCTAACAAACTTCGATTTGATAATATTTTTTGTATTTAAAATATCACTGCTAATAAGTTATCAATACAATATGTGGACACAAAATGTTTTGGCAGTATGCCTTTTCTTTATTTTATACTATTTGATAACAAATCCTACAGACAAGGACATTTTTATTTTAAGTGTTCTTTATAAGCATATCGTGAAATGATGAGTGGTTTCAATTGTTTGTTTCTTATTGATTATTTCCTATAATATAAACAATTGATTTGTAGCACCATTAAACACCATTAACCAAGCCAAACCTAAACCAACTTTGATAATAACTGTCAATTAATTAAAAATGCCATCAGGTCATTATTGAGGTCGATCTCTTAATTTACATATTAATTGATGCATAAGTGGCCTTCACAAGTACCATCGTTTTCTGTATTTCTGGGGGAAACACTGCATGGTACAAATGGAAATGCAATGGTTTTGAGGTCAAGTTATATTGGTTAATTTATGAATCAAATACATCCCACCCCACGAGGACGAGACTGAAATGAGTACATCGTGGCTATAAAAGGCTAGCAAGCTCCTTGGGTGATGGTTAGCATAGTCCTGGTTTGAAATTAGTCTAGGCGGAATAAATTTACTATTAAAATAAATCCATGGACGATGTTTGTTAGGTAAGAATATCCATTGGACTATTTCAACTGGGAAAATTAATCCAAATTCCCTTTAAACTATGAAAATGTGTAATCTTGGATTTATTATTGTTTTATATATCTCTCTCTATCAGTAGTTATCATATTATCCTTCCAGGTGCCGTCGATTCGTGGTCGTTATTGTATGGTAGTTGGATTTACAACTACCTGTGCAGCCATTGCCTATCACCACTAAAGTTGTGAGTTCGAGCCCTTCTCATAGCAAAGTGCACTCGATACAACATTATGTGATAAAGGTTGTTAGTGACTGTGACAGGTCGGTACTCCGGCCTCCTCCACCAATAAACTGACCACCACGATATAACTGAAATATTGTTGAAAGCGTCGTTAAACACCATAACCCCTCATTTTCCTTCTTTAACAAGATTAACTTTTTCCCGCTGGCATAAAGAATGCCACGATTCTATCACATAAAATGCAACTTCTGCAAGTCTTTTCAAATCAACAACGTGGTCTTTTGTGCCCGTTGCTAGGACAATTTTCCTTCTCTACATGTAAAAGTGACCAGTAGTTCACAGACGTGAAGAAGATTCTTCAGAATTTGTCCGATGAATAGAAATCGCATATATTAACAACATCGACAAACAAATGATGATGATAAACAAAAAGCAGCTTGAGTTTCAAGAGTAAGAATTTTCACACCTATTGTGATGTTTTGAATGGTGAAGAAATTAACGACCATGACCATCTGACTTATTAAATACGGAAGGACTGCTCACTATATGTAATCTGATACATCGAATATCGGCCTTTCTTCCCATTATCACATATTGGTTGTTTTGCTTTGTTTCTCATACAGTTGTGATGGAGCTCGGAGTTAATGAAGGAAAGCTCGACTTCATCCCCTAGATGTAATGGTCTATTAGTTTTTCCAAAGAGATCTAACTGAGTTCTTTTTATTCATGAAGGTTCTTACCATGCTAATTTGACATTTTACCAAATAGCTTAATCTATAGAACAGTTCACAATTCTATAACAACACGATTTGATCTCAAGAACAACTAATCTGTTCCTCAAATTCCTGCAGGAAATTTAAAACAAATATAAAAATCGACATTTTACTAAATAATCAACATTTTAGGCGTTGTGCCTATTTCGACTCCCTTATATCTTGAAAACGTGAGAGCAATAAAACAATATGTTGCCATAATGCATAAAGATAATGTTATGCAGTATATAGACAAACATCACTAAAATTGGTTGGGGAAAAAGTCATTTTGGCACCTTGGATTTTTTGTGTCTGAGGTAGATCTCTGACAAAAACAAAATTTGTAGAGGACCACCCTATAAACATTGCCACAATTAAGTTTCAATTGACCCAGTAGTTTCATAGAAGATAATTAAAATGTAATGGTTTACAGACGACTGTCGCAGAGTGATCACAATACCTCAAGTGACACTTTACTCCCGGTGAAATAAAATAAAATTTGATCTAAAAATTACCGGAAACGATATGATTCTTTACACCTTTTTTGTAACTTGATAGAATTCTAATCTCAAATTATATTTATTAACAAAACAACAAACAGCTATATTAATCGAGCATATCATATTAGTCTGATACTGGTGACTCCTCGGGTTTTTTGTTGTTGTTACAGGGGTCAGATAACGACTGAATACAATACAGTGTTTAGTGGTGTTCGTGTTACTCGATCTTTAGTTTTATATGTAATGTTTTGTAGATCGTTGTTTGTCCTTTTGTCCTTTTGTCCTTTTTCTTTTTGGTCATTGTGTTGGCTGTCTTGTTTGGTTTTCGGATTCTGATTACCCCTTTGTTATCTTCAAAGTCTTCATCCTCATATGTCGATGATTTTAAGCATTTCCATGAACCGCCTACTAACTTAGATGAGGAATATCAGGTCTGTTGCCATTGCATCTAAGAATATGTATCGGGCCAGTTAAAATATTGTCCAATGAAATTGGTTGAAAATTCAAAACCAATATGTACCAAATTAAGATAGAGAAGAATAGTAGTTGTCCACCATTCACACACATGTTTTCCTCATGAATATAACTGAAAAACGTCTGACTTGATGCTAATCAACAATCAATCAATTGATATAGAGAATAACGATATGATTAAATAGAACTGTACAATTCAGCTTGACTACCCACTTTATTTACATTGTATATCGATGAAGTGATAAAGTTTGTCTATGACAGGCAACAGTTCTATGGTTTTCTCTACCAATAAAACAGACCGCGACGAGTGGTGTTAAACGCCATAACCCTAACCCCCCTATTGGGCCTATATCCAGGGAGAAATAATAAATTAATTTAGTTGTAAAGAATAACAAGATTCCATCTAAACAAAGAAAAACACGAATGCCGATTACCAAAGATGGCAATGAAAACATAAGTCAATAATACAAGGTCATTGCCTCCTAGATGACAGTATGTCTTGAGGTCATAAAACATTTGAATCAGAACGGTCTATCTTGTAGATACAGTTATCATCTGATGATTTTGTGACCTTATGACTAATAGATGGTTTGGTTTCCATAATTGGATAGAGTAGTAACTTTTTACCTTGTAGCGCTATGAAAGAGCACTCTAAATAAGATCTTCCTGTTGTCCGTTGACATGCAAAAAGAATATCATTCCCCGTTGTCGGTAACCAACGATACGATATTTTCCACTCGCCACCCATTGCAAAATTCAAGTAATGAGATATACTGTTCTATCTGGCTAGTTGATATAGCATACATTGGCGATAAATAAACGTTAGAGAATACCGAAGGTGCAATCAAAAAAGAACAATCCAGAGAAAATGGCAAGACAGGGAACACAAGACGAGGACAAACAAAACAAAGACACAAAATAATATGTGTTGGACACCACTATGCGCAAACAAACACATATAACGTAAGTAAGAAAGGGGCCCTCCTACAAACAATTGGAGGTAAAGACAAGGCGAACAACGTTTGTATGTGGAAATCGTGACGGGCATCACAACACGGAATTCAGAACGCTAAGACACATAATAGGGGAACACAAAAAAATAAAAAGATGAGCAACACTGACATAGCCAAAAAACTGGGGGTGAATTCAGGTGTTCGTGTCTCCAAAATGATTCATTAATAACCCACTCGTATTGCGAACCGTTTATCTCCTCTTATCTTTTTCTTTATTCTTTTCTTTTTAAAAACTGTGATTTAATTGGCTGTAAATCAGTTCGTTTGAACTAAGAATAAATGCCTCTAAAATGACTCGTGAATAATTACCGTCAACAATTCCAAAAATCTCAACAAAACATACAATCACCTCTCATCTCAACAAAACATACAATCGCCTTTCATCTCAACAAAACATACAATCACCTCTCATCTCAACAAAACAAACAATCACCTCTCATCTCAACAAAACATACAATCACCTCTCATTTCAACAAAACATACAATCACCTCTCATCTCAACAAAACATACAATCACCTCTCATCTCAACAAAACATACAATAACCTCTGATCGCAACAAAACATACAATCACCTCTCATCTCAACAAAACATACAATCACCTCTCATCTCAACAAAACATACAATCACCTCTCATCTCAACAAAATATACAATCACCTCTCATCTCAACAAAACATACAACCACCTCTGATCTCAACAAAACATACAATCACCTCTGACCTCAACAAAACATACAATCCCCTCTGATCTCAACAAAACATACAATCACCTCTCATCTCAACAAAACATACAATCACCTCTGATCTCAACAAAACATACAATTACCACTGATTTCAACAAAACATACAATCAACTCTCATCTCAACAAAACATACAATCACCTCTCATCTCAACAAAGCATACAATCATCTCTCATCTCAACAAATCATACAATCACCTCTCATTTCAACAAAGCATACAATCACCGCTCATCTCAACAAAACATACAATCACCTCTCATCTCAACAAAGCATACAATCACCTCTCAACTCAATAAAACATACAATCACCTCTCATCTCAACAAAGCATACAATCACCTCTCATCTCAACAAAACATACAATCACCTCTCATCTCAACAAAACATACAATCACCTCTCATCTCAACAAAACATACAATCACCTCTCATCTCAACAAAACATACAATCACCTCTCATCTCAACAAAGCATACAATCACCTCTCATCTCAAAAACACATAAAATCACCTCTCATCTCAACAAAACATACAATCACCTCTCATCTCAACAAAACATACAATCACCTCTCATCTCAACAAAACATACAATCACCTCTGATCTCAACAAAACATACAATCACCTCTGATCTCAACAAAACATACAATCACCTCTCATCTCAACAAAACATACAATCACCTCTCATCTCAACAAAACATACAATCACCTCTCATTTCAACAAAACATACAATCACCTCTCATCTCAACAAAACATACAATCACCTCTCATCTCAACAAACCATACAATCACCTCTGATCGCAACAAAACATACAATCACCTCTCATCTCAACAAAACATACAATCACCTCTCATCTCAACAAAACATACAATCACCTCTCATCTCAACAAAATATACAATCACCTCTCATCTCAACAAAACATACAACCACCTCTGATCTCAACAAAACATACAATCACCTCTGACCTCAACAAAACATACAATCCCCTCTGATCTCAACAAAACATACAATCACCTCTCATCTCAACAAAACATACAATCACCTCTGATCTCAACAAAACATACAATTACCACTGATTTCAACAAAACATACAATCAACTCTCATCTCAACAAAACATACAATCACCTCTCATCTCAACAAAGCATACAATCATCTCTCATCTCAACAAATCATACAATCACCTCTCATTTCAACAAAGCATACAATCACCGCTCATCTCAACAAAACATACAATCACCTCTCATCTCAACAAAGCATACAATCACCTCTCATCTCAATAAAACATACAATCACCTCTCATCTCAACAAAGCATACAATCACCTCTCATCTCAACAAAACATACAATCACCTCTCATCTCAACAAAACATACAATCACCTCTCATCTCAACAAAACATACAATCACCTCTCATCTCAACAAAACATACAATCACCTCTCATCTCAACAAAGCATACAATCACCTCTCATCTCAAAAACACATACAATCACCTCTCATCTCAACAAAACATACAATCACCTCTCATCTCAACAAAACATACAATCACCTCTGATCTCAACAAAACATACAATCACCTCTCATCTCAACAAAACATACAATCACCTCTCATCTCAACAAAACATACAATCACCTCTCATCTCAACAAAACATACAATCACCTCTCATCTCAACAAAACATACAATCACCTCTCATCTCAACAAAACATACAATCACCTCTCATCTCAACAAAGCATACAATCACCTCTCATCTCAACAAAACATACAATCACCTCTCATCTCAACAAAGCATACAATCACCTCTCATCTCAACAAAACATACAATCACCTCTCATCTCAACAAAACATATAATCACCTCTCATCTCAACAAAACATACAATCACCTCTCATCTCAACAAAACATACAATCAACTCTCATCTCAACAAAACATACAATCACCTCTCATCTCAACAAAACATACAATCACCTCTCATCTCAACAAAACATACAATCAACTCTCATCTCAACAAAACATACAATCACCTCTCATCTCAATAAAACATACAATCACCTCTCATCTCAACAAAACATACAATCACCTCTCATCTCAACAAAGCATACAATCACCGCTCATCTCAACAAAACATACAATCACCTCTCATCTCAACAAAGCATACACTCACCTCTCATCTCAACAAAGCATACAATCACCTCTCATCTCAACAAAACATACAATCACCTCTCATCTCAACAAAGCATACAATCACCGCTCATCTCAACAAAACATACAATCACCTCTCATCTCAACAAAACATACAATCACCTCTCATCTCAACAAAGCATACAATCACCTCTCATCTCAACAAAACATACAATCACCTCTAATCTCAACAAAACATACAATCACCTCTCATCTCAACAAAACATACAATCACCTCTCATCTCAACAAAACATACAATCACCTCTCATCTCAACAAAACCACGACATATGATGTTGGGAATCCATGTCCTAGATGGGAACAGGCACAACGATATGGTAGGGTTATATCGGCTAATGGGATCCCATCCCTCCCCCTTTAACATTAAAATAATAGTATTTCAGTTATATTCATCGCTCTGAATGACAACCGTTTGTTTGTAGTAGTCTGTGTTGTCCGTTGCAAAGTAAATTTCCTGTACTGTCAAATATCCCCTTATTTCCTGTAGCAATCACGTTTTTGTCCATATGTTAAGTGCCATCTTTATACCTACTAGAATTTGTGTTTATAAACTTGCTTGAATAAGCCAATTAATGGATTCCCAGTGCTCATTCTTGAATATTCTGATTGCCATCAGTAAAACGAACAATAAACAAACTTAAAGGACAAATGACACGATTTAAAATTTTTCACAAAACCTTGTGAAATACTTCCAAAATGCTGTAAAAATAATTACTTTTTCACTTTCATGTTATTAACGATACGTACAAAGGGATAAACACCCCTTTTATCGCCCTTTTTGCTGACCTAGAAATTATGCAGATTTTGAGTGCGATAACGAGGCTGAACCACTCGTGACGTCACATGCGCCAGTCATCCATTTCTAAATCAGTTGATTGATATTGATACGAAATTTGCATAACAAAGCCGTGATTAGCAAACCAAAACAAACATCCACGTGGGTGAAATAGCTAGAAGTTCCAAATGGTGTCCTGTGCAGCGTTTGGGTGCAACAACAGAGGAACCAAAGGCAATGGACTGAGTTTTTTCTCGTTCCCAAAGGACGGCCAGCTGAGAAAAGCCTGGATCCATAACTGTCGACAATGGAATTTCGATCCAACATCAGGTCACAGATTGTGCTCCACCCACTTCACCCGTGACTGCTTTGAAAGGGATCCTTTGAGAATGATGGAACTTGGTGTTGATGGAACCTTCAAGCGACGACTGAAGCCAGATGCAACCCCAAATGTGCCCCTAGCATCACCTGACCCGGAGAAAAACAATGGCGAAACTCCAGTTGTTCAACACCTACACATTCCCAGGGGAGCACTACAGAAGCGTCAAAAGGCCGAGGTATGTGATTTTTAACATTACAACATTACACATGTGCAAAGGCTAGTCGAGAAGATCGATAATAATTAATGATATTAGAGTGCAAGTCGTGGTTTAGAAGTACATGTAGGTCATCATGCTCCCCCCTTTTTCGCAGCTTACCACGATCAGACGATCACGGGCATATACATCAAGTTTTGCATGTTGTAATCCCGTTTAAATTTCATGCATAGTATACAAGTGTTATAATTTATTTCCAGTTTCATAAATTACTAGTATATACGTTCTCCACACATGTACAAATGTACGTACGGTACAGATTCTGACCTTTACCAAATGTAAACAAATAACAATACTATTTTTAACTCAGATTTGACAACTGAAAATACACCACTGTATGTTACAGTGCATATATAAAAAACAAAACAAATTCATATAAACATGACGAAGAAGAAAAATGAACAAGCAAACTCAAGAAAAAAATACAAGTGTGAAATTGTTTACCAAACAGAAATGTGCAATGTATACAGTTGTAACCTTTTGAACATGTAGCTTATAATATTGTTTATTTAGGTTTGGAGTTGTTTCCAATGATATGACACACATCAAAGGTACATTGTAGTCTAGAATCAGGTGGACTTAAAATGTATGAAAATCTGTACACATCTACTCTACTTGTGAACATTCATAAGAAAAAGTGTTTGCATCCAAAAGATAAAATGTGGTGGTTTTATTTTGTAACAAATCAAATGTAAATATTTGTATATTTTTTTTCAAACTGATTTGATTTTTGCAGGTTAGGAATAGCTGCATTTCATTACAACGAGAACTGCAACAGAGACCAAGCAACAACTAAAGATGGACAGCAATGCTTCAACACCTGCTACCCAAAGAAGGGAACACACACTGTTGCAAAACCTAGGAGGACACCACCACCACCATTTGGTTAGTATACAGTCAAACATCAGTAGCTTGAGAACCACTCATTTCTCAATCCTGCATATTCTTTTATCAGTAACTAAACAATATGCATTTCTTGAAAAAAATTGTGCAGTCCCTGTGAGGTTTTACTGTACATGTATACTTCACACTGTAATGTAAAATTAATACCTTTTGACAAATTTAATTTTGTCAAACTTCCAGTTTCACCAAGATGAAGAACAGCGATAAATATAAAAACCTTGTTCTTATGCACTGATTTTCTTTTTTTCTCACATGTATTATCCCCTGTCCATCCTGTTTTCAGTTAAAATTTGTTAAAGCACCTTAACGGTTTATTTGATGTGTTGCAAGAATGAGCTATACATTTTTACTGATAATTTTTCATGCTTTTAACTAAAGTTTAATAATTCAAGGAAATATAGTCATGTAGGTACACAGTGTTGAGAAACAAATTAAAAATATCAACTCTACTAATATAAAGTTGCAATTGTGATATATGTCATTTACCAGATGTTATAACTTTCTTTTTTATTGTAGTGTATGTGGCCCTGATCAAGCAGGCAGTAGTGACAAGAAGACGATCAGAGTGCAGTACCCACTCTAATGCCCTAGATGATGTAAAAGTGCTCAACACTACCAATCCACCGTCTCTGACATCATCATTCACTATATTTGAGAAAGCAGACCTCATTCAGAGACATTGATCAAGATTTAGCAGACAATGAAAAGACTGTGTGAACATTAAAATTTAATTCTACATGTAAATTGTATGTAATAATCTGCAGTGTATATAATTCACAGTTCATAGAAATAGTACATATTTCAAACAAATGTTACTCAAAACAGTAGCATATTTAAACCCACAATATTCTTCTGATGGAAAAGTCTCTCTTATTTTCTGAACAACACAAGCTGATAAAATTTTCCTGTTATGACTTCCAAGTCTGTGCCAAATCCACTGTACGAAGCATCTGTAAGCCATAAATCTGTATTGTCTGAAATAAAAATACCAACTTTTAGATTCAGTTTCACTTATTATAACAGTTTATAAAATAATTAATTAGAAGATTTTACAGAGTATGATTCTAAACATTTTATATCTTCCTATATTCACAATTATTTGTATATTAAAAATATAATTGTTAATTTGTCCTGTAAATAATTCTTCTGTATATCCAATAATAATTTATATAAAAACAAATTTATGAGTTTACATGACAAAGTCTTGTGTTGTATAAATATATAATTTGTATAAAGATACAAATTATTCATTGTAAATATACCTGTTTATAGTTATGCACATTTTACTGAAAAATGCACATACTGAATAAAATGTTGAAATATGATTACATACTCATTTATTGGCTCGTTGTCGTCAAAAGGACCAACATTTTCCAAGACCTCATACATGCTGACGTGAAGAACATGTCGGTTAAGGCAGTTGGAAATAAAAATTGTCACTGTCTGTAATACACTGCATGTCCTCTGATAGCATCTGGGAGTGGACTGCGGGCACTTCAACACAACAAATACATTCTTCTGGTGTTGTCATTGAGGAACAATTGCCACATTCACACCTAAAAAATAAGATACATTACTTACATAACAAGCATAACATGAACAAATATACACATGGGGTACATTTATAAAGTAAATATATATGGATATAAAGTAGACTGATGGGACTGACAGAGTGGTTCCAGAAACAGATGGTGTAAAGCTTATGAAGGGTTTTACTATACAGTTGGGAAGAAAAAGAATAGATATGGAGCAAATGTCAATGAGAGAACATCCCATATCCGATGTGACTGGCTGATCAAAAATAGACATCTATAGGTGGCCACACCATCTTCAACAACTGGGACACCCCACAAAATACAGCAAGCCCTTAATGACCCCCGACAAAAAACAAAGTGGATCAGTGGCCAAAATACTAGAACAATTTTTCAAATATGATTGAAAACTGCCTCTAATCTAGAATGGAATTGAGAAGTAATTGATTCTTGTTGTCTCGAATACATTTAAGTCAACATTTTGGGTAACTCGAAAACGTTTTCTGGATCTTCAACAGTAATTACTATGCAAATTTACCCCTGATGAATACAATTACTGGCTGTGTACCCTATCTCGCCAGGTACCCAATGGCCATGCAAGGTGTTTCTGTCAACTTGAAAGTGCCAGTTAAAATGTTATTCATTGTTTGAAATCAACAGGTATTAAACTTCACAGGGAGCCACTTTACCAGAACTTTCTTTAAAATTTCTGAAAACTTTTTGTAGAAATGTACGTAACATGCATTATAGCATAAATACAATGGTTAGTGGTGAGATTGGGTACTCAGCCAGTAGACCTGACAACTCAAAAGAAATGTACCAACTTGCAGACTTGTTCAAGATATGCATAATATCCCAGTAATTGTATAAGCAAATATATAAAGTTGTGGGTTTTCTGGAAAAGAGGTTAATGCTTGAGCTGTTGTGGATTGTGAATTATTTGTTTGTTGCTTCATTTGAGTGAAAATAATGTTAAAATTACTCAATTTTCTCTTTACCTGGCAAGACTCACACTATCAGTATCAATTTTCATTTCAAATATTTTATTGATAAATCAATAGGATTGGATAACAGGCTATGCCTATACAAATCCTCTCCAACAAGATGGAACAATTTGAACACAATTTACATAAGACATAGATCAATCTACCCATCATGTATACATGCAATTCATCTTAATTACCAAGCATAAACACATGTATATTAATAGCAGAATCATACAAACAAATCAAAAAAGATTTTTCCCTTTCTTTTTTTTTCTTTTTTTTGTTAATAGGTATGATATAATATGTATATTAATAGCAGGATCATACAAAAAAAAAAAAAATGTTTTTTTTCTTCATTTTTTAATAGGTATGATGTAATTTGGAATAGCCAAATTATGGCTTTATATTTAAGCTATTATTATTTATAATATTAATGATGATGAATTGGCATAGAATGATGGATAGACTGAACTTACATTTAATACACAATATATACAACATGTAAACTGAAATTATGAAATCAAAATCACTAATTATGTGAGGTCCACCATATCAATATGAATTAACTCTTTTTCAGTATATATATTTATGATTGAATAAAGGGAATTTGGGAGAGATGGAGGAAGAAGAGACAAATAAGTAAATAAGGGGGGAAATATCTAAACAAAATAGTGATTGTGATTGAGTAAAAGGGGGGAGGGGGAAGAGAGACCTGTATAATTGAAAGATTTACAACTATTAATTAAGCTGAAAAATTTAAAGATTTGGAGCTACATGTATATATAGGAAGACTTTTCAATGTTATATGACCAGATACAAAGAAAAGGAAAATTTATTGAATCATGTGAATCTTCTACTACCAATAATGAAATGGTGAACAGCATCGAATATCTCAGTATTCTCCTCTACAGTAAGGATTGGTGAGCCTTTCAATAATATATCCAAATTTAGAACATCTTGAAACTTTCTTAGAGAATTAAACAGTTGTATTCTGTGTCTTATGAACAATGGACAAACATAAAAATAATGGAAATTATTTTCAATTGCATCCCCACAGGCACACTGGGAGCTGTCGGACAGATGAGACTGAAACAAGTGGTGATTTAAGCTGCTTGCTTCATTTCGAAGTTGGCAATGCCAAATATTTAAGCTGCGAGAACCAATAGAGTAGAAGCTAGGAGATTTATCAACATCTTTATTAAGTTTAATCTTGAATGAAGATAATGACTGAATGTTCCTAGTATCATTATCTAGTTTGTTCCATAAATCCAGAACAGTTGGAAAAAAACTATCCTTATATGACTTGGTGCGGCATTGGGGAGGGGTGAATAATCTGGGGTTTCTAACCATGTAGTTAGGTTCAATATTAATATAAGAAATAATATTATTTGTTATATAGTTGGGTAGCTCTCCTTCCAGAGCTTTGAACATTAGAATAAGTTTTTGCTTCTTACGTCTGTTTTGCAAGGAGTCCCACCCTAATTCGCCATACAACTTAACCCTAGAGGTACCCTTTCGAAGACCTGTAACAATTCTGGCTGATTCGTATTGCACTGATTCAATAAGATCAGACTGTTCTCTTGTGCAATTATCCCAAACTACACTTCCGTATTTTAGTATAGGTCTTATAAAACCAAAATAAAGCTTTTCTAGTGAGTTCCTATCAAGATTATGTTTCATCATGCGCAAAATATTAAGACGAGAGCAAGCTTTTTTATAAATTTCATTTATATGATCTTTCCAGGTGCCATTAGGACAAAAATGTATGCCAAGATGTTTATGTTTAAGTACATCTTCAAGGACATCATCATTCATATATAAAGGGGGAATATTAACATCATGTTTTCTAGTAAACAGCATAGGCTTAGTTTTTGAGGCATTGAAATTAACACACCAATCAGATGCCCAAGTACTAAGGCTATTCAAATCAGAATTCAGGGATTCAGCAGTTTCATTCTGATCATCAACAATACAATAAAGGGATGTATCGTCAGCAAATAGTTTCATGCTATTGGAAACGACATCAACAATATCATTAATAAATAATAAAAATAAAAGAGGTCCCAGTATGGAACCTTGAGGAACGCCAGCATTAATGGAATTCCAAGTAGAGTAGTATCCATTCATGCAGACTCGCTGCTTACGGTCAGAAAGATAACTACCAAACCAAGTCAATAAGTTACCCTTAATTCCATATTTTCTAAGTTTGTACAATAGACCACGATGCCAGACACGATCAAATGCTTTTGATATGTCACAAAAAATAAACCTAACATCTTTGCCAATATCTAAATTTTTCATAATGACATCATAAATTACCAATAACTGGTTTATAGTGGAATCTCTATGTCTAAATCCAGACTGATCATCCGATAGTATATTATATCTTAACAAGTAGTTGTGAAGGTGTTTAAATATAATTTTTTCCAATATCTTAATAAAACAATTAGTAACAGATATTGGTCTATAATTAGCTACATTATCACTACCACCTTTACCTTTGTAAATAGGGGAAACATTGGCTAGTTTCCAGTCACCAGGCACCACACCAAAATTTAAGCTTTTTTGAAATAAAATAGTCAGTGGTTTAACTAATGACTGGAAAACAGCTTTCAAAAATTTAGGCGGAAGGTTATCAGGACCAGCCGGCTTAGAAATATTTAAAATTTGAAACTGATCATATACCTCTTGTTCATTAATGACAATACCAGACAGCTCACAAGGTGCAAGTGGGGGTACATCAGGAAGATCAGGTTCAGAATCTATGTTAGATACTGATGTAAAATAGTTATTAATAGAATTGGCTTTGTCTACAGGATGGAAAAAAATATCACCATTTACCTTAATAGGAGTATTTGTAGTATTAGTACTTTTAAATTTTGAGACACTCTTTGCAATTCGCCACCATTTACCAGGTGGAATAGACTTGTCAATCAGTGAATTTTGTAATTTTATAATATATTGTTTTTTGGCTTCCCTAATCATATCAATTATCTCATTGCGTATTCTGCGAAAATTTTCCCAGTCACTTGCTAGATTTCGAAATTTTGCCTTTTTATGCACCTGGTTCCTTTTTCTAATTTTACACTTAGTTTCACTATTTATCCAAGGTTTATCCCGAGGTCGAACACGTATTATCTTTTTTGGAATGTAAGTATTCATAGCAGAGTTAAGCTCTAAGTTAATAACTTCATTTATGGTATTAACATTATCTGAATCTCCAAATTTCATATCCCAATCAGTATTTTGCAAGTGCTGGTTGATGGCAATATAATTTGCATTATCATAATCCCATATTGTCTTTAAATAAGACTTTTCTCTAGTAACAGAAAAATTAATCTCAATAATGGAGGGACAATGGTCACTACAGAAGTTTGGAAGTACATAGCTATCTCTAACTATATCATAATTATTGACCAGTATAGGATCAATTAGAGTGGAAGACGAACTAGTAATTCTAGTAGGTTCATGTATCACATTTTCTAGGCCTAACCTTTGACAAGAACGTGTAAACTTGTGGTTATTGCCAATTGTAAAAAGGTCAACATTGATATCACCAAGAAAAACACAATTACTTATACCTGAATCAACACATTTGTCAAATAAATTATCAATATAATCCCATGATGACACTCTTGCATTTGGCGGTCTATATAAGCACACTAATAAAAATTTTCTATTATCAGCAAAAATTTCTAAACAAACAGATTCAACTTCGGGTACTTCTAGATCAAGTCTACGCCTGCCTAGTAATGTATTACGAATATAAATAAGTATACCACCACCACTGTCAGTCAGCCTATCTTTACGGAAAGCCTCTGGATTTATAAAATTATCAATGGTAATATCAGAGGAACTTACAGTATTGTTTAACCTAGATTCAGTTATACAGATAATATCGTGATCACCAAGCTCAGTACTTATCAACTCTGTTTTGTTACGAAGAGAATTGACATTCATATTAACTATGGAAATATTGCGTAGTTCGCATCTGGAATTATTTGACAATGGCCCTGGGTTAGGGTGAATATCATTACACAATAGTAATAACAATGAGATAACTGATAAATAAGAATATGCTAAGGATAATATAGTTTGATTGACGACATGGGGACAAATTAAAATAGTTATTTTTTTATCCATTATCAAAATGTATAAACAACGACACATTTAAAATTTTAAGTGTCCCCATGAGAACATGGAATGAGAAAATACACACATGACTCCGGTGAAATATGGTACATGACAATATGCAAGAGAATACAACATTTAGCTCCAAGAAGAAATATACACACAAATAAAAAATAAAGTTAAACATAAGGAAAACATTATGAAACATATGCACGTAAATATGCATGACTAGTATTATGTACATATATAAGGGGAGTCTCATGTCAGAATACATGATATGATACAGATATGTTAGAAACATCATCAGTGTTAGTAGAATTACATAATTGATGGTGTATCATACATGTACTAAGAAATATCCAATCAGAACATTGTGTCTAGAATAGACAGTTTTCACTATATGATTTTAGAGTACATTAGTACGATACTCCATCTCAAAAGCTTTACAACCGAGGACCAGGTCATTATTTCCTATTTTTCCCTGAGAATTATGGATGATTAAACCTATTGTTGAGAATTCAAGGGGAGATAACCATATCTATATATAGATATGGTTATCTCCCCTTGAATTCTCAACAATATTTTGATTATATTGTGGCAATAAATTTTTATTTACTGAGTGATACACTTTTATTTACATCCTGGGTAAAAATGTTTTTAGCCAAAGAAAATCCAGAATTTTGAGAATTGCTTTTTCATCTCGAATGATCCAGCTAGCTAGCCACTGAATTTACTAATATGCTCTGTTTAGTGCCTTCAGATTTTGTATGTTTAAGGGCATGTCGACATATTTGTGTATAAGAATAAGGTCATTGTGACCTTGACCTTTGACTGCAAAGTAAAATAATTGATTTTTGTAAAATACAACTTCATCTGGGGCACAATAGTTTTTGTCTTCAGGCCCAGTGTCTTCATATTTAGTATGTATGTGCATTAAGACATGGTGAAATGTTGAATATAAGAATTACTTCACCGTGATCTTGACCATGTCATGGTAAAAAAAAGTTCAAACCTGGAACAAGAAGAACAATGACTGACAGAGAACAATTGGATTTCAAAATAATTGAATTTAAACTTTTGTAAATATCCTAGAAGACTCGCAGTCCTATTGTTTTGGAAATGTACCTAGTAACCCTAATATTTATGGATTATTTAACACCAAATGATCAAATTTTTAGCTCTATTATGGCGAGTTACATGTACATTCAATAAAATAATGATGCTGTCAGCTTTGTACTAGATTAACATGCTTAATTGAATATTTGCAGTGCTAATTTACTGAAACAACGGTCCACAGGAAGACATGTTACTCCACTCGCACATATTATCCCGTTTCCGAGCCGACCTGTTTTTGCTCTTACTACTTAAAGCTGTGAGCTTAGCGTAGCAGCACCCAATACCAATTTTATCATCTTATATTATATTAATAGCAAAATCATACAAACAAAACAAAAAAGACTTTTCCCTTTCTTTTCTTTCTTTTTTGTTAATAGGTATGATATAATATGTATATTAATAGCAGAATCATACAAAAAAAAAATGTGTTTTTTTTTTCTTTTTTTAATAGGTATGATATAATTTGGAATAGCCAAATTATGGCTTTATATTTAAGCTATTATTATTTATAATATTAATGATGATGAATTGGCATAGAATGATGGATAGACTGAACTTACATTTAACACACAATATATACAACATGTAAACTGAAATTATGAAGTCAAAATCACTAATTATGTGAGGTCCACCATATCAATATGAATTAACTCTTTTCAGTATATATATTTATGATTGAATAAAGGGTATCAATATGGCTGTAGCACTTACAAAAGTCAGATGGGCTTAGTCTTACGTTTTTAATCTCTCCTGTTCGAAATGTGTCGGGGTTAATTTTATACATGTACAAAGTAGAATCCTAAAAAAAAGGGGGACATATGAGGCACTACGACAGTCATCTTTATTCGTTAAAACTTTCGTAAATTGGGGGGGGGGATGGGGGGGGGGGGGGATCAGATAACATCGTCAATACAACCTGTTGACTTATATTATTACAGTTTTTCGTTCAATCGCGTGTTTTTTTTCCGAATATTTTCAACAAATAAACAAAACCTCACCTTTTGACATGTCTGTCTTGAGCTGGCCTTGGGAACTTTCGTCGATATCCGAGTCTTCTGATGTTGAATGTTCTCTTTCCTGTTGACTTCCATCATTTCATAATGGCTCGAACTGATACGGCTGGATATCTAAATCACCAACATGATCGAAGATATTGCTGTCATCACTGTTCATGATATTTATCGGCTGTTTACTGTCTCACTTCGATCTCTCATGATCGTTTATCATGGAAGCCATCCTTTGGCGCATGTGACGTCATTTTGTGGATCATTGTTTGTCCTTTTGTCCTTTTTCCTTTTTGATATTGTACATATTTTCTCTCCTTTTTCCATTTATGACTTCTAAATACCTCTTTGGTATCTTCAAACTTTTCTTATCAAAAATGTACCAAATAAATAATTGACACATGATCACTCTTTATATATAATGCTTACAAAAGTCAAAGGTCATTTTCCTAACAAAATATTCTTCAGACGATTTCTGAACTCGTTATCAAAAAGTCCATATATAAAAGGATTTGCAATGTTATTAAGTATATATGATGTACGCAAGAATCGATACAGTGGCATGTTTGTGCCGAAAGTTTTTGCCACGAAATCTTTGTCTTTCTCTTCCAACAATTCAAAAGTCAGACCTGGCATAAAGGAAATAATACAGACAATAGTTATTGTTATAAACATTAAAGAGAAACGGTGATATTTCAACGATTCTTTTGCCTTCTTCTTGTTTGACCGAATCGTTAATTTTGAATCTGTCGTGGACGTTTCTTTAGTAATCTGGATACTTTTATTTGAATCACTTCTTGGATTGTTTTTAGAAAACATTTTCCGTTGTTTGTAAATTTTTTTTGCTACCATAGCGTACAGTACACAAATTGTGATAATAAAAGAAACGCAGGTCAACATCATAAAAACAGCATGGTAATTCGCCAATCCGTTTGATCCAACGTAATGATCCTCATAATTGCAAGCTGTACCATTGACGTTGAATCCGATGGGCGATACCTTTGTTGGACCATACAATACAATCGCCGGGAAATTCGATAGAAAAGACAAAACAATTGAAATTATCACAACATTTCTTCTCCAAGGCGGTGTCATCTGTCTTCCGAACGGTCGACATACCAACAAATACCGCTGTATTGCAATTATCAATAAAACGAAAATAGACGTCCGTATAGTCACGTGACAAGCAAACTGCAAAAGTTTGCACAATATTGGACTCGTAAACGTTATCTGCATTGTATCCAGAACAATAGCAATCACACAGTTAACGACGCATGCTATATTGTCTATGATTGCTAAGACAAGAATGAAATATTTATTATTAATGTTGCTCTTGGTAGCGAAAGCGTAGACATAGATTACAAACGAATTACCCACAATTCCAAGCAACAAGTACACAATCGTTATAATTATGTTTGGAATAGCGTTCAATGTCAATAAATAGTTAACGTATTCCACGGAGTTTTCGTCCTCTAAATATGTTGAATTCATGATTCTAAGTGTTTTCTGCTCTTTAGATAAATGCAAGATATCACCTCTTAAAATATTCCATCCAAAGTTTCTAACAAACTTCGACTTAATAATATTGTTTGTATTTAAAATATCACTGTTAATAAGTTATCAATACAATATGTGGACACAAACTGTTTTGGCAGTATGCCTTTTCTTTATCTTGTACTATTTGATAACAAATCCCACAGACAAGGACATTTTTATTTTAAGTGTTCTTTATAAGCATATCGTGAAATGATGAGTATCTCCAATTGTTTGTTTTTTATTGATTATTTCCTATAATATAAACAATTGATTTGTAACCAAAAAACAACAATAAACTTAATCCATGATTATTCGAAAAAAACTCTTTAAAAATTTCATATTACAATTATTAGTGTGTTCCGTCCTCAAATTTAACCCTGACACAAAATCATGCCTCCTTTTTCCAGCACCATGTTGCCCTGGCAATGGAAATGTATATATATATATATATATGTGTGTGCCTTTGTCCACTTTGTCCACTTTGTTAAATTATAATATTATTTCACTTTTGAGGTCATTCTAACATTACTATTGTAGTAAAATAACAGCTTTGGAGTCAAACTAAATTGTGTTAATTTTGATAAGGGGCCGTCATGTTCGTGATCGCATGGTAGTTGAATTACAACTACCTGTGCAATCAATGTCTATCACTTCTAAAGTTGTGCACTCGAATTCTAGATACAACATTATGTAATAACGTTTGTCAGTGACTTGCGACAGGTCGGTGGTTTTCTCCGGGTGCTCCGGTTTCCTGCACCAATAAAACTGACAGCCATGACATAGCTGAAATATTGTGGAAAGTGGTGTTAAACACTATTAACCAAGCCAAACCTAAACCAACTTTGATAATAGCTGTCAACTAATTAAAAATGCCATCAGGTCATTATTGAGGTCGATCTCTTAATTTACATATTAATTGATGCATAAGTGGCCTTCACAAGTACCATCGTTTTCTGTATTTCTAGTGGGAAACACTGCATGGTACAAATGGAAATGCAATGGTTTTGAGGTCAAGTTATATTGGTTAATTAATGAATCAAATACACCCCACCGCACGAGGACGAGATTGAAATGAGTACATCGTGGCTATAAAAGGCTAGCAAGCTCCTTGGGTGATGGTTAACATAGTCCTGGTTTGAAATTAGTCTAGGCGGAATAAAGTTACTATTAAAATAAATCCATGGACGATGTTTGTTAGGTAAAAATATCCATTGGACTATTTCAACTGGGAAAATTAGTGCAAATTCCCTTTAAACTATGAAAATGTGTAATCTTGGATTTATTATTGTTTTTGATATATTGCTCTATCCGTATTTATCTTATTATCCTTCAAGGTACCGCCGACTCGTGGTCGTGATCGTATGGTAGTTGGATTTATTACTACCTGTGCAACCAGTGCCTATCACCACTAAAGTTGTGAGTTCGAGCCCTTCTCATAGCGAAGTGTATTCGATACAACATTATGTGATAAAGGTTGTCAGTGACTTGTGACAGGTCGGTACTTCGGCCTCCTCCACCAATAAACTGACCACCACGATATAACTGAAAATTTTTGAAAGCGTCGTTAAACACCATAACCCCCTCATTTTCCTTCCTTAACAAGAATCGCATTTTACCGCATGCATAAAGAATGCCACCATTCTGTCACATAAAATGCAACTTCTGCAAGTCTTTTCAAATCAACAACGTGGTTTTTTGTGCCCGGTGCTAGGACAATTTTCCTTCTCTACATGTAAAGGTGACCAGTAGTTCACAGACGTGAAGAAGATTCTTCAGAATTTGTCCGATGAATAGAAATCGCATATATTAACAACATCGACAAACAAATGATGATGATAAACGAGGACAAAAAGCAGCTTGAGTTTCAAGAGTAGGAATTTTCACACCTATTGTGATGTTTTGAATGGTGAAGAAATTAACGACCATGACCATCTGACTTATTAAATACGGAAGGACTGCTCACTGTATGTAATCTGATACATCGAATATCGGCCTTTCTTCCCATTATCACATATTGGTTGTTTTGCTTTGTTTCTCATACAGTGGTGATGGAGCTCGGAGTTAATGAAGGAAAGCTCGACTTCATCCCCTAGATGTAATCGTCTATTAGTTTTTCCAAAGAGCTCTAACTGAGTTCTTGTTATTCATGAAGGTTCTTACCATGCTAATTTGACATTTTACCAAATAGCTTAATCTATAGAACAACTAATCTGTTCCTCAAACTCCTGCAGGAAATTTAAAACAAATATAAAAATCGACATTTTACTAAATAATCAACATTTTAGGCGTTGTGCCTATTTCGACTCCCTTATATCTTGAAAACGGTGAGAGCAATAAAACTAATATGTTGTCATAATGCATAAAGATACTTTTATGCAGTATATAGACAAACATCACTAAAATTGGTTGGGAAAAAAGTCATTTTGGCACCTTGGAGTTTTTTGTGTCTGAGATAGATCTCTGACAAAAACAAAATGTGTAGAGGACCACCCAATAAACATTGCCACAATTAAGTTTCAATTGACCCAGTAGTTTCATAGAAGATAATTAAAATGTAATGGTTTACAGACGACTGTCGCAGAGTGATGATAATACCTCAAGTGACACTTTACTCCCGGTGAAATAAAATAAAATCTTGATCTAAAAATGACCGGAAACGATATGATTCTTTACACCTTTTTTGTAACTTGATAGAATTCTAATTTCAAATTATATTTATTAACAAAACAACAAACAGCTATATTAATCGAGCATATCATATTAGTCTGATACTGGTGACCCCTCGGATTTGTTGTTGTTGTTACAGGGGTCAGATAACGACTGAATACAATACAGTGTTTAGTGGTGTTCGTGTTACTCGATCTTTAGTTTTATATGTAATGTTTGGTAGATCGTTGTTTGTCCTTTTGTCCTTTTTCTTTTTCGTCATTGTGTTGTCTGTCTTATTTGGTATTCAGATTCTGATTACCCCTTTGTTATCTTCAAAGTCTTCATCCTCATATGTCGATGTTTTAAGCATTTCCATGAACCACCTACTAACTTAGATGAGGAATATCAGGTCTGCTGGCATTGTATCTAAGAATATGTATCGGACCAGTTAAAATATTGTCCAGTGAAATTGGTTGAAAATTTAAACCAATATGTACCAAAATTAAGATAGAGAAGAATAGTAGTTGTACACCAATCACACACATGTTCTCCTCATGAATATAACTGAAAAACGTCTGACTTGATGCTAATCAACAATCAATCAATTGATATAGAGAATAACGATATGATTAAATAGAACTGTACAATTCAGCTTGACTACCCACTTTATTTACATTGTATATCGATGGAGTGATAAAGTTTGTCTATGACAGGCAACAGTTCTATGGTTTTCTCTACCAATAAAACAGATCGCGACGAGTGGTGTTAAACGCCATAACCCTAACCCTCCTATTGGGCCTATATCCAGGGAGAAATAATAAATTAATTTAGTTGTAAAGAATAACAAGATTCCATCTAAACAAAGAAAAACACGAATGCCGATTACCAAAGATGGCAATGAAAACATAAGTCAATAATACAAGGTCATTGCCTCCTAGATGACAGTATGTCTTGAGGTCATAAAACATTTGAATCAGAACGGTCTATCTAGTAGATACAGTTCCCACTTGATGATTTTGTGACCTTATGGCTAATAGACGGTTTGGTTTCCATAATTGGATAGAGTAGTAACGTTTTACCTTGTAGCGCTATGAAAGAGCACTCTAAATAAGATGTTCCTGTTGTCCGTTGACATGCAAACAGAATATCATTCTCCATTGTCGGTAACCAACGATACGATATTTTCCACTCAGCACCCATTGGTAAATTCAATTTATGAGAGATACTGTTCTATCTGACTAGTTGATATAGCATACATTGGCGATAAATAAACGTTAGAGAATACCGAAGGGCAATCAAAAATGAACAATCCAGAGAAAATGGCAAGACAGGGAACACAAGACGAGGACAAACAAAACAAAGACACAAAATAATGTGTTGGTCACCACTATACATAAGCAAACACAAATAACGTAAGTAAGACATGGGCCCTCCTACAGACAACTGGAGGTAAAGACAAAGCGAACAATGTTTGTATGCGGAATTCGGAACGGACATCACAACATGGAACTCAGAACGTAAAGACACATAATAGAGGAACACAAAACACCAAAATGAGGAGCAGCACGGACCCCACCAAAAACCTGGGTGTGAACTCAGGTGCTCGTGTCTCCAAAATGATTCATTAATAACCCACTGGTATTGCGAACCGTTTATCTTCTCTTATCTGTTTTCATCTTATCTTTTTCTTTATTCTTTTCTTTTTAAAAACTGATTTAATTGGCTGTAAATCAGTTCGTTTGAACTAAGAATAAAATGTCTCAAAAAATGACTCATGAATAATTACGGTCAACAATTCATTCCAACAATCTCAACAATCACCTCTCATCTCAAATCATTGAACATAGATAAACCACAACATATGATGTTGGGAATCCATGTCCTAGATGGAAACAGGCACGAGGATATGGCAGGGTTAAATCTGTTAATGGGATCCCATCCCTTCCCCTTTAACATTAAAATAATAGTATTTCAGTTATATTCATCGCTCTGAATGACAACCGTTTGTTTGTAGTAGTCTGTGTTATCCGTTGCAAAGTTAATTTCCCATACTGTCAATTATCCCCTTATTTCCTGTAGCAATCCCGGTGTTGTCCATATGTTAAGTGGCATCTTTATACCTACTAGAATTTTTGTTAATAAACTTGCTTGAATAAGCCAAATAATGGATTCCCAGTGCTTATTCTTGAATATTCTGATTGCCTTCAGTAAAACGAACGATAATCAAACTTACGTATGTCTTAAATCACATGACTTAAAAACTGTGATCCTTGGTGTGTATATGTGTGTGTGTTTGTGTTGTAAATCTAGCAACTACATGTATATACCTTGGGAATTACGTTTTGTAATTACAAGACCATTCAGAGAGTCCACTCTGGTATGTTATAATTTACTCATATTTATTTTGTAAGTGGTTCATATTTTGTTTATTATGAAAAGGAAATATTAAAAATGATGGTCAGCAATTCCACCAATATCAACAAAATGAACAATCATTTTCGTGTTTATCTACGTATACATGATTTCCATTTTAGATGATGTGTGTGTCGATTAACAGTAACACGAAGAAATCCACGGGTGGAGCAGGAAGTTCTTATCCTTCCGGAGCACCTGTGTAGTATTTTGTGGATCATTGTTTGCCTTTTTGTTCTTTTTCTTTTTGACATTGTACATATTGTCTCTCCTTCTTCCATTTATGACTTCTTACTACCTCTTTGGTATCTTCAAACTTTTCTTTTCAAAAATGTACTAAATAAATAATTAACGAATGATCACTCTTTATATATATTGCTTAAAAAAGTAAAAAGTCATTTTCCTAACAAAATATTCTTCAGACGATTTCTGAACTCGTTATCGAAAAGTCCATATATAAAAGGATTTGCAATGTTATTAAGTATATAGGATGTATACAAGAATCGATACAGTGGCATGTTTGTGCCGAAAGCTTTTGCCACGAAATCTTTGTCTTCCACTTCCAAGAATTCCAATGTCCGAAGTGGCATAAAGGAAATCATACAGACAATAGTTATTGTTATAAACATTAAAGAGAAACGGTGATATTTCAACGATTCTTTTGCTTTCTTCTTGTTTGACCGAATCGTTAACTTTGCAAATGAGGACAAGGATGTCTTTCGTTTTAAACTTCTGTCCAAACTGTGAGAATCTGAATTCGTAGGTCGCGTATCTGATGCAATTTCTGAATCTGTCGTAGACATTTCTTTAGTAATCTGGATACCTTTAATTGAATCACTTCTTCGATTATTTTTAGAAAACTTTTTCCGTTGTTTGTAAATTTTTTTCACTACCATAGCGTACAGTACACAAATTGTGATAATACCAGACACGCAGGTCAGCATAAAAACAGCATTGTAAATCGCCAATCCATTTGATCCAACGTAATCATCCTCATATTTGCAAGCTGTACCATTGACGTTGAATCCGATGGGCGATACCTTTGTTGGACCATAAAATACAATCGCCGGGAAACCCAACAGAAAAGACAAAGCAATTGAAATTATCACAAAATTTCTTCTCCAAGGTGGTGTCATCTGTCTTCCGAACGGTCGACATACCAACAAATACCGCTGTATTGCAATTATCAATAAAACGAAGGCAGACGTCAATGCAGTCACGTGACAAGCAACCCGCAAAAGTTTGCAAAATATTGGACTCGTAAACGTTAGCTGCATTGTATCCAGAACAATAGTAAACACACAGTTGACGACGCATGCTATATTGTCTATGATTGCTAAGACAAGAATGAAATACTTATTATTGATGTTGCTCTTGGTAGCGAAAGCGTAGACATAGATTACAAACGAATTACCCACAATTCCAAGCAGCAAGTACACAATCGTTATAATTATGTTTGGAATAGCGTCCAATGTCAATAAATAGTTAACGTATTCCACGGAGTTTTCCTCGAAATATGTTGAATTCATGATTCTAAGTCTTTTCTGCTCTTTAGATAAATGCAAGATATCACTTCCTAAAATATTTCATCCAAAAGCTTCTAACAAACTTCGATTTGATAATATTTTTTGTATTTAAAATATCACTGTTAATAAGTTATCAATACAATATGTGGACACAAAATGTTTCGGCAGTATGCCTTTTCTTTATTTTGTACTATTTGATAACAAATCCTACAGACAAGGAAATTTTTATTTTAAGCGATCTTTATCATATCGGAAAATGATGATTAGTTTCAATTGTTTGTATTTAAGTGATTATTTCCTATAATATAAACAATTGATTTGTAACCAAAAACAACAATAAACTTAATCCATGATTATTCGAAAAAAAACTCTTTAGAAATTTCATATTACATATTTCACTCATATAAGGATCACCTGCTAATCAAAGATGGGTTATTTATTAAACTCAAACGTTTTCTTTAGAAGTGATAGGTTTTGGACACATATGGGATAACCAAGCAACTGTTTCAAAGCTTAGAACTTTGTCTGCATTAACTGATAAGCTTCAAAACAGATATTTTGATTTTTGGCACAAATTACTGTTCAATGATAATATAGTGATTGGGGGGTATAAGTTGAGAACATATCGTAAAATTAAAACAGACTTCAAAAGAGAACAATATCTTTATGCAGACGTTGATAAGAAAAGTCTTTCAAATTTTATAAAAATTCGTGTAAGTAATTGTAATTTAAATATTGAAAAAGGTCGAGTTTTTGATTGACAACATATTGTTATCTTTGGTGGACGTGTTTTTCAACAGACAGTCGGCATACCTATGGGTACAAACTGTGCTCCTCTTCTCGCCGACTTGTTCCTTTATTCGTATGAGGCAGATTGCATACAGGGATTTCTCAAGAAATACGAAAAGAAGCTAGTGCGATCCTTTAATTTCACGTTCCGCTATATACATGTAGATGATGTCCTTTCACTAAATAATTCTAGGTTTGGTGATTTCGTTGATCGCATCGATCCCATTGAGCTTGAAATAAAGGATACTACAGATACAGATAGGTTTGTCTCATACCTTTACATACACATCGAAATTGGCAGTGAGGGGCGGTTAAGAACGAAACTTTACGACAAAAGAGATGATTTCAATGTTCCCATTGTGAATGTTCCCATTGTGAACTTTCCATTCATATGTAGCAACATTCCAGCAGCACCTGCATATGGAATATATATCTCTCAGTTGATACGATATTCCAGTTCTTGTGGTTCCTATCAAGATTTCCTTGATATAGGGTGGGTGCTAACAAGGAAGCTACTGAACCAATGGTTCCTCTTAGTTAAGTTGAAGTCATCGCTTCGAATGTCTTACGGTCGCCACCATGACCTGGTTGACCGCTATGGAATATCTGTGTCACAAATGACCACGGATATGTTCCACTTGTCGTAAGCACTTCCCGGCTCTTTCCTCATTCATCACTTATCACCGGATTTGTAACTAGATTAACACGAGGGTTGTCACTAGTGAAGCAGGAACTGCCTACCCTTCCGGGGCACCTGAGTTCACTCCCGGTTTTTAGTGGGGTTCGTGTTACTCGATCTTTAAGTTTTATATGTATGTTTTGTAGATCGTTGTTTGTCCTTTTGTACTTTTTCTTTTGGCCATTGTGTTGTCTGTTCTTCTTCGATATACGGATTCTGATTACCCCTTTGGTATCTTCAAACTCTTCTTGAGACAGATTAGTCAGTCTAAATACCCACTAGATTGACGAGTTCCGTCCACTGGCTCATACGCTACTCTCTTTCGTTCTATATAGAAGTGACAACACAGCTTGAGACAGATTAATCAGTCTAAAGACCGACCTTTGATCTAATATGATCCACTTGTTCTCATCATGAACATAGTTGAAATATTACCTTCTTGACATTAAGCAATACTCAGTTACCTGAATACCTGTCTGATAGCTTATCATGTTTCTTATAGTCTTATCATAACGATCATGTGGTCATGTTTATCAGTTCTGTAACACATATTTAGTTTATATCAAATACAACGCCATAATGGCAAAACGTACTTTTGTTTTACGAACCAGATACCTCATGAGGATCAAATATATCGTGTACTCTAACTTTGAGTGTTATACAGGGCCGCCGAGAGAATATTTGAGCTCTAGGGCAGAAGGAAACTTGGCCCCATCGTCCAATTCTCCAAATAATGATACTCAAAAAAAACTAAGTCCACCACGGTGTGTCATAAGCAAGGAATCAGTACAACAAAAATGAATTGATGAATTGTGATTTAGTTTTCTACTTGTTTGTCTGGACCCTTAATTATAACTCATGGGCCCCGGGGCGCCGCCCCGGCTGACCCCCCTCTCAGTGGGCCTGGTTTATGCCACTTATTTAGACACATGCTAACATAACCCGCCACCTTCTTGCACCAAAGAGGAACTCGTGTATTTATTATGCAACGTGTCTATAACTCTTAACTTTAGTTTTCTGTGTAGCATTTTTTAGATCATTGTTTGTCCTTTTGGCCATTACCCTTCAGTATCTTCAAACTGTTCTTGTCCTTTTGTCCTATTGCTTCTGGACATTGTGTTGTCTGTCCTTCTTTCAATTACGGCTTCTGATTACCCCTTCGGTATCTTCAAACTTTTCGTGTCCTTTTGTCCTCTTTCTTCTGGCCATTGTGTTGTCTGTCCTTCTTTGATTTACAGCTTCTGATTACCCCTTCGGTATCTTCAAATTGTTCGTGTCCTCTTGTCCTCTTTCTTCTGGTCATTGTGTTGTCTGTCCTTTTTTCAATTACGGCTTCTGATTACCCCTTCGGTATCTTCAATCTCTCCTTGACCTTTTGTCCTCTTTCTTCTGGCCATTGAGTTGTCTGCCCTTCTTTGATTTACGGTTTCTGATTACCTCTTTTGGTATCTTCAAACTGTTCTTGTCCTTTTGTGCTCTTTCTTCTGGCCATTGTGTTGTCTGTCCTTCTTTCAATTACGGCTTCTGATTACCCCTTGTGATTACCCCTTCGGTATCTTCAACTTTTCCTATTGATATAATTTTAGCTTCCTCTAATGAACAACATTTAGTTAAGAGTGGTTGCTGGTTGTTTTTCCGGTAATATCTATCATATCCTCTATTTTTCTGACAATCGAACTGTTCGCCCATAGACCCATACCAATGTCAACTTCTTACCATCAATAATTGTCGTTTGTAAAGTTGATCTTGTCAGGACTATATTTAAAATACTGCTCATCTGACAAACAACAATGTATCAATCAATCAACAAATTCGCTGCCATTAAACTACCTTAGATATCAAGGTGGAGACTAAAAGTGACCAGAACAGACGTGGAGAAGATTCTTCAGAATTTGTTACACGAATAGAATTGGTAGCATTAGAAATCGCAGATATTAACAACATCGACAAACAAATGATGATGATAGACGAGGACAAAGAGCAGTTTGAGTTTCAAGAGTGAGAATTGTCACATCAGTGTTGATGATGTTTTGAATGGTGAAGAAATTCGTGACCATGACCATCTGACAGTTTAAATACGGAAGGGCAGCTCACTGCGTGCGAACTCATGTATCGCGGTTAATGAAGGAAAACTCGACTTCATCCCCTAGATGTAATGGTCTATTAGTTTTTCCAAGGAGATCTAACTGAGTTTTATTTTTATTCATGTAGGTTCTTACCAAGCTAATTTGACAACTTACCTAAATATCGTCATCTATAGAACAGTTCACAATTCTATAACAACACGATTTGATCTCAAGAACAACTAATCTGTTCCTCAAACTCCTGTAGGAAATTTTATAATAAATATAAAAAGCTTATCAAAATCGAACTTTTACTAAATAATCAACATTTTAGGCGTTGAGCCTATTTCGACCCCCTTATATCTTGAAAACGGTGAGAGCCATAAAAAAATATGTTGCTATAATGCATAAAGATAATTTTATGCAGTATGTAAAGACAAACATCACTAAAATTCGTTGGAGAAAAAAGTCATTTTGGCACCTTGGAGTTTTTTGTGTCTGGGGTAGATCTCTGATCGAGAACAAAAAACAAAATTTGTAGAGGACCATCCAATAAACATTGCCACAATTAAGTTTCAATTGACCCAGTAGTTACATAGAAGAGAATTAAAATGTAATGGCTTACAGACGACTGTCGCAGAGCGATGACAATACATCACATGAAACTTTACTCCCGGGAAGATATAATAAAACTTGATCTAAAAATGACCTGAAACGATATGATTCTTTACACCTTTTTGTCATTTGATAGAAAATTAACTCAAATTCTATTTATTAGCAAAAGCAGCAACAAGCAGCTATATATATATATCGATCATATCATATTAGTCTGGTACTCGTGTAACCTCTCGGATTTTTGTTGCTAGAGGCAACGACTGAATCCATGTTTTAATGGTGGTCTCCATATTCGACAAGAAACTGCATCGCAGCAAAGGTAAAGATGCACATAACATCGTTTGAAGGAATAACTTACCTTGGAATTTGGTATTATTCAAACCAGACACATTTATTCATTTTAAAAACGTTCTCGGGTTCAAACTATGTTAATTTGGAGAAATGAAATGAAGCACTGAAGATGATATGTCGTGACAACCCACCCACCCCATCTCTATTCGTAATGAAACCAAAAGAATATGTTCACGAGTTATATTCTTCTTTTAAAATATCTTAAGGATGAAAACAAATGTGTCTGGTTTGAATGATGCCAAATTCCAATTTAAGTCACGCCTTCAATCGATGTTATGCATTTTTATGTTTCTTATCACCGCCATTAAAAACATAGATTCATCCGTTACCTGACCCCTCTAACAAAACAAATCCGATGGTCACAAGTACTAGACTAAGATGATATGAACGGTTAATATAGCTGTTTGTTCGTTGTTTTGTTCCGTTACTTAATAGAATTTGAGTTAATTTTATCAAGTGACAAAAAAGGTGTAAATTAAAGAATTATATCTCTTCAGGTCATACTCTTGTATTGTTTGGGGTTTTTTTTCTCTCACCGGGAGCAAAGGGTATTGTGGGTTATTGTCCTCACTTTGCGACAGTCGTCCGTAAACTGTTACATTTGAATTCTACGGGGTCAATTGAAACTTATTTGGTAGAAATGTTTATTGGACGGCCCTCTAGAATTTTTGTGTTTTCACGGTTCAGAAATCTACCACGGACACAAAAGACTCCAAACGGCCAAAAAAGACTTTCTTCCCAATCAATTTTAGTTGTTTTTTTTTTCTTAATATACCACATAAAATTATCTTTATGCATTATGGATTGATGGCAACATATTTTTCTTGTCGTTTTAAAGATAAAAGGGTGTCGAAATGTGACCATCGCCCAAAATATTAAATATTTATTTTAAGTTAGATATTGATAAGCTTTGTTATATTCACTATAAAATTTCCTGTAGGATTTTGTGAAACAGATTAGTCCGGAAAAAAAGAGGGGAGGTAAAAGGGGTCTAAAGGGGATCAACACCCACAATGGTAACTTTTACAATTTTAAGTCAGATTTATATGTAGTTTTGCCATTGATTTCCTCAGAATAAATTCCTCTCTGATATACATGTATTCCAACAAATCTATTGTAGCTTTTACAGTTTGAGAGAAACTAGGGCATTAAAAAGTACCAACGCCAAAAAAAAAATTATTTTGTTATTTCAGTCCTGTTTTTAGATATTCAGTTTAACATAGAATACTATGTGAAAACGAGCCGAGCGTGAATAATAAGGTGAGCCTCTATTTCACAAACATAAGGTGCCGTTGTTGTCGCGTTCGTATGGTAGTTGAATTTATATCTTTCTATCCGCACTATGCATTCTACTTCCACTGTCAAAAGATACACTCTTTATATGAACCGCATCGGTGGTGTAATGGTTAGCGTGTTCACCTCGATTGCGGTAGATCGTGGTTCGAGCCCCGGTCAAGTCAAACCAAGGACTATAAAATTGATATTTGTTGTCTCTCCGCTAAGCACGTAGTTTTAAGGAGGAAGAGCAAAGACTGGTTGGCTCGGGATCAGAATAACAGTGAGCTTGCAGTATAAAAATCGAACTAAGCATGTTGGTCTAGTTCAAATCGGACATCATTACCATCTCATCCAAATTTACTTGTTCTCGTCATGATATAGCTGAAAATTGCTCATTTGGCATTAAAGAACAATCACTCGCTCACTTTTTATATGATACGGGTTTCCGTTTATCTAAGTTACACCGGTGGCGTTTAAAATAACTAAGATAAACCTATTCAAAATTATCCCTTATAAGTGATTATTATGACCATAAATTACTTCTATGCATGTGAGAATATCAAAAATATGAGACAAAATAAATACAAAAGGAACAACCCTTTCTGGGGAATGGGAGGGCGTGGGGTTTACAGGACCAACCCTTTCATTTCTGGGGAATGGGAGGGTGTGGGGTTTACAAAGAATGAATTTCGAGAGAAAAAAAACATTCCATGGTCAGATATAAACTGAAAAAGGAATTACGATTTCCGTCTAAAAGCTATGGTCGGTTCGTCTTTACCTTCAGTTGTTTGTAGGAGGGATCATATCTTATTGTGTTTTTTGTGTATATGTTTGTGTATAGTGATATGTCTAACATTTTGTCCTCTCAGATGTTTTTACGTTCTGAGTTCCGTTATGGTGTCCGCTACGATTTCCGCATACAAACTATGTTCGGTTCGTCTTTACCTTCAGTGGTTTGTAGGATGGCTCATATCTTGGTGTCCAACATATACTGACTATGCAAGTACAATGACGGGTGTTTTATTAGTGGCGGGAACTGTTTGCCCTCCTCTGACACATGGGTTCACCCCCAGTTTTTTGGTGGGGTCCGTGTTGCTCATGTTTTTAGTTTTCTGTGTTGTGTTTTTATTTCGTTTGTCTTCGTCCATTCTTTGTTGTCCCTTCGGTTTTCAACCGCATCGGTGGTGTACTGGTAGCGTGCTCTCCTCGAGTGTGGTAGGTCGTGGGTTCGAGCCCCGATCGGGTCAAATCAAAGACTATAAAATTGGTATTTGTTGCTTCTCCGCTCAGCACGTAGCATTAAGGAAAAAGAGCAGACTGATTGGCTCGGAATCAGGATAATATGTCCGAGAGGGGCGACATGTTTATCCGCGGACTGTTGTTTCAGTGAACTATCTGAATTCATAGCTCGCGTATCTGATGCAATTTCTGAATCTGTCGTAGACATTTCTTTAGTAATCTGGATACCTTTAATTGAATCACTTCTTCGATTATTTTTAGAAAACTTTTTCCGTTGTTTGTAAATTTTTTTCACTACCATAGCGTACAGTACACAAATTGTGATAATACCAGACACGCAGGTCAGCATAAAAACAGCATTGTAAATCGCCAATCCATTTGATCCAACGTAATCATCCTCATATTTGCAAGATGTACCATTGACGTTGAATCCGATGGGCGTTACCTTTGTTGGACCATAAAATACAATCGCCGGGAAACCCAACAGAAAAGACAAAGCAATTGAAATTATCACAAAATTTCTTCTCCAAGGTGGTGTCATCTGTCTTCCGAACGGTCGACATACCAACAAATACCGCTGTATTGCAATTATCAATAAAACGAAGGCAGACGTCAATGTAGTCACGTGACAAGCAACCCGCAAAAGTTTGCAAAATATTGGACTCGTAAACGTTATCTGCATTGTATCCAGAACAATAGTAAACACACAATTGACGACGCATGCTACATTGTCTATGATTGCTAAGACAAGAATGAAATACTTATTATTGATGTTGCTCTTGGTAGCGAAAGCGTAGACATAGATTACAAACGAATTACCCACAATTCCAAGCAGCAAGTACACAATCGTTATAATTATGTTTGGAATAGCGTTCAATGTCAATAAATAGTTAACGTATTCCACGGAGTTTTCGTCCTCTAAATTTTTTGAATTCATGATTCTAAGTCTTTTCTGCTCTTTAGATAAATGCAAGATATCACTTCTTAAAATATTCCATCCAAAGCTTCTAACAAACTTCGATTTGATAATATTTTTTGTATTTAAAATATCACTGTTAATAAGTTATCAATACAATATGTGGACACAAACTGTTTTGGCAGTATGCCTTTTCTTTATTTTGTACCATTTGATAACAAATCCTACAGACAAGGACATTTTTATTTTAAGCGTTCTTTATAAGCATATCGTGAAATGATGAGTAGTTCCAATTGTTTGTTTTTTATTGATTATTTCCTATAATATAAACAATTGATTTGTAGCCAAAAAACAACAATAAACTTAATCCATGATTATTCGAAATAACTCTTTAAAAATTTCATATTACAATTATTAGTGTTTTCCGTACTTAAATTTAGCCCTGACACAACATCATGCCTCCCTTTTCCAGCACCATGTTGCCCTGGCAATGGAAATGTATATATATATGCCTTTGTTCACTTTGTTAAATTGTAATATTATTTCACTTTTAAGGTCATTCTAACATTACTATTGTAGTAAATTAACAGCTTGGAGTCAAACTTAATTGTCTTAGCTTTGATAAGGGGCCGTCATGTTCGTGATCCCATGGTAGTTGATTTACAACTACCTGTGCAATCAATGTCTATCACTTCTAAAGTTGTGCACTCGAATTCAAGATACAACATTATGTGACAAAGTTTGTCAGTGACTTGCGACAGGTCGGTGGTTTTCTCCGGGTACTCCGGTTTCCTGCCGCACCAATAAAACTGACAGCCACGACATAGCTGAAATATTGTTGAAAGTGGTGTTAAACACCATTAACCAAGCCAAACCTAAACCAACTTTGATAATAACTGTCAATTAATTAAAAATGCCTTCAGGTCATTATTGAGGTCGATCTCTTAATTTGCATATTAATTGATGCATAAGTGGCCTTCACAAGTACCATCGTTTTCTGTATTTCTGGGGGGAAACACTGCATGGTACAAATGGAAATGCAATGGTTTTGAGGTCAAGTTATATTGGTTAATTTATGAATCAAATACATCCCACCCCACGAGGACGAGACTGAAAAGAGTACATCGTGGCTATAAAAGGCTAGCAAGCTCCTTGGGTGATGGTTAACATAGTCCTGGTTTGAAATTAGTCTAGGCGGAATAAATTTACTATTAAAATAAATCCATGGACGATGTTTGTTAGGTAAGAATATCCATTGGACTATTTCAACTGGGAAAATTAATCCAAATTCCCTTTAAACTATGAAAATGTGTAATCTTGGATTTATTATTGTTTTATATATCTCTCTCTATCAGTAGTTATCATATTATCCTTCCAGGTGCCGTCGATTCGTGGTCGTTATCGTATGGTAGTTGGATTTACAACTACCTGTGCAGACAGTGCCTATCACCACTAAAGGTGTGAGTTCGAGCCCTTCTCATAGCAAAGTGTACTCGATACAACATTATGTGATAAAGGTTGTCAGTGACTTGTGACAGGTCGGTACTCCGGCCTCCTCCACCAATAAACTGACCACCACGATATAGCTGAAATATTGTTGAAAGCGTCGTTAAACACCATAACCCCTCATTTTCTTTCCTTAACAAGATTAACTTTTTCCCGCTGGCATAAAGAATGCCACGATTCTATCACATAAAATGCAACTTCTGCAAGTCTTTTCAAATCAACAACGTGGTCTTTTGTGCCCGTTGCTAGGACAATTTTCCTTCTCTACATGTAAAAGTGACCAGTAGTTCACAGACGTGAAGAAGATTCTTCAGAATTTGTCCGATGAATAGAAATCGCATATATTAACAACATCGACAAACAAATGATGATTATAAACAAAAAGCAGCTTGAGTTTCAAGAGTAAGAATTTTCACACCTATTGTGATGTTTTGAATGGTGAAGAAATTAACGACCATGACCATCTGACTTATTAAATACGGAAGGACTGCTCACTGTATGTAATCTGATACATCGAATATCGGCCTTTCTTCCCATTATCACATATTGGTTGTTTTGCTTTGTTTCTCATACAGTTGTGATGGAGCTCGGAGTTAATGAAGGAAAGCTCGACTTCATCCCCTAGATGTAATGGTCTATTAGTTTTTCCAAAGAGATCTAACTGAGTTCTTTTTATTCATGAAGGTTCTTACCATGCTAATTTGACATTTTACCAAATAGCTTAATCTATAGAACAGTTCACAATTCTATAACAACACGATTTGATCTCAAGAACAACTAATCTGTTCCTCAAATTCCTGCAGGAAATTTAAAAAAAACATAAAAATCGACATTTTACTAAATAATCAACATTTTAGGCGTTGTGCCTATTTCGACTCCCTTATATCTTGAAAACGGTGAGAGCAATAAAACAATATGTTGTCATAATGCATAAAGATACTATTATGCAGTATATAGACAAACATCACAAAAATTGGTTGGGAAAAAGGTCATTTTGGCACCTTGGAGTTTTTTGTGTCTGAGATAGATCTCTGACAAAAACAAATTTGTAGAGGACCACCCAATAAACATTGCCACAATTAAGTTTCAATTGACCCAGTAGTTTCATAGAAGATAATTAAAATGTAATGGTTTACAGACGACTGTCGCAGAGTGATGATAATACCTCAAGGGACACTTTACTCCCGGTGAAATAAAATAAAACTTCATCTAAAAATGACCGGAAACGATATGATTCTTTACACCTTTTTTGTAACTTGATAGAATTCTAATCTCAAATTATATTTATTAACAAAACAACAAACAGCTATATTAATCGAGCATATCATATTAGTCTGATACTGGTGACCCCTCGGTTTTTTTTTTGTTGTTACAGGGGTCAGATAACGACTGAATACAATATGGTGTTTAGTGGTGTTCGTGTTACTCGATCTTTAGTTTTATATGTAATGTTTTGTAGATCGTTGTTTGTCCTTTTGTCCTTTTGTCCTTTTTCGTTTTGGTCATTGTGTTGGCTGTCTTGTTTGTTTTTCGGATTCTGATTACCCCTTTGTTATCTTCAAAGTCTTCATCCTCATATGTCGATGATTTTAAGCATTTCCATGAACCAACTACTTACTTAGATGAGGAATATCAGGTCTGTTGCCATTGCATCTAAGAATATGAATCGGGCCAGTTAAAATATTGTCCAATGAAATTCGTTGAAAATTTAAAACCAATATGTACCAAAATTAAGATAGAGAAGAATAGTAGTTGTCCACCATTCACACACATGTTCTCCTCATGAATATAACTGAAAAACGTCTGACTTGATGCTAATCAACAATCAATCAATTGATATAGAGAATAACGATATGATTAGATAGAACTGTACAATTCAGCTTGACTACCCACTTTATTTACATTGTATATCGATGGAGTGATAAAGTTTGTCTATGACAGGCAACAGTTCTATGGTTTTCTCTACCAATAAAACAGACCGCGACGAGTGGTGTTAAACGCCATAACCCTAACCCCCCTATTGGGCCTATATCCAGGGAGAAATAATAAATTAATTTAGTTGTAAAGAATAACAAGATTCCATCTAAACAAAGAAAAACACGAATGCCGATTACCAAAGATGGCAATGAAAACATAAGTCAATAATACAAGGTCATTGCCTCCTAGATGACAGTATGTCTTGAGGTCATAAAACATTTGAATCAGATTCTATCTAGTAGATACAGTTATCATCTGATGATTTTGTGACCTTATGACTAATAGATGGTTTGGTTTCCATAATTGGATAGAGTAGTTACTTTTTACCTTGTAGCGCTATGAAAGAGCACTCTAAATAAGATGTTCCTGTTTTCCGTTGACATGCAAAAAGAATATCATTCCCAGTTGTCGGTAACCAACGATACGATATTTTCCACTCATCACCCATTGCAAAATTCAAGTAATGAGATATACTGTTCTATCTGGCTAGTTGATATAGCATACATTGGCGATAAATAAACGTTAGAGAATACCGAAGGTGCAATCAAAAAAGAACAATCCAGAGTAAATGGCAAGACAGGGAACACAAGACGAGGACAAACAAAACAAAGACACAAAATAATATGTGTTGGACACCACTATGCGCAAACAAACACATATAACGTAAGTAAGAAATGGGCCCTCCTACAAACAACTGGAGGTAAAGACAAGGCGAACAAAGTTTGTATGTGGAAATCGTGACGGACATCACAACACGGAATTCAGAACGCTAAGACACATAATAGGGGAACACAAAAAACTAAAAAGATGAGCAACACTGACCCAACCACAAAACTGGGGGTGAATTCAGGTGTTCGTGTCTCCAAAATGATTCATTAATAACCCACTCGTATTGCGAACCGTTTATCTCCTCTTATCTTTTTCTTTATTCTTTTCTTTTTAAAAACTGTGATTTAATTGGCTGTAAATCAGTTCGTTTGAACTAAGAATAAATGTCTCTAAAATGACTCGTGAATAATTACGTCAACAATTCCAAAAATCTCAACAAAACATACAATCACCTCTCATCTCAACAAAACATACAATCGCCTTTCATCTCAACAAAACATACAATCACCTCTCATCTCAACAAAACATACAATCACCTCTCATCTCAACAAAACATACAATCACCTCTCATCTCCACAAAGCATGCAATCACCTCTCATCTCAACAAAACATACAATCACCTCTCATCTCAACGAAACATACAATCACCTCTGATCGCAACAAAACATACAATCACCTCTGATCTCAACAAAATATACAATCACCTCTCATCTCAACCAAGCATACAATCACCTCTCATCTCAACAAAACATACAATCACCTCTGACCTCAACAAATCATACAATCACCTCTGATCTCAACAAAACATACAATCACCTCTCATCTCAACAAAACATACAATCACCTCTCATCTCAACAAAACATACAATCACCTCTCATCTCAACAAAACATACAATCACCTCTCATCTCAACAAAACATACAATCACCTCTCATTTCAACAAAGCATACAATCACCGCTCATCTCAACAAAACATACAATCACCTCTCATCTCAACAAAACATACAATCACCTCTCATCTCAACAAAACATACAATCACCTCTCATCTCAACAAATTTAAAACATACAATCACCTCTTATCTCAACAAAACATACAATCACCTCTCATCTCAACAAAACATACAATCACCTCTCATCTCAATAAAACATACAATCACCTCTCATCTCAACAACACATACAATCACCTCTCATCTCAACAAAACATACAATCACTTCTGATCTCAACAAAACATAAAATCACCTCTGATCTCAACAAAACATACAATCACCTCTGATCTCAACAAAACATACAATCACCTCTGATCTCAACAAAATATACAATCACCTCTGATCTCAACAAAACATACAATCACCTCTGACCTCAACAAAACATACAATCACCTCTGATCTCAACATAACATACAATCATCTCTCATCTCAACAAAACATACAATCACCTCTCATCTCAACAAAACATACAATCACCTCTCATCTCAACAAAACATACAATCACCTCTCATCTCAACAAAACATACAATCACCTCTCATCTCAACAAAACATACAATCACCTCTCATCTCAACAAAACATACAATCACCTCTCATCTCAGCAAATCATACAATCACCTCTCATTTCAACAAAGCATACAATCACCGCTCATCTCAACAAAACATACAATCACCTCTCATCTCAACAAAACATACAATCACCTCTCATCTCAACAAAACATACAATCACCTCTCATCTCAACAAAACATACAATCACCTCTCATCTCAACAAAACATACAATCACCTCTCATCTCAACAAAACATACAATCACCTCTCATCTCAACAAAACATACAATCACCTCTCATCTCAACAAAACATACAATCACCTCTCATCTCAACAAAACATACAATCACCTCTCATCTCAACAAAGCATACAATTACCTCTCATCTCAACAAAACATAATCACCCCTAATCTCAACAAAGCATACAATCACCTCTCATCTCAACAAAACATACAATCACCTCTCATCTCAACAAAACATACAACCACCTCTCATCTCAACAAAACATACAATCACCTCTCATCTCAACAAAACATACAATCACCTCTCATCTCAACAAAGCATACAATCACCTCTCATCTTAACAAAACATACAATCACCTCTCATCTCAAATCATTGAACATAGATAAACCACTACATATGATGTTGGGAATCCATGTCCTAGATGGGAATAGGCACAACGATATGGTAGGGTTATATCGGCTTATGGGATCCCATCCCTTCCCCTTTAACATTAAAATAATAGTATTTCAGTTATATTCATCGCTCTGAATGACAACCGTTTGTTTGTAGTAGCCTGTGTGGTCCGTTGCAAAGTAAATTTCCCGTACTGTCAAATATCCCCTTATTTCCTGTAGCAATCACTTTTTTGTCCATATGTTAAGTGGCATCTTTATACCTACTAGAATTTGTGTTTATAAACTTGCTTGAATAAGCCAATTAATGGATTCCCAGTGCTCATTCTTGAATATTCTGATTGCCATCAGTAAAACGAACAATAAACAAACTTAAATATGTCTTAAATCACACCACTAAAGACTGTGATCATTGGTGTGTATATGTGTGTGTTTGTGTCTTAAATCACATGACTTAAAGACTGTGATCATTGGTGTGTATATGTGTGTGTTTGTGTCTTAAATCACATGACTTAAAGACTGTGATTATTGGTGTGTATATGTGTGTGTTTGTGTCTTAAATCACATGACTTAAAGACTGTGATCATTGGTGTGTATATGTGTGTGTTTGTGTTGTAAATCTAACAAATATATACCTTGAACATTACGTTTTGTAATTACAAGTTCATTCAGAGAGTCCACTTTGGTATGTTATAATTTACTCATATTTGTTTTGTAGGTGGTTCATATTTTGTTTATTATGAAAAGGAAATATTAAAAATGATGGTCAACAATTCCACCAATATCAACAAAACGAACAATCATTTTCGTGTTTATTTACGTATACATGATTTCCATTTTAGATGATGTTTGTGTCGATTAACAGTAACACGATGAAAACCACGGGTGGAGCAGGAAGTGCCTATCCTTCCGGAGCACCTGTGTAGTATTTTGTGGATCATTGTTTGTCCTTTTGTCCTTTTTCCTTTTGATATTGTACATATTTTCTCTCCTTTTTCCATTTATGACTTCTAACTACCTCTTTGGTATCTTCAAACTTTTCTTATCAAAAATGTACCAAATAAATAATTGACACATGATCACTCTTTATATATAATGCTTACAAAAGTCAAAAGTCATTTTCCTAACAAAATATTCTTCAGACGATTTCTGAACTCGTTATCAAAAAGTCCATATATAAAAGGATTTGCAATGTTATTAAATATATATGATGTACGCAAGAATCGATAGAGTGCCATGTTTGTGCCGAAAGTTTTTGCCACGAAATCGTTGTCTTTCTCTTCCAACAATTCCAAAGTCAGACCTGGCATAAAGGAAATAATACAGACAATAGTTATTGCTATAAACATTAAAGAGAAACGGTGATATTTCAACGATTCTTTTGCCTTCTTCTTGTTTGACCGAATCGTTAATTTTGAATCTGTCGTGGACGTTTCTTTAGTAATCTGGATACTTTTATTTTAATCACTTCTTGGATTGTTTTTAGTAAACATTTTCCGTTGTTTGTAAATTTTTTTTGCTACCATAGCGTACAGTACACAAATTGTGATAATAAAAGAAACGCAGGTCAACATCATAAAAACAGCATGGTAATTCGCCAATCCGTTTGATCCAACGTAATGATCCTCATAATTGCAAGCTGTACCATTGACGTTGAATCCGATGGGCGATACCTTTGTTGGACCATAAAATACAATCGCCGGGAAATTCGATAGAAAAGACAAAACAATTGAAATTATCACAAAATTTCTTCTCCAAGGCGGTGTCATCTGTCTTCCGAACGGTCGACATACCAACAAATACCGCTGTATTGCAATTATCCATAAAACGAAAATAGACGTCCGTATAGTCACGTGACAAGTAAACTGCTAAAGTTTGCACAATATTGGACTCGTAAACGTTATCTGCATTGTATCCAGAACAATAGCAATCACACAGTTGACGACGCATGCTATATTGTCTATGATTGCTAAGACAAGAATGAAATATTTATTATTAATGTTGCTCTTGGTAGCGAAAGCGTAGACATAAATTACAAACGAATTACCCACAATTCCAAGCAACAAGTACACAATCGTTATAATTATGTTTGGAATAGCGTTCAATGTCAATAAATAGTTAACGTATTCCACGGAGTTTTCGTCTTCTAAATATGTTGAATTCATGATTCTAAGTGTTTTCTGCTCTTTAGATAAATGCAAGATATCACCTCTTAAAATATTCCATCCAAAGTTTCTAACAAACTTCGACTTAATAATATTGTTTGTATTTAAAATATCACTGTTAATAAGTTATCAATACAATATGTGGACACAAACTGTTTTGGCAGTATGCCTTTTCTTTATCTTGTACTATTTGATAACAAATCCCACAGACAAGGACATTTTTATTTTAAGCGTTCTTTATAAGCATATCGTGAAATGATGAGTAGCTCCAATTGTTTGTTTTTTATTGATTATTTCCTATAATATAAACAATTGATTTGTAACCAAAAAACAACAATAAACTTAATCCATGATTATTCGAAAAAAACTCTTTAAAAATTTCATATTACAATTATTAGTGTGTTCCGTCCTCAAATTTAACCCTGACACAAAAGCATGCCTCCTTTTTCCAGCACCATGTTGCCCTGGCAATGGAAATGTATATATATATATATATATATGTGTGCCTTTGTCCACTTTGTCCACTTTGTTAAATTATAATATTATTTCACTTTTGAGGTCATTCTAACATTACTATTGTAGTAAAATAACAGCTTTGGAGTCAAACTAAATTGTGTTAATTTTGATAAGGGGCCGTCATGTTCGTGATCGCATGGTAGTTGAATTACAACTACCTGTGCAATCAATGTCTATCACTTCTAAAGTTGTGCACTCGAATTCTAGATACAACATTATGTAATAACGTTTGTCAGTGACTTGCGACAGGTCGGTGGTTTTCTCCGGGTGCTCCGGTTTCCTGCACCAATAAAACTGACAGCCATGACATAGCTGAAATATTGTGGAAAGTGGTGTTAAACACTATTAACCAAGCCAAACCTAAACCAACTTTGATAATAGCTGTCAACTAATTAAAAATGCCATCAGGTCATTATTGAGGTCGATCTCTTAATTTACATATTAATTGATGCATAAGTGGCCTTCACACGTACCATCGTTTTCTGTATTTCTAGTGGGAATCACTGCATGGTACAAATGGAAATGCAATGGTTTTGAGGTCAAGTTATATTGGTTAATTAATGAATCAAATACACCCCACCGCACGAGGACGAGATTGAAATGAGTACATCGTGGCTATAAAAGGCTAGCAAGCTCCTTGGGTGATGGTTAACATAGTCCTGGTTTGAAATTAGTCTAGGCGGAATAAAGTTACTATTAAAATAAATCCATGGACGATGTTTGTTAGGTAAAAATATCCATTGGACTATTTCAACTGGGAAAATTAGTGCAAATTCCCTTTAAACTATGAAAATGTGTAATCTTGGATTTATTATTGTTTTTGATATATTGCTCTATCCGTATTTATCTTATTATCCTTCAAGGTACCGCCGACTCGTGGTCGTGATCGTATGGTAGTTGGATTTATTACTACCTGTGCAACCAGTGCCTATCACCACTAAAGTTGTGAGTTCGAGCCCTTCTCATAGCGAAGTGTATTCGATACAACATTATGTGATAAAGGTTGTCAGTGACTTGTGACAGGTCGGTACTCCGGCCTCCTCCACCAATAAACTGACCACCACGATATAACTGAACATTTTTGAAAGCGTCGTTAAACACCATAACCCCCTCATTTTCCTTCCTTAACAAGAATCGCATTTTACCGCATGCATAAAGAATGCCACCATTCTGTCACATAAAATGCAACTTCTGCAAGTCTTTTCAAATCAACAACGTGGTTTTTTGTGCCCGGTGCTAGGACAATTTTCCTTCTCTACATGTAAAGGTGACCAGTAGTTCACAGACGTGAAGAAGATTCTTCAGAATTTGTCCGATGAATAGAAATCGCATATATTAACAACATCGACAAACAAATGATGATGATAAACGAGGACAAAAAGCAGCTTGAGTTTCAAGAGTAGGAATTTTCACACCTATTGTGATGTTTTGAATGGTGAAGAAATTAACGACCATGACCATCTGACTTATTAAATACGGAAGGACTGCTCACTGTATGTAATCTGATACATCGAATATCGGCCTTTCTTCCCATTATCACATATTGGTTGTTTTGCTTTGTTTCTCATACAGTGGTGATGGAGCTCGGAGTTAATGAAGGAAAGCTCGACTTCATCCCCTAGATGTAATCGTCTATTAGTTTTTCCAAAGAGCTCTAACTGAGTTCTTGTTATTCATGAAGGTTCTTACCATGCTAATTTGACATTTTACCAAATAGCTTAATCTATAGAACAACTAATCTGTTCCTCAAACTCCTGCAGGAAATTTAAAACAAATATAAAAATCGACATTTTACTAAATAATCAACATTTTAGGCGTTGTGCCTATTTCGACTCCCTTATATCTTGAAAACGGTGAGAGCAATAAAACAATATGTTGCCATAATGCATAAAGATAATGTTATGCAGTATATAGACAAACATCACTAACATTGGTTGGGAAAAAAGTCATTTTGGCATCTTGGAGTTTTTTGTGTCTGAGATAGATCTCTGACAAAAACAAAATGTGTAGAGGACCACCCAATAAACATTGCCACAATTAAGTTTCAATTGACCCAGTAGTTTCATAGAAGATAATTAAAATGTAATGGTTTACAGACGACTGTCGCAGAGTGATGATAATACCTCAAGTGACACTTTACTCCCGGTGAAATAAAATAAAATCTTGATCTAAAAATGACCGGAAACGATATGATTCTTTACACCTTTTTTGTAACTTGATAGAATTCTAATTTCAAATTATATTTATTAACAAAACAACAAACAGCTATATTAATCGAGCATATCATATTAGTCTGATACTGGTGACCCCTCGGATTTGTTGTTGTTGTTACAGGGGTCAGATAACGACTGAATACAATACAGTGTTTAGTGGTGTTCGTGTTACTCGATCTTTAGTTTTATATGTAATGTTTGGTAGATCGTTGTTTGTCCTTTTGTCCTTTTTCTTTTTCGTCATTGTGTTGTCTGTCTTATTTGGTATTCAGATTCTGATTACCCCTTTGTTATCTTCAAAGTCTTCATCCTCATATGTCGATGTTTTAAGCATTTCCATGAACCACCTACTAACTTAGATGAGGAATATCAGGTCTGCTGGCATTGTATCTAAGAATATGTATCGGACCAGTTAAAATATTGTCCAGTGAAATTGGTTGAAAATTTAAACCAATATGTACCAAAATTAAGATAGAGAAGAATAGTAGTTGTACACCAATCACACACATGTTCTCCTCATGAATATAACTGAAAAACGTCTGACTTGATGCTAATCAACAATCAATCAATTGATATAGAGAATAACGATATGATTAAATAGAACTGTACAATTCAGCTTGACTACCCACTTTATTTACATTGTATATCGATGGAGTGATAAAGTTTGTCTATGACAGGCAACAGTTCTATGGTTTTCTCTACCAATAAAACAGATCGCGACGAGTGGTGTTAAACGCCATAACCCTAACCCTCCTATTGGGCCTATATCCAGGGAGAAATAATAGATTAATTTAGTTGTAAAGAATAACAAGATTCCATCTAAACAAAGAAAAACACGAATGCCGATTACCAAAGATGGCAATGAAAACATAAGTCAATAATACAAGGTCATTGCCTCCTAGATGACAGTATGTCTTGAGGTCATAAAACATTTGAATCAGAACGGTCTATCTAGTAGATACAGTTCTCACTTGATGATTTTGTGACCTTATGGCTAATAGACGGTTTGGTTTCCATAATTGGATAGAGTAGTAACGTTTTACCTTGTAGCGCTATGAAAGAGCACTCTAAATAAGATGTTCCTGTTGTCCGTTGACATGCAAACAGAATATCATTCTCCGTTGTCGGTAACCAACGATACGATATTTTCCACTCACCACCCATTGGTAAATTCAATTTATGAGAGATACTGTTCTATCTGACTAGTTGATATAGCATACATTGGCGATAAATAAACGTTAGAGAATACCGAAGGGCAATCAAAAATGAACAATCCAGAGAAAATGGCAAGACAGGGAACACAAGACGAGGACAAACAAAACAAAGACACAAAATAATGTGTTGGTCACCACTATACATAAGCAAACACAAATAACGTAAGTAAGACATGGGCCCTCCTACAGACAACTGGAGGTAAAGACAAAGCGAACAATGTTTGTATGCGGAATTCGGAACGGACATCACAACATGGAACTCAGAACGTAAAGACACATAATAGAGGAACACAAAACACCAAAATGAGGAGCAGCACGGACCCCACCAAAAACCTGGGTGTGAACTCAGGTGCTCGTGTCTCCAAAATGATTCATTAATAACCCACTGGTATTGCGAACCGTTTATCTTCTCTTATCTGTTTTCATCTTATCTTTTTCTTTATTCTTTTCTTTTTAAAAACTGATTTAATTGGCTGTAAATCAGTTCGTTTGAACTAAGAATAAAATGTCTCAAAAAATGACTCATGAATAATTACGGTCAACAATTCATTCCAACAATCTCAACAATCACCTCTCATCTCAAATCATTGAACATAGATAAACCACAACATATGATGTTGGGAATCCATGTCCTAGATGGAAACAGGCACAACGATATGGCAGGGTTAAATCAGTTAATGTGATCCCATCCCTTCCCCTTTAACATTAAAATAATAGTATTTCAGTTATATTCATCGCTCTGAATGACAACCGTTTGTTTGTAGTAACCTGTGTTGTCCGTTGCAAAGTTAATTTCCCATACTGTCAAATATCCCCTTATTTCCTGTAGCAATCCCGTTGTTGTCCATATATTAAGTGGCATCTTTATACCTACTAGAATTTTTGTTAATAAACTTGCTTGAATAAGCCAAAAAATGGATTCCCAGTGCTCATTCTTGAATATTCTGATTGCCTTCAGTAAAACGAACGATAATCAAACTTACGTATGTCTTAAATCACATGACTTAAAAACTGTGATCCTTGGTGTGTATATGTGTGTGTGTTTGTGTTGTAAATCTAGCAACTACATGTATATACCTTGGGAATTACGTTTTGTAATTACAAGACCATTCAGAGAGTCCACTCTGGTATGTTATAATTTACTCATATTTATTTTGTAAGTGGTTCATATTTTGTTTATTATGAAAAGGAAATATTAAAAATGATGGTCAACAATTCCACCAATATCAACAAAATGAACAATCATTTTCGTGTTTATCTACGTATACATGATTTCCATTTTAGATGATGTGTGTGTCGATTAACAGTAACACGAAGAAATCCACGGGTGGAGCAGGAAGTTCTTATCCTTCCGGAGCACCTGTGTAGTATTTTGTGGATCATTGTTTGCCTTTTTGTTCTTTTTCTTTTTGACATTGTACATATTGTCTCTCCTTCTTCCATTTATGACTTCTTACTACCTCTTTGGTATCTTCAAACTTTTCTTTTCAAAAATGTACTAAATAAATAATTAACGAATGATCACTCTTTATATATATTGCTTAAAAAAGTAAAAAGTCATTTTCCTAACAAAATATTCTTCAGACGATTTCTGAACTCGTTATCGAAAAGTCCATATATAAAAGGATTTGCAATGTTATTAAGTATATAGGATGTATACAAGAATCGATACAGTGGCATGTTTGTGCCGAAAGCTTTTGCCACGAAATCTTTGTCTTCCACTTCCAAGAATTCCAATGTCCGAAGTGGCATAAAGGAAATCATACAGACAATAGTTATTGTTATAAACATTAAAGAGAAACGGTGATATTTCAACGATTCTTTTGCTTTCTTCTTGTTTGACCGAATCTTTAACTTTGCAAATGAGGACAAGGATGTCTTTCGTTTTAAACTTCTGTCCAAACTATGAGAATCTGAATTCGTAGGTCGCGTATCTGATGCAATTTCTGAATCTGTCGTAGACATTTCTTTAGTAATCTGGATACCTTTAATTGAATCACTTCTTCGATTATTTTTAGAAAACTTTTTCCGTTGTTTGTAAATTTTGTTCACTACCATAGCGTACAGTACACAAATTGTGATAATACCAGACACGCAGGTCAGCATAAAAACAGCATTGTAAATCGCCAATCCATTTGATCCAACGTAATCATCCTCATATTTGCAAGCTGTACCATTGACGTTGAATCCGATGGGCGATACCTTTGTTGGACCATAAAATACAATCGCCGGGAAACCCAACAGAAAAGACAAAGCAATTGAAATTATCACAAAATTTCTTCTCCAAGGTGGTGTCATCTGTCTTCCGAACGGTCGACATACCAACAAATACCGCTGTATTGCAATTATCAATAAAACGAAGGCAGACGTCAATGCAGTCACGTGACAAGCAACCCGCAAAAGTTTGCAAAATATTGGACTCGTAAACGTTAGCTGCATTGTATCCAGAACAATAGTAAACACACAGTTGACGACGCATGCTATATTGTCTATGATTGCTAAGACAAGAATGAAATACTTATTATTGATGTTGCTCTTGGTAGCGAAAGCGTAGACATAGATTACAAACGAATTACCCACAATTCCAAGCAAGAAGTACACAATCGTTATAATTATGTTTGGAATAGCGTCCAATGTCAATAAATAGTTAACGTATTCCACGGATTTTTCCTCGAAATATGTTGAATTCATGATTCTAAGTCTTTTCTGCTCTTTAGATAAATGCAAGATATCACTTCTTAAAATATTTCATCCAAAAGCTTCTAACAAACTTCGATTTGATAATATTTTTTGTATTTAAAATATCACTGTTAATAAGTTATCAATACAATATGTGGACACAAAATGTTTTGGCAGTATGTCTTTTCTTTATTTTGTACTATTTGATAACAAATCCTACAGACAAGGAAATTTTTATTTTAAGCGATCTTTATCATATCGGAAAATGATGATTAGTTTCAATTGTTTGTATTTAAGTGATTATTTCCTATAATATAAACAATTGATTTGTAACCAAAAACAACAATAAACTTAATCCATGATTATTCGAAAAAAAACTCTTTAGAAATTTCATATTACATATTTCACTCATATAAGGATCACCTGCTAATCAAAGATGGGTTATTTATTAAACTCAAACGTTTTCTTTAGAAGTGATAGGTTTTAGACACATATGGGATAACCAAGCAACTGTTTCAAAGCTTAGAACTTTGTCTGCAATAACTGATAAGCTTCAAAACAGATATTTTGATTTTTGGCACAAATTACTGTTCAATGATAATATAGTGATTGGGGGGTATAAGTTGAGAACATATCGTAAAATTAAAACAGATTTCAAAAGAGAACAATATCTTTATGCAGACGTTGATAAGAAAAGTCTTTCAAATTTTATAAAAATTCGTGTAAGTAATTGTAATTTAAATATTGAAAAAGGTCGAGTTTTTGATTGACAACATATTGTTATCTTTGGTGGACGTGTTTTTCAACAGACAGTCGGCATACCTATGGGTACAAACTGTGCTCCTCTTCTCGCCGACTTGTTCCTTTATTCGTATGAGGCAGATTGCATACAGGGATTTCTCAAGAAATACGAAAAGAAGCTAGTGCGATCCTTTAATTTCACGTTCCGCTATATACATGTAGATGATGTCCTTTCACTAAATAATTCTAGGTTTGGTGATTTCGTTGATCGCATCGATCCCATTGAGCTTGAAATAAAGGATACTACAGATACAGATAGGTTTGTCTCATACCTTTACATACACATCGAAATTGGCAGTGAGGGGCGGTTAAGAACGAAACTTTACGACAAAAGAGATGATTTCAATGTTCCCATTGTGAATGTTCCCATTGTGAACTTTCCATTCATATGTAGCAACATTCCAGCAGCACCTGCATATGGAATATATATCTCTCAGTTGATACGATATTCCAGTTCTTGTGGTTCCTATCAAGATTTCCTTGATATAGGGTGGTGCTAACAAGGAAGCTACTGAACCAATGGTTCCTCTTAGTTAAGTTGAAGTCATCGCTTCGAATGTCTTACGGTCGCCACCATGACCTGGTTGACCGCTATGGAATATCTGTGTCACAAATGACCACGGATATGTTCCACTTGTCGTAAGCACTTCCCGGCTCTTTCCTCATTCATCACTTATCACCGGATTTGTAACTAGATTAACACGAGGGTTGTCACTAGTGAAGCAGGAACTGCCTACCCTTCCGGGGCACCTGAGTTCACTCCCGGTTTTTAGTGGGGTTCGTGTTACTCGATCTTTAAGTTTTATATGTATGTTTTGTAGATCGTTGTTTGTCCTTTTGTACTTTTTCTTTTGGCCATTGTGTTGTCTGTTCTTCTTCGATATACGGATTCTGATTACCCCTTTGGTATCTTCAAACTCTTCTTGAGACAGATTAGTCAGTCTAAATACCCACTAGATTGACGAGTTCCGTCCACTGGCTCATACGCTACTCTCTTTCGTTCTATATAGAAGTGACAACACAGCTTGAGACAGATTAATCAGTCTAAAGACCGACCTTTGATCTAATATGATCCACTTGTTCTCATCATGAACATAGTTGAAATATTACCTTCTTGACATTAAGCAATACTCAGTTACCTGAATACCTGTCTGATAGCTTATCATGTTTCTTATAGTCTTATCATAACGATCATGTGGTCATGTTTATCAGTTCTGTAACACATATTTAGTTTATATCAAATACAACGCCATAATGGCAAAACGTACTTTTGTTTTACGAACCAGATACCTCATGAGGATCAAATATATCGTGTACTCTAACTTTGAGTGTTATACAGGGCCGCCGAGAGAATATTTGGGCTCTAGGGCAGAAGGAAACTTGGCCCCATCGTCCAATTCTCCAAATAATGATACTCAAAAAAAACTAAGTCCACCACGGTGTGTCATAAGCAAGGAATCAGTACAACAAAAATGAATTGATGAATTGTGATTTAGTTTTCTACTTGTTTGTCTGGACCCTTAATTATAACTCATGGGCCCCGGGGCGCCGCCCCGGCTGACCCCCCTCTCAGTGGGCCTGGTTTATGCCACTTATTTAGACACATGCTAACATAACCCGCCACCTTCTTGCACCAAAGAGGAACTCGTGTATTTATTATGCAACGTGTCTATAACTCTTAACTTTAGTTTTCTGTGTAGCATTTTTTAGATCATTGTTTGTCCTTTTGGCCATTACCCTTCAGTATCTTCAAACTGTTCTTGTCCTTTTGTCCTATTGCTTCTGGACATTGTGTTGTCTGTCCTTCTTTCAATTACGGCTTCTGATTACCCCTTCGGTATCTTCAAACTTTTCGTGTCCTTTTGTCCTCTTTCTTCTGGCCATTGTGTTGTCTGTCCTTCTTTGATTTACAGCTTCTGATTACCCCTTCGGTATCTTCAAATTGTTCGTGTCCTCTTGTCCTCTTTCTTCTGGTCATTGTGTTGTCTGTCCTTTTTTCAATTACGGCTTCTGATTACCCCTTCGGTATCTTCAATCTCTCCTTGACCTTTTGTCCTCTTTCTTCTGGCCATTGAGTTGTCTGCCCTTCTTTGATTTACGGTTTCTGATTACCTCTTTTGGTATCTTCAAACTGTTCTTGTCCTTTTGTGCTCTTTCTTCTGGCCATTGTGTTGTCTGTCCTTCTTTCAATTACGGCTTCTGATTACCCCTTGTGATTACCCCTTCGGTATCTTCAACTTTTCCTATTGTTATAATTTTAGCTTCCTCTAATGAACAACATTTAGTTAAGAGTGGTTGCTGGTTGTTTTTCCGGTAATATCTATCATATCCTCTATTTTTCTGACAATCGAACTGTTCGCCCATAGACCCATACCAATGTCAACTTCTTACCATCAATAATTGTCGTTTGTAAAGTTGATCTTGTCAGGACTATATTTAAAATACTGCTCATCTGACAAACAACAATGTATCAATCAATCAACAAATTCGCTGCCATTAAACTACCTTAGATATCAAGGTGGAGACTAAAAGTGACCAGAACAGACGTGGAGAAGATTCTTCAGAATTTGTTACACGAATAGAATTGGTAGCATTAGAAATCGCAGATATTAACAACATCGACAAACAAATGATGATGATAGACGAGGACAAAGAGCAGTTTGAGTTTCAAGAGTGAGAATTGTCACATCAGTGTTGATGATGTTTTGAATGGTGAAGAAATTCGTGACCATGACCATCTGACAGTTTAAATACGGAAGGGCAGCTCACTGCGTGCGAACTCATGTATCGCGGTTAATGAAGGAAAACTCGACTTCATCCCCTAGATGTAATGGTCTATTAGTTTTTCCAAGGAGATCTAACTGAGTTTTATTTTTATTCATGTAGGTTCTTACCAAGCTAATTTGACAACTTACCTAAATATCGTCATCTATAGAACAGTTCACAATTCTATAACAACACGATTTGATCTCAAGAACAACTAATCTGTTCCTCAAACTCCTGTAGGAAATTTTATAATAAATATAAAAAGCTTATCAAAATCGAACTTTTACTAAATAATCAACATTTTAGGCGTTGAGCCTATTTCGACCCCCTTATATCTTGAAAACGGTGAGAGCCATAAAAAAATATGTTGCTATAATGCATAAAGATAATTTTATGCAGTATGTAAAGACAAACATCACTAAAATTCGTTGGAGAAAAAAGTCATTTTGGCACCTTGGAGTTTTTTGTGTCTGGGGTAGATCTCTGATCGAGAACAAAAAACAAAATTTGTAGAGGACCATCCAATAAACATTGCCACAATTAAGTTTCAATTGACCCAGTAGTTACATAGAAGAGAATTAAAATGTAATGGCTTACAGACGACTGTCGCAGAGCGATGACAATACATCACATGAAACTTTACTCCCGGGAAGATATAATAAAACTTGATCTAAAAATGACCTGAAACGATATGATTCTTTACACCTTTTTGTCATTTGATAGAAAATTAACTCAAATTCTATTTATTAGCAAAAGCAACAAGCAGCTATATATATATATCGATCATATCATATTAGTCTGGTACTCGTGTAACCTCTCGGATTTTTGTTGCTAGAGGCAACGACTGAATCCATGTTTTAATGGTGGTCTCCATATTCGACAAGAAACTGCATCGCAGCAAAGGTAAAGATGCACATAACATCGTTTGAAGGAATAACTTACCTTGGAATTTGGTATTATTTAAACCAGACACATTTATTCATTTTAAAAACGTTCTCGGGTTCAAACTATGTTAATTTGGAGAAATGAAATGAAGCACTGAAGATGATATGTCGTGACAACCCACCCACCCCATCTCTATTCGTAATGAAACCAAAAGAATATGTTCACGAGTTATATTCTTCTTTTAAAATATCTTAAGGATGAAAACAAATGTGTCTGGTTTGAATGATGCCAAATTCCAATTTAAGTCACGCCTTCAATCGATGTTATGCATTTTTATGTTTCTTATCACCGCCATTAAAAACATAGATTCATCCGTTACCTGACCCCTCTAACAAAACAAATCCGATGGTCACAAGTACTAGACTAAGATGATATGAACGGTTAATATAGCTGTTTGTTCGTTGTTTTATTCCGTTACTTAATAGAATTTGAGTTAATTTTATCAAGTGACAAAAAAGGTGTAAATTAAAGAATTATATCTCTTCAGGTCATACTCTTGTATTGTTTGGGTTTTTTTTTCTCTCACCGGGAGCAAAGGGTATTGTGGGTTATTGTCCTCACTTTGCGACAGTCGTCCGTAAACTGTTACATTTGAATTCTACGGGGTCAATTGAAACTTATTTGGTAGAAATGTTTATTGGACGGCCCTCTAGAATTTTTGTGTTTTCACGGTTCAGAAATCTACCACGGACACAAAAGACTCCAAACGGCCAAAAAAGACTTTCTTCCCAATCAATTTTAGTTGGGTTTTTTTTCTTAATATACCACATAAAATTATCTTTATGCATTATGGATTGATGGCAACATATTTTTCTTGTCGTTTTAAAGATAAAAGGGGGTCGAAATGTGACCATCGCCCAAAATATTAAATATTTATTTTAAGTTAGATATTGATAAGCTTTGTTATATTCACTATAAAATTTCCTGTAGGATTTTGTGAAACAGATTAGTCCGGAAAAAAAGAGGGGAGGTAAAAGGGGTCTAAAGGGGATCAACACCCACAATGGTAACTTTTACAATTTTAAGTCAGATTTATATGTAGTTTTGCCATTGATTTCCTCAGAATAAATTCCTCTCTGATATACATGTATTCCAACAAATCTATTGTAGCTTTTACAGTTTGAGAGAAACTAGGGCATTAAAAAGTACCAACGCCAAAAAAAAAATTATTTTGTTATTTCAGTCCTGTTTTTAGATATTCAGTTTAACATAGAATACTATGTGAAAACGAGCCGAGCGTGAATAATAAGGTGAGCCTCTATTTCACAAACATAAGGTGCCGTTGTTGTCGCGTTCGTATGGTAGTTGAATTTATATCTTTCTATCCGCACTATGCATTCTACTTCCACTGTCAAAAGATACACTCTTTATATGAACCGCATCGGTGGTGTAATGGTTAGCGTGTTCACCTCGATTGCGGTAGATCGTGGTTCGAGCCCCGGTCAAGTCAAACCAAGGACTATAAAATTGATATTTGTTGTCTCTCCGCTAAGCACGTAGTCTTAAGGAGGAAGAGCAAAGACTGGTTGGCTCGGGATCAGAATAACAGTGAGCTTGCAGTATAAAAATCGAACTAAGCATGTTGGTCTAGTTCAAATCGGACATCATTACCATCTCATCCAAATTTACTTGTTCTCGTCATGATATAGCTGAAAATTGCTCATTTGGCGTTAAAGAACAATCACTCGCTCACTTTTTATATGATACGGGTTTCCGTTTATCTAAGTTACACCGGTGGCGTTTAAAATAACTAAGATAAACCTATTCAAAATTATCCCTTATAAGTGATTATTATGACCATAAATTACTTCTATGCATGTGAGAATATCAAAAATATGAGTCAAAATAAATACAAAAGGAACAACCCTTTCTGGGGAATGGGAGGGTGTGGGGTTTACAGGACCAACCCTTTCATTTCTGGGGAATGGGAGGGTGTGGGGTTTACAAAGAATGAATTTCGAGAGAAAAAAAACATTCCATGGTCAGATATAAACTGAAAAAGGAATTACGATTTCCGTCTAAAAGCTATGGTCGGTTCGTCTTTACCTTCAGTTGTTTGTAGGAGGGATCATATCTTATTGTGTTTTTTGTGTATATGTTTGTGTATAGTGATATGTCTAACATTTTGTCCTCTCAGATGTTTTTACGTTCTGAGTTCCGTTATGGTGTCCGCTACGATTTCCGCATACAAACTATGTTCGGTTCGTCTTTACCTTCAGTGGTTTGTAGGATGGCTCATATCTTGGTGTCCAACATATACTGACTATGCAAGTACAATGACGGGTGTTTTATTAGTGGCGGGAACTGTTTGCCCTCCTCTGACACATGGGTTCACCCCCAGTTTTTTGGTGGGGTCCGTGTTGCTCATGTTTTTAGTTTTCTGTGTTGTGTTTTTATTTCGTTTGTCTTCGTCCATTCTTTGTTGTCCCTTCGGTTTTCAACCGCATCGGTGGTGTACTGGTAGCGTGCTCTCCTCGAGTGTGGTAGGTCGTGGGTTCGAGCCCCGATCGGGTCAAATCAAAGACTATAAAATTGGTATGTGTTGCTTCTCCGCTCAGCACGTAGCATTAAGGAAAAAGAGCAGACTGATTGGCTCGGAATCAGGATAATATGTCCGAGAGGGGCGACATGTTTATCCGCGGACTGTTGTTTCAGTGAACTAACACTATAAAAATCCAACTAAGCGAGTTGGTCTAGTACAAAGCAGATTTCATAGAAATTAATTTGTTCTCGCCATGATATAGCTGAAAAAAATAGCCGAGTTGGCGTTAAACAACAATCACTCACTCGGCCCCTTCGGGTTTCTCCAACGTTCATGTATACCAGATTCTAGCAGAATTCGTGAGACAAAAAAAATACAAATGTCACATATATACATTTCAAGTAATGAGATAAATATATCCGATTTCCGAAAATGACGACAGTACACTTGAACTATATTAAGTACAACACACGTTTTCACCTTTCAACAGGATATAACAGTACATGGACGGCCCTCTAGAATTTTTGTGTTTTCACGGTTCAGAAATCTACCACGGACACAAAAGACTCCAAACGGCCAAAAAAGACTTTCTTCCCAATCAATTTTAGTTATTTTTTTTTCTTAATATACCACATAAAATTATCTTTATGCATTATGGATTGATGGCAACATATTTTTCTTGTCGTTTTAAAGATAAAAGGGGGTCGAAATGTGACCATCGCCCAAAATATTAAATATTTATTTTAAGTTAGATATTGATAAGCTTTGTTATATTCACTATAAAATTTCCTGTAGGAGTTTGTGAAACAGATTAGTCCGGAAAAAAAGAGGGGAGGTAAAAGAGGGGGAGGTAAAAGGGGTCTAAAGGGGGTCAACACTCAAAATGGTAACTTTTTCAATTTTAAGTCAGATTTATATGTAGTTTTGCCATTGATTTCCTCAGAATAAATTCCTCTCTGATATACATGTATTCCAACAAATCTATTGTAGCTTTTACAGTTTGAGAGAAACTAGGGCATTAAAAAGTACCAACGCCAAAAAAAAAATTATTTTGTTATTTCAGTCCTGTTTTTAGATATTCAGTTTAACATAGAATACTATGTGAAAACGGGCCGAGCGTGAATAATAAAGTGAGCCTCTATTTCACAAACATAAGGTGCCGTTGTTGTCGCGTTCGTATGGTAGTTGAATTTATATCTTTCTATCCGCACTATGCATTCTACTTCCACTGTCAAAAGATACACTCTTTATATGAACCGCATCGGTGGTGTAATGGTTAGCGTGTTCACCTCGATTGCGGTAGATCGTGGTTCGAGCCCCGGTCAAGTCAAACCAAGGACTATAAAATTGATATTTGTTGTCTCTCCGCTAAGCACGTAGTTTTAAGGAGGAAGAGCAAAGACTGGTTGGCTCGGGATCAGAATAACAGTGAGCTTGCAGTATAAAAATCGAACTAAGCATGTTGGTCTAGTTCAAATCGGACATCATTACCATCTCATCCAAATTTACTTGTTCTCGTCATGATATAGCTGAAAATTGCTCATTTGGCGTTAAAGAACAATCACTCGCTCACTTTTTATATGATACGGGTTTCCGTTTATCTTAGTTACACCGGTGGCGTTTAAAATAACTAAGATAAACCTATTCAAAATTATCCCTTATAAGTGATTATTATGACCATAAATTACTTCTATGCATGTGAGAATATCAAAAATATGAGACAAAATAAATACAAAAGGAACAACCCTTTCTGGGGAATGGGAGGGTGTGGGGTTTACAGGACCAACCCTTTCATTTCTGGGGAATGGGAGGGTGTGGGGTTTACAAAGAATGAATTTCGAGAGAAAAAAAACATTCCATGGTCAGATATAAACTGAAAAAGGAATTACGATTTCCGTCTAAAAGCTATGGTCGGTTCGTCTTTACCTTCAGTTGTTTGTAGGAGGGATCATATCTTATTGTGTTTTTTGTGTATATGTTTGTGTATAGTGATATGTCTAACATTTTGTCCTCTCAGATGTTTTTACGTTCTGAGTTCCGTTATGGTGTCCGCTACGATTTCCGCATACAAACTATGTTCGGTTCGTCTTTACCTTCAGTGGTTTGTAGGATGGCTCATATCTTGGTGTCCAACATATACTGACTATGCAAGTACAATGACGGGTGTTTTATTAGTGGCGGGAACTGTTTGCCCTCCTCTGACACATGGGTTCACCCCCAGTTTTTTGGTGGGGTCCGTGTTGCTCATGTTTTTAGTTTTCTGTGTTGTGTTTTTATTTCGTTTGTCTTCGTCCATTCTTTGTTGTCCCTTCGGTTTTCAACCGCATCGGTGGTGTACTGGTAGCGTGCTCTCCTCGAGTGTGGTAGGTCGTGGGTTCGAGCCCCGATCGGGTCAAATCAAAGACTATAGAATTGGTATTTGTTGCTTCTCCGCTCAGCACGTAGCATTAAGGAAAAAGAGCAGACTGATTGGCTCGGAATCAGGATAATATGTCCGAGAGGGGCGACATGTTTATCCGCGGACTGTTGTTTCAGTGAACTAACACTATAAAAATCCAACTAAGCGAGTTGGTCTAGTACAAAGCGGACCTCATAAAAATTAATTTGTTCTCGCCATGATATAGCTGAAAAAAATAGCCGAGTTGGCGTTAAACAACAATCACTCACTCGCCCCTTCGGGTTTCTCCAACGTTCATGTATACCAGATTCTAACAAAAATCGTGAGACAAAAAAAATACAAATGTCACATATATACATTTCAAGTAATGAGATAAATAGATCCGATTTCCGAAAATGACGACAGTACACTTGAACTATATTAAGTACAACACACGTGTGCACCTTTCAACAGGATATAACAGTACATTTGTTGAGTGTAGTCAGGTGGGGAAAAAAAGTTCACATGTATTTACGTTGTTGGGATTTTTCAAGGGTTTTCCCCATTTTCAATAAGGGAAAGAACACTTAACTTTTAAGCGGAGGAGTTATGTTTTGGTTTTTTTCTGAACAAACAAAAATAATATGTAACCATATTTTATTGGAAAAAATGAATTGACATGAAAGATGCAAAAAAAAAAAAATAATCTGACCTTGTAGTTTCCAACGTGAAATTTTTTCATGTCCAAAAAGAAATAATAAGATTTTGTTTCATGTGAAATAAAGTGTTGGCTCTATGGGAATAACATATCCCCAAAAGAAAATCTAGTAGGAAGCATATTTTTCTGTTCACCTGATTAAATCGTCGTAAGCCAATCCAATGGAAAAATGTGAACCAATTAAATTTGGTATCAGAAATGAATCTCATGAACCCTCCAATAACCCAACATGGCTACTGCTACTATAAATAGATCATTGGGGGATACCACGCACTACTAGAGCCAATAAAGTCAGAATCTCCCCCATCAAATGAGTTACAATTTGAACGTGAGTCATTATAGTGAAAAGTGTGAGATATATTATGTCTGAAACATAATGCGTTTTGTCCAAATTACGCAAATTATGATCCATTAAGCTGCTTTGACAAGAACAAAATTGGACATCAAAGTTACAGTATTGTTAGTCTTCAAGCACAGAACCTTGGATAAAGTAGTTCGTTAATTTAGGTGAAAAAGATTTGTCTGTCTTACCCAGGCTCTTGTGTAGGACAAGCTACACGATCGACTCCCCGCAAAATTGTTTTCCATTTCTGATTTATACCTCCGTATCTTGTCAGTATTTTTAATGTATTTCCTAAAAAAATTAATAGACCGTATCCTTAAATGTTACTACAAGGGACCGTGGTGGTCGTGATCGTGTGGTAGTTGGATTTACAACTACCTATGCAATCAGTGACTATCACCACTAATGGTGTGAGTTCGAATCCCATTCGGGCGAGGTGTACTCGATACAACATTATGTGATAAAATTTGTTAGTGACTTGCGGCAAGGTCGGCGGTTTTTTCCGGTTTCCTCCACCAATAAAACTGACTGCCATGATATATCAGATTTATTGTTGAAAGTGGCGTTAAACATTATGACCATGACCTTAACCATTCTACAACAGCGATAAATACCTAAACAAATTTATTTGGCCCACATTTTCCATAACTACTTTTCTTAGAACTTGGTCAAAGGGAGGTAATTTTTTGTTGAATTTCATACTTCGGACATCTAATTGTTCGGCGGCTATAAAGATGGTGACATCTTTGCGTAACAAGCGTTGTGAATCATATCTAGATTCTATCAAATCAATACCATTCGCGATCATCCGGGTTCACTCCCAGTTTTTGGTTGGTCCATGTTGCTCATAGTTTAAGTTCTTTGTTTGTGTAACCTGGAAGAATTTAATTTATCAATAATCATTCTTATAGTCACCCAGTAAGTAAAGCGAAAACAAAACATAAGTTGACGACGTAATAAAATTTGTAATATTAAACTCACAAACAAACCTCAAAATTGCCTAAAGATTAGCAGAAATATGTGTTATTATAAATGTATAGTTAAAATAGATCGCCTCTGAAAACATGGGTTTTATACAACTGGTATGTTATTAATTCATAAACATATTCTTCTTCATGTAATTGGGATATTTTAATTTAGAGTTCATCCCCGGGTTTTAGTAGGGTTCATGTTACTCGATCTTTAGTTTTATATGTATGTTTTGTAGATCGTTGTTTGTCCTTTTGTACTTTTTCTTTTTGGCCATTGTGTTGTCTGTTTCTCTTCGATTTACGGATTCTGATTACCCCTTTGGTATCTTCAAATTCTTCTTATAGTTATTCAATCAATCTATAACTCATTGCTTATAATTAGATACCGCATCGGTGGTGTAATGGTTACCGTGATCACGTGCGGTAGATCGTGGATTCGAGCCTTTAATCGGATCAAACTAAAGACTATAAAATTGGTATTTGTTGCTTCTCCGCGAAGCATGTAGCATTAAGGAAATTAATGTGTCCGAGTGGGGCGACATGTATATCTGGGGACTGCTGTTTCATTGAGCTAGCACTATGGAAATTCAACTAAGCGAGTTGGTCTAGTACAAAGTGGACCTCTTCATCATCTCATCGCCATTATATAGCTGACAAATTGCTGAGTTGACGTTAAACAACAATCAATCACTCACTCATAACTTCAAAGAAGATATCACCAGCATGAATTTTTCGATCCATATACGAATTTATATTGTCTCGGCTAATTTCAGATACTGTGAGTTCGAATCCTGTTAAGGCGAGGTGTGCTCGATACAACATTCTGTTGCAAAGTTTGTCAGTAACTTGCGACAGATCGGTGGTTTTCTCCGGGTACTCCGGTTTCCTCAACCAATACAACTGACTGTCACGCCACGATATAACTGAAATATTGCTGGAAGTGGCGTTAAACACCATAGCCCTAACTCATAAACCTATTTTCATTGCTTTCAATTTACGGGGGGAAAAGGTGTGCGCTGACATTTAATTTATTTTTAAAACTGGCTAATAACTATTCTTGTTTTATATTCCTTTATTGGTGTACTACATTTCGTGGTGTATCAACAACAACAATTGTATTTCGACGAATAACAATATATACACATTATAACACGTAGAAAAACGTTTCTCTACCTTTACTTTAGAATTAGTACTACACGATGATTACCATGTCCAGGTGATGCTAACCCTTATTTCACTTCCGGTTTTACGGCTGCCATGGCTAGGGATGATATCCCTTATATCACTTCCGGTTTAATGACTGCCATGGCTAGGAGATGCTAACCCTCATATCACATCCGTTTTTTGTGACAGTTCTTCTTTTGACTTTGCGTTGTAATTTTGTTTCGTATCAGCATCATCTTTTAGCTAACAAATGTCATCGAACTTGACTCTTCTGTGTTCATTTTATGTAAAGAAAACAATATATATTTAACCATTCTAAGCATTTTCGACTGCAATGCAATATTAAAAAGTTATGGTTTCCGTAAATAAAAAAAAAATACACAAATATTTCAGTTACATTTTCTTCAAATTCCACTTCATTGAATTAATGACATTTTCTTCGCTTTTCGTTTTGAACATCTACGAAATGGTGAAAATGTATCGTAATATGTCTACATTTACTATCACTGTTCGCCTTCAACAGTTTGAGAATTATGTCAGAGGTTGCACATGACAATAAAAAAATATTTAAACACTTCAGAATTGATGAAATTAATGTTGAATTTCAGAGGTCAGTACGTTCAGGACATGAGACAGCAGACTTGAATATCACAACATTAACGAAGCTACTAATATTTTGACCGGTGGACGCCGGTCTGTATCAATCAACGATTGTATGTTGTCTTTGTTGCATCAGGAGCTACTAATATGTTGACCGGTGGACGCCGGTCTGTATCAATCGGCGATTGTATGTTGTCTTTGTTGCATCAGGAGCTACTAATATGTTGACCGGTGGACGCCGGTCTGTATCAATCGGCGATTGTATGTTGTCTTTGTTGCATCAGGAGCTACTAATATGTTGACCGGTGGACGCCGGTCTGTATCAATCGGCGATTGTATGTTGTCTTTGTTGCATCAAGGTTCAGAATATTGGACGACGAACGCACTTGTCATAAGTATCTAGCGGGAGGTTTAATCTGCCTTTCTTAGTATTAACTATTGTTTATTTATTTTTTTATTTTGCATAACAATACGTTTTTACTCTTGTCTGAGACTGTAAGTTCAATTGTTGTAATATGTCACCAACACTTGATGTATTTCACTGTCTGTTGGTGCCAAATCTGGCAGACTCGTGTTTGACAATATAAGGCTTATCAAAAGTGTCTTTTGGAATGAGTCTGACGAAGGTCAAATATATTCTAACGATGGTCTAATCGAAGATATAAATGAGTGTTAATGAACAGAGACATAACTGGTGCTGAGGTCGATGTCCGAGGAGGTCGATGGTATTATTGGGTTTCTTGTAGACATTGTTAAGATAGCTTTTCCATTTCAATACCGGGTATTGCCTGATCGCTAAAACCAATATATGTTGCTTTTTCTAATGGCGGGAGAAAACTAGCTGGAGTGTGCAATTAAAGTTTGTAGGAAATCATTGCAATAGATGAGCATAAGATTTCTGGCTAAGCACTAATATGGCTTATCCTAGATATAACTGATCTGGTACGGTCATCATTGTCCTGTTTTGTGTTCTTCGATGTTTCCTTTGTCAAATCTCTACATCTCTTCTGAGCTGTCAGCTTCGTGGATCCACTCGACTGAATAAGTGTTTTCCTACACATTAACATATCTTAAGATTGTTTCGTAGGTCTCTGCTCGTTGCTAAATAGATGACGAAATTAGATGCAAATCCAATTTCAATGAAGGATTGTGAAAACCGGAATGCCTTCTCGTACCATTCATACTCGAAAATGTCCTTATATCCGAAGACAAACGTCATGACAGGTGACAGGACACAGAGGAAATCCAGTATCTCGGTAAAGACGAAAATAACCGTGATGAGAACAAAGTTGATGGCCGACTGTCGGTGTCTCTTCCTGGCTTTGTCTGATATCTTTGATTGCATCACACCAGAACGGCAACACGTCAATTTAAGCGCAACATATGCAGATGAAAGAATAATAATTAGGAATGATGCTACATACATCAGCGGTACAACCCATTGCCCAACGATACTGTATGCAAAGAAGTATTGCGCATATGCCTCGTTGTTGCAGCACCAACCTTCGTCGTCAGAAAGGAAAGAAAATTCATACACGGGATACAATTCTAAGCTTAATGTTACCACGAAAATGACCACAGTGCCAACAATTGGAACTTTTTTGCCGACGCTGACACGGAACCAGAATGGAAACTTCATTGCCAAAACCTTAACAATTCCTAACATTGTTGTCAGCAAAATGGACATGTCATGCATCGCATAGTAGAGAGGGCCTTCCACAATAACCAAGAATGAACACATTTCATACCTTATTTTCGAAAATTTTGTTCCTTGCTCGCCTATATTTCCAAGTAGCAGTTCACCATATTTTGGTAGCGACTGACAGAACGCCGCCATTGTATCCGAAAAGGCTATTGAAATGAACAAGATGGTCGCAGGAGTAAACATGTTGGTTCTCACGAACATACCAACTACCAAAATGTTAAAAGCTGCAATTATGATAGACAACGGCCCTCTAAAGTAGAAAGTCCATATTTCAAGTGTATCCGTTGTATACAATTGGAATCCATCAGGACAGCTGCTGTTAAGATCATAGTACATACCGTAGATATCATCGTAGTTATATTCGTCCATGACTGTCTGGTAAGTTGTAATGTATGGAAGAAAAAAAAATGGTCGTCCTTTTAAATCCTTTAAAAACATGACATGTAAGCGATACCCAACTCTTATTACAAAAATACATGGATGATTAGTCTTAATAAATAATCTATCATCTAGTTCGTATTCGATAGCTTTTATTACCGTAAACGATACAAAGTAATAAATTAAGAATGAAAACGAGGCTAAATAAACATATATATAATGGATGAAAACGAGGCAGCAAAGAAGACGCAGCTCTTTTTGAGTCTCCACAAAGTTTTATGAATTTTGAGTTTAATTTGCACTACGACACTTCCAAAGTATAAATAGTTTACACTAATCACTTTGTTTTAACTTTTATAATACTTGTACATATATACATACTTCTGCACCCCTTCTACGTTGCAGACATTAGTTGTACTTTTTGCACAAGGTCGCCTCCCAGAAGGCGGCCATTTTGTTTTTCGCCATTTAAATTTTTTAAGGATATTTAAGATTTATATATTTTCTATTTTTTTCTCTGCCACATAAATATAAATTTCATCCTATATTTAATTCATCACACCCAACCATATTATTTTTAAATCTACCTAAATTAAAACCTAATCTCTATAATCCGAAGCAAAATTGATAAAATTTGGAAATAGGGCTATTACCCCGCCGACTGGCAACAGAAAATATCGACCAGTTCTGATATCTGATAGCAAATGGAATAGACTGAGAAACCAAACAAACCATCAGTACCATTCCGAGATAACATGGTAGTGTGAAGGAGGTAGAAATATCAAACGTACAATACAGTGGCTGGAAAAAAAATTTGAAACTTTGTTTCAACTCCTCTGTGATATCTGATTGTACGTCTGGATAGGAACTTGTGACCTTACATTAAGAGATAGTTCTACTGGATACATAACGCTCACATCAACAAGAGGCGAAAGTATAATCGAGAAAATATCAGAAGGATACCAAGAAATTGCTAGAATTCTACAAAAATTTCCAACTTGCAAACTCACGTTCCCTGAAACACCCTTCTATTCCATTGTAGCAAATAACAGACACAGGAAGCATACAACACCTGAGAGCTTTACTGATCAAGATAGACAATTAGAAACACAAATCATTGAACTCAATAAAGTGGTAAAATATATGAACACCACCCTTGATTCATTCTCTCCAGTCTTCTCGATTGACCTATATAGGACGTCAAATTACCGTTCGGCATCACATTTTGGACAACCAAAAGCAGGAGATATTTTAATATCGTTCTATACATCGACGGAATTCATCCTACTCCAGCACTTGCAAAAGCGTGGTTAATGAAATTGATAGTCAGAATATTGAGAGATTGTTGGGCCTAAACCCCTGTTGTTTTGGAACTCATACCTATACTAATATACTGGGTCAGTGTGGGTGTTCGGCGCTATACCAATATAATCCTAAGTATAGTGTAGAAGGAAATGCTCTAGTGTGTGAGGCTCTAAACATTGTAATTCCCATAAGTCAAAAAAAATATCAATAAGATTTAAATTGATATACGGTATCCAATACATAGGAAATTGTTATTAGTGTATCAAAGTAAATACATTAATAATATATAAAATCAATATTACTATAGCAATACTATCTATAAAATATGGTTCTAGAAATCACCCCATCGTCAACAGTAGGTGTCCCATTATCCAGACCAACACGACCTAGAAATCCAAGGATACTATTCACTCCATCAGGAAGCAATAGTGAAATGTAAATGAAATATAAATTAAATCCTGAAAGGGCAATAAATAAAAAATTTGAAGCCTGTAAAAGGGATTTAAATATTGAAATAGAAATAAAAAAAGGAACCTTGGTCATGACACTTACATCAGGAGCATATGAGCTATTTAAAGAAGCTATATTCCAATACTATGACAAGAGCACAACTAGAACTTATTCCATCATAAATAAATCATCAAGGTCTAGTGGTCAGAACAAAAATAAGCTTATTGTGGAAGAATCCTTATCTATCAAATCCAACACTGGTGAAAAAAGAAACAAACAGCTCTTTAGAATAAACATGTTTCACACAACTAGTAGAATAGATGTCAATGGGAAGGGCCATCAAGAATTCATTGAAACTGATATAATAAAACTAATGAACACGTACGGAATGAATGCATTAAATGAAAAAATCTTGATGTTCTGCAACACATATACATCAACATGTCAGACGATCAATAAGCACAACACAAATAAACCCTTGTCTATAATCCCAGTAGAGGAAGATCAATGTATATACATCAGCACAATACATGAATTACAGGAAATGAATAGTACATATGACAGAGATAGTGTGGAAGAGAAATATAAAAACATGACGGTCAAATATACCAAAAATAAACAAGGAGAGAAAGAGATTGATGAAAAAGAAGATGAGGAATTAGTATGTGCAATATGTAATGCAAATATCAAGGGTCACGAGGACACTGTCGAATGCTCAGAATGCACCCTATGGATCCACTGTATATTTGTAAATATCAATCCTGAATCTAGTACTGAGATAATTGGATATAAGGAGAATGAATTTGTATGTCCAGAATGTAAATCACTCCAAACTGAGAATACTTTAAGAAACAACCCAGAAATTGAAATTGATACATGGGAAACAGAGACCATCCTGAAACAAGTAATATCTGAGGAGATGTCTCCCAGACGGAGCATCTCAATAGCAAATAATCATAGTAGTATATCTGTAAATATATCAGGATTCCCACCTGAATTCCCAGAAAGTATTACCCAACACACTGTAACCATAAAACCAATGGAAAATGCTATCAGAGATAAACCTCAAAATAGTGAAGACATATGTACAAGAAATGATATGGGACCAGCAAGTTACCAACAGATCAATGTAACATCATTAGAGAAAGAAACATCAGGGAAAACAAAAAACAGGAAAGTTAAGAAAAAAGAAGCTATCAGCAACACAGACGAACAACTATCTGCATGTAAAGCACGTATAATAATGCTTGAGGTGAGAAATAGAGACAATAACAACACTATCCACCTCTTAAAAAATAAGCTGGATGTAGAAGATCAGTACAAATATACAAGTACTTCGGCCATAGAAAACCATCAAAAATCAGAGTACAGAAATACTATACATCATGATGTAGACACAAAATTTAAACAATTACAAGATCAAATGCTAACAAAAATCGAATGGTTAAACTCTGAATTCCAACATAGAACACAAATGAGCTTGTAATGAAACATCAATCGGAAATGAATGAGCTAAAATTTAAAATGCATTTAATGGAACAACAGTATAACCACCGAAATATGATCCATACCACCGAAACATATATACACCAAATGTACACTTTCCAAGTCATCCGCAACCTCCACCATATCCGCATATACAACAACAAACTATACAATATCCAACATCAAGAATGTATAGTACATCTATACCTCATACAAGAAATATCCAAGAATACTCTTAGATACCTGGTAATACGCCACTAATACATAATGTGAGAACTCCATTCCATCCATTCATACCATCGATGACTGTACAACAGCCAGTCATATATCAGGGACAGAATCATGTATCAGCAAATGGTAGCATAAGACCTCCTCAATCATACTCTCAGCAGGTTATGAGCCAAGGTTACAGAATGTCCACCCCTGTATATGAAACAAATACGTACACAATACAAACAACCACCACCTAGGCAACGATCATTTAACTTGAAGGGGTTTTTTTTTTTCTAAAATAATATTCTGATTCCCAATGTTGCTGAAAAAAATATTCTGATTTTGGTGGAGGAAAAAAAAAATAATCTGATTCAGTTTTTGTCATATAAAAACCTAATGTTAAATTCTGGGGGAAAATAATAAATATTCTAACTCTTGTGTTGTCCGAAAAAAAAATTCTGAATCAAACAAAAAACCATTCTTGTCCAATTTGTCTGAGGAGGGCCCGGTAGGTATATTTAAATGTGGCAGTCGAAAAGAGAAATATCTCGGGAGTGTAACGATATAATTGGGTCGGCGAAAGGATCACAAATAAGCGAAAAATATTGAGGCGAAGTGGGGAAGGGGAAATGGGTAGATGTTTACCTTGAAGTAAGGAAGAGGAGGGGGCATATATTTTTTGAATGAAACAAGTGCCTGTGTATCAGAATGAGAACCAAATGATTACATTAAAATCTAAGGATAGATAGATAGATAGATAGATAGATAGATAGATGTCAGTGTGGGTGCTCCGCGCTATACCATTATAAGTATTGTACCAGGACACCGGGTCAGTGTGGGTGTTCCGTGCTATACCATCATAAGTATTGTACCAGGACACAGGGTCAGTGTGGGTGTTCCGTGCTATACCATCATAAGTATTGTATCAGGACACCGGGTCAGTGTGGGTGTTCCGCGCTATACCATCATAAGTATTGTACCAGGACACCGGGTCAGTGTGGTTGTTTCGCGCTATACCAATCGTACAGAAATCCTGGATACAATACATCAAATGTCTACCTGATATGTACACCTCCATTATCGCCCCCTATCGTAGATTTTAACAATAAATAGTTGTTATATTTCAATTTATTTTATGCTTTTAAAAGTGAACGATCCTTAAAATAAAATATTTGTATACTGTAAGATAAATCAACAGCGTTACTTTTAGATTTTAGACTCTAAAATTCATCCACATACTTAGCTTATTAGTTCATTTCAGAATATATTAGAATAATGAACCTGGGGCCGGTAACTAGAAAATTCAAAACGAGTGGTCGTAAGTCGTCATTTAAGGGGAAGAAAAGGGAAAGCTAAGATTGACAAAAGGGTGTAACACAGAACGTTCTTAGCCTATCCTTTACATGTCCACATCTTCCTCTAAGATGATGTCGTACTAACATTATAGTTAAGAACCCTTAATCGTTGTACGGGGTTTCCGTTATTGGATCCACTCTTAGAAATTAGTCTCCCCCTTAAGATTGTCCATACGATCACTCAGACGTTTTAATGCATGATGTATTACCACACAAGTATCGTTTTCTAAATGAGTAAAATGACAAAGAATAAAACATTGCAATTTGAATAGAAAAAACCCCAATGATATTTACAAAGCATTTTGCTTTCTGTTTTGAAAAGATGTAAAGGAGCTTAATTTTTTTCCCTGTAGATACATTTATTCATTCATTCATTTAAACATTTCATGTTTGGGAATCACCCCCCAAAAATAGAAGAAAACAAATGATTATTAAGTTCCTTTGTCTTTATAAAATTTTGTCATTTTTTTTTCAAGAATAATACTCCACTAAAGAACTATTTTACTTGCTCATTTTTTTTAATATTTTTTTTTTAATTAATTATAGTGTCTTGTTTTATTTCAATTTTATACTTGTTATCTATTATATTAATTGGTAAACAGAGGATGCCAATAAAATGTTATTAAAACGAATATTGCTTAGCCAGATGGCAAATGATCTGAGGTTGTTGTAGATGTTTTTCCCCCATCACAGGATTCGACTCATACGGGACTTGACCATGGACAAGCCCGTTAATCGGCATGTGTATTGCAATAGGCATGAACAGCTTCCTATTCCGGAGCACCTGAGTTCACTCCTGATTCATCGTTAGTTCGTGTTGTTCATGTGTATTTGTAAATGTTTGTATTTTGTCGGTCTTTGTTAATTGTTGTTTATTTCTGTGTTTCCCGGGTTTGTATTTTGTCCTCAGATATTTCGGTTTTTCTATTTTCTTCTTCCTTCATCATACAATTAATTAAGCTTTTTGCAGTTTTTTTGGGGTAATTTGTCTAGCTAATGAGCTATTGAAATCACTAAAAAGAAGGGATGTTATTGCCACAGACAAAATCTTCTCCAAGAAACTACAACGAATAAACCACCCAGATGTCATTAAAGGTCTTCAACACAGTCGAAACCCACACCAGGAAGTGAGCTCTGGATTGCCACAATTTGCAACTAGGTCACTGTTGTCTGCATTGTGAATTGTTTTCAAAGGTCTCTTCTGAAACTTTAGGTTATCTTCTATAAAGTTTCTGTAATGGTAAACCTGCTAATATGGGCGTCTATGTCTGCAGTCAGTCTCTAAATGAAATGGATCAACAACAATACAACTTGGTATGAAGCTGCATCAGTCATCACGTTCACTTAACTTCCATACAAAACAATTGATCGCACGACCTTTACTTTCTGGCTGAATGGCTTTGGTTAAATGACATAGGAAAGATTGTTAATTTGTATCCTGTCTGCAACAAATAACCACAGAAGTGAGACTTGGGTATGATTTCACCAGCTACGGTGGTGCATTTTTTAATTACCATGATGATTAAGTTCGTTGCATTAAATTATTAACAATATTTGGTATGTAGACGCAGTAGTACCAGTCAGTTTTACATATGCAATTTGATCTGGACCTTGTTTTCCAAATTAAGAATATTGAGATATGGAATAAATTTCCATTAGACAACGATCCACAAAAATACAAAGTCTCATACAGAGATCGTCCTACAGTCTTCAACAATGGACAAATGTCCATACTGCACAGCGATCTGCATGTGCCCCTAGACAAGGCAAAAATGAATGTGAATACACCAAAACCACTAGAAAATATCCAAGGGAAGACTTCATTCTGACAAAAAAAGACAAAAGTTAGAAACAGACAAACAAAGACTCTGGCAGAAGGTTCCTCGCTTAAGACAGGCACATTTAAAAGTTGCAGGCTTAAACCAGTTCTATGAGCGCTCAGCCCCCCTTTAATACCATTGTCAGAGATAAATATTAAAATATATTTACAGATATATATATATAATAGAGCATAGAACAGGAAAGACCTATTTTAGTGTCCACTCTTGTTACGTTCAAGTTCATTATTACAGTACTTAAAGCATACTTTCATGTAAGAAGGCGTGGGAAAGCCTATTAGCATTCTTGGAGCATTTAAACCTAAATAGGTAATTTTGACCTACATCCACGTTCATTGATTTTGGTTTGTTTTTGTCCCGCCAGCGACGAATAGTCGCTGAAGGCGAGACATAAGGTATTGCTTTTCCGGCGGCAGCATTAACACCCACATACAGCAAGCATCTTTTGACATAGCAAACTTGGTGCATAGGTAGCTTATGGGAGAGAAGAGATGTATGTTTTGACAGCGACAAGACCCTCTCTCAACAAAACAACAAATGATCCAGAGGTCGAAACAAGGTCTTCAATACAGTGGAAATCTACACCATGTAGCGAGCTCTGAATTGCCCTGGCGAAACCACACAGTGTATTCGTGGTGGACACCACACAATATCAGTTTATGCGAGTTAATTAAAAGGTCAAATGAAGACCCATAAACTACTGACCATAGCACTTCTGACTTGGGACAGGCGCAAGGACATGATGTACCTGTCTGCCACTTTTCACTTGACCTCTATTTCACGGTTGAGTGACAATGTTAAGTTTTTAGGCTTAGCTCAGTTTCTCAGTCCCTATACATGGTAGGACAATGATATTGTGTATATATATATTCATAGCGAGGTATATATGTCTGTCTGGAAGATGGCTTATATCCTTGACCTCAATTTCACAGTCAAGTGGTCATGTTATAAGTTTTAAGGGCTCAACTAAGACAACTTCATATTTGATTTGATTTTCTTACTGTAAGCAAATACATTTCATATGATAATGATTGCATATTAAGATATTGTATCAGCAGGCGAGACATTGCCGTGTGTCAACGTTAAATTTCTCAGATACTTTTGTTTACTTTAATGTTGTTCATCTTTTGGGAGCTTGATAGCATTCGTCCCTCAATTGTCCATTATTGACCTACATTTTAAGCTTTATATATAATGACTAATTAAATTTTACGTCCAATTTCAAATCTCAGATACTAAGTGAAAGGTGTGTTTACGTTTCTCCCATTTTTGATTTTTTGGTATATACAGGTAGAAAAAAAAATGTGGGAGAAACGTGAATAATGTGTAAAAGGGATTAAAGAAATTTACCTGTAATTAGGCTTACAGTGGATACAGTATAAATAAAACTCATGTTTGAAAAAGAAAGAAAAGTTCAATTAGGACGAAAATGTTGGGGTGTGCGTGGTTGAGGTGCTTTTTTTAAGCTTGCCGTGCCATCCCTCTAGGTGGTTGTTGGTACGTGGACCCTCGTTGTCGAAATGGTTCCATTGCTGACGATTGTTTCCTTCTACCCAATATTCTGTAACATAATCAGCGAAAGCTGTCATGTTGATGGCAATCTCTTCGCTGTCTTCCAGTGCGTTGAACCATACATCTTCGACTAGTTCCGGTGGTACCAGTGGTAGAACTGCTGCTCGTCTTGCGAATAGTCGGACGTTGTCGTTGTCTCTGTAGGCGGTGGCGAGTCCAAGTTTCTGTCTTTCTCCAGATGCATTGTGCATAGTGGAAGAAGCAGGTTTTCAGAGTGGCTTGTGTGAATGCTCGTTGTGCGGAATTACGTGTAGCTGTCTAGAAGTCGGTGAAGAATGTCTGTGGTGTTAACTGAAGTTGATGTTGTTGACAAGTGGTCTTGAGTATGTTGAAGTAACGGTCGTATATTTCTTTACTTTTACCGGGTAATAGTCCAAAGACGAGTGTGTACATGACATCGTCGACCATTGCGTGTAGTGTGTAGAGTTGAGTAAATTGAGTTGGTGAAGTGTAGAAAGTGCCGTCTCCATAGATGATGTCTGCTGATACAAGGTTGGTTAATTTGAAATGTAATTTCTTACATTACATTTACTTAAAATGTAATTTATTACATTATACATACCTTTAAAATGTAATTGATTACATTACAATTACTTTTAAAATGTAATTGATTACATTACAATTACTTTTTCAAATGCAATTGCTGACATTACAATTACTTTTAAAATGTAATTGGGGGGAGGGGTAAACGTGAATTTCTATTAAATACATTAATTTTTATATCTAAGTGGTCTATTTGGAAGACAAGAAACAAATGTTAAACATGACAAAATTCATAAAAATCAAAATGTTCTTTGTAGTATACGGAAGCAGACTTTTAAAACTGAACTAAATATTTTGTAATGATTGTAATGATACCATAGATAAAACCAAAATCCTGACCATTCTTTACCTTGATTAGTAATTATTTATAATATCCAAGTACATGTACATGTATACAAATGTATATGTTGAAGCTATATATTATTAAGGCATTATAGATTTACTTACATGTTGGTTTTAAAATTAGTTGTATTTTTCAAATGGGAAAATGTCGACTTTAATCAAGCTCTTGCTAATCCTAGTTAAAAGATCTATTGTAAAACAGGGAACCTTAAATTTTATTTTAGCTTACTTCGGCATCTAAAGTGTTTTGCTAACAAGCAAATTCAAAAATAAAGTATTATGTAATAAATAAAAATATCAAACCAAAATGTAGGGTATTACTAAAAAAGACAGACTTAAGCCACCCTTGAGACAATCACGTCACATCATGCGTCTTTCATTAGCTCTCTTTGTATGACTCAAGTCAATGATCTTAACCAAACTGACACAAAGGGTCAGACTTGGGTTCAGTTAATTTGAAATGTAATTTATTACATTACATTTACTTTAAAATGTAATTGATTACATTACAATTACCTTTAAAATGTAATTGATTACATCATACATACTTTTAAAATGTAATTGATTAAATTACAATTACTTTTTCAAATGTAATTGATGACATAACAATTACTTGTAGAATGTAATTGATTGCATTACAATTACTTTTAAAATGTAAATTACATTACAATTACTTTTCAAATGTAATTGATGACAATACAATTACTTGTAAAATGTAATTGATTACATTACAATTACTTTTTTTAATGTATTATATTACATTACAATTACTTTTAAAATGTAATTGATCACATTACTGATTACCTTTGATTGTAGGTCATTTCGTACCATAAGGCCTTGGGTAGTATTGGACTGTGAGTGCAAAACTTGTACTTGAAAGCTTTATGATAGTAAGGCCATTGGACGATACATTCCCATGTGAGCCTATGATATGATATAATGATGTGATGTTTATACAGTAGCTAAAATATTTCTTATTTGATAATAAACAATAATTAATTTAATCAATTAATCGTTTCCAAGGTGGCAAATTTTAATTGGCAATAATTAGAAAAGTTTGAGGATACCAAATAGGTAATCAGAAGCCATAAATCTAAGATGCCAAAGAGGTAATCAGAAGCCATAAATCTAAGATGCCAAATAGGTAATCAGAAGCCATAAATCTAAGATACCAAAGAGGTAATCAGAAGCCATGAATCTAAGATGCCAAATAGGTAATCAGAAGCCATAAATCTAAGATACCAAAGAGGTAATCAGAAGCCGTAAATCTAAGATACCAAAGAGGTAATCAGACACCGTAAATCTAAGATACCAAAGAGGTAATCAGAAGCCGTAAATCTAAGATACCAAATAGGTAATCAGAAGCCATAAATCTAAGATACCAAAGAGGTAATCAGAAGCCATGAATCTAAGATACCAAAGAGGTAATAAGAAGCCATAAATCTAAGATACCAAATAGGTAATCAGAAGCCGTAAATCTAAGATACCAAATAGGTAATCAGAAGCCATAAATCTAAGATACCAAAGAGGTAATCAGAAGCCATAAATCTAAGATACCAAATAGATAATCAGAAGCCATAAATCTAAGATACCAAATAGGTAATCAGACGCCGTAAATCTAAGATACCAAAGAGGTAATCAGAAGCCATAAATCTAAGATACCAAATAGGTAATCAGAAGCCATAAATCTAAGATACCAAATAGGTAATCAGAAGCTGTAAATCTAAGATACCAAAGAGGTAATCAGAAGCCGTAAATCTAAGATACCAAAGAGGTAATAAGAAGCCATAAATCTAAGATACCAAAGAGGTAATCAGAAGCCGTAAATCTAAGATACCAAAGAGGTAATAAGAAGCCATAAATCTAAGATACCAAAGAGGTAATCAGAAGCCGTAAATCTAAGATACCAAAGAGGTAATAAGAAGCCATAAATCTAAGATACCAAAGAGGTAATCAGAAGCCATAAATCTAAGATACCAAATAGGTAATCAGAAGCCGTAAATCTAAGATACCAAAGAGGTAATCAGAAGCCATAAATCTAAGATACCAAAGAGGTAATCAGACACCGTAAATCTAAGATACCAAAGAGGTAATCAGAAGCCGTAAATCTAAGATACCAAATAGGTAATCAGAAGCCATAAATCTAAGATACCAAAGAGGTAATCAGAAGCCATGAATCTAAGATACCAAATAGGTAATCAGAAGCCATAAATCTAAGATACCAAATAGGTAATCAGAAGCCATAAATCTAAGATACCAAAGAGGTAATCAGAAGCCATGAATCTAAGATACCAAATAGGTAATCAGAAGCCATAAATCTAAGATACCAAAGAGGTAATCAGAAGCCGTAAATCTAAGATACCAGAGGTAATCAGACACCGTAAATCTAAGATACTAAAGAGGTAATCAGACGCCGTAAATCTAAGATACCAAAGAGGTAGTCAGACGCCGTAAATCTAAGATACCAGAGGTAATCAGACACCATAAATCTAAGATACCAAATAGGTAATCAGAAGCCGTAAATCTAAGACACCAAAGAGGTAATCAGACACCGTAAATCTAAGATACCAAATAGGTAATCAGAAGCCATAAATCTAAGATACCAAATAGGTAATCAGAAGCCATAAATCTAAGATACCAAAGAGGTAATCAGAAGCCATGAATCTAAGATACCAAATAGGTAATCAGAAGCCATAAATCTAAGATACCAAAGAGGTAATCAGAAGCCGTAAATCTAAGATACCAGAGGTAATCAGACACCGTAAATCTAAGATACTAAAGAGGTAATCAGACGCCGTAAATCTAAGATACCAAAGAGGTAGTCAGACGCCGTAAATCTAAGATACCAGAGGTAATCAGACACCGTAAATCTAAGATACCAAATAGGTAATCAGAAGCCGTAAATCTAAGACACCAAAGAGGTAATCAGACACCGTAAATCTAAGATACCAAATAAGTAATCAGAAGCCGTAAATCTAAGATACCAAAGAGGTAATCAGACACCGTAAATCTAAGATACCAAATAGGTAATCAGACGCCGTAAATCTAAGACACCAAAGAGGTAATCAGAAGCCGTAAATCTAAGATACCAAAGAGGTAATCAGAAGCCGTAAATCTAAGACACCAAAGAGGTAATCAGACACCGTAAATCTAAGATACCAGAGATAATCAGACACCGTAAATCTAAGATACCAAATAGGTAATCAGAAGCCATAAATCTAAGATACCAAAGAGGTAATCAGAAGCCGTAAATCTAAGATACCAAAGAGGTAATCAGACGCCGTAAATCTAAGATACCAAATAGGTAATCAGACGCCATAAATCTAAGATACCAGAGGTAATCAGACACCGTAAATCTAAGATACTAAAGAGGTAATCAGAAGCCATAAATCTAAGATACCAAAGAGGTAATCAGACGCCGTAAATCTAAGATACCAAATAGGTAATCAGACGCCATAAATCTAAGATACCAGAGGTAATCAGACACCGTAAATCTAAGATACTAAAGAGGTAATCAGAAGCCATAAATCTAAGATACCAAAGAGGTAATCAGATGCCATAAATCTAAGATACTAAAGAGGTAATCAGAAGCCATAAATCTAAGATACCAAATAGGTAATCAGACGCCGTAAATCTAAGATACCAAAGAGGTAATCAGAAGCCATAAATCTAAGATACCAAATAGGTAATCAGAAGCCATAAATCTAAGATACCAAATAGGTAATCAGAAGCTGTAAATCTAAGATACCAAAGAGGTAATCAGAAGCCGTAAATCTAAGATACCAAAGAGATAATAAGAAGCCATAAATCTAAGATACCAAAGAGGTAATCAGAAGCCGTAAATCTAAGATACCAAAGAGGTAATAAGAAGCCATAAATCTAAGATACCAAAGAGGTAATCAGAAGCCGTAAATCTAAGATACCAAAGAGGTAATAAGAAGCCATAAATCTAAGATACCAAAGAGGTAATCAGAAGCCATAAATCTAAGATACCAAATAGGTAATCAGAAGCCGTAAATCTAAGATACCAAAGAGGTAATCAGAAGCCATAAATCTAAGATACCAAAGAGGTAATCAGACACCGTAAATCTAAGATACCAAAGAGGTAATCAGAAGCCGTAAATCTAAGATACCAAATAGGTAATCAGAAGCCATAAATCTAAGATACCAAAGAGGTAATCAGAAGCCATGAATCTAAGATACCAAATAGGTAATCAGAAGCCATAAATCTAAGATACCAAATAGGTAATCAGAAGCCATAAATCTAAGATACCAAAGAGGTAATCAGAAGCCATGAATCTAAGATACCAAATAGGTAATCAGAAGCCATAAATCTAAGATACCAAAGAGGTAATCAGAAGCCGTAAATCTAAGATACCAGAGGTAATCAGACACCGTAAATCTAAGATACTAACGAGGTAATCAGACGCCGTAAATCTAAGATACCAAAGAGGTAGTCAGACGCCGTAAATCTAAGATACCAGAGGTAATCAGACACCATAAATCTAAGATACCAAATAGGTAATCAGAAGCCGTAAATCTAAGACACCAAAGAGGTAATCAGACACCGTAAATCTAAGATACCAAATAGGTAATCAGAAGCCATAAATCTAAGATACCAAATAGGTAATCAGAAGCCATAAATCTAAGATACCAAAGAGGTAATCAGAAGCCATGAATCTAAGATACCAAATAGGTAATCAGAAGCCATAAATCTAAGATACCAAAGAGGTAATCAGAAGCCGTAAATCTAAGATACCAGAGGTAATCAGACACCGTAAATCTAAGATACTAAAGAGGTAATCAGACGCCGTAAATCTAAGATACCAAAGAGGTAGTCAGACGCCGTAAATCTAAGATACCAGAGGTAATCAGACACCGTAAATCTAAGATACCAAATAGGTAATCAGAAGCCGTAAATCTAAGACACCAAAGAGGTAATCAGACACCGTAAATCTAAGATACCAAATAAGTAATCAGAAGCCGTAAATCTAAGATACCAAAGAGGTAATCAGACACCGTAAATCTAAGATACCAAATAGGTAATCAGACGCCGTAAATCTAAGACACCAAAGAGGTAATCAGAAGCCGTAAATCTAAGATACCAAAGAGGTAATCAGAAGCCGTAAATCTAAGACACCAAAGAGGTAATCAGACACCGTAAATCTAAGATACCAGAGATAATCAGACACCGTAAATCTAAGATACCAAATAGGTAATCAGAAGCCATAAATCTAAGATACCAAAGAGGTAATCAGAAGCCGTAAATCTAAGATACCAAAGAGGTAATCAGACGCCGTAAATCTAAGATACCAAATAGGTAATCAGACGCCATAAATCTAAGATACCAGAGGTAATCAGACACCGTAAATCTAAGATACTAAAGAGGTAATCAGAAGCCATAAATCTAAGATACCAAAGAGGTAATCAGACGCCGTAAATCTAAGATACCAAATAGGTAATCAGACGCCATAAATCTAAGATACCAGAGGTAATCAGACACCGTAAATCTAAGATACTAAAGAGGTAATCAGAAGCCATAAATCTAAGATACCAAAGAGGTAATCAGATGCCATAAATCTAAGATACTAAAGAGGTAATCAGAAGCCATAAATCTAAGATACCAAATAGGTAATCAGACGCCGTAAATCTAAGATACCAAAGAGGTAATCAGAAGCCATAAATCTAAGATACCAAATAGGTAATCAGAAGCCATAAATCTAAGATACCAAATAGGTAATCAGAAGCTGTAAATCTAAGATACCAAAGAGGTAATCAGAAGCCGTAAATCTAAGATACCAAAGAGGTAATAAGAAGCCATAAATCTAAGATACCAAAGAGGTAATCAGAAGCCGTAAATCTAAGATACCAAAGAGGTAATAAGAAGCCATAAATCTAAGATACCAAAGAGGTAATCAGAAGCCGTAAATCTAAGATACCAAAGAGGTAATAAGAAGCCATAAATCTAAGATACCAAAGAGGTAATCAGAAGCCATAAATCTAAGATACCAAATAGGTAATCAGAAGCCGTAAATCTAAGATACCAAAGAGGTAATCAGAAGCCATAAATCTAAGATACCAAAGAGGTAATCAGACACCGTAAATCTAAGATACCAAAGAGGTAATCAGAAGCCGTAAATCTAAGATACCAAATAGGTAATCAGAAGCCATAAATCTAAGATACCAAAGAGGTAATCAGAAGCCATGAATCTAAGATACCAAATAGGTAATCAGAAGCCATAAATCTAAGATACCAAATAGGTAATCAGAAGCCATAAATCTAAGATACCAAAGAGGTAATCAGAAGCCATGAATCTAAGATACCAAATAGGTAATCAGAAGCCATAAATCTAAGATACCAAAGAGGTAATCAGAAGCCGTAAATCTAAGATACCAGAGGTAATCAGACACCGTAAATCTAAGATACTAACGAGGTAATCAGACGCCGTAAATCTAAGATACCAAAGAGGTAGTCAGACGCCGTAAATCTAAGATACCAGAGGTAATCAGACACCATAAATCTAAGATACCAAATAGGTAATCAGAAGCCGTAAATCTAAGACACCAAAGAGGTAATCAGACACCGTAAATCTAAGATACCAAATAGGTAATCAGAAGCCATAAATCTAAGATACCAAATAGGTAATCAGAAGCCATAAATCTAAGATACCAAAGAGGTAATCAGAAGCCATGAATCTAAGATACCAAATAGGTAATCAGAAGCCATAAATCTAAGATACCAAAGAGGTAATCAGAAGCCGTAAATCTAAGATACCAGAGGTAATCAGACACCGTAAATCTAAGATACTAAAGAGGTAATCAGACGCCGTAAATCTAAGATACCAAAGAGGTAGTCAGACGCCGTAAATCTAAGATACCAGAGGTAATCAGACACCGTAAATCTAAGATACCAAATAGGTAATCAGAAGCCGTAAATCTAAGACACCAAAGAGGTAATCAGACACCGTAAATCTAAGATACCAAATAAGTAATCAGAAGCCGTAAATCTAAGATACCAAAGAGGTAATCAGACACCGTAAATCTAAGATACCAAATAGGTAATCAGACGCCGTAAATCTAAGATACCAAAGAGGTAATCAGACACCGTAAATCTAAGACACCAAAGAGGTAATCAGAAGCCGTAAATCTAAGATACCAAAGAGGTAATCAGAAGCCGTAAATCTAAGATACCAGAGATAATCAGACACCGTAAATCTAAGATACCAAATAGGTAATCAGAAGCCATAAATCTAAGATACCAAAGAGGTAATCAGAAGCCGTAAATCTAAGACACCAAAGAGGTAATCAGACACCGTAAATCTAAGATACCAGAGATAATCAGACACCGTAAATCTAAGATACCAAATAGGTAATCAGAAGCCATAAATCTAAGATACCAAAGAGGTAATCAGAAGCCGTAAATCTAAGATACCAAAGAGGTAATCAGACGCCGTAAATCTAAGATACCAAATAGGTAATCAGACGCCATAAATCTAAGATACCAGAGGTAATCAGACACCGTAAATCTAAGATACTAAAGAGGTAATCAGAAGCCATAAATCTAAGATACCAAAGAGGTAATCAGACGCCGTAAATCTAAGATACCAAATAGGTAATCAGACGCCATAAATCTAAGATACCAGAGGTAATCAGACACCGTAAATCTAAGATACTAAAGAGGTAATCAGAAGCCATAAATCTAAGATACCAAAGAGGTAATCAGATGCCATAAATCTAAGATACTAAAGAGGTAATCAGACGCCATAAATCTAAGATACCAAATAGGTAATCAGACACCGTAAATCTAAGATACTAAAGAGGTAATCAGACGCCATAAATCTAAGATACCAAAGAGGTAATCAGACGCCATAAATCTAAGATACCAAATAGGTAATCAGAAGCCGTAAATCTAAGATACCAAAGAGGTAATCAGAAGCCATAAATCTAAGATACCAAAGAGGTAATCAGACACCGTAAATCTAAGATACCAAAGAGGTAATCAGAAGCCGTAAATCTAAGATACCAAATAGGTAATCAGAAGCCATAAATCTAAGATACCAAAGAGGTAATCAGAAGCCATGAATCTAAGATACCAAATAGGTAATCAGAAGCCATAAATCTAAGATACCAAATAGGTAATCAGAAGCCATAAATCTAAGATACCAAAGAGGTAATCAGAAGCCATGAATCTAAGATACCAAATAGGTAATCAGAAGCCATAAATCTAAGATACCAAAGAGGTAATCAGACGCCGTAAATCTAAGATACCAAAGAGGTAGTCAGACGCCGTAAATCTAAGATACCAGAGGTAATCAGACACCATAAATCTAAGATACCAAATAGGTAATCAGAAGCCGTAAATCTAAGACACCAAAGAGGTAATCAGACACCGTAAATCTAAGATACCAAATAGGTAATCAGAAGCCATAAATCTAAGATACCAAATAGGTAATCAGAAGCCATAAATCTAAGATACCAAAGAGGTAATCAGAAGCCATGAATCTAAGATACCAAATAGGTAATCAGAAGCCATAAATCTAAGATACCAAAGAGGTAATCAGAAGCCGTAAATCTAAGATACCAGAGGTAATCAGACACCGTAAATCTAAGATACTAAAGAGGTAATCAGACGCCGTAAATCTAAGATACCGAAGAGGTAGTCAGACGCCGTAAATCTAAGATACCAGAGGTAATCAGACACCGTAAATCTAAGATACCAAATAGGTAATCAGAAGCCGTAAATCTAAGACACCAAAGAGGTAATCAGACACCGTAAATCTAAGATACCAAATAAGTAATCAGAAGCCGTAAATCTAAGATACCAAAGAGGTAATCAGACACCGTAAATCTAAGATACCAAATAGGTAATCAGACGCCGTAAATCTAAGATACCAAAGAGGTAATCAGACACCGTAAATCTAAGACACCAAAGAGGTAATCAGAAGCCGTAAATCTAAGATACCAAAGAGGTAATCAGAAGCCGTAAATCTAAGACACCAAAGAGGTAATCAGACACCGTAAATCTAAGATACCAGAGATAATCAGACACCGTAAATCTAAGATACCAAATAGGTAATCAGAAGCCATAAATCTAAGATACCAAAGAGGTAATCAGAAGCCGTAAATCTAAGATACCAAAGAGGTAATCAGACGCCGTAAATCTAAGATACCAAATAGGTAATCAGAAGCCATAAATCTAAGATACCAAAGAGGTAATCAGAAGCCGTAAATCTAAGATACCAAAGAGGTAATCAGACGCCGTAAATCTAAGATACCAAATAGGTAATCAGACGCCATAAATCTAAGATACCAGAGGTAATCAGACACCGTAAATCTAAGATACTAAAGAGGTAATCAGAAGCCATAAATCTAAGATACCAAAGAGGTAATCAGACGCCGTAAATCTAAGATACCAAATAGGTAATCAGACGCCATAAATCTAAGATACCAGAGGTAATCAGACACCGTAAATCTAAGATACTAAAGAGGTAATCAGAAGCCATAAATCTAAGATACCAAAGAGGTAATCAGATGCCATAAATCTAAGATACTAAAGAGGTAATCAGACGCCATAAATCTAAGATACCAAATAGGTAATCAGACACCGTAAATCTAAGATACTAAAGAGGTAATCAGACGCCATAAATCTAAGATACCAAAGAGGTAATCAGACGCCATAAATCTAAGATACCAAAGCGGTAATCAGACGCCATAAATCTAAGATACCAAAGAGGTAATCAGACGCCATAAATCTAAGATACCAAATAGGTAATCAGAAGCCATGAATCTAAGATACCAAATAGGTAATCAGAAGCCATAAATCTAAGATACCAAATAGGTAATCAGAAGCCATAAATCTAAGATACCAAATAGGTAATCAGAAGCCGTAATTCTAAGATACCAAATAGGTAATCAGAAGCTGTAAATCTAAGATACCAAATAGGTAATCAGACACCGTAAATCTAAGATACTAAAGAGGTAATCAGACGCCATAAATCTAAGATACCAAAGAGGTAATCAGACGCCATAAATCTAAGATACCAAAGCGGTAATCAGACGCCATAAATCTAAGATACCAAATAGGTAATCAGACGCCATAAATCTAAGATACCAAATAGGTAATCAGACGCCATAAATCTAAGATACCAAAGAGGTAATCAGACGCCATAAATCTAAGATACCAAATAGGTAATCAGAAGCCATAAATCTAAGATACCAAATAGGTAATCAAAAGCAATAAATCTAAGATACCAAAGAGGTAATCAGACACCGTAAATCTAAGATACCAGAGGTAATCAGAAGCCATAAATCTAAGATACCAAATAGGTAATCAGAAGCCATAAATCGAAGAAGGACAGACACTACAATGGCCAAAAGAAAAAGGACAAACAATGATCTACAAAGCACTCCACAGAAAACTAAAGATTGAGCAACACAAACCTTACTTATAACCGAAGGTGAACTCATGTGTTCCTGAAGGGTAAGCACTTCCTGCTCCACTAGTGAAACCCAGCAAACATTCCAACAACTTATTATACCAGCAATAAGGAAATACAAGTTTGTTATCCTTCCAGTTGTACATCAATTTAAACAAAATTAAAATCAGTAATATTTCTTTTATTCCAATATTGCATAATTAATAAAAATTAAATTTTCAATAATTTCCACTCTATAAAACAAACACAATCACCACCCACCGTTATGATTTTATTTTCTTCTGAACTTCTTCAGAGAGGTGGCTTCCATCACAAAATGGTCTATTGTTTGTCTGTTTACACATACATAACCAGTATTTTTTAGTTTCAGTCACTTCAAATCGATGAGGATGAAATTTTCCTTGAATTTTCAAGTTTCTGGGTTCATTCCAATACCTCTTATGAGTACCATCACAGAACGGCTGAAAATACAACATACAGGATAATGACATTTCGTTCTGATTCATACATACAATAGTCCCCTTCTTGTAAGGCCACCCCCTTCTGTAATGAAGAAGTGGCCTAATAAGAGAGGTCGCATCTCTTGAATAAGTAGTATTTTACTATTTTTTTGCCTCTAAAACCCGGCCTGATAATAGAAGCGGCTTTTGGTGGGGGTGACCTTAAAAGGCAGGGAATACTGTAGCAATGAGGAAATCTAGATTTAATTTAAAAGCATCGTCAGTAACCCATCACTGATATTTGCCACTCATACCATGATGAGTGGAGAGTAACTGGAGGTAATCAGCTGTGGATTAAGGGTGATGACTTGAAAGAGGAGGCTGGGGGTTTTTTTCATCAAAAGCTATACTTTCTTTCCCCGAAATGTTTCAATTTTTTCCCCCTTACAATTTTCAGAAATAAAAAGAATTTTGTTAAACAATTAATTTTCAGATGCATTTTCGTAGCATTCAAGACATAACTGTCATATTATATAACATCCACACTTTTGTGCCTGTGGCTGTACCAAGCCACTAAGGACCTGGATTTCCAACATCATATGTCATGGACACTCATGGTCTTTTTTCATGTTCAATGATGAATTACGGTTAGAGGTGATTGTTTGTTAAGTTGATATTGGTGGAATTGTTGATCATCACTGTTTAGAGATTATTTTTCGTTTTGTTGCTATTGGTGGAATTGTTGATCATCACTGTTTAGAGGTTATTTTTCGTTTTGTTGCTATTGGTGGAATTGTTGATCATCACTGTTTAGAGGTTATTTTTCATTTTGTTGCTATTGGTGGAATTGTTGATCATCACTGTTTAGAGGTTATTTTTCGTTTTGTTGCTATTGGTGGAATTGTTGATCATCACTGTTTAGAGGTTATTTTTCGTTTTGTTGCTATTGGTGGAATTGTTGATCATCACTGTTTAGAGGTTATTTTTCGTTTTGTTGCTATTGGTGAAATTGTTGATCATCACTGTTTAGAGGTTATTTTTCGTTTTGTTGATATTGGTGGAATTGTTGATCATCACTGTTTAGAGGTTATTTTTCATTTTGTTGCTATTGGTGGAATTGTTGATTCATCACTGTTTAGAGGTTATTTTTCATTTTGTTGCTATTGGTGGAATTGTTGATCATCACTGTTTAGAGGTTATTTTTCGTTTTGTTGCTATTGGTGGAATTGTTGATCATCACTGTTTAGAGGTTATTTTTTCGTTTTGTTGCTATTGGTGCAATTGTTGACCATCACTGTTTAAACTTTCTTTTCGTAACCTATGTATCTGTTCCATCCAAATTGTGCTTCATGTACTGTTTTTTCTTCAGTGGTAGGGACTGTTTATTTCACAACTTATTAGAGTAATATTTTAAAGTAACCGTTTTAAGCAGTGGGCATTATTATTCTCTGCTAAAGATAACAAATCTTTATTAGTGAATGAGCGAGTGATTGTTGTTTAATGCCAATGCAACTCAGCAATTTTTCAGCTATACCATAGAGAGAACAAGTAAATTTTCAATGAGATGATGATGATGTTTGCTTTGTACTAGACCAACACGATTAGTTAGATTTTTATAGTACTAACACACTGAGAACAGTTTGCACCGGGTAGACATGCCGCTCCACTCGTACACATTATTCTGATTCCGAGCCAACCAGTCTTTGCTGTTACTTCTTAATGCTGCGTGCTTAGCGGAGAAGCAGCAAATACCAATTTTATAGTCGTGGGTTATGAATATCTTGATTAAATATGTTAAATTTTGCAATCCGAAGGAAAATGAGAAACAGCATCAGATTGCTAAAAATGGTTGTATTTCCTGAGTTTCCTCCCACCCCTTATTAGGGCTCTACCAAGAAGCCGTTGGAGACATAGGCTGTTCCCTAGATCCCTTGTTTAGATTTCACGCGCCCCTAATGCCAAAACCTGATTCATCCTTCAGATGGACCTATTATTGTAGGTACAGAGTATTTGAGTTATCATGGCAAATTAAGCCAACAATTTCTATTAACGGACCATTTGTTACTTTACATTATCCATGGTAACGACTTATCTGAGTTCCAAATAACAAGTTTTTACTATATGCCAAAATATCAGAATCCGTAAATCGAAGGACAGACAACACAATGGCCAAAAGACAAAGGACAAACAATGATCTACAAAACATACACATAAAACTAAAGATCGAGTAACAGAAACCCCACTAAAAACTGGCAGTGAACTCAAGTGCTAACATTCTTGAAAATAATAGCATAGGCTTTGTTATACAGGACAAGAATCTAACTTAAACAGTGCTTGCCCCAAAATAGTATTACAAACTTTAGTGCAATTGTAGATTTAGCAGAAAAAACAGACTTGGGTTTTATTTTTGGTCTATTTAGAGTGAGTGAGTGATTGTTGTTTAACACCAACTCAGCAATTTTTCAGCTATATCATGGCGAAAACAAGTTGTACTAGACCAACACGCTTAGTTGGATTTTTATAGTGCTAGCTCACTGAAACAACAGTCAGCGGATAGACATGTCGCCCCACTCGGACACATTATCCTGATTCCAAGCCAACTAGTCTTCGTTCTTTCTCCTTTATGCTGTGTGCTTTAATAGTGGAGAAGCAACAAATACCAATTTTATAGTCTTTGGTTTGACCCGATCGGGGCTCCAAACCATGTTCTCCCGCACTGGAGACGAGCATGCGAACCATTACACCACCGATACGGTTGCCTAATTAGATACCTGTACTCACCTGCTGATGACTTTCACCACAGGTACACCAGGCAAACTTCTTTCCAGCCTCTAATACCATTGGAAATGGCTTTTTATCAAACATTTTCCCTTTTTTGGGAGGAATACTAAATTCCGCAGGACCTGGAGTTTCTGGGTGTCGTCCTCGATTATTATAACATCTACGATATGTCAACTGAAAATAATACAACAGAATTGTGTTAAGGACCATTTATGTTTCATCTCATAATATTACTACTTTAGGGGGTCCGGGTGGCTCAATGAGTTAGGTCGCTAGATCTAACAACTCATACAAGCCTATCACCAATACGGCGTGGGTTCGTGCCCGGCTTTGTATATTACAAAAAAGGGTGCACTCGCAAGTGATAAAGTTTACCAGTTGCTTGCCCATGGTCGGTGGTTCTCTCCGTACTCCGGCTTCCTCCACCACTAAAACTGGTCGCCATGATATAGCTGAAATATTGTTGAAAGTGGCGTTAAAACACCAAAAATCAATCAAATCATATTACTATTTTATTCTAACAGTTTCATGACCTATTTATTCTGGTCTCCCACGAAAACCATAAATTTCTTTGGATGTTTATGACTAATTGATATTAAATTTGTTAGAAATATCAGTTATCATTTGTGTTGTGTTTAGCCAACAGATGCTACATTTTGTACCTTCCTATTTTAGTAAGTTAATTACAAACATTTATTGACCCTATTATTCCGGTGTCATATGGTATTTTGAGAGAGGGTTTGATATACCATAGGTAGGGGATCAATATACCATGGGTATGGGGGGTCGATATACCATGGTTAGGGGGGGTCAAAATAGCATGGGTAGGGGGGTCGATATACCATGGGTAGGGGGGGTCAATATACCATGGGTAGGGGGGTCAAAATACCATGGGTAGGGGAGTCGATATTCCATGGGTAGGGGGTCGATATACCATGGGTAAGGGGGTTCAAAATACCATGGGTAGGCAGTTTGATATACCATGGACAAAAAATACAGCAAAATAAATAATATGAGATGGTAAATGAAGACATAAAGATATAATTGATCAATATTATTGATATCTTTAAAGATGTCTTTAAACTTTTTTTGTCAGTTAATAAAGTTTATTCAAATTCACCTTTTGTTAATTAGCAAATGACAATATGTTTACTTAGCATTCAATGATGGCACTATAATATAATGCATCACCTTCAATTTTAACACCTATTTACCTAACCTCATATATCCTGGGTAATGGTGTCAAAAATGTGATCAAAAGCCAGTTTGTTATTTACTGATTGATGAAAATTTTGAAATCTTATGAAATTTTTTTATAATTTTGAAATTTTTTGAAAATTTTGAAATTTTATATGAAATTTTTGAAATTTTTTAAAATTTTGAAATTTTTGACAGAACATACCTCATACGAGGTGTACTCACTCTGAGGTAGAGTTGGGAAAATGCCAATCAGAAAAAAGCGAAATTCCTTATTATTTGATAAGTATAAAGAAAATAAAACTGAATCTGACCAATTTATTTTTAATCCCATTAATGAAGAATTTGTTAATAAAGAAATTAATAAAATTGGTATAAAAAAGGCTACAGGAAAAGATGGAATATCTTCTAAAATCTTAAAATCATCTAAATCTGTTGTAGCAAAGCCCATTTCTAAAATTATAAATAAATCCTTTGAAACATCAACAGTTCCTGATAAACTTAAAGAAGCACAAGTGGTTCCCTTACATAAAAAGAATAACACTCTAGATAAAGGCAATTACCGGCCAGTCAGTATCCTTCCCATGATATCTAAAATCTTTGAAAGAGCAGTAAACAGTCAAATTGTCGAATTCTTTGACTCACATTTTCATACTTTTTTATCTGCTTTTCGGAAAGGCTACGGATGCCAAACTGCTTTATTAAAGGTAATTGAAGACTGGAAAAAGGCTTTAGATCAAAATAAATATGTTGCGGTCATACTCATGGACCTATCAAAAGCTTTTGACTGTTTACCCCATGACCTGCTTATATTAAAATTAAAAACCTATGGTGTATCTCCTTCTGCTTTAAATCTAATAGATAGTTACTTAAAAAATCGTAAACAGTGTGTTAAAGTGGGCCCACATATTAGTAACTGGCAAGATATTTATAAAGGGGTGCCCCAGGGTTCAATACTTGGCCCTATCCTTTTTAATATCTTTTTAAACGATATTTTCTATTTTATAAAAAATAGTGATCTTTATAACTACGCGGATGACAATACGCTTTCCTACTCTGATCATGATATAAAAAAAGTAATCTCTACTTTGGAGGATGACAGTGTGACTTTAATTAATTGGTTTTCCATTAACAAAATGAAGGCTAACCCAGAAAAGTTCCAGGCAATTGCCATAGGTAAACAAACCAAACAACAAAACTTAACCTTTACTATTGACGGAAATAAAATTGAATGTGAATCTGAAGTTAAACTTTTAGGGGTAACAATAGACTTTCAATTAAATTTCAATGAACATGTGTCAAATATTTGTAAAAAAGCCTCCAGGCAATTAAATGTATTAAAAAGAATTGGTACCCATTTAACAAAACTAGGAAAACTTACAATCTACTACTCCTTTATTATGTCCAACTTTAACTATTGCCCACTTGTTTGGCACTTTTGTGGAGAAACAAATACCAAAAAAATAGAAAAAATACAGGAAAGGGCTCTGAGATTTATATACAATGAATACACCTCTAGTTATGAAGACCTGTTATGCAAATCTAAACTGCCATCCCTAAAAGTAAGGAGACTTAGAACATTTGCTTTAGAAGTTTTCAAAATTGTTAATAAGGATTGTCCTGTTTATTTATTTGACCTCATAGATATAAAAAATACTTCGTATTCTTTTAGATATCAAAATAAAGCAGCTTTACCACAGGTAAGAACTACAAGTTTTGGTTTGCAATCTTTTCGTTATGCAGGTGCAAAACTCTGGAATGAGCTGCCTGACCACTTTAGAAAAGACATGTCACTAGACCAGTTTAAAAATTTGATTAATACATGGTCAGGCAGCTCATGTCATTGCTTTGCATGCAAGGCTTCAGCTTGATTTCCTTCCCTTAGTATGCTAGATATTTTTAGTTTAGTTCATCAACTGTGCTTATTTTTAATTTAGTTCAACTACTGTGCTTTTATGTTTTACTAGATATTTTTAGTTTAGTTCATCAACTGCTTATTTTTAATTTAGTTCAACTACTGTGCTTTTATGTTTTATAATATGTATGTGCTCTGCTTTTTATGCATGTCTGTCCTTATGCTTGTTCTGTTATTTACATGTATGTCGGTTTTAAAAGCTCTTCAGAGCTTATGTTGTATGTTTTTGTACTCCGACTTTAAATAAAATTTGTATCTGTATCTGTATATGTTATCTGGATGTGAATTGATTGATACCGAAAATATCAGCCTGCCAAGCCAGAATATGAAGTTTGGTGGCGAGTGAACGAAGCGAACGAGTCACAAATTTCATATTCTGTCGAGCAGGCTGATATTTTTCAGTATCAATCATATTCAGATGACATGTTTATCATCCTTAAATCAAACATAAACACGGATACATCTATATTTGTATTTTCGTGGGAAAAATCACATGATTCAAAATATTCAAAATACGCTTCCCCAAAACATAGTTCATAAGTAGTTTGCAAATACATTTTGTATACCATTCATTTTTAAAGGTTTATATGAATGTCAAGATTGTTGAATTTTTCCTTTAATGGTGATATTCATTGGTTTTTTTTTATTACAAACATCAAAATCGACAATTCACCGGTTTTGTTTACCAATGCCGTTCCATTTTAGAAAACATAAAGGTCACGATTTCGCTTAGGACGTAAATATTATGACGTCTCAGCAGATGTTATCAAGAATTGTGACAAGTGTATTTTTGTAGGACGATGTTTGTTGATATTGCTGACATGACAGTTCCTAATTTGATATACACTGTATGTTTAAAAAATTAAATGTTAACTAGCTAATGGTGTTGCTGAATTTTATTTACTTTTGTCATCTTCACAGGAATTATCGTTTAAATGTTGGGAGAATTTGGTGATAGTCCAGCTCAGCTCACACGAACTTTGATACGAGTTTTGCTTATGGAGTCAGCAGGTAGATATAGCGGGAGGGAAGGATGATAAATGGTATTTTGACCCTCATACCCATGCTATATCGACCCCCTACCCATGGTATTTTGACCCCCCTACCTATGGAATATCGACCCCCCTACCCATGGTATTTTGATCCCCCTACCGATGGTATATCGACCCCCCTACCCATGGTATTTTGACCCCCCTACCCATAGAATATCAACCCCCTACCCATGGTATATGGACCCCCTACCCATGGTATATCAACCCCCTAGCCATGGTATTTTGACCCCCTTACCCATGGTATATCGACCCCCCTACCCATGGTATTTTGACCCCCCTATCCATGGTATATCGACCCCCATACCCATGGTATATGGTATATCGACCCCCCTATCCATGGAATATTGACCCCCTTATATATGATATTTTGACCTCCCTGCCTATCTCTTGATTAGAAATGGGGGGGTCAAATTACCATACAGGGGGGGGGGGGGGTCAGTTTTCAATAAGGGGGTTCAATATACCATGGATGAAAATTGACCCCGGGGTCAATTTACCATGGGGTTCAAAATACCATACGACACCGGGATTATTGTATTGTCCATGTTATCATTCACTTTTGCAAGAGTATGTGGTCTTTTTGAGTGGAAGCGAATCTGTGCAGCTTTTTTATTGTTTGTTTATAAATGTGCTGCCGTTTGAGATCCAGTTATCATTATCTGGTTTAACCCTGCCACTTTTTCATGCCTGTCCCAAGCCAGGGCCTGGAATTCTAACATCATACAGTATGTCATGGTCTTTTTGTGCTCAGTAAGTTCAGTTAGGATGAGAGGCGATTCTTTGTTTTGTTGACTAGCTCTCATCTTAATTCATTGAACACAACAAAAAAGACCATGACATATGATGTGGGAAATCCAGGTCCTGGCTTTGGGCAGGAACAAATTAAATGAATCTGCAATCTACAATTAAAATGAAATCTTGCTCCCAGGTGACTTTCAATAAGGGGTGGTTCCAGGTACTTTTACCTGCCTAAAATGGTCTTTGGAACCTCCTGATTTTAAAAAGTGTTGTCTACGATATTCATGAAATTATTTAAATTTTAATAAAAAGTACCATCTGACCTGTAATTAGTGAAGTTCTGGTACACTTGAACTAGAGGCTCAGTGGGCTGAGCCTGTGTCGCTCACCTATCATTCTGTTTTGAGGAAACTTAATACAGAACCTCCCATAGGTGTTTCCCACCAAGTTTTGGTTATTTGGCTAAGCAGTTACAGAGAAGAAGATATTTAGAAATCGACCATTCAAAAACAAGAATGGCCTGTGGCTGCCATGTTTATTAACGGATCGGAACTAAATGAGCAATCTTTACAGATGACTTTCCAAGGATGTTTCCTACTAAGTTTCGAGTAATTTGGCAAAGCAGTTTCAGAGAAGAAGATTTTTTAGAAATCAACCAATCCGAAACAAGAATTTCCTGTGGTGGCCATGTTTGTTAATAGATTGGAACTAAATGAGCAATCTTTATAAAGGACCTTCCAATGATGCTTCCTACCAAATTTCGATTCATTTGGGCAAGCGGTTTCGGAGGAAAAGATTTTTTAGAAATCAACCAATCAGAAACAAGAATGGCCTGTGGTGGCCATGTTTGTTAACGAAATAGAACTAAATGAGCAATCTTTATAGAGGACCTGCCATTGCTTCCTACCAAATTTCAGTTCATTTGGCCAAGTGGTTTCAGAGGAGAAGATTTTTTAAAATCGGCTAATTAGAAATAAGAATTGCCTATGGCGGCCATGCTTGTTAACGGATCGGAACTAAATGAGCAGTCTTTATAGAGGACCTTCCAAGAATGCCTCCTACCAAATTTTGATTCATTTGGCCAAGCCGTTACAGAGGAGAAGATTTTTTAGAAATCAACCAATCAGAAACAAGAATTGTCTGTGGCAGACATGTTTGATAACGGATCGGGACGAAATGAGCAATCTTTATAGAGGACCTGCCATAGATGCTTCCTACCAAGTTTCAGTTCATTTAGCCAAGTGGTTTCAGAGAAGATTTTTAAAAATCGGCCAATCAGAAACAAGAATTGCCTATGGTGGCCATGTTTGTTAACGGATCGGAGCTAAATGAGTATTCTTTATAGAGGATCTTCTAATGATGCCTCCTACCATTAGTTTCGATTCATTTGGCCAAGCGGTTTCAGACGAGAAGATTTTTTAGAAATCAACCAATCAGAAACAAGAATTGCCTATGGTGGCCATGTTTGTTAACGGATCAGAACTAAATGAGCATTCTTTATAGAGGACCTTCCAAGGATGCTTCCTACCAAATTTCGGTTCATTTGGCAAAGCGTCTTCAGAGGAAAAGATTTTGTTAGAAATCAACTAATCAGAAACAAGAATTGCCTGTGGTGGCCATGTTTGTTAACGGATTGCAACTAAATGAGCAATTTTTATGGAGGACCTATAAAGAATGCTTCCTACCAAATTTCTATTCATTTGGCCATTAGCGTTTACAGAGGAGAAATTTTTTAGAAATCAACCAATCAAAAACAAGAATTGTCTGTAGCGGCCATGTTGTATAATGGATCGGGACAAAATGAGCAATTTTTATAAAGGACCTGCCATAGATGCTTCCTACCAAGTTTCAGTTCATTTGGCCAAGTGGTTTCACAGGAGATTTAAAAAAATTGGCCAATCAGAAACAAGAATTGCCTATGGTGGCCATGTTTGTTAACGGATCAGAACTAAATGAGCAATCTTTATAGAGGACCTTCCTACCAAATTTCGATTCATTTGGCCAAGCGGTAACAGAGGAGAAGATTTTTTAGAAATCAACCAATCAGAAACAAGAATTGTCTATGGTGGTCATGTTTGATAACAGGTCGGGACGAAATGAGCAATCTTTATAGAGGACCTGCCATAGATGCTTCCTAACAAGATTCAGTTCATTTGGCCAAGTGGTTTTAGAGGAGAAAATTAAAAAATATTTGCTCATTTTGTCCCGATCGGTTAACAAACATGGCTACCAGCGAAACTTGGTAAGAATCATCTATGGAATGTCCTCTATGAAGATTGCTCATTTCGTCCTGATCGGTTAGCAAACATGGTCACCATATGCAATCCTTGTTTCTGATTGGTCAATTTCTAAAAAATCTTCTCCTTTGAAACTGCTTAGCCATATGAACTGAAACTTGGTAGGAAGCATCTTCATGTATGGCAAGATTTGCTAAAAAGAATATCAAAATGTGAATACCTACTTGTAATGTATAGAATAAACATGCTACACTATATCAGCATTAGTTAATTTCTAAGGGAGATAATATCAAGAGCTATCTTTCTTTTAACAGTTTAGACAAGAGTTATCTTTCTTTTAACAGAGGAGAATATTTTTTTAGAAATCAACCAATCAGAAACAAGAATTGCCTGTGGTGGCCATGTTTAATAACGGATCGGGACAAAATGAGCAATCTTTATAGAGGACCTTCCATAGATGCTTCCTACCAAGTTTCGGTTCACTTGGCCAAGCGGTTTCAGAGGAGAAGATTTTTAAAAATCGCCCGATCAGAAACAAGAATTGTCTGTAGCGGCCACGTTTGCTAATGGATCGGGACAAGATGAGCAATCTATATAGAGGACCTTCCATAGATGCTTCCTACCAAATTTCAGATCAATTGGCTTTGCAGTTTCAGAGGAGAAGATTAAAATGTGAAAAGTTAACAGACGACGGATGACGGACGCCAAGTGATGGCAAAAGCTCACATTGCCTTTGGCAAGGTGAGCTAGATAGGGTAGCATGTAAGGAGATCTGATATCAATTAGAAAGATGCATTTCTACATGTAATGTGTATGACAAATGTGAGACACAATACACCTACATGTACATGAGAATTTAATATGTAATATGTAGGTGTAATTAATTAACGTACAGGATATTAACAAGTGTAATGAGATTCACAAAATGTAATTAACACCTTTCTCTAATAATTAATAAATCATACATGTAAATAACAAGATATGATTATAATCTAACGATTATGAAGTCTCCCAAACCGGCCACTGACACTATCTACCCACATATCAAATTTTGATGATATCGGACAATGTTGAATTTTTACCCCCCATTTTTATGTCGTGTTTTGGCAACCATTTTGAAAATGGCAGACATCTTGAAAATTTTGGAAACGCAGAATTGCTCTTCTAATGGTGACCTATCACTATGTCAAAATTTATGTCTCTATCATTATCCAGTTAGAAGTTATCAACATTAATGTACGAAATTTCAAGTTTCCCATAGGATTCTATAGTAACCCCCACCCCCTTTGAACCCCCAAAAATATGGCTTTGACCCCCTTTACCACAAATCTGAAAACTTTAGGATCAACTAGAAACATATATCTATAACTCCACCAAGTTTCATGAAATTCTGTCCTGTAGTTCCTGAGATCTGCCGTGGACAAGTTCATGGTGCACGGAAAGAAAGGAGAATAACAAGAACAAGAAGAATAATAATAATAATAATAATAATAAGAAACGGAGCAAAAACAATAAGTCTCCAAACGTTGTTTGGGAGACTTAATAAGAAACGGAGCAAAAACAATAAGTCCCCCAAACTTTGTTTGGGAGACTTAATTACAATATTATGTAGGACATATTTTTGTTGTCAAGGCAACTGCAAATATTTTGTTCTATTATTAATAGTGCACTTTAAAAAAAAAATCACTGCTTCACTTGAGATAAATATCTGTCAATATCATCAAGTTAAATTGATTGATTGATTGGCATTTAACACCAACTTCAGCAGTATTTCAGCTCAAGGATTTAAATCCTTGTTCAGCTATATCATGGAGTGTCAGTGAACAAACAAATTTTATATTAACTTAAAGACGTAACATTTTAAGTACATGTATGAAAATTTAGAAATATAATTTTATATGTTTGATGTTGTGTTTATATTATATATTCACGTATGAGTCCTCATACATGTCATTGTGCTTATGTTTACCATTATCAGCTGTTGTTTATCAGTAACTCCCAGCCCACTTTACTATAAATAATGATATTTTAATGTGCATATCTCCCGATCAGGCTGCTTAGATGTTTCTGGTTTAAGACCATCAAGTTAAAATGCAGGCCTTAAATCTGGTAATAAGATTAAACCTGTTTATATATTTTTTTCTTATTGCCCAATGGGGAATCTTATAATGTTTTAATTCTAATCAAAACCAATTGTTTCAATCAATGTTAATGTCAAATCATGTATGTATACACAGTCATCTGTCGAAAGTATTCGGAAATGTAAAAAAATTATTGTGAAGTCATTTCTGGATAAATTTTAACATATTTTACACCAAAACATTCGGAATTGTCTATATATTGTTTGTTTATTTGCTCATTATGTTTATATGTTTATATGAGTGGTTTTTATTTGTACATAATTTTTCCATGATTTTTAATTTTTAGGATTTATTTTTAGTTGAAATATATAGGAAAATCAAAGTCAATTTTTATTTGTTGTGTTTAAATTATGTACAAATAAAAATCACTCATAACAACATAATGAGTAAATAAACAATCAAAATATTGACATTTCCAAATGTTTTGGTGTAACCTCTGTTAAAATCTATCCAGAAATGACTTCATAAATTTTTTTTGAAAAAATATGGTTTTGGTTGATTATGTAGGGATTTTTTACATTTCCGAATACTTTTGACAGATGACTGTGTATGTGCCGACTTTAAATAAAAATTTACTTACTTATATTGTCTTACTAATTACCAATAAATGCACATACTCTCTCCCTTCTTTCACCAAACTCTCATTCAAATCGATATACAAATGTACTTCTTTATAATTTAAATTAAAATATGCTTTATGTTCATTAAAATACTTTTTAATTATCAGGACAAATGTGTAGTTAGGGCAAACTGACCCAATACCGACATAAATGAGTTTATTACAGACTTTCTTGCAATATTATGAAAAGCTTTATAAATGGCAATGATTTTCCCCCTTCAAATTTTGGAAACAAAAATATTTACATGTTCCTTCCTGTGTCTATACTTTACATTAACATTGTATTTCGGTATGTAAATGAAAGTTTTATGATGCTATGACTAGTCTATAATATATATCTCATCAACTGCTAGACTACATTTGTATTTGCAGACGATTGTTTGCTGTTTCGTACGATAAACTGAAGCAGATGCAATAACACTGCAAAAAGACCTAAACACAATGCAGCAGTGGGAAGCAAAATGGTTAATGGAATTTAACCCCGACAAATGTGAAGTCATCACAAATTACAACAAAAGGTCTTATATAAACTATCCATATAGGGAGGTACTTGTATATATTACATTTTTTGAGAAGTGTTTTTAATCACATGCATCCTTGTCGGCGAATGTACATTACACAAGTTCGATAATATGGGACGAAGTCCCAACTATGGTAGAAATAGCAATATTTTGATTCCAGATCCATATCACTAATGGATTAAATTCCTTGCACCGGAAATGACACACCGGAAACCAATACAGGGTTAAATCTGCAGAAAATCGGATGCGCAGTAATCTGGAACTACTTCCGGTTATGAATGTTAAAAAATGACTCAAAATCGCAGTGTGTTCTCAAGCCCATTAAACATAAACCATAGGACTGACAATATCATTAAACAGAGTTTCATTTCTTCCTCCTCCTGTCCGAAATAATATTTTCTATGAAATTGAGACGTCGAGTACCGGATTATACAACACCGGACTGGGTGCACAGCAGTCTACAGGAGGGGGCAGGTCCCCGTTTTGGCAAAAAACCTTTAAAAACCATGGAAAATTTGGGTTTTGGTCCCCCTATTTGCCCCCTCTTTTGAGAAAGTCTGGATCCGCCCCCGGTCTACTATGAAAAAAAAATATAGGTCCATATATCTGAGTTAATATTGTTTAAAAAAAAATATTGGACTTCGTCCCAAGTTAGGTAACACCTACATGTATTATCATATTACTCGGGATCACTGAGGGATGAACTTTATTGGAAGAAGAAGAAGATATCGCTCGCTTCTAAAACTAAAGTATCCCCGATGTATGAAAGTTTGTCACCCTAACGATTCTTCGATAATTTCTATTATCATAAACTTTTGATTATATTTTGTTTTGGTCTTATGTCATTTATGTTCTTTTCCTGCAATTATGACACATTTTTTGTGCATTTATTTTTTCAATGCACCATAAAAACGTAAACAATGAAAACTAGGTCAAAACCATAGCGGAAATAGAAGTGCATAAAACTTCATCACCTTGCGCATCTCCTAAAGATGTGACGTATTACCAAAAGTTTTTAAGACCAAAAGCTATTAATACATTGTTTAAATACGGACTAATGTTTTTAATTTATCAGGGTCCCAGATTAACTTTTTGTGCATAATAGCCAACTGGGCTACTGAAATTTTGAGACTGCTAGCCCATATTAAAAAGCAGTAGCCCAGGTGAAAATGACAAGGGCCGCTAGGAGGGTTGGGGAGTTATTTCCCCCCCTCCCCAAGAAAATTTTGTATTTCTTAAGCCAAATCCTGCATTTTACACACATTTTTGAAAGAAATAAATCTAGTTGAAAAAGTGGATTATCCCCAATATATAAACATTTGGTACATTTTTCTTAAATTAAAAAAAAATCAACTACCAGAATAGTAGTATGGTCTCATTATCTTAATTTGTGTGAGTTGCAAATAGAAAATAAATAAAATAAAACACAGAAATTTAAACGAGTAATGAACTTTTTTTATTGTTTTCAAAGCAGAATATCAAACATTTTCCAATATCAGAATTGTCAACACATAAATACTCAGTCTCTAGAAAAGTCAAAAAGTTTGCCAAACACTATATCTTCTTTCAGATCACTTTCCATTTCACTAACACTAAGGTCTTTCTCATTCTCCATTTCATACTTGACCCCCGATAAATAATTCTACATCACAAACTGCTAACTTTAATTTTCAATAGACTTAACATGGATGTTGATAAAAGATTAAAGATAAAAAAACAATTCCGGAATTGTCTCGATTTAATTCTGTGTTTTGGTACATTTTATTATATTAATGACATACTATAATCTAAACAATAACAATTAATTAATTACAAAATATAAAAAAACTCGCCTTTTCTCGAATCCTTCCATAAGCTTTACGACCGCACTGGTAAGTTTTGAACTTTGAAACTTACCGAAATTTAGAGTGCTCCTTAGCCGGAGGATTATTCTATAAACTACGCATTCTGGTTCCCTGTTTGAAAAGCCAAAAAATTAACTCAGAGCTGTCGAAAATCGTCGAACCTATCGGAACGTCAGACAAAATATTGACTAGGTCCGATTTAAACTACTTCGCGTCAGACCCGATGTCCGGAGCAATTTTTCAGTAACTTGGGACCGACAAAACGCTTGAAGATGACCGGCATCATTACTCACTTTCGCTTCTCAAACTTGCCGTTGTTTGCAATCTCTGTATTCTGTAATCTCTGATTTTTTTTGATTTTTGTCTATATAATCAAATTTTGACTTCACATTGAAGAGTTTGACTACTAAATGTGTAAATGATTCCGGACAGACGTGCATCGATTTCCGGAAATTACGATTTTATTTAGAAAAAAAAATAATTTTGGCAATATTTTTTTTTGACTCGGCGGCTTTTTTAAGGGTCGGTCGGTGAAAGGGGAAACAAACTTAATTTTAATTTAGGCCTAGGTTGTCAGTCACCCAATTGATTCGGTCCAGATCTAATGCTACTTATAACAGGTAACACCTTGAGAGCTGTAAACAAACCATTTTATGGATTCAGCCAGTATATGTGTAATTCAGTTGAAGTTGTAAAAAAAAATGTAGGTCCGGCAAATGTTTGATAGGTCTGACACATTGTCCACATCTGCCAGACCTATTGTCTGACAGACAGGAAAGAGATTTCGACAGCTATACTGATGTTCCTTTGAGTTAGAAGCATTTCAGTTGAACAGGTAACAGAAAAAACGATCACGATACAAATGGACAAATGATAGTTTAGGGATATAGGGCTACTGGAATTTTTGATAGCCATCTGGGCTATCTTTCTACGTTTTCAAGTCGCCCAGGTGACATTTTGGTTGCCATGGGCAACTAGGCGACCGCTAATTTGGACCCCTGTTTATTATACATATGTCACTTGTGCATAAAATGGTAATACATTGTCTTGTATTTTAAATTAAAGGTCGTACACAAAATACAAAAAGGGGGGAGGGTCCCTTCATACTATGATCAAATACTGGAAACTGAATTAAATATAAAATGCAGAAATTAGACGCTAAAAGACGATTAGCTGTTATAAATTAAAACTTATTTCTTGCTTACCTGTTTTGGAATAAACACATTCTGCAGTCGAAAAACTGGGGAACGACAGAGCGCTGACATATTGAAGTACCGCATACAAAAATATAATTCATTTTAAAAATATTATCGTAAAATAATATTTCATTATTTTTTTTTGTATCTTTTTATAATAAACACCTTTATAATATATTCATTGTTGTTAATCTCTGTATTATTTATTCTTGTATATTTTTTTCATTCACTGCGGTCCTTTATTGTTGCCATACATCCTTGACAACCCACCTAGTAATCGAGGAGAAACAGCTAAAACAATCAACGAGTTTATTGTGAAGAATTTATTTGAATAAAGAAGACAACATGAGTCAAAGACAGGTGTTGCAAGGTATTTTTTAAAGCATTATTATTATTTTTTCGTCGAGCAAATTTGTTTTATTGATTAAAACCACTATAATTATAAAATATTTGATGTCATAATTTTACAATCTAACACCTGGACAACAATGATACACTGACACACAGAATACACTGACACTGTATATGTATCTTGTAATGATCTCCATCTAATAAATGCAAATAGTCGTTCCAACTTATTAAGTTGTACATGTGGCATCATGCATGCCATGGCCATGGGGATACCTTAAAATTAAGCCAGGGTGAGAGTGAAGCATAGTTAGAACAAGCTTGAACTAACTTCAACTTGTTGAAGACTGTTAAAATTGTTTTTATGATCAAAAGAATATAGTCGAGATTGGGGAGGGGTGGGGGAGGGGGATCGAATATGCCTAAAAATGTGGCAAAGGAAAACTGCTGATGACCAAATTGTTGACAACTTTAACTAGATTCACGTCCATTTGGCATTTCACTTTTTTCTTAATTCCCTCCACATTCATTACTTTCAATTAAAATCATAACTTTTTGACCCGAGTTGATCATGGAACAGTAGTTTTCACATTTTTTTCACAGAAATCAGCCATTATTTCATGATACATATACATCATTACATGCCCATTCTCTGGAGAACACAGACCATACTGGCACTAGAGCCGTAGAGGATGCTGTATTACTCAAATAACTGGACTCTCTATTGAATTTCGAAAGACTGAGGTCATTATTGGCATGTATTATTTAATAATGAATTATTGCAACAGTAAACTTTATTTATACATCAAAATCAGATCACAAATTGGTTTCCATACAGGTTTTTACATTATTCAACACATTTGTAAAATTCGCAAAGTTGTTAATCATTCCCATTGGCGCATTGGATTAATTTCTTGTTTGGTAATTCCTGATGGTGTACATGGATACAAACTACATTTTAAAAGCGTGATGTTACATTTGTTTAGTGTACATGTTGTTTCAATTAAAAATATTAATACAATTTTAAAATTATATTTTAGTGTTTGAACAGTACCAGAAGGCAAGGACACAGTTTGTACAAACTGCAGCTGAACTTGCAAGTCGTCCACAGAATATTGAAACATTGCAAAATGCTGGGGTTATGTCACTTCTTAGACCACTCTTATTGGATATTGTCCCCACAATTCAACAAACCGCTGCACTGGCCCTCGGCAGACTTGCCAACTACAATGATGACTTGGCAGAAGCTGTTGTAAAAGGAGATATTCTTCCACAATTGGTGTACTCACTCGCTGAACAGAATGTAAGTAGAATAAGTGATTAACGATGTTTTTTAAAACGAGAGGACGTTTCTCAGTCATCTCATTGAAGGGCGAAGCACTGAGATGAGGGATGACTGAGAAACGTCCTCAAGTTTTAAAAAATATCTTTAATTATTTTATCTCTATGATGGTATGTTTATCAAGGATTTGGTAATGTGACGTCATATTAGAAAACAGCGATATTACTAAGCATTCTTGACAACGCTTAGCGATTAAACGTGATATGAAACATATTGGTTTTAAACATCAAAGGGAAAGTAAACAAAATATTGATAAAGATACAACAGTTCTATATTCAGTGATGATTGTTAAAGTATTGTAAGGGGGAAATCTGGCTTTTGGGTATGTTTTTCATGCTCATGCTAAAAAACGACCAATCAGAGAACTTTATCCAACATACATGTATATTATAATGTTCTGATTCCATGGTTTTGGAGAAATTGGAGTCGAAACTAATACTTAAATTGAAAGTTTTTATGATCATAAGGTCAAGAGTTGAATTACATTTGTGGATTTGTGCAATTCAGAAACTGACAATTTTTACAATATATTAATAATTGTTATAACAATTATTCATGAAAACAGTGAATGAAAATAACAGCCCCCCTCTCCCTATAATACATTATGAAAAGAAAGTTTAATATAGATGGCCTGAAACATTTTTATTGTTTCTAAATCAGTAATGTTTGATTTTTTTCAGAGATTTTACAAGAAAGCTGCAGCATTTGTTTTACGAGCAGTGGCTAAACATTCCCCACAGCTTGCTCAGTCTGTTGTAGATTCAGGGGCATTGGATGCTTTGGTGATTTGTTTAGAGGAGTTTGATCCTGGTGTAAAGGAAGCAGCAGCTTGGGCATTAGGATATATAGCTAGACATAATGCTGGTATGGTTGTTTTAGAATTTCTTTGTTTAGTCTTGTAGCTATGGTTTTATTTACACTCCATTATAGACTACAGTACCAGGGGGGGGCGCCCCCCCTAAAATTGGAAAAAAATATGATTTTTCACACGAAATACCCCAAAAATTTCACACACCCCTCCACTCGGCACAATTTTTTAAAGTGTGCCCCCCCTAACTTGAAATCCTGGATCTGCCCCTGAGTACAACATGTACTAATAATATTGAAGCTGAAAACGGCAAAGGAAACTTCACCCTTTTTATCCTGTTTACAATAAACATTTTTATAATTTATTTGTTTTAAAAGATAAAAAGGTTAATAATATATCAAACAAGCCACACCAGTGATTAAGAATTTCTAATTCATCTAAAAAATAAAATTATAAATTTTTGTTAGTTATTGAAATTTCCATAACACTTGATTAAATCTTGATATTTTGCCAACCAAGGATAACTGATGAAAGCCTTTCAGCTTATTTCTTATGTGGTCCTTTGCAAATATTAACTTAAGTGGGTATTTAAAGGTCAATAATCAACAAACAGGAATGTGGGATTACTGAAATATCAAGAATGGGTAATTATTCATTTAAAATAATTATTATTTGTATGAAATACTTCTTTCCCATTCCTTGGTGGTACATAGCTTCTTTCTCAGACATTTGTAGATCAGTGATTGATATGATCAGATCAGGTAGTAAGTTCCAAACCTGAATTACCTTGTAATAAAATTTCGATTTGATGCCCTTAATTTTAGGCATTACACACTTAAATTAATTAATTACTATTTTAAAACCTTTTTTTTTTTTTTTATTGTAAGTTGATTTCATGAATTCATTTCAACTTGATGCCTATTTTCTTGTAATTTTTTTAATTAAATTTCTTTGAAGGAAACAAATTAAGGAAGAAAATTATGTATTTTTTACTTATTCTCACAATTTTTTTTTTTGTACTCATTTAATACTTTAGAATTCAAAAATTATTTGTAGTTTATAAACCAACCTCAGGTTTTATAAGGTGTATTTCCTCTACATTTCTTTGTATAGAACCATCAGATTAATTATATTTTCTGTATTTCAGAGCTAGCTCAGGCTGTTGTAGATGCTGGAGCTGTTCCCCTGTTGGTTTTGTGTATACAGGAACCAGAACTTTCTTTGAAGAGAATCGCAGCTTCAGCTCTAAGTGACATCTGTAAACACTCCCCAGAGCTTGCTCAGACTGTTGTAGATGCTGGTGCCATTGCTCATCTTGCTCAAATGATTTTGAATCCAGATGCCAAACTAAAGGTATGAACCTACAAGAATTGTTTTTCTTGATTGACCCCTTTTTTCAGTCTTTGATTTTAGAAAAAAACCGACACAATAGAAGGAAAGGTATTTTTTCGAAAGTTTAATTCCGTACATTGTTGGTTAGTTATCTGCAATCATAACAGAAATTTTGTAAGATTGCACATTCTCATAAATGAAATTATTAATAGCTCACCTTGTCAAAGGCAATGTGAGCTTTTGCCATCACTTGGCGTCCGTTGTCCGTTAACTTTTCACAATTTAATCTTCTCCTCTGAAATCCCTCAGCCAAATGAACTGAAACTTGGTAGGAAGCATCTATGGAAGGTCCTCTCTACAGATTGCTCATTTTGTCCCGATCTATTAGTAAACATGGCCACCACAGGCAATTCTTGTTTCTGATTGGTAAATTTTTTTAAGAATGATCTCCTCCGAAACCACATTGCCAAATGAACCGAAACTTGGTAGGAAACATTTATGAAAGGTCCTCTATAAAGATTGCTCAATTCATCCCGATCTGTTAACAAACATGTCCCCCACAGGCAATTGTTGTTTCTGATTGGTTCATTTCTGAAAAAAACTTCTCCATTATAGTAAACTGTTAAAAGAGAGATAACTCTTGCCTTTAAACTGTTAAAAGAAAGATAACTCTTGCCATTATCTCCCTTAGAAATTAACTAATGCTGATATAGTGTAACATGTTTATACTATACATTACATTCACATTTTAATATTCTTTTTAGCAAAGGCAATGTGGACTTTTGGCATCACTTGGCATCCATCGTTTGTTGTCTGTCATCTGTTAACTTTTCACATTTTAATCTTCTCCTCTGAAACCCATCAGCCAAATGAACTGAAACTTAGTAGGAAGCATCTATGGAAGGTCCTCTCTAAAGAGTGCACATTTTGTTATGATCCATTACCAAACATGGCCACCACAGGCAATTCTTGTTTCTGATTGGCCAATTTTTAAAAATCTCCTCCTCTGAAACCGCTAGGCCAAATTAACCGAAACTTAGTAGGAAGCATCTATGGAATGTCCTCTATGTCTATTACTCATTTCATCCCTATCGGTTAACAAACATGGCCACCACAGGCAATTCTTGTTTCTGATTGGTCAATATCTAAAATATCTTCTCCTCTGAAACTGCCTAGCCAAATGAACCGAAACTTGGTAGGAAGCATCTACATGTATGGAAGGTTCTGTATTAAGTTTCCTCAAAGCAGAATGAAAGGTGAGCGACACAGGCTCATTCCACTGAGTCTCTAGTTTTGAATCAACATTAAAATTGAATGCAATGTTGGTAAAGGACTGAAAACATGTATGTGAAAAAAAATGTAGGGAAAATTCTATTATTTTGAAATACTGTATAATAATATGAAAAACAACAAAATACAACACGATCAGAACAGTTCCGAAATCCAATTACCGATAGATAAATCTTAGAAACTCTACGAGGCAAAATTGAAACCCAGAACACAGATACATGTGGACCATTCACTCTCCTCGCTTGGTACGCAGACACTTCAATAAAATGTGGCTGGATAATCTTTTTTTATTGGCCTAATCCTCCCTCTTCGTGAAATGACACAGTCGTGCAAGTGTTTATAATTTAGTTAATACATAAAGTTTGGTTTATGGTGTTAACGTCACTTTCAACAATATTTCAGCTATATAGTGCATAGCCGTAGGCCGGGTCTGAATAAAGTGAGGCAAAGGGGGTGAATTTAGACAAATTTTATTTGCTTTCAAAAGGTTACACTTGCCATTTTAAAAGTGAGGCATTTGCCTCCATTGCGCTATGGCCATGTCGTGGTGACCAATAAAATTGGTCACCATACGATTCAGAGTACCCGGAGAAAACCACAGACCTGTTGCAAGTCACGGACAAACTTTATCACATAATGTTGTATCGAGTACACCTCACCATGTACAGGGTTCGAACTTACAACTTTAGTGGTGATAGGCACTGATTACACAGGTAGTTGTAAATCCAACTACCATATGATCACGACCATGACCACTCCTTTAAGATCAAGATAAACAAAATTATATATCTTTTATTTTATAACATTTTTTATTTGTTATTCTTTATCTATTATACATCATTTTACAAATCTAATCTATAAAGTTTTCTTCTTTTAGAGACAAGTATTCTCAGCTCTCAGCCAGATTTCTAAACATTCTGTTGATTTAGCCGAGATGGTAGTTGAGGCTGAAATCTTCCCAGCGGTACTGACATGTCTTAAAGATCCTGATGAATATGTGAAAAAGAATGTCGCTACACTTATTAGAGAAATCGCTAAACACACACCAGAGGTAGGGAATTATTGTTTGTTTGTTTGTTTGATGGTGTTTAACGCCACATTCAACAATATTTCAGTTAAATCATAGCGTCAGTTTTATTGGTGGAGGAAACAGAAGGACCCACAGAAAACCACCGACCTGTCGCAAGCCACTAACAAACTTTATCACATAATGTTGTACACCTCGTCCTGATCGAGATTCAAACTCACAACATCAGTGGTGATACTAGGCACTGATCGCTTAGGTAATAAATCCAACTACCTTACGATCACGTCCATGATGGCCCCACTCCATCAATTTAACTAAATAAATCATAATAACTTCTGTTTACCATATAAACATTATGATTTTCATGGAATTAGTAAATTTTGCCCCCAAAAAAGTATCAAACCATATTGATGTCCCTTGAATCTTACACAAGACCATCTATTCTTTTGACTTTGAGTGAGTGTACCTGATGATGGTTATTCCAGAAATGTATCACGTTCACTAAATTAGATATCTACATCTTAATTAGTTTGTTTTGAACTTTCAAAGCTGTCTAAACCAACCACTCTTTTGACTTTGTGATCAAACATTTTGGAATAGAATGTACAGTCAAACCAGCTGTCTAAACTGAACCCCGAATGAAGCTAATAATGTGACAAAGATTACAAACATTGGATCTGAATTTGATACAGTAACCCCCCTCTTATAAGACCACTCCCCTAAAGGCCACCCCTCTTATAAGACCACTCCCCTAAAGGCAACCTCTCTTATCAGTAAAGATTTAGATACCAAGATAGTAAAAGACTACTCAATTATCCTCCTAAAGAGGCCACCCCTCTTATAAGACCACTCCCCTAAAGGCAACCTCTCTTATCAGTAAAGATTTAGATACCAAGATAGTAAAAGACTACTCAATTATCCTCCTAAAGAGGCCACCCCTCTTATAAGACCACTCCCCTAAAGGCAACCTTTCTTATCAGTAAAGATTTAGATACCAAGATAGTAAAAGACTACTCAATTATCCTCCTAAAGAGGCCACCCCTCTTATAAGACCACTCCACTAAAGGCAACCTCTCTTATCAGTAAAGATTTAGATACCAAGATAGTAAAAGACTACTCAATTATCCTCCTAAAGAGGCCACACCCCTCTTATAAGACCACTCCCCTAAAGGCAACCTCTCTTATCAGTAAAGATTTAGATACCAAGATAGTAAAAGACTACTAAATTATCCTCCTAAAGAGGCCACCCCTCTTATAAGACCACTCCCCTAAAGGCAACCTTTCTTATCAGTAAAGATTTAGATACCAAGATAGTAAAAGACTACTCAATTATCCTCCTAAAGAGGCCACCCCTCTTATAAGACCACTCCCCTAAAGGCAACCTCTCTTATCAGTAAAGATTTAGATACCAAGATAGTAAGACTACTAAATTATCCTCCTAAAGAGGCCACCCCTCTTATAAGACCACTCCCCTAAAGGCAACCTTTCTTATCAGTAAAGATTTAGATACCAAGATAGTAAAAGACTACTCAATTATCCTCCTAAAGAGGCCACCCCTCTTATAAGACCACTCCCCTAAAGGCAACCTCTCTTATCAGTAAAGATTTAGATACCAAGATAGTAAAAGACTACTCAATTATCCTCCTAAAGAGGCCACCCCTCTTATAAGACCACTCCCCTAAAGGCAACCTCTCTTATCAGTAAAGATTTAGATACCAAGATAGTAAAAGACTACTCAATTATCCTCCTAAAGAGGCCACCCCTCTTATAAGACCACTCCCCTAAAGGCAACCTCTCTTATCAGTAAAGATTTAGATACCAAGATAGTAAAAGACTACTCAATTATCCTCCTAAAGAGGCCACCCCTCTTATAAGACCACTCCCCTAAAGGCAACCTTTCTTATCAGTAAAGATTTAGATACCAAGATAGTAAAAGACTACTCAATTATCCTCCTAAAGAGGCCACCCCTCTTATAAGACCACTCCCCTAAAGGCAACCTCTCTTATCAGTAAAGATTTAGATACCAAGATAGTAAAAGACTACTAAATTATCCTCCTAAAGAGGCCACCCCTCTTATAAGACCACTCCCCTAAAGGCAACCTCTCTTATAAGACCACTCCCCTAAAGGCAACCTCTCTTATCAGTAAAGATTTAGATACCAAGATAGTAAAAGACTACTAAATTATCCTCCTAAAGAGGCCACCCCTCTTATAAGACCACTCCCCTAAAGGCAACCTCTCTTATCAGTAAAGATTTAGATACCAAGATAGTAAAAGACTACTCAATTATCCTCCTAAAGAGGCCACCCCTCTTATAAGACCACTCCCCTAAAGGCAACCTCTCTTATCAGTAAAGATTTAGATACCAAGATAGTAAAAGACTACTCAATTATCCTCCTAAAGAGGCCACCCCTCTTATAAGACCACTCCCCTAAAGGCAACCTCTCTTATCAGTAAAGATTTAGATACCAAGATAGTAAAAGACTACTAAATTATCCTCCTAAAGAGGCCACCCCTCTTATAAGACCACTCCCCTAAAGGCAACCTCTCTTATCAGTAAAGATTTAGATACCAAGATAGTAAAAGACTACTCAATTGTCCTCCTAAAGAGGCCACCCCTCTTATAAGACCACTCCCCTAAAGGCAACCTTTCTTATCAGTAAAGATTTAGATACCAAGATAGTAAAAGACTACTCAATTATCCTCCTAAAGAGGCCACCCCTCTTATAAGACCACTCCCCTAAAGGCAACCTCTCTTATCAGTAAAGATTTAGATACCAAGATAGTAAAAGACTACTAAATTATCCTCCTAAAGAGGCCACCCCTCTTATAAGACCACTCCCCTAAAGGCCACCCCTCTTATAAGACCACTCCCCTAAAGGCAACCTCTCTTATCAGTAAAGATTTAGATACCAAGATAGTAAGACTACTAAATTATCCTCCTAAAGAGGCCACCCCTCTTATAAGACCACTCCCCTAAAGGCAACCTCTCTTATCAGTAAAGATTTAGATACCAAGATAGTAAGACTACTAAATTATCCTCCTAAAGAGGCCACCCCTCTTATAAGACCACTCCCCTAAAGGCAACCTTTCTTATCAGTAAAGATTTAGATACCAAGATAGTAAAAGACTACTCAATTATCCTCCTAAAGAGGCCACCCCTCTTATAAGACCACTCCCCTAAAGGCAACCTCTCTTATCAGTAAAGATTTAGATACCAAGATAGTAAAAGACTACTCAATTATCCTCCTAAAGAGGCCACCCCTCTTATAAGACCACTCCACTAAAGGCAACCTCTCTTATCAGTAAAGATTTAGATACCAAGATAGTAAAAGACTACTCAATTATCCTCCTAAAGAGGCCACCCCTCTTATAAGACCACTCCCCTAAAGGCAACCTCTCTTATCAGTAAAGATTTAGATACCAAGATAGTAAAAGACTACTCAATTGTCCTCCTAAAGAGGCCACCCCTCTTATAAGACCACTCCCCTAAAGGCAACCTCTCTTATAAGACCACTCCCCTAAAGGCAACCTCTCTTATCAGTAAAGATTTAGATACCAAGATAGTAAAAGACTACTCAATTATCCTCCTAAAGAGGCCACCCCTCTTATAAGACCACTCCCCTAAAGGCAACCTCTCTTATCAGTAAAGATTTAGATACCAAGATAGTAAAAGACTACTCAATTATCCTCCTAAAGAGGCCACCCCTCTTATAAGACCACTCCCCTAAAGGCAACCTCTCTTATCAGTAAAGATTTAGATACCAAGATAGTAAAAGACTACTCAATTATCCTCCTAAAGAGGCCACCCCTCTTATAAGACCACTCCCCTAAAGGCCACCCCTCTTATAAGACCACTCCCCTAAAGGCAACCTCTCTTATCAGTAAAGATTTAGATACCAAGATAGTAAAAGACTACTCAATTATCCTCCTAAAGAGGCCACCCCTCTTATAAGACCACTCCCCTAAAGGCAACCTCTCTTATCAGTAAAGATTTAGATACCAAGATAGTAAAAGACTACTCAATTATCCTCCTAAAGAGGCCACCCCTCTTATAAGACCACTCCCCTAAAGGCAACCTCTCTTATCAGTAAAGATTTAGATACCAAGATAGTAAAAGACTACTCAATTATCCTCCTAAAGAGGCCACCCCTCTTATAAGACCACTCCCCTAAAGGCAACCTCTCTTATCAGTAAAGATTTAGATACCAAGATAGTAAAAGACTACTCAATTATCCTCCTATAGAGACCACTTTTTCATTGCAGGGGTGGCCTTATAAGTGAGAGACTACTGTATTTGGTTTATACAGCCTGATTTTGTGATTCAGTTCAATGTCATAATGCTTGTGATTTTGCGTGTAATTCTGTAATAGTGTATGTACTATTTTGTAGCTTGCACAATTGATAGTGAATGCTGGAGGAGTTGCTGCTGTTGTAGACTATGTTGGAGAATCAAAGGAAAATGTCAGATTACCAGGAATTATGATGTTGGGTTACGTAGCAGCACATTCAGAAAATCTAGCCAGAGCCGTTATTGTTTCTAAGGTATGATTGAATATCAAAAGCTTGTTGAAATAAACAAATTTTTTAATTGTTTTTTCACAAACATGCATTATAATTTATTGTGAAAAAACATTTAATTAACCATACATCAATTATTGAGTTATTTTTTTAATCCTTTTTTGTTATCAACTCAAGCAAGTCACTAATGTCTAAAAACATCAAGTATTTGGTCAAGTTAGAAGTTAGATTTAAAACGACCAATCATAAAGGACCCTACATAATTGTTAGGAGTTTTATAGCACACCATAGTTGTTCTATGAAGGGAGTAGAGGGGTTCTGAATGTGATTGAAAGATTGCCCGACGAAACATGGTATAGGATGACCGATGTTGTTGGATGATAATAGTAATGGATAGGCAGATTAAATTAATTAAAGAAAGACTCAGCAAACATCTGATTTTAATAACATTGTTTGTATTACCACTTATTAAATGACTGTGAAATATAGTTCCTTTGCTTTAATTGTGGTCAAGTGTAATGCTGGATAGTCTCTCATTATCATTTACACCCATATCCTTTAACATTTATACATGTAAATCAGGGTAAAGTTTTCGACAATTGTTTCATAAATTTGAAAACTTCAAAAGATGTTGAAATGTTGAAGTATTTAATAATTTTATATTGTTGTTTTGTCCTGATTCAAAGGTAATAAGGCACATAATTTTGAGCCTAATAAAGATCGAAGAGGAATTACCATAGTTAATCATAATTCATTCTCACGCCAAATGTAAAAATATAAATATGTATTTTATTTCTACAGGGTGTAGTACAATTAGCCATCGCACTGTCAGAAGAACGGGAGGACCACATACAGGCAGCAGCAGCATGGGCCTTGGGACAGATAGGTAGACACACCCCTGAACATGCCAAGGCTGTGGCAGTTGCTAATGTATTACCTAAACTGTTACAATGTTATTTAAGAGCAGATGCATCCGAAGATCTACAGACAAAGGTGATTATCTCCCCTTAAAGAGAAATAGAAATTTCATTTGATTTACATCAATTTAAAAAAAAAAGGATCTGATACGAGTCCAAAGTCTCCCACTTTTATAAGAGTTATTTCCCTTGCACAGATGGGCAAGCAGTGTTGTGCTCAATGGTGGCAACATATAATTTGCATAAAATTTACTTTGTAACTGCCTGTGAATTTTCTTTTTACAATAAACTTATCACCTAACAATTGATCAAGTACAATATCTTTACAGATTATGAGAAAATTATATGCAAATTTAATGTATTGGCCTTGCTTGCTCTTGTATTGACCAAGAACCTATTAACCACCAATAAGGGAAATAACTCTTGTAGAAAAGTATATAATATAAGAATCATATCTGAACTGTAGAAATGGTCCATTGGTTTACTCTACTAAAATATCTTCTTAACCTAAAATGTTAACCTTAAACAAATCATGAAAAAAAATCATTATTAAATCATGGTTGATAAGTTACTGTTTTGTAAGGCATTGTAATTTATCTTGCTTGACAACAGTATTGTCTATTATTCATGTGGATGTAGTAGCCGTTTACAAATAAAGAATTTTCTGGGGAAAGGGAAATAACTCTTTGACTTTGTTTATACCAGTCATACTTTTAAAACTTTTCATTTGATTATAGAGCAAGAAAGCATTAAAGAATATCCTACAGAAATGTGTACAACTACCTGCATTAGAACCTTTACTACACGACGCTCCACCAAACATACTGAAACACGTTGTCGGACAATTTAGTAAAGTCTTACCACATGACGCTAAAGCCAGAAGATTATTTGTTACGAGCGGTGGACTTAAGAAAATACAAGAAATTAAAGCAGAGCCTGGATCTGCATTGGCTGAATATGTTAACACAATCAATAACTGTTATCCAGAAGAAATTGTCAAGTAAGTACCTAAATTTTGAGGGGGCCATCGTGGTTATGATCGTATGATAGTTGAATTTACAACTAACTGTATGTGCATTCAGTGCCTATCACCACTAATGTTGTGAGTTTGAATCCTGCTCATGGCAAGGTGTACAGCATTATGTGATAAAGTTTGTCAGTGACTTGTGACAGGTTTATTTTCTCGGGACACTCCGGTTTCCTCCACCAATAAAACTGACCACCACGACATAACTGAAATATTGTTGAAAGTGGCATTAAACACCATAAAACCAAACCAAAGTTTAGAATACATGAATGAGTGAGTGTTTGTTTTGTTTAACACTAAATGAGCAATTATTCAGCCATATCATGGCAAGAACAAGTTACATTCAATGAGAAGAAGTCTGCTTTTAACTAGACTAACATGCTTAGTTGAATTTTTATAGATCTAGATCACTGAAATAACCGTCTGCTGGAAGACTTGTCGCCCCAGTTAGAAATATTATCCTAAATCTGAACCACCCAGTTTTTGCTGTTACTCCTTATTACTGTATGCTTAGCAAAGAAGGAGCAACGATCAATTTTAACTTTGTAATCTTTGGTTTGACCTGACTGGGGTTCAAATCCACGGTCTATCGCACTTGAGACGATAAAAAAAAAGAGTAGAATTAATGTACAATTACTTTCTTCCTCTGTCATAAACAATACTTGGTAGGGTTCTTTTATTTATTCAGCTATACCTCTCGATACAACATTATGTGATAAAGTTTGTCAGTGACTTGCAACAGTTCGGTGGTTTTCTATGGGTACTCCAGTTTCCTTCACCAATAAAACTGACCGCCATGATATAACAGAAATATTGTTGAAAGTGGTGTTAAACACCATAACCCTAACCCAATCTTCAGCTATACCTAATACTCTGCATTTGTAATATACACTATAAAGACAGAAAAAGAAAGACAACTCTTGTCATTTTACAAGAAGCAGCAATAAAATAGGTCTATGCTCTTACTCCTTGCTTCTGTGTTCTTAGCAGAGATGCAGCAACTTGTAATTTTATAATCTTTGCTATGACCCGACCAGGCACTAACTTTAATTCTAACACACTCAAGATGGGCACGGTAATAATTATGCCACCATCGTTTAGCCATATTTCATTAATCATTACTAGGTGTATTCACCAATACAAAACTTTTAGTTTTATCATTTATTTTCTTGTGTATTTCAGATATTATTCACCAGGATATTCCGAAACTTTATTGGAAAGAGTGGACCAGTACCCTCCAAGACAATAGGGACTGTTCCTTTTATAATGTCATATCGTAATCACCTGTCATCTTGTGCATATAAACAAAACCGTAATTTACTTAAGAAGAAGAAAACGAGAGATCGGAAACATATATGAGACTATAGTATATGATGTTGGAATAGTGTCTTTGTCGTATTCTTGATGAACTTCTATGTTGCAAAATTATTGTAACGAAATTATTGTAACGATATTATTGTAACGATATTCTAATTTGAAGGTTTGAAGATATCTGTTGGTCTTTTTAAGGCTGATGAAGAATTTTTAATTATTTAGTGTAAAAATGATTACATTTTTTTTTATAAAATGGTGGACATTTTATTATGTGTAGATAGGCTGATGGCAATGATTCTCTGCTATGAATGAAAAAGTGGCCATTTAAAATTCACAAATTTTGAACATTTTTTCCAAACCTTTTTTGAATGATCATAAAAACAAAAACTATTTTTTTTTAAAAAGCTACGATCATTGCCATAATTAATATTACTACATGTACATGTAAAGAGAATTTTTGTTTCGAATTTTATTTGAGATATTGTAATATAAGACATCTGTTGCATTTATGTAGACATGTACAATCCATGGAGTAGGGTTTGTATTTTTTATGAAGAACAACATATTTTAGGAAGAACAACATATTTTCAGGAAGAACAACATATTTTAGGAAGAACAACATATTTTCAGGAAGAACAACATATTTTCGGGAAGAACAACATATTTTCAGGAAAAACAACATATCTTTAGGAACAACATATTTTTTAAGAAGAAAATCAAGATTTTAACTGATAATAAAAATATTTACATAAAGATTTTAGCCCGATTGTTAAAACAGAAAGAAATAGTACTCTCACACACATGGGGTAAATTTTGTCAAGAAATATGTTGAAAAATTATGATACACGCTGGTACTATATTAGGTTTATGAAGGTAAAGTAAACAAAATGTTGAAATTATTATTTTTTTTGCTGAAAAAAAGGCAGATAGAAAAGCCTTGCTAACTAACCACTATCAGCAAATTTTACTGTTTTTTGTTGAATTTTTACTATTTAAGAAAGAAAATATATTAAATTTATATAATTTTTAGTCTTTATTTATTTAATTCTTGACATTTTCAATTTTGTTGGAGAAAATGTCAGCCTATTTTTAGTTCTACTGTAATTTATTCAACAGCACCAATCAAAGTGATTGTTGTTTAGCACCAACTCAGTAATTTTTAAGTTATATCATGGCGAGAGCAATTTCATTCATTGAAGTGATGATGACCGCTTTGTACTAGACCAACCTGATTAATTGCATCTTTATAGTGCTAACTCAATGAAACAACAATCCACAGGTAGACATGTTACTCCACCCTGATCCCGAGCACACCAGTCTTTGCTCTTACTCCTTAAAGAGGTTAAGGTAAGGGTTAGTGTGTTTAACGCCACTTTCAACAGTATTTTAGCTATATAATGGTGGTAAGTTTTATTGGTGGAGGAAACAGGAGTACCCAGAGAAAACCACTACATTTTCAAATACTGGTCCATACATTAAATGACGACTCTCTTCCCCATCTCTTTTTCAGACTAGCCAGGGGGCATGGGTGGCTGCGTTATTAAGGTTGTTGTTGAAGAAAATCACTGACCTGTTGCAAGTCACTGACAAATCTTATCACAAAATGCTGTAGATCTCTTATTCATTAAAGCTGCATGCTTGCAAATACATATTTTATAGTCTAGTTTCACAGTACCCGGGCTTGAACCCACGATCTGCCATAAGTCACTAAGAAACTTTATCACATAATGTTGCATCGAGTACACCTCTCCATGATCGGGATTCAAACTCACAACCTTAATAATGATAGATTGTGTTATGATGTTTAACGCCACTTTCAACAATGTTTCAGCTATATCGTGAGTCAATTTTATTGGTGGAGTAAACCGGAGATACCGTAAACACCTCGCCATGAGTGGAGAGTTTCGAACTCAGCACTTTAGAGGTGATAGGCACTGATTGTACATGTAGTTGTAAATCAAATCACGACCATGACGGTTGCTCAAAGTGTAGGAGTGGCAGGTACAAACTTTTTTGATGATATAATCTAAGTGATAAAGGGCTAGAACTCCTTCAAAATTGTTTGATTTGATTTGATTTATTGTGTTTAATGCCACTTTCAGCAATAGTTCAGCTATATCATGGCAACCAGTTTTAGTGGTGGAAGAAGCCGGAGAGAACCACCGACCATGGGCAAGCAACTGGTAAACTTTATCACTTGTGGCTGTGAGTCGAGTGCACCCTTTTTTGTAATTTACAAAGCCAGGCGCGAACCCATGCCATATTGGTGATAGGCTTGTATGAGTTGTTAGGTAATCCCACTATCTAACTCATTGAGCCACCTGGGCCCTCCCAACTCTTGGTATTTCTACAATGCTTGTACATTATCAAAATACTACATAAATAATATTTAGCCTGCAGATTTTGTAGGGTGTTATTTAAAACAATACAAATACTTGAAGTTTCAAATTTAAAAAAAAGATGTAGTTTCTACTAAGATGCAGAAAGACGAAACTAATTTTGTTTCCTTCAAATTTTAACATTGGTTTCTTCAACTTCAACTTTATTCAATAAAGTCAGGTGCAGCAGACTGCACTACAGGAGCATCAATTATTTACAAATAATTATTATAAGATGACAGAATGAGTAGATAATGTATCGTCACGCTATGTGTTTTCGTGCATCATCTGTTTTCGTTTTATCCATTTTATTTTGATTTCCACAGCGCACGCATTATTTTTGACATGTCTTCCGGTTTCTATTTATGGAACATAAATAAGACTACAGCGTGACATCTGTAAAAGATGTTAAAGTTTGCTTTTAAAGACGTAAGTACCAAGAACAGTGAACCTACCTACTGAACCATACTTTTTGTAATGCTAAAAATTTACTTCATTTATAAAGTAGCTGGAAAAAAATCCAGAAGGGCTATATAAAATTTAACTATGTCATCTGCCTCTCAGACACTGGCTCTTCCTGTCATGTAACTGTCATGGGGTCACTGATTGTTCTTGTAAACAAAAGAGCTAACTGAAATGTGCCTGTTTCTTATATAAAATACATGTCACTTTGCAGTGCATTGTGGTTTCAGCACTAATAAAAACATCAAAAGTAAACACAATTTTGAAAGTGGTCATTTTCAAACATTCTGTTATTCTATTTAGATGTAGTATGATTTGGTAGATGGCCAGAACCATGAAATTTTAAAATCAGCCATTTCCGGATTATATATTCGTTTCCATCCCGTATATCGGCCTTGTTTTTACTTCACACGAAAACAGATGACGTCATTTTACTGACAACAAAAGTTGCCAGATAATCGAGAGTATATTAAAATACAAGAAAGGCTTTAAAAACAATCTTATGTACAAAGAAATATTTAACTATCCATTCTTTGAAAATTCCAATCGTCATATGAATGAAGGGTTAACACTGTTAATCGCTATATCTGAAAATCGATAATAGCACGAAAACCGATAACACGATGCTACATGTATATGTATCAGAAATATATTTTCCATTTTCAGAAGTCAAAGTGCAAAGGTCAAATTATAGGAAATTTTCCTCCTATATGTCTATCACAGAAAAATAGAGTACAAGCTTTGTATCAGTTGCCTGTTTTGTATCTAAGTTGTTGCTTTATAGTGATAATACAATGTATATAAATGAAAAATTGTGATCCTTGGTATAAGCTTGCTCTCTATGTGTCTCTGAAAAAACTTTAGACAAATAATGTAAACTAGAGGCTCCCAGGAGCCTGTAATCGCTCACCTGGTTTTCAATTTGACATCTAATGTTGATAGAAAATGGGGGTGTTACACATAATTTTGAAAGTGGGTCACCCAAAGATCATTTCAACTCAAATTTCTGAGCAAAAGATTTTGATGTGATTTTTATCACATAATATTCCTAGAAAAACCCAGAATATATGTTAAACTACTCATTGCCATATAGCTGCAATTAAAATTTGAGTTCATTTTGATTTGTAATAGAGTGGAAATTGACAACTAAAGAAATTTCTATTTTTAGTAACAGCATGGAGGGTGGAGCTGTCGGACACAATTTTGAAATGGGACTACCCAAGGACTATCCCTGCCAGGTTTGGTTTAATTTGGTTCAGCGGTTTCAGAGGAAAAGATTTAAATGTAATCTTTTATCAAAATATGTCTAATTTGTATAATCAGTATAAATCGGTTGAAGGAAAAAATTCACGGAAAAACCCAGAATATATGTTAATCTACTCATTGTCATGTAGCTGCAGCTAAAATTTGAGCTCATTTTGATTGATAATAAAGCAGCAATGGACAATTGAAGAAATTTATATTCTTAGTAACAGCAGCCATCTTGAATGGAGGGTGGAGCTGTTGGACACAATTTTGAAATGGGACTACCCAAGGACTATCCCTGCCAGGTTTGGTTTAATTTGGTTCAGCGGTTTCAGAGGAAAAGATTTAAATGTAATCTTTTATCAAAATATGTCTAATTTGTATAATCAGTATAAATCGGTTGAAGGAAAAAATTCACGGATAAACCCAGAATATATGTTAATCTACTCGTTGTCATGTAGCTGCAGCTAAAATTTGAGCTCATTTTGATTGATAATAAAGCAGCAATGGACAATTGAAGAAATTTATATTCTTAGTAACAGCAGCCATCTTGAATGGAGGGTGGAGCTGTTGGACACAATTTTGAAATGGGACTACCCAAGGACTATCCCTGCCAGGTTTAGTTTAATTTGGTTCAGCGGTTTCAGAGGAAAAGATTTAAATGTGATCTTTTATCAAAATATGCCTAATTTGCATAATCGGTATAAATCGGCTGAAAGAAAAATTTCACAGAAAACCCCGGAATATATATATGCTAAACTACTCATTGCCATGTAGCTGCAGTTAAAATTTGAGCTCATTTTGGTTTATACTAAAGCAGCAATGGACAATAGAAGAAATTTCTATTTTTAGTAACAGTAGCCATCTTGAATGGAAGGTGGGGCTGTCAGACACAATTTTGAAAGGGACCCACCCAAGGACCATCCCTGCCAGGTTTAGTGTAACTTGGTTCAGCGGTTTCAGAGGAGAAGATTTAAATGTGATCCTTTATCAAAATATGCCTAATTTGCATAATCGGTATAAATCGGCTGAAAGAAAAATTTCACAGAAAAACGCAGAATATATGTTAAACTATTCCTTACCATGTAGCTGCAGTTAAAATTTGAGCTCATTTTGACTTATACTAAAGCAGCAATGGACAGTTGAAGAAATTTCTATTTTTAGTAACAGCAGCCATCTTGAATGGAGGGCGGGGCTGTTGGACACAATTTTGAAAGGGGCCCACCTAGGGACCATCCCTGCCAGGTTTGGTTTAATTTGGTTCAGCGGTTTCAGAGGAGAAGATTTAAATGTGATCTTTTATCAAAATATGCCTAATTTGCATAATCGGTATATATCGGCTGAAAGAAAAATTTCACAGAAAAACCCGGAATATTGTTAAACTACTCCTTGCCATGTAGCTGCAGTTAAAATTTGAGCTCATTTTGACTTATACTAAAGCAGCAATGAACAATTAAAATTTCATCCCCCCTTTTTTCTATTTTTAGCTTGGCGGCCATCTTGGTTGGAAGTCGGGATCACCGGACACAATTTTGGAAGGGGGCCATCCAAGGACCATTCCACCAAAGTTTGGTTCAAATTGGCCCAGTGGTTTCAGAGGAGTTGATTAAAATGTGAAAAGTTAACGGACGGATGGACAGACGACGGACGCTCAGTGGTGACAATAGGGTCAGGTGAGCTAAAAATGCAATATTTCTGGAACAAAATCAGTCTTGTCTGAGTTATTTAGATTGGTTTATGGTGTTTTATACTCCACTTTCAACAATATTTCAGTTATATCATGGTGGTCAGTTTTATTGGTGGAGGAAACCAGAGTACTCGGAGAAAACCACCGACCTGTCGCAAGTCACTGACAAACTTAATCACATAATGTTGTATTGAGTACACCTCGCCATGAACGGGATTCGAACTCACAACGTTAGTGGTGATAGGCATTGATTGCACAGGTAGTTGTATATACAACTACCATATGTGTCTGAGTTAGTGATGTAAATCTAAAGTCATTTAAAATAAGTAAATACAATTTTAGACATTTATTTTCTACTTGTATAAAACTTCCCTGGAGATTAGACATCCTACAAAATCCATTTTTGGTGCCGACATGGTCATGCTCATGATCGTATGGTAGTTGGATTTACAACTACCTATGCAATCAGTGCCTATCACCACTAAATTTGTGAGATCGAATCCCACTCATGGTGAGGTGTACTCGATACAACATTATATGATAAAGTTTGTCAGTGACTTGCTGCAGCTCTGTGGTTTTCTCCTGGAACTCTGGTATTCTTCATCAATAGCACTGAATGCACGATATAACTGAAATATTGTTGAAAGTGGCGTTAAACACCTTAAACCCAATCCCCTTAAAAAAAATTCAATTTTTTACATGTAAAATTTCATTCCAATTGGTGGATGGCGGGTGTGGGGGTAGGGGACAAAATTAGACCTTACTGCATCTAGTCCCCTGACTTGGAAAAACCTAAAATTCTTTGTGATCCTCTTACTATAAGTGATCTATTACATTTTGTAAGTTTCATAATTATGTAAATTTGCAGAAAATGAAATGATTAAAAACATTTACAAGAGAATGAAGTAATAAAATAACATTAGTCAGCTTAATGTGAGCCGACATTCTTATAAAAACAGTTAAAAAAATTATTTGAAATCAAAGTAGGTTTTTTTTCTTTTTTTTTTTTGAAATTTCAACATTATTATTAATAATAATCAAATCACATAGATTTTTCTTCATATATATGACCAAAAAAAAACACCTAACAATTTTCTTATTTCCATTTTAATCAAATGGATGTTTAAATCGCTCACTGAAAAATAATGGTTTCTACAATAAATAAAAAAAATAATCTTTGTTCAGTCCACGATAATTTTGTTTTGTTATTGACATAAATAACAAGTAACATTATAATTAGTCAAAATAATCTTCAACGCTCTCCTGTTCTAAAATTGGTTCAGTTTCAGAAATTTTAAAGGAATTTCCGGTAGCCCCTAATTCATCATTACTAGGATCTAAATCGTCTAACAATACTGAAGTCAAGTTCACCGACCCTTTCCCTTTACCACGAGATTTAGTCTTTCTCAAATTACGTTTCAACTGAGCCTGAACGCAAGCTTTTCCGTGAATGGCATCTTGTTCTGACCCTGAACTAGATTCCGTGGCTACACTACTGCCGCTCTCTCCTTTGAACGAATGCCTGTCTCTTTCTATTGCCTGAAGACTTGATCGTAACTGTCTTAAGGCTGGACTGTTCAATACACTGGACTTGTTAATATCTTGTGCCTGCACGTCACGAATTCCTGGATTGTGAAATGTTGGTTTGTGAGGAGGTTCAGGCTTTTTAATGACTTTCGATTGTTGATTTTTACTCATGTCACCTGATTGGGATGTGTTATCTTCTGGCTTTGAACTGATTTTTTTACTGCCTTTTTCCTTCAATAGCCGAACTCTTTCAATGTTTTTGACTATTTCATCTGGAGAATCTGGATTGGACGATGAGCTGGCTGTACTCCTCCTAGCTTGGTATGGCGAAGTTTTTGTGTCGTTCAATGGCGATACTTCGGCATGGTGGACAAAGGTGTGTTGTTGAATGGTTGAAACACCTGTAAATAAAATAATGGTCTTGCCTTATAATTTACACTAGGCTTGTAAAATGTAGTGTGTTTTGATAGGTTGTAAGCAGGAGTGAGTGAGTGATATATAGAATAACGGATATTTTGAAGGTCAAGACAGACAGTATCGCTAATATCACAGTCGGTCCGATAGGACGAGCTGGGATATTTGTGAAAATGTCTGTCTAGGCCTTCAGAACTGACGTTATTGTTTTGATCGGTGATGTCATATTGTGTTTTACGTCAGATTGACAGATAAACTTGCACATAGAGCTATGAACTGACCTAATATATTTGTGGATCAAGGTCAGTTCAGTGATCCAGACTTTATCAGCGGCACACATCAATGGGAAAATGTTTAATTTGCCGATAATGTTATTTACTGTTAAAGGTGCAATTTTTCATCTATATTGTGGCAAGAACAAGTTACATTTGATGAGATGATGATGATGTACACTTTGTACTAGACCAACACGCTTAGTTGGATCCTTATAATGCTAACTCACTGAAACAACACTTCGTGGGTAGACATATCGCTCCACTCCAACACATTAACCAGATTCTGAGCCAACCAGTCTGCTTTTACTCCTTAGCGGAAAAGCAGCAAATACCAATTAGTCTTTGGTTTGACCCAATTGAGGCTAGAACCTGTGATCTACCGCACTCAAGGCCAGAACCTGTGATCTACCGCACTCAAGGCCAGCACACTGACCATATAACAACACTGATGTAAACAGGGAGTGAAAAACAGTTTACCTTACTATGAAACAAATAAACTAATTATGTAAAATCTGGAACAACATTGTCAGTTTTTTTTTTTATTAAAATTGTGTAATCAAGGAAAAAATTAATTAACTTAATAATGAATTTCAAATTTAGGAATTTTTCTAAAATATTTGTGGACATCAATTTGTGATTTTACTGTCACGAATTCAGTTTTGTTTGTGAAGTAAACCAAGAAATTTGCTGCAGTAAAACAGATCTACAAAATATTCAAATATACAGTGGAACTTGTGCAATCCGACACCTACGTTTTCCGACATCCTGTGACATCCGACAAAAATGTATGGTTCCAAAGTATTTCTGTTAACTAAAATAAAACCTGAGAATTCCAACATCGTGTACAAACCGACACATTTCCCTGGTTCCTGGGTGTGTCAGATTAGACAGGTTCCACTATATATATAAATTGGTTCTTCCAATTATCAGAGATGAAAATGCTCACCAATGACAAAAAGAAGAAACCCCTTTTCAGTGCCCCTATACCTCCATATTTGTTTAGCTGTTTGGACCAAGTTTGACACATATTTATTTTCAAATATTTTGGTAATAAAGAGGAAATCCCATGATCAGAGGAAAACTTTGACCTCTACTATATAAACCCTTTCATTGCAATTATAAAGTACAGGAAATACTGTTTACGTCCACACAAAACATACTAAAAAGTATAGGTTAATTCTATGTAGGGTATCGTCCAATCATATTTACTAAATAAGAATTAAAATAATTAACATTTTTTATAGTTATATGTCTTTGAATTAAATTATAGAAAGAACTACAGAAGTTTAAAAAAAAAAACAAGATTTAACTAACAAAAAATGACCAGCTGAGCGACAATTTAAGTTGGGGAAATACCTATTTTATTATTTGTAATAATCATGGGGGATTACTTAATGTAAAATTGGATACGATGGCGGTGCTGGAGTTTGAAAAACACAATCAATTCATATATTCCTTTAGTATGAAAACCATACATATTTATATATTCAAAATACGAAAACAATACCCATTCATAGACTAAATTTCCAAAATAAACACACATATAGTAGATAAATTTTACATGTAACATATCAGGTTAAAGTATAAAACACAATTATAGAAGACTTTAACTTGCCAATAAAGAAGCTGCATGGGCTTGTAGAAATATGGCTTATTGATATATCATAGCATAAAAATCCCCACCCATTGTTGGGATATTATTGAAGTGCAAAATATACAACCCAATCATATATTTGAAAGCTTAAAAAGTCAAACCCTTTCAGCATTGGCTGTTTGATATAACTGTCAGAGTTATCCCCCCACCACTAAGTCTGGTATTCATGGTAAAACTGAAAAATGAAAATATTGCTGAAAGTGAGAATCAACACCCAATTAACACTTTGCTAATCATTCTTTCATTCTTTAACATTGATGAGTTACCTCCCTTTGTCAAGGAGAAATTAAAATTTCTCAAGAGTTTTCATCTAAATTGTCATGGAAAATTACGAAACTTTCCGAAGAAAATGGGAACTCCACGTTCAACAAAGCTATAAAAAAAAACTAACCTGCATATCTTTCTTAGTGAATTATATGAAGGTTCACACTACCCAGAAAAACTGCATCTGTGGTGTAATGGTTAGCGTGCTCACCTCAAGTGTGGTAGATTATGTGTTTGATCCCCGGTCAGGTCAAACCAAAGACTATAAAATTGGTATTTGTTGCTTCTCCGCTAAGCATGCAGTATTAAGGAGAAAGAGCAATGGAATCAGGATAATGTGTCTGAGTGGTGCGACATGTCTATCCGCAGACTGTTGTTTCAGTGAGCAAGCACTATTAAAATCCAACTCAGCGTTTTGGTCTAGTACAACGCAGATCTCATCATCATCTCATTGCAAATTAACTTGTTCTTGCCATGATATAGCTGAAAAATTGCTGAATTGGCGTTAAAAAACAATCATTCACTCACTCACTCACACTGCCCAGAAATAAAATATTGATAGTTGGTCAAATAGTGAGTAAGGAAATTCTTTATGCATGCAGATGTCTCTAAATTTAATGTTAGTTTTGTACAGAATATCTATGTATTCTTGGTGGAAGCACTGCAGACAGGGGAAGTAACTCTTGATAAGAAGAAAGATTCATATGTATTATATAACCCAACCCTTTAAAGGAACAAGACATGGGAAATAACTCTGCCATGTAACCATACCCGTGACTGGTTTCTTTACTGATTCTCCGGACTTCCTGTCACCAAATGGAGTTGTCATCTCTGAGTTGCTCCCTGATGTGGTTGCCGATGATTTTGAGCTGTCCCCTGTAACCTTTCCAGGGAGAGTATTTCTTTGATTCTGAAGCTGTCTAAATATTTCCATCTCTAAATGAGACCTGTACAAAATAGTATAAATTATATATATGTTATTAATATCATTTACTTAAACAATTGCGGTTTTAACAAAGTAAAAATTGAACCCTTTATTTTGAATTATAATTACCTGTGATAAACTATGCTTACCCTATATACAAGGATTTGAGGATATTAAAAACGTACACTTTTCATTTGCTTTTAACATCATTTAAATTATAAATAAATGTTAGAGAAAACAGAAGGGGCAATCAGGAATGGAGAATCCAGAGAAACTGTTAACATCGGGCACACAAGACACAAGATGAAGACGAACAAAAAAAACAACAAACAAAAAAATACAACACAACATGAATTGGACACCACTATGTGTAAACAAACACAATAAATCTATTTTTAGATTAATTTTAATTAATGTTCACTCCAGAGACGAAACTTAACTGGTAGAGCTTACAACACTGGAGGCATTACTAATTATGTTCCCTATTTGAATGTGTTTATAGTACACAGTGATGTATTATACATCCCTCTTACATGATTGATTGGTATTTAACACAAACTTTAGCAGTATATCATCTATATCATGGTGTGTACACACACCCCTTACAATGTGTCCTTTCAATAGTCAACTATACTATAAGTACATAACTTGAGTATTTTCTTGTGTGTAGTACTCGTCCAGTTTTGAGAAATGAAAATAAGGTTTGTATTATATTACCGTAGTTAGTTACATCTTAGTACACATGTATGTCAAGTACACATTCCTCCAATGGTCGGGCGGCCGTGGTCGTGATCATATGGTAGTTGGATTTACAACTACCTGTGCAATCAGTGTCTATCACCACTTATGTTGCGAGCTCGAATCCCGCTAATGGCGAGTTGTACTTGATACAACATTATGCGATAAAGTTTGTCAGTGGCTTGCAACAGGTCGGTAGTTTTCTCTGGTTTCCTTCACCAATAAAACTGACCGCAACGTTATTACTGAAATATTGTTGAAAGTTGCATTAAGAGCCATAACCCTAATCCCCCTCTCATGGTCCTTTTAAGTAAATGGTTGTAGTAGAAGTTATATAACCTTTCTTATTTATTGTGAAGATACCCAGGCTGACCAAAAGATTTTCTAGGCAACATGTAAGTATTATACACATTTAAATATGGTAATGGACACACCATCACTTCACTAACAACTAACTGGCTTATAATTATTAAGTGTCCAAAGGAGAAAAACACCCAAAGTTGTATTTGAATGAAATATTCTAAACAATTCTCATATTTGTTGTTTAATGTATATTTAAGTACTGGTACCGTTTAATGTATATTTTAGTACTGGTATCATTTAATATATATTTAAGTATTGGTACCATTTAATGTATATTTTAGTATTGGTACCTGATCTGTTTCTCTCTTCCTTTAGTCATGCCATCTGTCTGGTTGAGTTTTAACAGTTGAGCAAGGTATGGTTCGTGTGAGCATAAACTATCTTCAATCTTGTGTACTCTGTTTTCCAATCTATCGTCATCTTCTAGATTTACCTGATAAACAGTCAAATTTCAGCATAATCAAAAATTAATAACCCTTTAAAAAGGGTGGTAGATTTGTAATGCCAGACTCCCAGTCAGTAAGGCCCTTTTGCCTTCAATTCTAAGCCAGGTCATTTTGGAGAAATCGGCCATGTTTTTACTACTCATTAAAGATTACAGAGCTTTGAAATGTACACTCAACTTTCAGTTAATAGATTGAACACAATCTTAAGATAATTCTTTATTATTATTATTTATTTTATGTTGGTGTTACAATATACAAACAATTATTGCTTGACATCATAAACAACTATTACTTCATTTTCATTAAGTCAAACACAACATTATAAAGTACAATCAAACCTGTATTTAGAGGTCACTGTTGGGACAAAGAAAAAGTGGCTTTATAAGACAGGTGACCTCTTAAAAGAGGTCCAATTCATATGGAACCTTCTATGACAGGACAACAAAAATATGAACTTTTAATACAGGTGACTGCTTAATAGAGGTGACCACATAGGCATGTTTAACTGTATATCCAACCCTAATCTGCATACTTCAGCAACGTATTTCTTATTCAATTTGTTCTGATGATGCTGCAGTAGGTATTGAAACATGTCAATTCGAATATAGATTAAACATGCAACAATGACAACTGTCATCTTTTCTAAACTATAATATATACATTGTACCTGTAATAGGTTAATGACGTATTGCAACCTTTATGTCAAATTTTTTTTCTTAAAAGGTAAGTTTTAATAATGTGACAACATGCACTTATTTACATTACAAACTTGTGGCTAAACAAAGGGGGGATGGGGGGTTATGGCATTTAGCGCCACTTTCAACAATATTTCAGTGAAATCATGACGGTCACTTAAAATGGTGGAAGAAACCGGAATATCTGGAGAATACCATCGACCTGCTGAAAATGTTGTATTGAGTACACCTCGCCATGAGTGGGATTTGAACTCACAATGCTAGTGGTAATAGGCACTGATTGCATAAGTAGTTGTTAATCCTTGCTAGCTAGGTCACTGGTCAGTCTTTGTGAAAGGTTTTTTGAGGTTGGAATTCCTCTTACAAAAATCCTTAATATTACAGGTTGGAACATCTTCCTTACCTCTGACCCCCCACTGGATATCCCATCATCCCCTAAACCATAAGTGCCATCAGAATCAGTAAAATATGATGTCGCCTTTTCTGGTAACCCATGGGAACCGGTCAGAGTGTTGATACGGAAAAATAACTCGTCAACCTGATACTCAACCTCCGCCATGGTAAACTCCTGAAAATAACCATAATGATGCAACATTTAATAGTGATGCTGGGATAAAACTGTAAGATATTTGTCAGTATGAAGACAACAACCAAGAATAAAGTTAAACATATATATTTTTTTCAACACTAGGAATCAGAATTGACAACAAGGTTTAAGAATCGATCATCGGATTGCCAATGGCATCCGACTGATTAGTCAATGTTTCCAATGATCGGTGCACCGACGTCCGACTAAATGGATTATATAGATATCTCAGGCGTCTCTTTCAATTTCAAAATTGACAAGAATATTTTTTAAATAAATGTTCTTGGTAAACAGTAAAATAAAATGAAGAAAAAAAAAAAACCAAGATGAATGTAAAAAGATGCATTTCTAACATTGTAAAAAATATCTGATGGTTAAAAGTCCACATTATGTATCATTCTCTATTATTTATATATCAAAATGTAAGGATTTCACACAAAATTTAAATCTTATTCCATGCATAGAAATCAATGGTTTATAAACTTATAAAGAAAAAACATTTTATATTATCATCCTCTAAAGAGCTAACATCGTGGGTTAAGCTGCAAGTAGAAATCTTTTGTAAGGCAAGCTGCAGCTTAACCCACGATGTTAGCTCTTTAGTGGATGATAATGTTTTTGTCTTCTGTGTAGCGTTTTTTTAGTGTTCGTGTTCTATATTGTCATCTGTATAGCGATTTTAGTGCATCTGTTGTATAATAAATGACCCATTTCCATGTGACCTTCACCAGTGTTTTAAATAACATGCCACAGCTTGTGTTGATTGTGAGTGTTCTAAAAATAGCCATCCAATAGCCATAGGTGACCTAATACTAGCTGCAATAATGTAGCTCCTGTGACAAACTTGTGTCTCGGCAGAGTAAGCGAGCATTTAGGGTTTTATTATTAGAACTAACCTAATACCACTGCTCAAGATTATAACACAGTTCAGATATCTTGCATAATATATCACACTGAACACATGATACACGTTACAGTATAATTGTATGCAATATTTTTGCCAGTTTCTGCTGCTTTATTTTGTTTTATTGTTCTTTCGGCATTTGATTTTAAACGTTTTTCTTCAATTTCAGCTTCTGTTGTTGTAGCAAATCTTTTACAACCTTTACTCTCCATTGTTTTACTTTTATTGATTATAAATGCACTCAATACACAGCATGACCTAATTCTTGTGATTGGTCATCCTGTCAATCAGTCTTTGATGAAAATTCATTGATAGAACCCATGTGGTTGCGTTTTTGTAAGTAGAAATACGGGGTATAAATAATTTCGTGCACAAACATCGGTGTTTGTCCCCGCTGCATAAACCAATCACCGTTTAGAAAAAACGCTACACAGAAGACAATATTATTTATAATTTTGTTGTCAGAAATTTCAATTAGGTAATTAAACAATTTATTAAAAAATATTAATACTTACTGGAGGTAAAACATTATCTGGTTCCTCATCTACAGGAGCAGAATGAATACCAGTCCACAATAAAAATGTCTGCCAGTAAAACATAATTGTCTCCCTTGGTTTCATTACCAAAAAGACAGAATGTTTGTGCATTTGCATTTTGAACCTGTAGGACAACACTGCTACTATCTGTAAAACAAAATAAAATAGGTAGAGCCAACAGTTCAAAGTGATAAAGTCAATACATCTTGATTTCACAGTCATGATGTTGTTAAATCTTTCTATCTGTAGCTTTAAGATCTAAGTTAAAATTAACTGTATGGATATGGTTAGGGCTTATGGTGTTTAAGACCACTTTCAACAATATTTCAGCTATATAGTGGCGGTCAAATTTTATTGGTGGAGGAAACCTGTATACCCGGAGAAAACCACCGACCTGTCGCAAGTCACTGACAAACTTGATCACATAATGTTGTATCGAGCACATCTCGCCTGTTCTGGATTTGAACATGGCCACCACAGGCAATTCTTGCATATGTAGTTCTAAATCAAACTACCATACGATCATGATCACGACTACCCCAACTGTATGGAGTAAAGTGCGTATATTGGATGATATGTAATCTTTACACATAATAAAACCATTAAATCTTTGGTGAGTAATCTAAGAAAAATTTATACCACGGTTTTCTGGGTTAAACGGTTAAACAATCGAACGTGAAGCGTGAGATTTTTTAACCGTTTAACTCAGAAAACTGCGGTATAAATGATTTGTTACATGAAGTCATGCAATATCACATCTATGTCGTTGCTTATTGCACGGCTCTCTGAGAGTAATAAAACTACAGCCCAGATTTAAGGTGTAGAATATCTCATATCAGCGTGTATCATTTCATAGTTCTTAGCTGTTGCTTACATTCTGGTATATCAACCATAAAAAGATCAAAGGAAAATAATCCATTCATGTTACAAGGATGTTTATTTACATCATAAAGACCTTTGATCTATTACTTAACAATGATAGACCTTTGATCTATTACTTAACAATGATAATAAGATGTCCTTTTTATTTTGGTCATTGTATTGTCTGTCCATCTTCGATTTACGACTTCTGATTACCCCTTTGGCATCTTCAAACTTTTTAAAACCTTGCTAGAAAATGTTGTAATTTGTATACAGTACACTTTTGTGCTTAATATGAATCTCTGCCCACAGAACTTCAATAAGTATTCATTGTAATTTCATAATGTAACTGAAATTCAAATTTTAGAAATTTAAGTATAAAACTTTTGATTTCTTCAACATTTTTTTTTATTGTATTCCAATAATTTCAGTATAAGTTTTTTTTATATCCTGTGTATAATCCACAGACAGCTTGGAAACAATGATTTTCTTATTCTAATATGATGTCCTTCTTTCACTTTGCAAACAAACGAGCGATTAATCAGATGACAAAATCCCATTAGCACATGTGTGGTGCAAACATTTAAGCCAGGTGATAAAATCACAAAATAAAATTATTTACTCGGTTGTTAACATTTTAAACATCTATATTCACTAAAAATAATCAACATATCCAAAATTAATAATATGCGATGTGCATTTAAAACATGCAAACACAATATTATTGTTACGAATACCCCATCAATGCGACTGACTTTCCCGTCGTAAAAGTACACGTTGCTGAGTTATCCTCTGCTCGAATTTATTAGCATTAATTGTGTCCGACATTGTCTGGAAACGATATTTAAATTATCGTCTTCCAATCAAATTATACTACCGCTTCCGCTCGGGATGAAATACTAATATCTGCCAACCCATGTTAAAACAGAAAACACATTATGGCTTCCATGATTTATTTCTTAAGCAATGAAATGTGTAACAATATCACAACTAATTATCTATGAAATCTTCAAATGAATTGGTATTTTCACTTACATTGATTGATTGATTGACTGGTGTTTAACACCAACTCTTACTTACATAACTGGTGAGTAGCCCAGTGGCAAAGACAGAGAAGAAGAGTATAAAAATCCTCATGGTGTGTAATAGTGATGAATCAGGCATGGGATATTCCTCATATATCCCTGTCAATAGGGCCGATACTGTAAATATACTGCTTATAGCATCACTAAAACTATCTAAGAATGCTCCAAACAGAACATGACCAATCCTGGAGAATATGATGATGGATCCAATAAACAGACCCTATAAATATAACAAATTTAAATTAACATTACATTACTCCCCCCCTTTTATATATATGGCCACTTCTTGTGTAATGAAAAAGTAATTTTATAAGGCGGGTGGCCTCTCTTGAAGGGGACAATTTAGTTGTACACTGGAAACTTGTGCAATCCAACACATGAGTTTTCTGACATCCTTTGATTTCCGACAAAAATTTATGGTCCCAAAGTATTTCTGTTGACTAAAATAAATCCTGAGTATTCTGACATCCTGTACAATCTGACACATTTCCCTGGTCCCTTGGTGTGTCAGATTAGACAAGTTCCACTGTTTTTACTTGTACTTAAATTAAAGGTTATTTTTTGTGCACTAAATTTGATATCTACGTTTTTATTACTACCTCTACTGGTAGACTATTAATCCCCAAGGGATCTGCCCAGTAGTCAGTGCTTCAGCACTGATATGCTTTATTAAATATATTCATTACTGAAATTTACAGTTCCTAAATAATGTAATAACTAATACAACTAAGGTTCTCCTCCCTCAGGCATAGGTGACCGTAGCTGATTTGGCTAGTCTGTTTAGGCTTTATGGTTTTATTGCTCCCAAAACTTTACATTATTTGGCTCTCCAATCTTCCGATTTTGAGTGTACCTGATGAAGGTTATTATTAAAACGTGCCGTGCACACTAAATTTGATATCTACGTTTTTTATTTTTGTACATAACACGAATGTCTTTCCAACAGTCTCTCATCTTTTGAGAAAGATACTTTGTAATTCCCATTTATTGTTTGTTTGTTTGTTTGATGATCGCTTAACGCCACTTTCAACAATATTTCAGCTATATCGTGGGGGAATTCCCATTTAAAATATATGAGGAGTTGATTGTACAACTGCTTTTTGATAAAATATTCTCAAGTGAAAAGGGGCAATAACTGCTTCCAAAATGGTCCAATCAAACTGTCGTAATGACACCTGAATCTTCATACGGTAATAAGCAAACATGCAAAGTTTTGAGAAAGATCTATGTAAATTGTAAATGGAATTGCAAGTTCTTGTGAAGGAAGAACGGAACAGACAGTATGAAAACAATATGTCTGCCTCATGAGTAATAGCATAATAAAGAGCTTGCACAAAATTGATCTCCCTAAGTGATATGTAAACCTTAGATAATTTAGGGTATCATGTTAAGGCCCTTTGGTTTTCTTGCTCCCAATTTTTTTTTAATTATTTGGCTGTCCAATCTTTGAGTGTACCTGATGAAGGCTATTCCAGAAATGTGTCCCGCCCACTAATTTATATACATACAGTTCTATTTTCTTCTTATTATAGAGGTGCTGTCATGGTGATGATCGTATGGTAGTTGGATTTACCACTAGCTGCACAATCAGTGCCTATCACCACTAAAGTTGTGAGTTCAAATCCCGTTCATGGCGAGGTGTACTCCATACAACATTATGTGATAAAGTTTGTCAGTGACTTGCGACAGGTTGGTGGTTATTTACGGGTCCTCCGGTTTCCTCCACCATTAAAACTGACCATCACGATATAACTGAAATATTGTTGAAAGTGGCGTTAAACACCATCAAACAAACAAACAATCTTATTTTAGAAGCTAAGATTTCTATCTGTAATCTTCCATATGAATGTTATTGAAAGAAAGCAATTTTAGGTATTTTATCTACTTACCATAAAAGTTACAATTTCTGTCTGTAGTCTTCTGTAGACAGTACCAAACAAAGAGAAAACCTTATTATAGTGTAGCAGTCTTAAGAATTTTATCATTACCAGAAATAGTATCATACCAACAAGACATCGTATTATCTGAAAAATAAATCAAAGAAATATCAGAAACTAATTTTGCTAAACATGTACATATATCTACGGAATTTTAATTTTTGAAATTTTATTTTTTTTGAAACCACATGATCCACTGGATATTATAGTGTACTCTATACATAAACAACCAAATCTGGATAATGTGTGACATGTCTACCAGCAGACTGTTGCTACAATCAGTTAGCACTATGTAATCTAACTAAATGTGTTAGTCTAGTACAAAGTGGAAATCACCCTCATCTCATAACATGCAACTTCTTCTTGCCATCATCAGATATAGCCGAAAAATAGCTCACTTGTTGCTAGGCAACAATCATTCTATATTGGTTCTACAAAAATAAGTTATCTCCCCCTGGTCTATGCATAACAAATTTTGTTGACATTTAATGTTATGATAAGAAAATGAGTTATCTCCCATGGTCTTATGCATAACAAATTTTGTTGACATTTGATGCTATGATAAGAAAATGAGTTATCTCCCATGGTCTTATACCGTAACTTGTATCATATCCTTTATGACAATAAAATATGTTTAAATACTAAATTAAATTAGTGTTTAAGTTCAGCAGAAGTTGTGGTAGGTGATATTCTGGACCATAATACAACTTCTATCACAGTAATAAGACCACCCCTTCTGCAATGAAAAAGTGGCCTTACAAGAGCGTTGGCCTCTCTAAAGGGAGACAATTTAGTAGAATTATACTATCTCAGTGATTCTGAAATCTGGCCAATTAAGATGGCCTTTGCAGGTAGGCGGCCTTAACAAAGGGGAACTACTGTCTAACATTGATAAGCACGTACCTCATCCCAAAATGCCAGAAAAGAAACATCGACAAACTGACTGAAGTATGTACTACGTAGACTTTCAACCGTCTCCGATACCAAGATAAACCGATACACGTAGAAAATGATGTACATCAAAGATAATACAGAAAACATCGTCTACAATAAAAAAAAATTTGAACATTGCTTACAATAAAAATTTGAACATTGTCTACAATAAAAGTTTTAAAAAAAAAATTAGTGAAGATTGCTTCTCCATTTCAATTTTTATCTTTAATTAGACATTTTTCCTTTGATCTCACTGAGTGATGATATTGTCAGTATCAACAAACTGACCGTGATGCTCAAAATTATCGGTCAATGTGACGTCAAATGCATTATGACATTACGAATAAAAACAATATCGCTAGTTTTGAATATCTCAACAGACATGTGTACATTATCGGACTCGCTGTGATACTAGTGATAATGTTTGTCTCGACCTTCAAAACTGCTGTTATTCTATTTTTATCTACATGCTGAATATATATTTATTTTCATATGTAAATGTATATGAAAAAAAAAGTTTTTGGATCTTACATGATGTCTGAAATTTGGTATGTACCATAATTAGTTTTACTTAATTGTCACATTTGTTTACTTTGAAACACTTCTGACCATCCTGGGTGAATATTATACACAAAAAGTCAGAAAACATATACAGTTTAACTCAATCTTTCATTTCTGTTAATGAATGGGATCAATTCTTTCATAAAACCATTCAAATTGTCATTTAGCTTTAACTTTTTCTCGGGGCTGTCGTAGTCATACCTATGCAATCAGTGCCTATCACCACTAACGTTGTGAATTCCAAACCTACTCAGGTAAGGTGTACTCGATATAACATTATGTGATAAAGTTTGTCGGTGACTTGCGACAGTTCTGTGGTTTTTTCCAGCTACTCTGGATTCCTTCACCAATAAAACTGACCACTACGATATAACTGAAATATTGTTGAAAGTGGCATTAAACACCACAAACTACAACCTTAAATCTTGAACTTAGCATGCTTACTCCATATTTCATTCTTTGTTGGTGAGTGGAATAAATTATTTTTTACTAAATCCTTTTAATTTTACTTTTTCATAAAATACTTACATCTATGATAACCAAGAAGTTATGGAAATATTTTTCAACTTTTACAGCATCACAGAGCTGGACACCTATCTTATATACTGTCAGAATAATGAACATCAGCTAAAAATAGCACAAATGTGAAATAAGTATAACAGGAATTATTTTAATTACAGCATCACAGAGTTGGACACCTATCTTATATACTGTCAGAATAATGAACATCAGCTAAAAATAGAACAAATGTGAAGTAAATACAACAGGAATTATCAGTGGATTACTTCCCTTTAATAGTAGTCCTCTTTTTAGGCCATTCCTTCTGGAGTGGAGTGATGTGATTGTTTCAGTGGGGCTAGCACTATAAAATATCAAACAAAGCAGACATTGTCATCATTCTATTGAATGTAACTTGTTCTCGCCATGATATAGCTAAATGCTCACTTGTCAATAAACAACAATCACTCTCTCATGCAATTCCACTAACATCTAACAACATCATGTATCATGTCAAAGTCAGGTAAACATTCATCCACATTTGGAACTTCTCTATTGATTAGAACTTATCGGTACAACAGAATTGACCATTTGCACATTTCTCTTTTAATTCTAAAAATATATGTTTTTCAAAATTTTCACTGGAGTTATTTCCCTTTAATGCAGGCAAAAGGGTCCCATTTTATGCAAGGTGCATATAAAAATAACATATATTTTCCAATAAAACTGTACAAAATATTAATGTTGTAACAATTTTCTATTTGCTATGAATTATCTTCTGATTTTTTTTTACAAGATTCAAATATCTATAAATTATAAGAGAATTTTACACAATTTTTTTCTTCTTTCCATTGCTCTTTATAGAACTGGTACCAATTTGCCAATCATAAAGAAAATAACAAATAATTTTAGAATCATATTGGGAATGTGCAAAATAACCTTACAACTATTATATCAATATCAATAAAATAATGAATAATTTTTATAAAATTTAAATATTTAAAATGATCTCACCTCGAAAGCCAATACAAGATTATCCCACTGAGTGACATATCTATACAGGTGGGTGGATCTTATCCTCTGGTTGGGGTACACCCCTCCAGATGATGGAATCTCCAGTAGTATAACTACAGATGTAAATAGGTTAGTAGGGGCATTGTACAGAGTAAATTCTACAATGACAGCTCGAGTCTGGTTGTTTATCCATTTAGAGTTCTGTAATGTCTGAAGCTGTGATGATGCTTCTAATCTGGAATATATCGAATTATTACAATTTTTCAGCTTAAGTTTTTATATTTTCTATAGCACAAAGTAGCTGGAGGGTCTATTATTATTATTATTATTTTTCTTTTAATTTCATAGGAAAATTTCAGAAGCAAACCAGGGCTTTTGGTCATAAAACTTTGTGAGTTCCATACTCGTACTGCTAAAAATTCAAATTTGTACTAAAAATAAAATGGCATCAATACATACACATACCTGTTAACCTCTGGGAACTGCTAGGGGGGAGATCTCCCTCCTACCAACTCTTCTAAGGGGGAGATTTTGTGTGTCGCCTTTAAACGCACAAAATTGTACCTTGTAGTTGCATACATGTGATAGAGTTGCTATGCTACAACTGGAGATTTGTAAATTTTTGGCTGGAGATTTGGTCTTATAACTGGAGATTTTTCATCGACGTATTTGATGCGTGTTTTTATTGTTTATTGATGTTTTCCTTTTGTTTGTTTCAGTATTGAACCAACTGCATCCCATTTCAATATATATTGTTTACATTTCTGTCTTATTAGTTAGTGTTTCATATGATGAATGAAGGATAACAACTGTATTCATAATTTATTCATAATCATTCATAATCATAAGGTTATAACAAAGCAATAACAATGAAGACAGAATGTTCTGAACAATAAAGTCATAGAGCACTAAAATTAAAAAGTCACTTTGCTGCTGGTGCGTTGGGTGATAGCATACGTTTCGGCATTTTTGTGGTTTATCAATTCCATCCTGAAACTTAGTCCTTAAATAATACTTTGATCGGCTTTGGTCCCAAACAAGCCATAACAACTCAATCCGAGATGAATTCATTGCACGTTTGATCGAAATAAGAAGTTTTCCTCAGCATCAAAGATTGTCCGACTCCTGTTTGCACAACGGTTTATAACTATTTTTAATTGCCACTATCACACTTCTAATCATCTATGCGTGTGCCACAAACCCACTTCCTTATCCCCAATTAACTGTCAATCAGTGGATAATTGTTGTATAATTATCAACACCTTAATTAATCACCATGACCCAATTTACCTGTAAAGGTGTCAAACAGATCAATAACCGGATATCAATTAAATATGACATTCACCTTTACCATTCGTATCTCTCTGCGTTTTTCGTCAGCACGGGAGTTCCAAATGGGGAATTTCCAGAAATATTGATTGCAAAATGTAGGTCAAAATTTTATTGTACTTGATTTTTTTCACGGGCGGAAGATTTTGAAAGTTGACGAAAGGGACCCTTAAAATATGGAGAAAATTTTTTTGTTGGGGGCAGATCATGCATGAGGAAAAGGTGTGTGCAGGAGATTAATGTCTCCCGTGCAGGAGACCCAGTCCATGCGGGAGATAAGGCTCTTACACGGGAGACTCCCGCGCAAAGGGGGAGGGTTAACAGGTATGCTTGATACAGTGTTTTTATTAGACAATTTTGGAGCATGAGTATGAATCTCATGTTAAAATATTTTATGACAGTAATTTCTCATCTGCTTCAAAGCCTATTTTCCTACAAACTAAATCAAGTGGAATTATTTATCAGAACAAACTGAGAAAATATTAGTTGTTAAAAATCCACATACCATTCCTGCATAGCTTTGCATAACATGGTTGAATGTTTCATGAGGAGAATATTAAGTTTTACGATGGCCATATAGATACATGTATTATCTTGTTTGAAGACCTTCCATAGAAAATTCCAGTAAACTTTCAATTTTTCGATTCAAACGGTCCAATTATTTCTGATGGGAGAAATTCGGTGTTGAATTGGAACAAAGCAATATTTTTCTAAGATCATTCTGCAAAATTGCATTTCAAATATCCAAGAGGTTTCTAGTGAGAAGATTTGTTTATATGACAGCTAATTCAGAAACAATTCATGACCTATGGTAGCCATATTGGATTCTGGATCTGCACATAACGAGCTTGACTACTTCTGTAGCGAGGTGCACTCTATACAACATTACATGATAAAGCTGGTCAGTTACTTGCACCATGTCTAGTCTTCCCATGATTCCTCCAACAATAAAATTGACTGTCATGATATGACTGAAATATTATTAAAAACAGGTTTAAACACCCATAATCCTAACCAGAATACAGTAGTCCCCATCTTATAAGATCCCTCCCACCAAAGGTCACCCCTCTCATAAGACCCTACCCACCAAAGGTCACCCCTCTCATAAGACCCTACCCACCAAAGGTCACCCCTCTCATAAGACCCTACCCACCAAAAGTCACCCCTCTCATAAGACCCTACCCACCAAAGGTCACCCTCTCATAAGACTCTACCCACCAAAGGTCACCCCTCTCATAAGACCCTACCCACCAAAAGTCACCCCTCTCATAAGACCCATCCCACCAAAGGTCACCCCTCTCATAAGACCCTACTCACAAAAAGTCACCCCTCTCATAAGACCCATCCCACCAAAGGTCACCCCTCTTATAAGACCAGATTTCAGATGCACCATGGTAGTAAAATACTACTAAGCTGTCCCCCTAAAGACAGGCAAACCCTCTAATAAAGACCCCTCAAACCAAAGGTCAACCCTCTCATAAGACCCATCCCACCAATGGTCACCCCTCTCATAAGACCCTACTCACAAAAAGTCACCCCTCTCATAAGACCCATCCCACCAAAGGTCACCCCTCTTATAAGACCAGATTTCAGATGCACCATGGTAGTAAAATACTACTAAGCTGTCCCCCTAAAGACAGGCAAACCCTCTAATAAAGACCCCTCAAACCAAAGGTCAACCCTCTCATAAGACCCATCCCACCAATGGTCACCCCTCTCATAAGACCCTACTCACAAAAAGTCACCCCTCTCATAAGACCCATCCCACCAAAGGTCACCCCTCTTATAAGACCAGATTTCAGATGCACCATGGTAGTAAAATACTACTAAGCTGTCCCCCTAAAGACAGGCAAACCCTCTTATAAAGACCCCTCAAACCAAAGGTCAACCATCTCATAAGACCCATCCCACCAAAGGTCACCCCTCTCATAAGACCCTACTCACAAAAAGTCACCCCTCTCATAAGACCCATCCCACCAAAGGTCACCCCTCTTATAAGACCAGATTTCAGATGCACCATGGCAGTAAAATACTACTAAGCTGTCCCCCTAAAGACAGGCAAACCCTCTTATAAAGACCCCTCAAACCAAAGGTCAACCCTCTCATAAGACCTATCCCACCAAAGGTCACCCCTCTCATAAGACCCTACTCACAAAAAGTCACCCCTCTCATAAGACCCATCCCACCAAAGGTCACCCCTCTTATAAGACCAGATTTCAGATGCACCATGGCAGTAAAATACTACTAAGCTGTCCCCCTAAAGACAGGCAAACCCTCTTATAAAGACCCCTCAAACCAAAGGTCAACCATCTCATAAGAACCATCCCACCAAAGGTCACCCCTCTTATAAGACCAGATTTCAGATGCACCATGGCAGTAAAATACTACTAAGCTGCCCCCCTAAAGACAGGCAAACCCTCTTATAAAGACCCCTCAAACCAAAGGTCAACCCTCTCATAAGAACCATCCCACCAAAGGTCACCCCTCTCATAAGACCCTACTCACAAAAAGTCACCCCTCTCATAAGACCCATCCCACCAAAGGTCACCCCTCTTATAAGACCAGATTTCAGATGCACCATGGTAGTAAAATACTACTAAGCTGTCCCCCTAAAGACAGGCAAACCCTCTTATAAGGCCACTTTTCATTGCAGAAGGGGTGGACTAATAGTGTGGTTTGGTTTCTGATGTTTAACTCCACTTTCATCAATATTTCAGTTATATCGTGGCGGTCAGTTTTATTAATTCAGGAAACCAGAGTACCTAGAGAAAACCACTGACCTGTTGCAAGTCACTGACAAACTGTATCACATAACGTTGTATCGAGTACATCTCACCATGAATGGAGTTCGAACTCACAACTTAAGTGGTGATAGGCACTGATTGCAATAGGTAGTTGCAAATCCAACTACCATACGATCATGACCACGATGATCGACTTATAAGAGGGTGATTACTGTATTAAAATATTTATTGTACAAACCTTGTTTTATTCAGTTTCAGAACAAAGCCAGAATTGTCATAAATCCCATGTTTCCCAAATATGTTGAAACTGGATGTTGCCTCCTTAAAGATAGTAAGATTATCTCCCTTTTCTCCCTTCATCTGATTGGATGACTGGTAGTCATGGAAACAATCATCTGGTAGGAATGGCAAGTCATAAGGACAATAACAATCTTCTTTGGTGACCCTGAGTTGTCTTATCTGTACTTGGCCTATGATTAAGCTATTGTCTAGAGGCTGGTATGTCTGGAAAAGAATATGAAGAATATGACAAGAATATCTCTAATATATTTGGTTTGTGGTATTTAATGACACCTTCAACAATATTTCAACTATATCGTGGCGGTCAGTTTTATTGGTGGAGGAAACCGGAGTACAGAAGAAAACCACAGACCTGTCGTAAGTCACTGACAAACTTTATCACATAATGTTGCATCGAGTACACCTCACCTGAGCAGGATTCAAACTCACAACGTTAGTGGTGATAGGAACTGATTTCATAGGTAGTTGGAAATCCAACTACCATACGATCACGACCATGACGGCATGTGGTGATAGGTACTGATTTCATAGGTAGTTGTAAATCCAACTGCCATACGATCGCGACCATGACGGCATGTGGTGATAGGTACTGATTTCAAAGGTAGTTGTAAATCCAACTGCCATACGATCGCGACCATGACGGCCCTTCTCTAATATGTATTTCATGAAATTTCATTCTAATAAAAACTAGATGTTTGTTGTATCTTTTTTATTGTTTTTGTTTTCTTTGGTGATACATCTAACAACATCCTGTTTGAGGTCATGTCATGTAACCTTTCATTCACCTTTGAACATCCAATCATATGCAAGACAGTTCAATATATTGACCAATAGGACAACAGCTCTTGGCATATACTCAGTTTTGAAAACTAAAGATTAATGATGTCAACGAATAACGGAAAATCAATTGTTATTTTCTGCTTTCCTTCTTCAAAAATTTTTATAATAGAACTGAAATATTGTTGGAAATTGTGTTAAACAGTAGAGTTTAACACCACTTTCAACAATATTTCAGTTATATCGTGGACTTCAGTTTTATTGGTGGAGGAAACCGGAGGACACAGAGAAAACCACCGACCTGTCGCAAGTCACTGACAAACTTTATCACATAATGTTGTACACCTTGCCCTGGGCGGGAGTCGAACCCACAACATCAGTCACGGGTATAGATTTTTGTACATTTATTTGTGTGTCACGGGTATAGATTTTTGTACATTTATTTGTGTGTCACGGGTATGCACTGATTGCATAGGTAATTGTAAATCCAACTATCATATGATCATGACAACGACGACCCCCTAAACAGTAGAGATATACTTCACCTGTCTTGTGCTGGGTCTTGTATGACTGTTGTCTGTAGGATATAAGTCATCTAGCAATGTAGTCTGACTCCACTTATACCACTCATTACCATACTTTATACTGTTAAACATCACTGGTCCAGATCTAAAAAAAACACAAATAAAAAAAAATGTTAATTGCACATAGCATATACAACACTACATCTACTTTTCTGGAGTAACCTCCCCTTTTCTCCACCAATTTTCTCATTAAAAAGCTTCTTGATAGTTGAAATTATTGAACAAAATCTTATTTAATAAAAATGTTTTAAATTTATATTTAAAAAAATATTTAACAAAACTTACTCATAATCAATTGTATAATTTTCATCTAAATATCTCAATGAAATTATTATTATTATTTTTAAATCTAAATGTAACTGCATATATTGGTAAAATAATTTTTTTAATTATTTTATTCCAACTTACACGATTTTTAACTGATGCACATCTAGTGGTTTTTTTTACAATTTCCTAAATACCACGCTAAACAAGTTTAACTTTATTATTGGAAAATTCAAACTGAAAGATTTAAAAAAAAAAAACCTAAATATTTTATTTGGTTTAACATCATATTTATAACTTTTTCAGCTAAACATTGACAGTCAGATCTAAAGGTGGAGCCAAATCACCAGAGCATGACATAGCAACTGTTGTTTCTTCCAATAAAACACTTCTGGTTACAGTAATATAGGTATTGCGGCGGACAGAAACTGAAAATATGGATCGACCGATCTTTAAATAAGTGGTCATTTATTTTGTCCCGTCAATTTTCCTTTTTTCCTCGAGGGGGATATAAACCAACTTAACCAACCAGATGTTTAACTGTACTTTACCTGATAAGAGAATTCTTTAAAGCTTCATTGATGTAATATGGTGAACTTGTATCTTTACCATACGCCATGACACACAACAATATGAACATCAGTGACATCATAGATGTATCCCTATAAAAAAGAAAAATATATTTTTATTGATTTATTGTGTTTTAACGCCACTTTCAGCTATAACATGGCGACCAGTTTACCACACTGTCAGAACTGTTATAAAATCTAATAGAATATTTGTAGTTAATATTGATATCCCTTATATACATTTAATAGTTCTGTCTATATTTTATAATAATAGAAATATTTAACCATTCTGATAGCTGGTGTATAATACTCATTCAAGATGGTCAAATGATTTGATTTGATTGATTTTTGGTGGTTAATGCCACTTTCAGTAATATTTCAGCTATACCATGGTGACCAGTTTTAGTGGTGGAAGAAGCCGTAAGTACCCGGAGAGAACCACCGACCGTGGGCAAGCAACTGGTAAACTTCATCACTTGTTGTGGCTGTGAGTCGAGTGCACCCTTTTTTGTAATTTACAAAGCTGGACGGCGAACCCACACCGTATTGGTGATAGGCTTGTTTGAGTTGTTAGGTAATCCAACTACCTAACTAATTGAGCCCCCCTGGCCCTACAACTACCTAACTCATTGAGCCACCCGGGCCCTCGAAAAATATATGAAATACAACTAGTCAAACCTGTATTAAAAGGTCACCTTTGGGATAAAGTAAAAGTGGCCTTATAAGACAGGTGACCTCTAAAAAGAGGTTAAATTCATATGAAACGTTCTATGACAGGACAACAAAAGGGTGACCTTTTAATTACAGAAGACTGCTCAATAGAGGTGACCGCATGGACAGGTTTGCCTGTAGTTGAATATATAGGCCTCTTCCAAAGCAGGCATCACCACTGTCATTTTATCATTAAGTAAATTCTTCTCATAATGATATACTGTGAAATTCTTTTATTCGTTGGCACCAATATTCGTGGTTTCTACAAAATGCATTGATCCGTGGGTTCTTGAATTTGTGGTTTCAAACATTACAGGCAACAATTAATGGGAAAATTGTATTTCGTTGGATCTTAATTTTCGTGGTTTCAGTGAACCACGAAATCCACGAAAATTAAAACCCCCCCGATTTATATTGATTTCACAGTATCTTAAAGATAGCTGACTTACTTTTAAATTACATTAACTCACTAACTCGCCCATGGAATATGAAGCTCGGTGATGGTTCATTTTCTAATGGTCGCTATCTTACTACAGTGAAGTCTGTCGAAACTGAACCCAGAATAAGACGAAATCATGCACAGTCAAACCTATCTTATGAGATCTTCCAAGGGAACAGTGAAATATGGTCACATAAGACAGGTGGTTGTTTAATACAGGTTTAATTGATATGAAATGGACTGTGAAGGGAAATAAAAATTAAGGTCACATAATATGAGTTATTGTTTAATAGAGGTGGTCACTAAAGCAGGCTTGACTGTATAAAGTCTCAATGTAGGACATCTTTGTAAAAATAAAATGAACAAAATAGCTAGTCCAGAGGAGAATCAGTTTGGACAGGTTTCACCTGGATATTTCTAAGTAAAATCATAGGCCCCATCAAATTCTACACAAAAATGTTCAACTGTATACTAGAGTGACATGCATTGATTGTATACCTCAGTAAAGACATAGCTTTCTTTTCTTTCATGATTTTCTTTCTTGCTTCTATCAGCTGTTTTTCCTGTGGAGGTCTGGCAAACCTTAGGTATCTTGATCTCTGTCTGGCAGCCACACCCTGTTGTATAGAGAACTACTAAATATATATGTCAGACTAATAAAATATCGCTAAAGATTTATCTTAATGAGTAAAATTATTTGAAACTGATTGGTCAAATGTTGTGACAACCTTATGATGTCAGATCCCCCATTAAAAAATATCTTTTGGAGCATTTTGATTTATCTTGAGTGTCAATTTAATTTTTGAGAACTATAACAAATCTTAAGTGTCAATTTTAAGTGTTTTTGCATTTTGACTAATTTTAAGTATCAACAAATTTTTTTTTAGCATTTTGATATTGGTTTATGGTCTTTAACGCCACTTTCAACAATATTTCAGTCATATCATGGCTTTCAGTTTTATTGGTGGAGGAAACTGGAGTACCTGGAGAAAACCACCGAACTGGCGTAAGTCACTGACAAACTTTATCACATAATGTTGTATCGAGTACACGTTCCCATGAACAGGGTTCGAACTCACAACTTTAGTGGTGGTAGGCACTGATTGTAACTACCATATACAATCACGACCACGATTGCCCTGGTATATCTTAAATGTCAATTAAGTTTTAAACTACACTTAAAATTTAATTAAAGTTTAAGGATCCAAGTACTGAATTGTATGTTTACACCAACCCTTTCTAATTCTTCCTGTTCTGTATATTGAATCTGTTCCTTTTTTCTACGTAATATTTCAAGCTTAGCTTTCTCTCCAAACTCTCCATCTTCATAATGGTCCAAAATAGAGGGATCATTCTTGTATCTGATAGCTGTGTAAATGACTGCTACAATTATCTGAAAAACATACAAACACATATTGCATTTTAACTGTTAACTATCAATTCAGATGTAAAATACTCTTTTATTAGAAGTGGCCTTTAACCCCTAACCTCAACACATAATCTAATTAAGTGATTGGTTGTTGTTTAACACCCACACCCCTAACCTCAACACATAATCTAATTAAGTGATTGGTTGTTGTTTAACACCCACACCCCTAACCTCAACACATAATCTAATTAAGTGATTGGTTGTTGTTTAACACCCACACCCCTAACCTCAACACATAATCTAATTAAGTGATTGGTTGTTGTTTAACACCCACACCCCTAACCTCAACACATAATCTAATTAAGTGATTGGTTGTTGTTTAACACCCACACCCCTAACCTCAACACATAATCTAATTAAGTGATTGGTTGTTGTTTAACACCCACACCCCTAACCTCAACACATAATCTAATTAAGTGATTGGTTGTTGTTTAACACCCACACCCCTAACCTCAACACATAATCTAATTAAGTGATTGGTTGTTGTTTAACACCCACACCCCTAACCTCAACACATAATCTAATTAAGTGATTGGTTGTTGTTTAACACCCACACCCCTAACCTCAACACATAATCTAATTAAGTGATTGGTTGTTGTTTAACACCCACACCCCTAACCTCAACACATAATCTAATTAAGTGATTGGTTGTTGTTTAACACCCACACCCCTAACCTCAACACATAATCTAATTAAGTGATTGGTTGTTGTTTAACACCAACTCGCCAATTCTTCACTTAGATTATGTCGAGAACAAGTTACATTTCAATGAGATCACAATGACGGCCTGCTTTGTACTATACATACACACTTAGTTGGATCTTTATAGTCAAGTGCTAGGTCACTTAAAAAACTGTCCACTGGTAGACATGTCACTTCACTCTGACAAATTATCCTGATTCTGAGCCAACCAGTCTTCGCTTTTTCTCTTTAATGCTGCATGCTAATAGCGGAAAAGCAGCAAATACATGTATATTTTTATAGTCTTTGGTTTGTCTGACCCAATCTTAAGGACGTTGAATTCCAAAAATAGTACTAATCAATTTTGTGTCAGCACAGAGGCCCTCACTATTCAGCTGATAATAGTCTAAGGGACAAGCAGTCCACCAGTAGTGATATAGACTACGTGGAAATAAATATCATATATACAGTCAAACCTGTATTAAGAGGTCACTTTTGGGACAAAGAAAAGGTGGCCTTATAAGACAGGTGACCTCTTAAAAGAGGTTCAATTCATATGAAATTTTCTATGACAGGAAAAGAAAAAGGTGACCTTTTAATACAGGTGGCTGCTTAAGAAAGGTGACCACATGGGCAGGTTTGACTGTACTTATATTGATATAAGGCACCAATTACAAAATTCTGTATATAACTTCTACAATGGTCCAATGTTATGAATCTATCCCTTCTCATATGGCCATGGTGGTGGTATACTGACACATTCATAACCTTAGTTTCATAAATTATATGTTTCTACAAGGTACTTAAGACTTATACAAGGACTTATCTTTGTGATACTTACCATGAATGGCTGAGTGATAAAAACACACACCATAAAACTAAAGTATAAAGATTGTATCCACATAATACTCTTAGATATCCCGAATCTACAAAATATAATTATATTTTTTAGCATACCGTATTAAGTACTGTACAATACACACATTTTTGTTAGAAAATCATTTGACCATCTTGAATGAGTATTATACACCAGATATCAGAATGGTTAAATATTTCTATTATTACAAATGATTATATGACTATAAATATTTCTTTGATCTGATTGGCTAAAAGCATGAAATATTTTCTTGATAGAACTTTATGAATACTGTCTAAGCCTTCAGTTTCAACAAAGATTAATTTAGACCGTTCCAGAGGAGCCTTTGGAACGTTATATTAACCTCACGTGACTCTATAATCGGAAAACCCCTTCTTTTAATTTTATCGTCACATGAGGATAACATAACATTCCAGAGGCTCCTCTGGAATGATCTAAATTTATATTTGCAGTATGCATAAATCTTTTTTGCTACCATTTAAATTTACAAAAAACCCACATGTAATGTTTAATTCCAATTTATAAAACATGACCCAGAGGACATTAATAACAGTTTAATATAATAAAACAATTACTGGCTTTCATTTCGACTAACATAAGGATCTATCGTTCCAAGATATATGATATTTACTTCGGCCTCTGTAAATATCATATATTTTGGAACAATAGTATACAATTACTGCACTTGAACGAGATCAATATGAGGTTTTATGGAGCAGAGTACAACAATATTGAACGAGGCGAAATAGTATGAAATTTTTGAAAGTTTTGAAATTTTATGAAAATTTTGAATTTTAAAAAAAAAAATGAAATTTTCAAATTTGTTAAAAAAAATTGAACTTTAAATTTTTCTTTTTTTTAATTTTATGATTTTCAAATTTTTTGAAAATTTTCAAATTTTATGAAATTTTATACAATCATTGACTTTTGATGAGGTCAATATTATACAATTATTGACTTTTGTTGAGGTTAATATCAGGATTTATTACATAAGGCTCTATTTTACTGTTTTTCTATTGGCCAGAAGCAATACACGTGACATTCCATTTTCTAACATATTGATTAGCAAACAGCAATTTCTGTGCAATAAATAATCATATTGCACTCTCGTGCAAAATCAATGAATGAAATTACATGGCACGAGAGTGCAATATGGTTTTTTATTGCACAGATATTGCTTTTTGCTAATCAATATGTTAGAAAATTTCATAATTGTATAATATTGACAGAAACTAATGTATGTAAGGAGTATCAATTTTAACTGTTTCTACAAATTTTCTATTAGATTTTGTAACAGTTCTGACAGTGTGGTCTTTTGTTTTGTTTTTGTACATTAATGCCCCAAAAAAACTAGTTTAACCCCACCACTTTATATTGAAGTGTCTGTACCAAGCCAGGTAAGTAAGCTGTAATGTATATGTGTGTTAAGGGTAACGATTTTGCCACTGCTTCTACAATTTTACTATTAGATTTTGCAACTGTTCCGACAGTGTGGTATTATATAAATAACACATAGCTGAGAGGGCGGTAGAGCAGGTTGTTACCCCTAGAAATTTCATTGTCAACTTCGACGAAATGAAATTTACAGGGGTAACAATCTGCTCTACCACCCTCTCAGCTATGTGTTATTTGTTTTATTATACTGAATGTTCTTTTCTCCTGGTTTCATTCTTTTTTATGATTTTGATGCCCTGAATTTCAATTGCTGTTGTCTTTAAATGTGTTAGACTGTGATACCGATGATGTGTAATAAATAAGATTACATACATTTTTTGTATTTGTTAATATTTTTCTGCCATTTTGGTGTATGTTTTATACAGATGGGTGTTCTTAAATGAAAAGTGAACAATTGTGTCAGCTATGCCATGTGATAATGCCATGTGATAGACTAAATTATCACCCTCTGCCATGTGATAGAATAAATTGGCACACGCTCCTTAACCAATGAGAAGACAGGAAATTTACATGAAATATAATAATTTGTTTTGTTTTTCATTTTATGCATACTATACACACACAACCAATTATGGAAGTATTTCAACTGATTCTTCAATACAAATTTTCAACTAAATTTCAAAAAGAATAACAAAATTCACCATTTAGGTAACATTTACAGATAATTACCTAAACCCATACATAATGGTGATGACAGCACATGTACTGACAATAACTGTACACAGGAACCAGGCTATAAATTGGCACCAGTATGGTAAAAACAATCTGGTACCAATCATCTTTCTGCTACTGCAGTCTATGAAAAACAGAAATAAAGGCATAGTACCAGTGATCATTCATGTGCAATTTTTTTTTTAAATGAGTGATTTTTTCTTACATATTCCAACAGTAAGGAATGTACTTCTCCCTGCAAAACATTCTGAAAGTCTGTGATAAAAAATTAGTAAAAAAAATCTGGGTAAATGATCATGCAGTATGTTAATAGTGGAACTCCTTACCATCCCGGAGCACCTGAGTTCACCCCCGGCTTTTAGTGAGGTTTGTGTTACTAAATCTTTAGTTTTATGTGTAAGTTTTGTAGATCGTTGTTTATCTTTTTGTCCTTTTTCTTGCGGCCATTTTGTTGTCTGTCCTTCGTTGATTTACAGATTACGATTACCTCTTTGGTATCTTCAAATTCATCTGATAAAATTCTGAAAATAATCTGAATGATCTGATAAACGATGTATTTTAACACTACACATGTAATTTTACATACTCTACATGAAATTGTAGCTTTTTTAATTTTTTTTTTTTTTTTAGATCTCTGTAGAGTTAAAAGTAGCAAATTTATAGCCCATATAAAATAATGACAACAGTTTGATTTAAGACTTACTTGAAGCTCTATGAATGGTACCACTGGATATTGAGGGAGCTTTTATTTTCTGACTACTATTCTGAGAACTAATAGTAACCTGTCTTCTAGGATCTGTGCTATTAGAATCTTCAAATCCACTCGAGGCTTGGTCTATTTCTGATCCTAAAACTGAAAACAAAACCCATAATATTCAAAATTGCAAAAAAACATGGCAAAACAATGGAGTGTTGTTTCCGATAGTGGATTGAACAGTATTTAAATATATGTACAGTGAAGTTGTCTATACCCAATCTAATTGGGACAAACTTTTGTGTTCGGAATAGACAGGTGTTCGGTTTATACAGGTTAAATTAACAAAGATTTCCTACTTTAGGACTTTATCTAAAGATTGGTTTACACAGATTTCACTGTATATCTTCTTGTAGATATAATGAATGACTGTATACTTGGGTTACCATAGAAACAGCATTAAAATATAAATATATCAATTTAAAGTTGTCAAAATAAGACTTTTCCCCCACACATTCAATACAATAATTAAATATGAAATCAGTCTATAATTAGGAAATTTCAGTGACGAAATCATTCAATTCTCATTCTGCAAATGTTTTGGATGAAAATGATGGGGGAGAATTCACACTAGATTTCTTTTTAAAACATTTTGGCAATCAATAATATTTACCCATATTACAACAATATTCCGTTAAGAAAAACCCATATGTATGCACCAACAAATTAGTGTAGCAGATTACAAGAATATTTTTAGACCTTCGTTGGTATTCTGTTAAACAATGGCAGTTATCTGAGATTTCTGATCAACACAAGAAACCAAAACTTTGAAAAGGACCATACAATGTATGAACAGTTTATTAAGATTTTTTTCATAAGGTCCAATTATTATGAGGTTTTTTTTCCAGAGTCCAATTTTAAAATCTGTATAATTGACCATCTTCCAATTTTTGTTCTCAATTAATTTTGTGGTTTTACACATTTTCTCATAGGGTTCAACATTAACCCTTCTGACCTGAGATGGTATCTGTCTGGACCAGGAGAGCTAAAAAAAAATGAATGGTTTAAGAATGAACATACTTCTTCGTTGTACAATTTGATTGGGCATATGGGGTATTTCTGGACTGTTTGATGTCTCTTGGTATCCCTGGTGTCTTTTAACCCACTGTTTCTGTGCCCAGTCTTGTATACTTGGCCAATTTAAAATGGACTGATCCAGGATGGAGTAAGTCATAATGGGCTGTACTGACTCAACTTCCTCTTCCTCTTGCACATGTTCATTAGGTTTCCCACTTGCAAACTCTTCATCTTCTTTTTCTTCATCAACAATGGGTTCATTCTGGTTACCAGATCGTTCCATCTACAAAAAATATATCACTAACAAACTTATAAAAACAATATCAATTAAATATATTATACTTTTTGTTAATTTTTTTAATTCTAATACAGTGAAATACAATCGATTTGATTTGATTTGATTTTTGGTGTTTAATGCCACTTTCAGCAATATTTCAGCTATATCATGGCGATCAGTTTAAGTGGTGGAAGAAGCCAGAGTACCCGGAGAGAACCACCAACCAATGGCAAGCAACTGGTAAATTTTATCACTTGCGGTTGCGAGTCGAGTGCACCCTTCTTTGTAGTTTACAAAGCCAGGTGCAAACCCACGTCGTATTGGTGATAGGCTTATATAAGTTGTTAGGTAATCCAACTACCTAACTCATTGAGCCACCCGGGCCCTGTCTAAATCAAATCCTGAATAAATAGGAATCCTGTATAAACCAAACTTTTGATAAAGTGCCAATGCAGGTAATCTTTATTAAAATAACCTTTATATACTGAACCCCTGTCAATTCTGAACATACAAGTTAGTTGCAAGGAAGTTTGATTTAGAGAGGTTTCAATGGATATATTTTTCATTAGATTCATTTGTGACACAATCTTTTAAATCCACATTAAACTGCAATATTTGAAAGTGGCAATGAATTGTATCCATTTAGTAATTAGTAAATATGTCAAATTATTTACTAGTAGAAAAAAAAAAGAGTATTTTTTACATAGATTACAATGCTTTGTCCATATTCAGTGCCATCGGAATAGCACCCATTCAAACACAAAAACGTTTATGTTGTATCAAGTACACCTCACTTGGTGGCAAACAAACTCAAAAACGTTTATGTTGTATCAAGTACACCTCACTTGGTGGCAACCAAACTCAAAAACGTTTATGATGTATCAAGTACACCTCACTTGGTGGCAAACAAACTCAAAAACGTTTATGTTGTATCAAGTACACCTCACTTGGTGGCAACCAAACTCGAAAACTTTGATGTTGTATCATGTAAACCTCACTTGGTGGCAACCAAACTCGAAAACTTTGATGTTGTATCAAGTACACGTGATCTCATCACTTGGTGGCAACCAAACTCAAAAACTTTGATGTTGTATCAAGTACACCTCACTTGGTGGCAACCAAACTCAAAAACTTTGATGTTGTATCAAGTACACCTCACTTGGTGGCAACCAAACTCAAAAACTTTGATGTTGTATCAAGTACACGTGACCTCATCACTTGGTGGTAACCAAACTCAAAAACTTTTATGTTGTATCAAGTACACCTCCCCATGAATGACAAACATATAGAGTACACTTTATTTCCATTATATTTGTTATCAATCTTTTTTAATCATATGTTTATTGGATTTGGTTTATATATTTCTTTTGTATCTAGAGATCTAAGCATCTAACATCAAACAACACACCTAAAGATTTTGAAGGCTCGTCACCGATTGGTTGATTTTCAAAGTCTAAATATAACCGAATACAGGATGTTATTCGATATATGATTGACCTGTCATCATGTTATTATAGATTTTCTATTTGATCAACATGTGTTATAACCTTTGACCTTTCACCTTACCTTACTTCTCCTAAACAGTAACATTATCAGTAAGTTTACTGGGATAACTACTGCACAACAAATAGCTCCAACAGTAATGCTCCTTAGCGATACATCTAATAGTCCAAATTCTCCTCGATACTAAAAGAGAAAAAGCATGCAAGATAAAATATTGGTCTACCATGTATAGTCAGTAAACTGTTTTTAGGAGGTTGGATCATATTGTTCCTGCACATCTTTTTCGAGTCTGGCTGTCGCGAATATTTCATAGAAAAACTATGCTTTTAAGTGCAAAATGTAAAGGAAAAATAAAGGCAACGTCTAGAAAACAAATTATTCAAAAACCCTGTGAACACTTTACTAAAAATAAGTAAATTATTGTAAGAGTTATCTCCCTTTAATACTTGTTATGCCACATGGCTGTCTTCAAATCAAAATATTGACAGAACAACCTCAGTGACCCTATTTTTTTAAAAGCTTGTTTCGTTCTAGATACAACTGAGCACATCATATGCAAAAATGGGGAACTTGGTATTTCTTGCAACATGGTTATGAGCAAAAAAGTGTTGTATGGAGGAAAAAAATTCTAGGGCCACGGTGAAAATCTGTTATTTTTTTTTTTTTAGAGTTTACCGATCTCAGGTATTGCAAAATTACTTCAGAGTATTCCTATCAGCATTGTCTTTTGAGATTATGCAAGATATTTGCCGAAGACCTGTATTAATGCATCATTTGTAGAGATCCAAAGATAATGATCCATAGAAATCCCCTCCTTGACATCTACTCCTTGATTGACAAGATTCAGGGGAGGTAACTCATCAGTCGTGACAAGATTCAGGGATGTAACTCATCAGTCGTGACAAGATTGAGGGGATGTAACGCATCAGTCGTGACAAGATTCAGGGGATGTAACTCATCAGTCTTGACAAGATTCAGGGGATGTAACTCATTAGTCTAATCAAATTAGATTTATAAAAAAAATTTGTGATGATAACTGATAGTTTCTAACTTAAAGAGAATTTTCACACTGGTTAAATTTTATTTTGTAATTAAACTAAATTTTCTGCTATTACAGTAGTCTTCCCTCTTATAAGGTCATCTCTTATGCAATGAAAAGTCGTTTCAAAAGAGGGTTGGTCTCCCTTGAAGGTGAAAAATTAGTAGAATATTTCTAAGTCAGTGCCTAATAAGAGGTTGGAGTGGCCTTTTAAGGAAGGGACTACCGTACACTCATTGTACACAGAAACATGTAATACCTCTGGTTTGATTTCTTTGTACCACATGGCATTAAGACACATGTATATCATCAGTAGAGTCAGACAGCATGTCAACCTCTGTTTCCTGTTAAACTGACTGTACGATGGACAGGTCAACAGTGACATCCATATATGGTAATCTGACAAATACTGCGTTCCTTTAGCCCAAAATACCTGAAATAATAAATAATTTAAAAAGTACAGTCTGTTATGTGTGTTAACATATGTCACTGTGTTAAATAAAATAAAAAATCTGTTTTGTGTTGTTAAGGACCGGACATGATTTAGATAAACGGGAAATAAAAACCAGCTGAAATTAATTTAAATAGGGCTTCAGTAGTGACATAAAAAAAATGTTATTTTCTAGCTTCTAAGTTTGGTGATAAAATCCAAAACATTTAGACTTTTTTTTCTCTAAAGTAAACATTTTAATTTAATTGAAAACTGTGGCTTTCAGTGGACTTGTAGTCTGAAAAGTTGGAAAAACTCTGAAACAATAAAGTAACCAGATACTATAAAACCTGTCTAAACTGAAGCTCATTGGGACCAGTTTTTGTGTTCAGAATAGACAGGTATTCGGTTCATATGATACAGGTTAAATTCACCAAGGTTTCTTACATGGGACTTGATTTAAAGTTCTGTATATACAGGATTCCGGTTTAGACAGGTTTCACTGTACATTTATTTCACAAAAACAACATCAATACAATCGTCTGGTTTTAAATTTCTACAACGCTAAAACCTATAGTACCAGTAGGTCAATCAAATCTTTCAAACAATAAACATTTCAATACTGTTTGTGAATCAATTTTATCTGTGAACAAAACAAACCTTTCTAAAACCAAGATTTCCCTCCAGTGCCATAAATTCTCTTTCAACCTTCCCATCATCCTCTTCTACGGCCAGCCATTTTTCTGAGATGAAGTAGTAGCTGCTACCTAAAACATTTAAAATCATGTAGGAAATTAATAATTATGCAACATTTCAGCTATATCGTGTCAGTCAGTTTTATTGATGGAGGAAACCAGAGTACTTGGACAAAAACCACCGAGCTACTGCAAGTCATTGACAAACTTTATCACATAATGTTGTATCTGTTACACCTCACCTGAGCATGATTCGAACTCACAGCATTGGTGGTGATAGGCACTGAATGCATAGGTAGTTGTAAATCCAACTATCACACTATCGCAGCCACGACGGACCCAGTCAAGTATTGGACGCCGTAAACTGTATCCAATTATGCCAATATATTACTATAGGAAAAAACGTTTTTTCAGTCTTTGCCTCAAGTTTTTTCACCTACTTGCCCAAAGCTAAATTTAGAAAAACTTTCTATTTTATTCAAACAAATTCATTTATAATTTTCACTTGTCCGAATACAGTTTTACTTGTCCCAGGCCAGGCTTCAGGCAGGTGGGTTAGTGGGAAGACTGGGAAAGAAATTTTATTTTCCAACAATTGAGTGGATGAGTGATCGTTCTTCAATACGAAGCAAGGCATTTTTCACAACAGGTAGACATGGCACTACACTCTGACACATCCTTACTCTGAACAAACCAGTCTTTCCTCCTGCTCCTATGTAGACATGGTACTACACTCTGAACAAACCAGTCTTCTCCTGCTCCTATGTAGACATGGTACTACACTCTGAACAAACCAGTCTTCTCCTGCTCCTATGTAGACATGGTACTACACTCTGAACAAACCAGTCTTCTCCTGCTCCTATGTAGACATGGTACTACACTCTGAACAAACCAGTCTTCTCCTGCTCCTATGTAGACATGGTACTACACTCTGAACAAACCAGTCTTCTCCTGCTCCTATGTAGACATGGTACTACACTCTGAACAAACCAGTCTTCTCCTGCTCCTATGTAGACATGGTACTACACTCTGAACAAACCAGTCTTCTCCTGCTCCTATGTAGACATGGTACTACACTCTGAACAAACCAGTCTTCTCCTGCTCCTATGTAGACATGGTACTACACTCTGAACAAACCAGTCTTCTCCTGCTCCTATGTAGACATGGTACTACACTCTGAACAAACCAGTCTTTCCTCTTGTTCCTCAATGATAGCTGTTTAGCAGAGAAGCAGTAAATACCCATTGTATACTTGTTAATTTGACCAGAATGTGTTTAAACCTTCGGTAATCGAAGCCAGCAAGCTAACTATTACCGCAAATAGGCAGTATCCAGTGTGGAAATTTTATCATTTTTCTTGATAGACCGTTTTTTCCATAGATAGAATCTTATTGGACGGTGAAAAATCTGAAAAAATACATGTAACTTCTGGCGTTCCACAAGGCACTGTACTAGGCCCGATCCTCTTTTTGGTATACATAAATGATTTCCATGAATATATCAAACACAGCACCTTAAGACTATTTGCGGATGACAGCATACTCTACAAGACAATTAAAGATGAAAGTGACACACACAAACTACAAGAAGATCTGGACGCAGCAGCAAAGTGGAAAAATGACTGGCTTATGCAATTCCATCCTGACAAATGCTCAGTCATGCACATAACAACTAAGAAGAACCCTATACATCACAAATACGTACTCCATCAACATACTCTCCAAACTGAATCTTCAACAAAATACCTAGGCATCACAATCCAATCAGATCTTAAATGGAATAAACACATAGACAACATCAGTTCAACAGCAAGCAAACATCTTAACTTTATTAAACGTAATCTAAAAGTAAATTCAAAGTCAGTGAAAGAGAAAGCATATACATCTTTGATACGACCAAAATTAGAATACAGTAGCTGTGTCTGGGACCCTCATACCAAATCTAACATCAGTAAACTCGAAATGGTCCAACGCAGAGCGGCCAGATACACCTGCAATAGATTCCATAACACCAGCTCTGTCACGAACATGCTTACAGAACTCAAATGACCACAATTACAACTGAGAAGAACAAGAACACGCCTCATATTCTTCTCCAAAATTATATATCATCTAGTTGCTATATATCCAACCAACCTACTAGTACCATCTGACAGTAGAACACGACAATACACACACAGCCACTCATATAGACATATCCATACAAGCTTAGACTCATATAAATACTCCTTCTATCCGAAAACCATTGTACAGTGGAACCTGCTCCCAGCTGCTGCTGTACAATGTCCCACACTTGACAGCTTCAAAGAACAGATACCACTATCTGTTCTCCAACAACACATGTAATTATCAGTCAACTGTACATAGTTTTAACCACACTGCACCACTGTATATAATTATCACATTTATTTGAACGTTATCAAATTATTTTTTTACCCCACGCATGCACGGCACATAATCGGCAATAAGATGACGGTGTGCGGAAATTGAAAGAAGAAGAAGAAGCTGCCCCAATGAATGAATGTCGGATCAAAAAGCAATGAGAGATCTATTTTTTAGGAAATTATGTAGACCCTTCCTGCAAAAAATACTGTTCCAATGATGCTATGGGTGTTTTTTTTTTTTTTTAAATCAAAATTTCAGCCAATCAGACTACTACTATACCCCATGACGGCCATATTGGATATTTGCTCAGATTAAAATGACAAATCTTTATCAGGCTTATCCATAGTCTATCAAATATGCAAAAATGTCACTCGATACAACATTATGTGATAAAGTTTTCCAGTGACTTGCGACAAGTCAATGGTTCTCTCCAAGGCACTCTGGTTTCCTCCACCAATAAAACTGACCGCACGATATAACTGAAATATTGTTGAAAGTTGCGTTAAACACCGCAAACCCATAAATCACTCTAAAAATATCTCCTGTAATCATGTAAGCCAGTAAATCTAAAAGTTTGGAAACAATCTATCTAAGAAAATACACTGAGTTGGGATGTTTTAAGTATTGTAAATTGACCACTGTTAAAATCTTTGACAATAAAAAATACTTTGGAAACAATCTGTCTGAAGAAACAGTTGTGATGTTTCAAGTATAATAAACTTACCACTGTTTAAATCTTTGACAATAACTCTACTTAAGTACCAACTTGGTGAAGCTCCAGAATTATTGTGCCATAACTGAACCTTCCATATCTTACCAATACTGTCTGGTAAACTGAAACAAAATGTCTTTTCATTCGTTTATACTGTTTAATCTTGTGGCCTCAAATTTATATATATTTCATAGAAGGGTTTGAAGATACTAAAGGGGTAATCAAGAATCTGTAAGTCGAAGAAGGACAGACAACACAATGGCCAAAAGAAAAAGGGCAAAAGGACAAACAACTATCTACAAAACATACATATAAAGTAACACGAACCCCACTAGAAACCGGGGGTGATCCGGAAGGTAATTTGGATATTTGTCATTTGATCTCATGAAGTCATATTGTCAGTATCAATGACCCAATTCTGATATTATACAATTATTGACTTTTGTTGAGGTTAATATAAGGATCTATTGTTCCAAGATAGATGATATTTACCGAAGCCGAATCCGAGGTAAATATCATATATCTTGGAACGATAGATCCTTATATTAATTGAAATGATAGTCAGTAATTGTTTTATTATATGAAACTGTTATTAATGTTCTCTTGGTCATGTTTTATAAGTTGGCATTAAACACTACATGTGTTTTTATGTTATTAATGTTCTCTGTGTCATGTTTTAAATGTTGGCATTAAACACTACATGTGTTTTTATGTTATTAATGTTCTCTTGGTCATGTTTTATAAGTTGGCATGAAACACTACATGTGTTTTTATGTTATTAATGTTCTCTTGGTCATGTTTTATAAGTTGGCATTAAACACTACATGTGTTTTTATGTTATTAATGTTCTCTGGGTCATGTTTTATAAGTTGGCATTAAACACTACATGTGTTTTTATGTTATTAATGTTCTCTGGGTCATGTTTTATAAGTTGGCATTAAACACTACATGTGTTTTTATGTTATTAATGTTCTCTTGGTCATGTTTTATAAGTTGGCATTAAACACTACATGTGTTTTTATGTTATTAATGTTCTCTTGGTCATGTTTTATAAGTTGGCATTAAACACTACATGTGTTTTTTGTAAATTTTAATGGTAACAAGAAAGATTTATGTATACTGCACAGATTAATTTTGATCGTTCCAGAGGAGCTGTTGAAACGTTATATTAACCTCACATAACGTTAAAATTAAAAGTAGGGAATTTCCGATTTTAGCGTCACGTGAGGTTAATATAACGTTCCAAAGGCTCCTCTGGAAAGATCAAAATTAATCTTTGCGGAAATTGAAGGCTTAGACAGTATTCATATACATTGTAGTTATATCAAGAAAACATTTCATGATTTTAGCCAATCAGATAAAGGAAGTATTTATAGTCATATAATAAAGAAAACTATCGTTCAGTCTGACATCAAACACATTATGATGTCACCAATATAAACAATAACAGTAGTTTTGAAGGCCTCGACATACATTATCACTAGTATCACAGCTCATCCCTCTACATACATTATCACTAGTATCACAGCTCGTCCCTCGACATACATTATCACTAGTATCACAGCTCGTCCCTCGACATACATTATTACTAGTATCACAGCTCATCCCTCGACATACATTATCACTAGTATCACAGCTCGTCCCTCGACATACATTATCACTAGTATCACAGCTCGTCCCTCGACATACATTATTACTAGTATCACAGCTCGTCCCTCGACATACTTTATCACTAGTATCACAGCTCGTCCCTCGACATACATTATTACTAGTATCACAGCTCGTCCCTCGACATACATTATCACTAGTATCACAGCTCATCCTATAGGTCATGCTGGTATACTAGTGATAGAGTTTGTCTCAACATTCAGATTTGATGTCATATAGCCTCACTGTGATACTAGCGATAATGTCTGTCTTGACCTTCATATCTGCAGTTGTTCTATTTTTACTTCATAAGCAGAATTAAAGATATGTTACATTCAAACTTCATGGTAGTTGGATTTACTAACGTTGTGAGTTTGAACCCAGTTCATGGCGAGGTGTACTCAATACAACATTATGTGATCAAATTTGGCAGTGACTTGAGGCAGGTCGGTGGTTTTCTCCAGGTTCCACGGTTTCCTCTACCAATAAAACTGACCGTCATGATATAACTGAAATATTGTTGAAAGTGGCGTTAAAACACCATAACCCTTACTCTAACCCTATATTTGCTGAAATTAATACATTTTAAAAAAATAATGAGGTTATGGTACTTTAATATATCTTCCATCCATGACATATTTTAGTAATATTATATCTTTTTTTCAAATATATTTACGTCATTATAAACTTATCCCGAGAGTTCCTTTCAAACATTGGACACTCATCATCACTGATTAGCTCCCTTGTTTCTGACAATCCTTCCTCTCCATGTAAAATAACGCTGATCTGAAATAAGAAGTTGAAAAAACTACAACGATTTCTTATAGGTAAAAAATATAGTATCTTATGTCAAACTTTGTCTTGCGGTAGTGGCCATCTTGGATGTCTAATAAAATCCAAACATAAGCTTTGCTGACAACTATTCAAGGAATATTATAAGAAAGTTTGTTGTAGATTATAGTACGGTGCTGTGATAAACTATGCCCATCTTGGATTTCTACTAAGCACACAAAACTTTGTAAAGTATCATCCCCTGCAGCACGTCAATATAAAACCACTGAGTACTTTATCAAATCAAATTATTGCCCTCAGCAGCCATATTGAATTTCTGATCCATCCAAAGAAATATTCTTACAAACTTTGTGTTCATTTGGTCCAGTATTTTCAGAGAATATGATGCTGTATGCAGATGGAGAAGATGCTGTTTCTTGCTAATCAAAGGCAACACAGAAATGCTACAAATGAGCAATAGTTTGTTGAAGTTAGATTTTGGAAGCCTGTTGCAAGGCATTTGCTGACTCTTCCAATCATCTCTTCTTCTCCTCATGGCAATCAAACAAAATGTTTATCAACAGACTAATCTCAGAGCCATCTTTTAGCGACATCAATTTGTTTATAAATGTGTTTTCATCATTAATGTAGTTTGAGGTCATTAGAAAGTTACTAGAGTCCAACCAGGTGGCCATCTTTAAACGACGTGATTTATTTTTGCTTGCGAAATGAGGGATGAAACTTAATGCCCAAAATGTCTAACCATCGGGGTCAAAAAAAGACTTGCTTTACAAGACTGGGGTGGGAACATCTGCAAAACTATAAAAACAAACTATTGTCACATAACAAGGTCTTTTCTACGATACTTAACACAGACCTAAATAAGATGTGGTTTTTACCTTAGCTGTTGTCCCTGCTCCTTTTCTAAATCCTGTTTCTATGGTAACTTCGTATTTCTGTTTATCAGTGAGGTTATTATCTATGAGATATGTTATTCCACCTTTTCTAGCATCGTGTGTGTCCAGTTTATGACATAGGATCATAAGTAAGATATACAACAGAAGTATGGCTCCCGTTAAACATACAGTTACGGGGTTTTCATTCAAGCTGAAAAGAATTAAAAATATATAAAACTACGTCCAACAAACACAATATAGGGTTAGGTTAGGGGTTATGGTGTTTAACACCACTTTCAACAATATTTCAGCTATATCATGGCAGTTAGTTTTATTGGTGGAGGAAACCGGAATACCCAGAGAAAATCACTGGCCTGCTGCAAGTCACTGACAAACTTTATCACATAATGTTGTGTTGAGTACATCTCGCCTGAGCGGGATTCGAACTCACAACGTTAGTGGTGATAGGCACTGATTGCATAGGTACTTGTAAATCCAACTACTATGCAATCATGACCACAATGCAATATAGAGCATATACATGAAAACAATATTTTGATAGACATGATTATTTACAAAATGATTTTAAATACACGATTCTATTGGATTAGATCCTGTCATGCGACACTATAAAATCTGATATTGTTTGATTAACTAGAGGCTCAGTGGGCTGAGCCTGTGTCGCTCACCTTTCATTCTGCTTTGAGGAAACTTAATACACAACCTTCCATACATGTAGATGCTTCCTACCAAGTTTCGGTTCATTTGGCTAGGCAGTTACAGAGGAGAAGATTTTTTAGATATCGACCAATCAGAAACAAGAATTGCCTGTGGTGGCCATGTTTGTTAACCGATTGAGATGAAATGAGCAATCTTCATAGAGGACATTCCATAGATGCTTCCTGCCATGTTTCGCTTAATTTGGCCAAGCGGTTGCAGAGGAGGAGATTTTTAAAATTGGCCAATCAGAAACAAGAATTGCCGGTGGAGGGTCATGTTTGGTAATGGATCATAACAAAATGTGCACTCTTTAGAGAGGACCTTCCATAGATGCTTCCTACTAAGCTTCAGTTCATTTGGCTGATGGGTTTCAGAGGAGAAGATTAACATGTGAAAAGTTAAGATGACAGACAACAAACGACGGACGCCAAGTGATGCCAAAAGCCTACATTGCCTTTGGCACGGTGAGCTAAAAAGAATATTAAAATGTGAATACCTACATGTAATGTATAGTATAAACATGTTACACTATATCAGTATTAGTTAATTTCTAAGGGAGATAATGGCAAGCTATCTTTCTTTTAACAGCTTAATGCAAGAGTTATCTCCCTTTTAACAGTTTACTACAATGAAGAAGCTTTTTTAAAAATGAACCAATTAGAAACAAGAATTGCCTGTGGTGGCCATGTTTGTTAACGGATCAGGATGAAATGAGCAATCTTTATAGAGGACCTTCCATAGATGTTTCCTACCATGTTTCGGTTCATTTGGCCAAGAGGTTTCGGAGGGGAAGATTGTTAAAAATCATCCCATCAGAAACAAGAATTCCTACCAAGTTTCAGTTCATTTTGCTGAGAGGTTTCAGAGGAGAAGATTAAAATGCGAAAAGTTAACGGACGCCAAGTGATGGCAAAAGCTCACATTGCCTTTGGCAAGGTGAGCTAAAAATCATTATCTACTTGGTTTCACTTTCTCTTTGAGTTTTTTTTACTGACAGTCAGAGATAGTATATTTTTATCAGTGAACATACAAATAAAACTAGAGGCTCCCAGGAGCCTGTATAGCTCACCTGGGTATAATAACAACATCAGTCAATAAAACTTGATAACTTCGGTAAAAAAAATTAACAAATGTAGGCTTCGTCATTGCAGACCCCTTCTACAAAAAAATGTGGGCAGGGGTTTCCCCTTTAATGTAAGTTATCAAAATTGCTGTAAAAAAACATATATGTCAATGATTCTCAAAATTTAGCTTTTCCTACTTCACATTTTGTAATAGAGTTGCTTCCCTTTGATTATTTGAGTAACCAAAAGCAGTGAGTCAACAAAAATATGCATTTCAAGAGGAATAACTCTTCACAGCTGTCGCACATTTTTAACTGTGGGAAATGTTTTGTAGATCTTGACATGCTGAACATTTTTGCAGTTTAAACTTTCCCTCTATCTCTAATAGTTTTTGAGATATAAGATGATAGTATTAAAATTGAGAACATTTTGATGAAAAAAGGGCAATAACTCCAAAATGGGTAATTGGATTTACTTCAAAATTGCAGGGTAGGAAGATCTTGACATGCTGCAAATTTTTGAAATTTAAACTTAACCTTTATCTCTTATAGTTTTTGAAATATAAGACGAAAAGTATTAATTTTTTTTTATAAATTTGATGAAAAAAGGTCGAGAACTCCAAGATGGGTAATCAGATTTACTTCAAAATTGCAGGTAAAAAAAAAAATGGATAGAAGGGTCGAACCGCCAAACACATTTTTGGAAGAGAACCATCCAATGACTATTTCATCAAAATTTTGTTCTTATTGAGCAAATGGTTTCAGACAAAAATATTTTTATGGGAATTTCCCATAGGGTCCTATGTTAAATTAAGTTCGGCTGTGGTGGCCATCTTGGTCGGTGTTCTGAAATGCCGGACACAATTTTGGAAGAGGACCACTCAAGAATCATTTCAGCAAAGTTTGGTTGAGATTGGCTCAGTAGTTTCAGAGGAGAAGATTTTTTTTTAATTTCATCCCCCCTTTTTTCTAATTTGCATAATCGGTCAAAATCGGTAAAAGTTCAAAGTTCATAAAAAATCCTGTAATATATGTTAAAAAGCTCATCATTATGCTTATACAGTTCAAATTTGGGCACTTTCTGGCTTAAAATAGAGCAGTTTTGGCCATTTGAAGAAATTTCTAATTTTAGTAATGGCAGCCATCTTGGATACAGGGCGGCGCTGATGGACACAATTTTGAAAGGGGACCACCTAAGGATCATTTCAGCAAAGTTTGGCTGAGATTGGCTCAGTAGTTTCAGAGGAGAAGTTTTTTTTTAATTTCATCCCCCCTTTTTTCTAATTTGCATAATCGGTCAAAATCGGTAAAAGTTCAAAGTTCATAAAAAATCCCGTAATATATGTTAAAAAGCTCATCATTATGCTTATACAGTTCAAATTTGGGCACTTTCTGGCTTAAAATAGAGCAGTTTTGGCCATTTGAAGAAATTTCTATTTTTAGTAATGGCGGCCATCTTGGATACAGGACGGCGCTGACGGACACAATTGTTAAAGGGGACCACCTAAGGATCATTTCAGCAAAGTTTGGTTGAGATTGGCCTCATAGTTTCAGAGGAGAAGATTTTTTTTTAATTTCATCCCCCCTTTTTTCTAATTTGCATAATCGGTCAAAATCGGTAAAAGTTCAAAGTTCATAAAAAATCCCGTAATATATGCTAAAAAGCTCATCATTATGCTTCAAATTTGGGCACTTTCTGGCTTAAAATAGAGCAGTTTTGGCCATTTGAAGAAATTTCTATTTTTAGTAATGGCGGCCATCTTGGATACAGGACGGTGCTGACGGACACAATTTTGAAAGGGGACCACCTAAGGATCATTTCAGCAAAGTTTGGTTGAGATTGGCTCAGTAGTTTCAGAGAAGATTTTTTTTAAATTTCATCCCCCCTTTTTTCTAATTTGCATAATCGGTCAAAATGGGTAATGGGATTTACTTCAAAATTGCAGGGTAGGTAGATCTTGACATGCTGCACATTTTTGCAATAAACTTAACATCTATCTCTAAATAGTTTCTGAAATATAAGACGAAAAGTATTAAAATGAAAAAAAAAATGATGAAAAAAGGGCAATAACTCCAAGATGGGTAATCAAATTTACTTCAAAATTGCAGGGTAGGTAGATCTTGACATGCTGAACATGTTTGCAGTTTCAACTTACCATCTGTCTCTTATAGTTTTTGAAATAAAGGACGAAAAGTATTAAAATTTTGATGAAAAAAGGGAAATAACTCCAAAATGAGCAATGGGATTAACTTCAAAATTGCAGGGTAGGTAGATCTTGATATGCCGCACATTTTTGCAATTTAAAGTTAACCTTTATCTCTTATAGTTTTTGAAATATAAGACGAAAAGTATTAAAATTTTACAAATTTGATGAAAAAAGGGCAATAACTCCAAGATGGGTAATCAGATTTACTTCAAAATTGCAGGGTAGGTAGATCTTGATGTGCTGATCATTTTTATCCCATGTCAGATTTTTGATATTATTAACGGTTTTTGAGTTATTACCAAAAACATGCAATTTTACCATATGTTCTATTTTTAGTAACAGCGGCCATGTTGGTTGGTGCACGGCATCACCGGACACAATTTTGAAACTAGACACCCTAGTAATGATTCAGACCAAGTTTGGTTTCCATTGGTCTAGTACTTTCAGAGGAGAAGATTTTTGAAAAAGTTTACGACGGACGACGGACGGAGACGACGGACGCCAAGTGATGGCAATAGCTCATTTGGGTCAGGTGAGCTAAAAAAAATATTACTTACTCAAAGAAATCTTCTACAGATATATGTGACAAATCATTAGGAATTAATTCAAAATGGCTTCCAAATGCTGTCAGGTGGTTACATCTGAAACAACAAATTCAAAAACATGACATCATCACAATAAAAAAGAATACATCCACATATATATTGTCTTTTTTTTCTGATATATTAAAAATAGATCTCAGAGTACTCCGTTTTTTCCTCCACCAATAAAACTGACCGCCACGATATAACTGGAATATCGTTGACAGTGGTGTTTAACACCATAATCCTTACCTTTAAAATATACATTAACACATTGAAGGATATTCATAAAGGGAACTAACTCCTTCTAAAATTGTAAGCACTGAGTTATGAGTTGGGTTAGGTTTAGCGTCATTTTCAGTAATTTTTCAGCAATATTGCCACTACCAAACTTAGAGGGTACAGAAAGTTTGGACAGTTACAATGAACTGACCGATGAAACACTGGTCCTTGGGTGGGCCTTAGGTAGGTGTCTGAAATACTTAAAACATGAGGTGGGTATCAGGGGAACAAACTCAGTCGTTGTCAATGACTTTGGCCATCAATGAGAAGGAATGTAACTTTCAAATAAGATATATCTAAAATGAAGGAAGAATTGGACTGGTTTTTTTTATGACTGATGAAAATTTGCTCATATTGTTTATATGCAAATGTAAAATCAGTCCATATGGAATGAAGGGACTACAGTAGTTCCTCTCTTTTAATGCCACTCCTGAAATGAAAAAGTGGCTTTATAAGAGGGGTGACCTCTGATGAGGGGGACAATATAGCCTGGCCAGTAGTATCTTAATATCTCGTTGCATAGTATCTTAATATCTCGTTGCATCTGAAATCTGACCTGATAAAAATGGTAGCGCTTGGTGGGAGTGGCCTTATTACTGTGGGACTATTTCCACTATAAAAATTTGCAAGCTTGGATTTCTCTTACTAGAAATTTTGGTTCATCTGGATTTATTTTGTTATATTTACCAGGATCTATTTATTTATGGCACAGGCTACGAATACGACGGAAACGTATTCGTAGCCTGGGTTCTACGAGTACGACGGGCGGAAGTTGTGACTAAATGATCAACCGGTTTCCAGACATGGACACCTATTTTACGGAAATCAATCACGTATTGCTAGCATCTAGAGGCTACGAATACGACAGATTTTTGTTTTCTTAAATATATTGTTTTTAGACATGTATTACTGTGATACTATAAAGTTACGATAGTATTGTAATGACTTAAAAATTCTAGAAACATGTATTTGCTGCTATATACAGAACATGATTGAAGACATCGCTGCGAATTTAATATGAAGAACTGCAATCAAAGTGATGATCATTTGCTTATTTAAGGTATATTATATGTGGATTTACCTTGTGTTTGGGCGTTGACCGTTGGAAATGGAACTAATTTTTTTCCCTCCATGAATACAGGAATAATCCAACTCCTTATAAATTAAAAGACCCGCTGCACTTTCTGCAACTTCCATGTTTTTATATTTGGACCCCGTACCAAGCTTTCTTGAGTTACGCTTATAAAGTTGGACGTAGTTATCCTGCTGGAATTTTTTTAGGGCACACTCTAAATCTGTAAAAGATTTATACTTTGCTCCAACACGGAGCGCACTACCATCGTCGTCCATTTTGAAAATAATTAGTGTTGGGAAGTGAGAGTTGTACTCTGAGAAGTACTCATACCAGTGAAATCCATGGGCTTAATCGTGTATTGTAAGACTAGTTTTTCAATGCATCAGATTTTATTTGAATAAAAATAAACTAGAAACAGAAAATTATATAAAAAATTCATAAATTGTCATTTAATGAAATAAAAACAATAGAATTAAGAAAATCGAGAAATCCGTCGTATTCGTAGCCTCTAGATGCTAGCAATACGTGATTAATTTCCGTAAAATAGGTGTCCATGTCTGGAAACCGGTTGATCATTTAGTCAAAACTTCCGCCCGTCGTACTTGTAGAACCCAGGCTACGAATACGTTTCCGTCGTATTCGTAGCCTGTGCCTTTATTTATCGCTTGCATTCACAAAAGCAATCTTAAGCATGTAATTTAAATCCTTTCCTTACAGGCAATGGGTCTTAAAATATGTTGATTTGTCTGTTGCCCAACAACCATTATCTGACCAATGTCGTGTAGTCTCATTCCAAAATAAACATTTATTCCACCATAGCTTGAGGGTATAATTTCTTTGAGTTATCTCCCCTTGTCTAGGACGACCTTTATTAAGTCCAGCATCTAACAACCCAATAAAATATTCTCCAGTATCTAGAATAAAAATAAGATCATATTTAAAAAATTTTGTCAGCGAGTGAGTGAGTGATTGTTGTTTTAATGCCAAGTTACATTTCAATGAGATGATGATGTTTGCTTTGTGTTAGCTCACTAAAACAATAATCCACAGGTAGACAGACATGTTTCTGTTTCTGTTTCTGCAATGTAATTGCCTCCTTCATCATGTTGAAGATTATGCAATGACTTTGGACTGCGCATTTTAGTTGAACTAATCAAGTGTGTAGGATAATGATTTAATGGGGCTTATTTACTACATTGTTGCTCTAATCCAGCAAATTAATCTCATTCTGAGCCAACCAGTCTTGATTTTACTCCTTAACGCTGCGTGCTTAGTGGAGAGGCAACAAATACCAATCTGATAGTCTATGACTTGACATAACCTGGGATATAACCCACAATGTATCACACTTGAGGCATATACGTACACGCTGAGTGACCATTATATCAACAATGCGGTTAAAATTGCAGTAACACAAATAATTCAATATCGTTTTATTATATTACCTTAAATTATCACAAAATAGCAAAATTTACAAAGCTAATATTAACCCTTGAGAAAAATACATGTTATAATAAATAGTTTGATCATCTTAATTGGCTACATTAAATCTTTACAAACATTCTTTGTTTTTCCAATGAGTCAGAAATGTGTAAAATAAATCGGTAGGCATTAGTGTCAGGGTTTTGTTTGTTTGATGGTGTTTAACGCCACTTTCAACAATATTTCAGTTATTTTGTGGCGGTCAGTTTTATTGGTGGAGGAAATCGGAGGACCCGAAGAAAACCACCAACCTGTCGCAAGTCACTTAAGCCCCTGTTACACGGTAAAGCAAGTATCATGATACTTGTATCATAAACCAAAAAATACAGTGTAAAAGTGTTATTACTCGAGCTCTGTGTCATACAACTTTTAGAAGTTGCATGATACACACTTTGGGATAGAACATGTTCCAGTATTCTGTACAGCAAGGATCGCGATACATTTTTATCCCTGACCAATCAGAGATCTTGGTTTGAGGTCAGGAGGTTACAACATCATCAACAAATAAAACACATGGTAAATAAAACATGACTGGAAAGGGGGAAAAGTAGTGATGTTATTTGGTCAAAGGAACAGATGGAAAGTCTCCTCAATTTGTAGGATAATGTCTTCATTGTCAGGATTCTCCATTTTGGCGGGTTCAATTTGTAAACAAACTGCATGAAACGTGCTACTTGATTTAATGTGTAAACTGACAAGGATCATGATACAAAAAGTTGCATGATACAAGTATCGCGATACTTGCTTTACCGTGTAACAGGGCCTTAACAAACTTTATCACATAATGTTGTACACCTCGCCCTGATCGAGATTCGAACTCACAACATCAGTGGTGATAGATACTCACTGCATAGGATCTTTCACTCAGAATAATTTCATTGTACTGCATACATGCCACCATAAATAAACTCTTTTGAAAGGTAACTTTAAGCCGAGCCACTGTTTGATTCGTAGACAGGCTAGATGGACATTTTCTATTTTATTTTTGTTTTGATCTCACCGAGTGCTATTGTCAGTATCAACATACTGGAAAATATCGGTCAGTGTGACCTCACATGAAGACATTTAAAAGTGATGAAAAACATTAAAGCACATTTTGAAAGTCTTGGAAATACTGTGTACTTGAAGTGATACTAGCGATAATGTCTGTCTCTACTTTCAAAACAGTAGTCGTTATTCTATATGTTCGATGATACTGACAATGATGTCTAAGTGAGATCAAAGAGCAAATTTTCAATTTACCGATAAAACTGAAACATTGTTGAAAGTCCTTTTAAACACATTGACATTGTTCCGATAAATTTGACTCAGGCTGTTGAATTTCCACAAATGTTTGAAGAGAATTGCATTACAAAAAACAAAAAAATGGAACAAAATTACAACATACAGGAACAAGAATAACTAGAATAGAAAAAAACAATTATGTCAGAATTTCCTCGGCTTTTCAAAGGACATTGTATCTAATTATTTTCGAATGATTTCACACATTAGTCGTACAATAATCTATAATTAGGTGTTAATGCCGGAAGGCAACTGCAAGTAATAATGACTAAGACATGAATCTAGCTGTCACTTTATAAATCTTATTTGTTCTGCTACTTTTGTTGTATCGTTTTGTTACAAACAAAATATCACTCTTTGTGTTTAAAAAAACATCAGCACCATAATTTATATCTGTGCTATAGTGTTCTTTATATTTTGTTTTGTTATTATGAACACATTGTCTATGGGTTTGTTGTATCTATTGAACCAATTAGAATCAATTAAATGATGACCTTTTAACTACCAGTAATTCAATAACAACTGTCTCCAAAACCTGATATGACTCTTTCCTTCCCAACCAAGTGGCCAGTCTATGTCAAAAACCTGATATCAGACTCCTTCCTTCCAAACCAATTGACCAGTCTATGTCAAAAACCTGATATCAGACTCTTTCCTTCCCAACCAAGTGGCCAGTCTATGTCAAAAACCTGATATCAGACTCCTTCCTTCCAAACCAATTGACCAGTCTATGTCAAAAACCTGATATCAGACTCTTTCCTTCCCAACCAAGTGGCCAGTCTATGTCAAAAACCTGATATCAGACTCCTTCCTTCCAAACCAATTGACCAGTCTATGTCAAAAACCTGATATCAGACTCCTTCCTTCCCAACCAATTGACCAGTCTATGTCAAAAACCTGATATCAGACTCCTTCCTTCCAAACCAATTGACCAGTCTATGTCAAAAATCTGATATCAGACTCCTTCCTTCCAAACCAATTGACCAGTCGGTGTCAAAAACCTGATATCAGACTACTTCCTTTCCCAACCATCTGACCTGAGTCTGTGTCAAAAACCTGATATCAGACTCCTTCCTTCCCAACCAAGTGGCCAGTCTATGTCAAAAACCTGATATCAGACTCCTTCCTTCCAAACCAATTGACCAGTCTATGTCAAAAACCTGATATCAGACTCCTTCCTTTCCCAACCATCTGACCTGAGTCTGTGTCAAAAACCTGATATCAGACTCTTTCCTTCCCAACCAATTGACCAGTCTATGTCAAAAACCTGATATCAGACTCCTTCCTTCCAAACCAATTAACCAGTCGGTGTCAAAAACCTGATATCAGACTACTTCCTTTCCCAACCATCTGACCTGAGTCTGTGTCAAAAACCTGATATCAGACTCTTTCCTTCCCAACCAATTGACCAGTCTATGTCAAAAACCTGATATCAGACTCCTTCCTTCCAAACCAATTGACCAGTCGGTGTCAAAAACCTGATATCAGACTACTTCCTTTCCCAACCATCTGACCTGAGTCTGTGTCAAAAACCTGATATCAAACTCCTTCCTTCCCAACCAACTGACCTGAGTCTGTGCCAAAAACCTGATATCAGACTCCGTCCTTCCCAACCAACTGATTAGTTAGTGTTAAAAACCTAATATCAGACTACTTCCTTTCCAATCAACTGACCAGTGTGTGTCAACAAGCATATATCAGACTCCTTCCTTCCAAACCAATTGACCAGTCTATGTCAAAAACCTGATATCAGACTCCTTCCTTCCAAACCAATTGACCAGTCGGTGTCAAAAACCTGATATCAGACTACTTCCTTTTCCAACCATCTGACCTGAGTCGGTGTCAAAAACCTGATATCAGACTCCTTCCTTCCCAACCAACTGACCCGAGTCTGTGCCAAAAACCTGATATCAGACTCCGTCCTTCCCAACCAACTGATTAGTTAGTGTTAAAAACCTAATATCAGACTACTTCCTTTCCAATCAACTGACCAGTGTGTGTCAACAAACAGATATCAGACTCCTTCCTTCCTAACCAACTGACCAGTCTGTGTCAAAAACTGATATCAGACTTCTTGACATTTAACAAATGACCACGGATATGTTCCACTTGTTGTAAACACTTCCCGGTCCTTTCCTCATTCATGACTTATCACCGGGTTTGTAACTAGATTAACACGATAGGTGTCACTAGTGGAGCAGGAACTGCTTACCCTTCTGGGGCACTTGAGTTCACCCCCGGTTTTTAGTGGGGTTCGTGTTACTCGATCTTTAGTTTTATATGTATGTTTTGTTGATCGTTGTTTGTCCTTTTGTACTTTTTCTCTTGGCCATTGTGTTGTCTGTTCTTCTTAGATGTATGGATTCTTCAAACTCTTCTTAACAACAATCAATCAATCAAGCAATCAATCTGCCTTGAAGAATATTCCCAAGAGAATGCAATCACCTTTGGTTAAATTACAGTCCTGTCCACTGATAATCAAATTGGTTATGAAAAATCTGTTAAAATAAACAGATTATTTAACCTCTTCTTGAGTTCAGGGCTGGTTATACAGAAAAGATGCAATGTTGTCATAAAATTTCATGAAAAGATGTAAAGTTGTCATAAAATGTCATGAAAAGATGTAATGTTGTCATAAAATGTCATATCATAAAATTTCATGAAAAGATGTAATGTTGTCATAAAATGTCATGAAAAGATGTAATTTTGTCATAAAATTTCATGAAAAGATGTAATGTTGTCATAAAATGTCATGAAAAGATCCAATGTGGTCATAAAATGTCATGAAAAGATGTAATGTTGTCATAAAATGTCATGAAAAGATGTAATGTTGTCATAAAATGTCATGTCATAAAATTTCATAGAAATGTGTAATGTTGTCATAGAATTTCATGAAAAGATGCAATGTTGTCATAAAATGTCATGAAAAGATGCAATGTTGTCATAAAATGTCATGAAAAGATGCAATGTTGTCATAGAATTTCATGAAAAGATGTAATGTTGTCATAGAATTTCATGAAAAGTTGCAATGTTGTCATAAAATGTCATGAAAAGATGCAATGTTGTCATAAAATGTCATGTCATAAAATTTCATGAAAAGATGTAATTTTGTCATAAAATGTCATGAAAAGATGTAATTTTGTCATACAATTTCATGGAAATGTGTAATGTTGTCAAAGAATTTCATGAAAAGATGTAATGTTGTCATAACATTTCACGAAAAGATATAATGTTTCCATATAATTTCATGAAAAGATGTAATGTTGTCATAAAATGTCATGAAAAGATGCAATGTAGTCATAGAATTTCATGAAAAGATGTAATGTTGTCATAACATGTCATGTCATAAAATTTCATGAAAAGATGTAATGTTGTCATAAAATGTAATGAAAAGATGAAATGTTGTCATAAAATTTCACGAAAAGATGTAGTTTCCATAAAATGTCATGAAAAGATGTAATGTTGTCATAAAATGTCATGAAAAGATGTAATTTTGTCATAAAATTTCATGGAAATGTGTAATGTTGTCATATAATTTCATGAAAAGATGTAATGTTTCAATAAAATTTCATGAAAAGATGTAATGTTGTCATAGAATTTCATGAAAAGATGCAATGTTGTCATAAAAAGTCATGAAAAGATGCAATGTTGTCATAAAATGTCATGAAAAGATGTAATGTTGTCATAGAATTTCATGAAAAGATGTAATGTTTCCATAGAATTTCATGAAAAAATGTAATGTTGTCATAGAATTTCATGAAAAGATGCAATGTTGTCATAAAATGTCATGAAAAGATGCAATGTTGTCATAAAATGTCATGAAAAGATGTAATGTTGTCATAGAATTTCATGAAAAGATGTAATGTTTCTATCAAATTTCATGAAAAGATGTAATGTTGTCATAAAATGTAATGAAAAGATGAAATGTTGTCATACAATTTCATGAAAAGATGTAATGTTTCCATAAAAGTTCATGAAAAGATGTAATGTTGTCATAAAATTTCATGAAAAGATGCAATGTTGTCATAAAATGTCATGAAAAGATGCAATGTTGTCATAAAATGTCATGAAAAGATGCAATGTTGTCATAGAATTTCATGAAAAGATGCAATGTTGTCATAAAATGTCATGAAAAGATGCAATGTTGTCATAAAATGTCATGAAAAGATGTAATGTTGTCATAGAATTTCATGAAAAGATGTAATGTTTCCATCAAATTTCATGAAAAGATGTAATGTTGTCATAGAATTTCATGAAAAGATGTAATGTTTCCATAAAATTTCATGAAAAGATGTAATGTTGTCATAAAATTTCATGGAAATGTGTAATGTTGTCAAAGAATTTCATGAAAAGATGTAATGTTGTCATAAAATTTCACGAAAGATGTAATGTTTCCATAAAATTTCATGAAAAGATGTAATGTTGTCATAAAATTTCATGAAAAGATGTAATGTTGTCATAAAATGTCATGAAAAGATGCAATGTAGTCATAGAATTTCATGAAAAGATGTAATGTTGTCATAAAATTTCATGAAAAGATGTAATGTTGTCATAAAATGTAGTGAAAAGATGAAATGTTGTCATAAAATTTCACGAAAAGATGTAGTTTCCATAAAATGTCATGAAAAGATGTAATTTTGTCATAAAATTTCATGGAAATGTGTAATGTTGTCATATAATTTCATGAAAAGATGTAATGTTTCCATAAAATTTCATGAAAAGATGTAATGTTGTCATAGAATTTCATGAAAAGATGTAATGTTGTCATAAAATGTCATGAAAAGATGCAATGTTGTCATAATATGTCATGAAAAGATGTAATGTTGTCATAGAATTTCATGAAAAGATGTAATGTTTCCATCAAATTTCATGAAAAGATGTAATGTTGTCATAAAATGTAATGAAAAGATGAAATGTTGTCATAAAATTTCACGAAAGATGTAGTTTTCATAAAATGTCATGAAAAGATGTAATGTTGTCATAAAATGTCATGAAAAGATGTAATTTTGTCATAAAATTTCATGGAAATATGTAATGTTGTCATATAATTTCATGAAAAGATGTAATGTTTCCATAAAATTTCATGAAAAGATGTAATGTTGTCATAGAATTTCATGAAAAGATGCAATGTTGTCATAAAATGTCATAAAAAGATGCAATGTTGTCATAAAATGTCATGAAAAGATGTAATGTTGTCATAGAATTTCATGAAAAGATGTAATGTTTCCATAAAATTTCATGAAAAGATGTAATGTTTCCATAAAATTTCATGAAAAGATGTAATGTTGTCATAGAATTTCATGAAAAGATGCAATGTTGTCATAAAATGTCATGAAAAGATGCAATGTTGTCATAAAATGTCATGAAAAGATGCAATGTTGTCATAAAATGTCATGAAAAGATGTAATGCTGTCATAAAATTTCATGAAAAGATGTAATGTTGTCATAAAATGTCATGAAAAGATGCAATGTAGCCATAGAATTTCATGAAAAGATGTAATGTTGTCATAAAATGTCATGTCATAAAATTTCATGAAAAGATGTAATGTTGTCATAAAATGTAATGAAAAGATGAAATGTTGTCATAAAATTTCACGAAAAGATGTAGTTTCCATAAAATGTCATGAAAAGATGTAATGTTGTCATAAAATGTCATGAAAAGATGTAATTTTGTCATAAAATGTCATGAAAAGATGTAATTTTGTCATAAAATTTCATGGAAATGTGTAATGTTGTCATATAATTTCATGAAAAGATGTAATGTTTCCATAAAATTTCATGAAAAGATGTAATGTTGTCATAGAATTTCATGAAAAGATGCAATGTTGTCATAAAATGTCATGAACAGATGCAATGTTGTCATAAAATGTCATGAAAAGATGTAATGTTGTCATAGAATTTCATGAAAAGATGTAATGTTTCCATCGAATTTCATGAAAAGATGTAATGTTTCCATAAAATTTCATGAAAAGATGTAATGTTGTCATAAAATTTCATGAAAAGATGTAATGTTGTCATACAATGTCATGTCATAAAATTTCATGAAGATGTAATGTTGTCATAGAATGTCATGAAAAGATGTAATTTTGTCATAAAATTTTACGAAAAGATGTAATGTTTCCATAAACTTTCATGAAAAGATTTAATGTCATAAAATGTCATGAAAAGATGTAATGTTGTCATAAAATGTAATGAAAAGATGAAATGTTGTCATAAAATTTCACGAAAAGATATAGTTTCCATAAAATGTCATGAAAAGATGTAATGTTGTCATAAAATGTCATGAAAAGATGTAATTTTGTCATAAAATTTCATGGAAATGTGCAATGTTGTCATATAATTTCATGAAAAGATGTAATGTTTCCATAAAATTTCATGAAAAGATGTAATGTTGTCATAGAATTTCATGAAAAGATGTAATGTTGTCATAAAATGTCATGAAAAGATGCAATGTTGTCATAAAATGTCATGAAAAGATGTAATGTTGTCATAGAATTTCATGAAAAGATGTAATGTTTCCATCAAATTTCATGAAAAGATGTAATGTTGTCATAAAATGTAATGAAATGATGAAATGTTGTCATAAAATTTCACGAAAGATGTAGTTTTCATAAAATGTCATGAAAAGATGTAATGTTGTCATAAAATGTCATAAAAAGATGTAATTTTGTCATAAAATTTCATGGAAATGTGTAATGTTGTCATATAATTTCATGAAAAGATGTAATGTTTCCATAAAATTTCATGAAAAGATGTGATGTTGTCATAGAATTTCATGAAAAGATGCAATGTTGTCATAAAATGTCATGAAAAGATGCAATGTTGTCATAAAATGTCATGAAAAGATGTAATGTTGTCATAGAATTTCATGAAAAGATGTAATGTTTCCATAAAATTTCATGAAAAGATGTAATGTTGTCATAGAATTTCATGAAAAGATGCAATGTTGTCATAAAATGTCATGAAAAGATGCAATGTTGTCATAAAATGTCATGAAAAGATGCAATGTTGTCATAAAATGTCATGAAAAGATGTAATGCTGTCATAAAATTTCATGAAAAGATGTAATGTTGTCATAAAATGTCATGAAAAGATGCAATGTAGCCATAGAATTTCATGAAAAGATGTAATGTTGTCATAAAATGTCATGTCATAAAATTTCATGAAAAGATGTAATGTTGTCATAAAATGTAGTGAAAAGATGAAATGTTGTCATAAAATTTCACGAAAAGATGTAGTTTCCATAAAATGTCATGAAAAGATGTAATGTTGTCATAAAATGTCATGAAAAGATGTAATTTTGTCATAAAATGCCATGAAAAGATGTAATTTTGTCATAAAATTTCATGGAAATGTGTAATGTTGTCATATAATTTCATGAAAAGATGTAATGTTTCCATAAAATTTCATGAAAAGATGTAATGTTGTCATAGAATTTCATGAAAAGATGCAATGTTGTCATAAAATGTCATGAACAGATGCAATGTTGTCATAAAATGTCATGAAAAGATGTAATGTTGTCATAGAATTTCATGAAAAGATGTAATGTTTCCATCAAATTTCATGAAAAGATGTAATGTTTCCATCAAATTTCATGAAAAGATGTAATGTTGTCATAAAATGTCATGAAAAGATGCAATGTTGTCATAAAATTTCATGAAAAGATGTAATGTTGTCATACAATGTCATGTCATAAAATTTCATGAAGATGTAATGTTGTCATAGAATGTCATGAAAAGATGTAATTTTGTCATACAATTTTACGAAAAGATGTAATGTTTCCATAAAATTTCATGAAAAGATTTAATGTCATAAAATGTCATGAAAAGATGTAATGTTGTCATAAAATGTAATGAAAAGATGAAATGTTGTCATAAAATTTCACGAAAAGATATAGTTTCCATAAAATGTCATGAAAAGATGTAATGTTGTCATAAAATGTCATGAAAAGATGTAATGTTTCCATAAAATTTCATGAAAAATTGTAATGTTGTCATAGAATTTCATGAAAAGATGCAATGTTGTCATAAAATGTCATGAAAAGATGCAATGTTGTCATAAAATGTCATGAAAAGATGTAATGTTGTCATAGAATTTCATGAAAAGATGTAATGTTTCCATCAAATTTCATGAAAAGATGTAATGTTGTCATAGAATTTCATGAAAAGATGTAATGTTTCCATAAAATTTCATGAAAAGATGTAATGTTGTCATAAAATGTCATGAAAAGATGCAATGTTGTCATAAAATTTCATGAAAAGATGTAATGTTGTCATACAATGTCATGTCATAAAATTTCATGAAGATGTAATGTTGTCATAGAATGTCATGAAAGGATGTAATTTTGTCATAAAATTTCATGGAAATGTGTAATGTTGTCATAGAATTTCATGAAAAGATGTAATGTTGTCATAAAATTTTACGAAAAGATGTAATGTTTCCATAAAATTTCATGAAAAGATGTAATGTCATAAAATGTCATGAAAAGATGTAATGTTGTCATAAAATTTCATGAAAAGATGTAATGTTGTCATAAAATGTAATGAAAAGATGAAATGTTGTCATAAAATTTCACGAAAAGATGTAGTTTCCATAAAATGTCATGAAAAGATGTAATGTTGTCATAAAATTTCATGAAAAGATGTAATGTTGTCATAAAATGTCATGTCATAAAATTTCATGAAGATGTAATGTTGTCATAGAATGTCATGAAAAGATGTAATTTTGTCATACAATTTTACGAAAAGATGTAATGTTTCCATAAAATTTCATGAAAAGATTTAATGTCATAAAATGTCATGAAAAGATGTAATGTTGTCATAAAATGTAATGAAAAGATGAAATGTTGTCATAAAATTTCACGAAAAGATATAGTTTCCATAAAATGTCATGAAAAGATGTAATGTTGTCATAAAATGTCATGAAAAGATGTAATTTTGTCATAAAATTTCATGGAAATGTGTAATGTTGTCATATAATTTCATGAAAAGATGTAATGTTTCCATAAAATTTCATGAAAAGATGTAATGTTGTCATAGAATTTCATGAAAAGATGCAATGTTGTCATAAAATGTCATGAAAAGATGCAATGTTGTCATAAAATGTCATGAAAAGATGTAATGTTGTCATAGAATTTCATGAAAAGATGTAATGTTTCCATAAAATTTCATGAAAAGATGTAATGTTGTCATAGAATTTCATGAAAAGATGTAATGTTTCCATAAAATTTCATGAAAAGATGTAATGTTGTCATAAAATGTCATGAAAAGATGCAATGTTGTCATAAAATTTCATGAAAAGATGTAATGTTGTCATACAATGTCATGTCATAAAATTTCATGAAGATGTAATGTTGTCATAGAATGTCATGAAAGGATGTAATTTTGTCATAAAATTTCATGGAAATGTGTAATGTTGTCATAGAATTTAATGAAAAGATGTAATGTTGTCATAAAATTTTACGAAAAGATGTAATGTTTCCATAAAATTTTATGAAAAGATGTAATGTCATAAAATGTCATGAAAAGATGTAATGTTGTCATAAAATTTCATGAAAAGATGTAATGTTGTCATAAAATGTCATGAAAAGATGCAATGTTGTCATAGAATTTCATGAAATGATGTAATGTTGTCATAAAATTTCATGAAAAGATGTAATGTTGTCATAAAATGTCATAAAAAGATGTAATGCTGTCATAAAATGTCATGAAAAGAGGTAATGTAAAAAAAAATTGACATATCAGTTGACTTCATAATACAAGACATCATATAGTAAACGCAATGTCAGTATTTGGCGCTACATTCCTGACAGGATTCTGTTTTATTTAGGGTTTGGTTTAGACAGGATTCTTTTTTATGTAAAGTTTGGTTTAGACAGGATTCTGTTTTATTTAGGGTTCAGTTTTTACAGGATTCTGTTTTATTTAGGGTTCGGTTTAGACAGGATTCTGTTTTATTTAGGGTTCAGTTTTTACAGGATTCTGTTTTATTTAGGGTTCGGTTTAGACAGGATTCTGTTTTATTTAGGGTTCAGTTTTTACAGGATTCTGTTTTATTTAGGGTTCGGTTTAGACAGGATTCTGTTTTATTTAGGGTTCAGTTTATACAGGATTCTGTTTTACTTAGGGTTCAGTTTTTACAGGATTCTGTTTTATTCAGGGTTCGGTATGGACAGGATTCTGTTTTATTTAGGGTTTAGACACGTCTCACTGTATTACTCAACATTACATTGCAACATCTGTAAGAGATATCATTGTGACATTAAATGTCTGCAATCAGAATTTAATAAACCCAACATATCAAAATAGCAATTATACCTTTGAAAAAATATTTCTTTATCATTAGGGAATTATATAGAATAGAATTGAACTTAATTCCATTAAAGAGCCCTAACTGACAATTATGTTCATCGATTCTCAAACTCCATCCAACGAGTGGGTATTTAAATGGGATTACCTTCATTTGATAAAAGCAATCTATATAATAGCAGGTATCATCAACTTTATAAAATGATGAACATGAATTCACTAATTTCAAGAAAGTCTATAGCTAACAAGTAACCAACAATCAGTAATTCTTAATACTGCTAAGTCAGCATTATTCATGCAGTTTCAAATTTTTGTAGATTTGTACAGGTAAATTTAATTAATGCAGAAATTTAAATGCCAAGCAAGATATAGATTTTTTGTTGTTGTTTACAAATGGGATATTTGGAATTTATTGAAATCCATAATTTTACAACACAATTTCATCAAAATCAGGAAAATAGCTTTAACCAGCTATCAGTGCATTTTCCGATAATATAAAAGTGTATATATAAACCTTTGTTTTATACGTCTACTAAATAAGGGTAATAACAAAATTACCGAACTCCGAACAATCTTACAAAGGGAAAGTCAAAACTCATAATTATATAAACAGACAAAATCAGTCAACAACCGGAAAACTGTGAAAACCGTAATGACCCTGACTTGGTACAGGCATTTCTAAAGAAATGGTGGGTTGAATCAGATTTTAAGGCGCCAAACCTCCCGCTCTCATTACGGTTCAAAGGTTCCGGCTGTCACTGTAACAGTATTTAAATACAGGAACAAAATAGGTAAAATAGTTGTCAAAGCAGTACCATATTCGGTGACGTAAATGTCAAAAATATTTTTACGTCACACATTGACAAAAGAGCCTGTGACGAGTTTAGAGCGAAGTGCAATTGAGACATTGGTCAAGCAAACCCCCTTCTTTTCCACTTGATCAGTCACTGGTTGCTGAGGATGATGATGAGTTTTGGTGTTTAACGCCACTCTCAGCAATATTTCAGCTATATCATGGCGACCAGTTTTAGTGGTGGAAGAAGCCGGAGTACCCGGAGAGAACTACCGACCACGGATAAGCAACTGGTATATTTTATCACTTGTGGCTGCAAGTCGAGTGCACCCTTTTTTGTAATTTACAAAGCCGGGTACGAACCCACGTCGTATTGGTGATAGGCTGGTACGAGTTGTTAGGTAATCCAACTACCTAACTCATTGAGCCACCCAGGCCCTTACCACTGGTTGCGACTAAGTTGTATCATAAGATATAGACTATTGTACTTATTTTACAGATAATAAAACCAATGCCAATGAACCACCTTGCTATGCATGCATCAACTGTGTACAAATATCCTGCTAACATTAACAACTACATCAAACTTAACACAACCTAAATCCAAACTTACAACGATGTCTTCAATTATTGACATTTCCATTGCATCAAGTTAAAGTTAGACAACTTTCAGGCAATATTCCCAAGTCTGTGTAATAATAGATAACCTGTGAACTATATAGCTACAACTCCAAACAGTCAGGCGATATTCTCAAGTTAGCAGTCTGTGTAATACTAGATAATAGTACATAACCTGTGAACTATCACACTACAACTCCAAACAGAGTCAGGCAATATTCCTAAGTCAGCAGTCTGTGTAATAATTGATAATATTACATACCCTGTGAACTATCATCGTACAACTCCAAACAGTCAGGTGATATTCCTAAGTCAGCAGTCTGTGTAATAATAGATAATATTACATAGCCTGTGAACTATCACGCTACAACTCCAAACAGAGTCAGGAGATATTCCTAAGTCAGCAGTCTGTGTAATAATAGATAATATTACATAACCTGTGAACTATCACACTACAATTCCAAACAGAGTCCGGAGATATTCCTAAGTCAGCAGTCTGTGTAATAATAGATAATATTACATAGCCTGTGAACTATCACACTACAACTCCAAACAGAGTCAGGAGATATTCCTAAGTCAGCAGTCTGTGTAATAACAGATAATATTACATAACCTGTGAACTATCACACTACAACTCCAAACAGAGTCCGGAGATATTCCTAAGTCAGCAGTCTGTGTAATAATAGATAATATTACATAGCCTGTGAACTATCACACTACAACTCCAAACAGAGTCAGGAGATATTCCTAAGTAAGCAGTCTGTGTAATAACAGATAATATTATATTTTAGAACTAGATTTCTTTTAATATTAGAAATTCAATATTTTTCGCTATGTTTCTGTTCTAGTTTCATTTGCCACGCCCACCAGGAAATACAACGCTTGAAATTCCTGTGCGTGAGTTATATTGCTCGGTGACGATTTCCGGTTTAAACCATCTATTGTAAACAGACGACAAATGTAAAAACGTTCGCAACCTATATTTAATTTTAATAACAGCACATATACTGTTAATCTTTATTATCAGAACGGTTAGATTACTTGAAATATGTTTTTTAAGTTTTGATTAATTATTCTACTACATGTATTAAAATATAATATAACAAATATTTGATGTGACTGTGGTCAATATACAAGAGTATTTTTCCTTGAATTGCATGGATGTGTTATATTACCCTCCACCGTTGGCGTCGAGCAATATAGCACATCCATGCAATTCAAGGTACCTCGGGAAAATATTCTTGTATATTGACCACAGTCACATCAAATATTTGTATAATATTACATAACCTGTGAACTATCACGCTACAACTCCAAACAGAGTCAGGCGATATTCCTAGGTCAGCAGTCTGTGAAATAATAGATAATATTACATAACCTGTGAACTATCACGCTACAACTCCTAACAGAGTCAGGCAATATTCCTAAGTCAACAGTCTGTGAAATAATAGATAATATTACATAACCTGGGAACTATCACGCTACAACTCCAAAGAGAGTCAGGCAATATTCCTAAGTCAACAGTCTGTGTAGTTAATAATAGATAATATTACATAACATGTGAACTATCACGCTACAACTCTAAACAGACGTATAATGTATTACAAGAATTAATTTTCATCAAATTTTATCCATTTGAATCAATTTCCTATTAATCACAGCTGGGATTTCTCTTAAAAAGAAAATGCAGAAGTATCAAGTTCACTTACAGTGCAGCTTGCATCTTGTAGAAATAACAATATAGTCTATAGACAGAAATACTTTTCAGAAGTAGGTCACCTTCTATATAAATAACGGGTGGCTCAATGAGTTAGGTAGTTGGATTACTCATTCATACAAGCCTATCACCAATACGGTGTGGCTTCGTGCCCAGCTTTGTAAATTACAAAAAAAAATCAAACAATCAGAAACAAGAATTGTCTGTGGCGGCCATGTTTGATAACGGATTGGGACGAAGTAAGCATCTTTAAAAAGGACCCGCCATAGATGCTTCCTAATAAGATTCGGTTCATCTGACCAAGTGGTTTCAGAGAAGATTTTTTTAATCGGCCAATCAGAAACAAGAATTGCCTATGGCGGCCATGTTTGTTTACGGATCGGAACTAAATGAGCAATCATTATAGAGGACCTTCCAAGAATGCTTCCTACCAAGTTTCGGTTCATTTGGCAAAGCGGCTTCAGAGGAGAAGAATTTTAAGAAATCAACCAATCAGAAACTAGAGGCTCAGGTGAGCCTGTATCGCTCACCTGACATAAATAAGTCCTCTTAAGAATGTCTGCATGCTGAATACATCTAAGTTACTATTCAAATCCCATACTGCCATAGGGTTCTATGTTAAAACTATGTCTGCTCATGGCAGCCATCTTGGATGGAGGTCGTGGCCACCGGACACAATTTTGAAAGTATATTACCCAAGGACCATCCATGCCATGTTTGCTTTAAATTGGCTGACTGGTTTCAGAAGAGAAGACTTTTAAACAATTTTCCCATAGGGTCCTATGTTAAAACTATGTCTGCTGACGGCGGCCATTTTGAACCGAGATCGGGATCACTGAACACAATTTTGGAAGTTGACCACCTAAGGACCATCGATGACATGTTTGCTATATTGGCTTACTAGTTTCAGAGGAGAAGACTTTAAAACATTTTTTCCCATAGGGTCCTATGTTAAAACTACAGTATGTCTGCTGAAGGTGGCCATCTTGGATGGAGGTCAGGGTCACTGGACACAATTTTGAAAATTGACCACTTAAGGACCATCCATGCCATGTTTGCTTTAAATTGTCTTACTGGTTTCAGAGAAGAAGATTTTTAAATATATTTCCCATAGGGTCCTATGTTAAAACTATGTTCGCTGATGGTTGCCATCTTGGATGGAGGTCGGGGTCACAGGACATAATTTTGAAAGTTGACCACCTAAGGACCATTCATCCCATATTTGCTTTAAACTGACTTACTGGTTTCAGAGGAGAAGACTTTTAAACATTTTTTCCATAGGGTTCTATGTTAAAATTAAGTCGAGTCATGGTGGCCATCTTGAATTTCCGATCAGCAAACGATTCACAAGTTTAGTACAGGACCACCCAATGATCATTCCTGCAAAGCCACAATTCAATTGGCTTAGTGGTTTCTAACAAGAAGATTTTTAAAATTTCGACCAATTAGAACACATTATAGGCCCTGGCAGCCATGTTGGATTTCCGATCAGCACCAAAAACAAAAATCTTGTATATGACCATCCAATGAACATTTCTGCCAAGTTTGGTTCAAATCTGTTTTGTGGTTTCAGAAAAAAAGATGAAAATGTGAAATTCCCATAGGGTCCAATGTTAAACTAAGTCGAGTCATGGCGGCCATCTTGAATTTCCGATTGGCAAACGATTCACAAGTTTAGTACAGGACCACCCAATGATCATTCCTGCAAAGTCACAATTCAATTGGCTTAGTGGTTTCTAACAAGAAGATTTTTTAAATTTCGACCAATCAGAACACATTATGGGCCCTGGCAGCCATGTTGGATTTCCGATCAGCGCCAAAAACAAAAATCTTGTATATGACCATCCAATGAACATTTCTGCCAAGTTTGATTCAAATCTGTTTTGTGGTTTCAGAAAAAAAGATGAAAATGTGAAATTCCCGTAGGGTCCTATGTTAAACTAAGTCGAGTCATGGCGGCCATCTTGAATTTCCGATCGGCAAACGATTCACAAGTTAAGTACAGGACCACCCAATGATCATTCCTGCAAAGTCACAATTCAATTGGCTTAGTGGTTTCTAACAAGAAGATTTTTTAAATTTCGACCAATCAGAACACATTATGGGCCCTGGCAGCCATGTTGGATTTCCGATCAGCACCAAAAACAAAAATCTTGTATATGACCATCCAATGAACATTTCTGCCAAGTTTGATTCAAATATCTTTTGTGGTTTCAGAAAAAAAGATGAAAATGTGAAATTCCCATAGGGTCCAATGTTAAACTAAATCGAGTCATGGCGGCCATCTTGAATTTCCGATCGGCAAACGATTCACAACTTTAGTACAGGACCACCCAATAATCATTCCTGCAAAGTCACAATTCAATTGGCTTAGTGGTTTCTAACAAGAAGATTTTTAAAATTTCGACCAATCAGAACACATTATGGGCCCTGGCAGCCATGTTGGATTTCCGATCAGCGCCAAAAACAAAAATCTTGTATATGACCATCCAATGAACATTTCTGCCAAGTTTGATTCAAATCTGTTTTGTGGTTTCAGAAAAAAAGATGAAAATGTGAAATTCCCATAGGGTCCAATGTTAAACTAAGTCGAGTCATGGCGGCCATCTTGAATTTCCGATCGGCAAACGATTCACAAGTTTAGTACAGGACCACCCAATGATCATTCCTGCAAAGTCACAATTCAATTGGCTTAGTGGTTTCTAACAAGAAGATTTTTAAAATTTCAACCAATTTAGAACACATCATGGGCCCTGGCAGCCATGTTGGATTTCCGATCAGCGCCAAAAACAAAAATCTTGTATATGACCATCCAATGAACATTTCTGCCAAGTTTGGTTCAAATCTGTTTTGTGGTTTCAGAAAAAAAGATGAAAATGTGAAATTCCCATAGGGTCCTATGTTAAACTAAGTCGAGTCATGGCGACCATCTTGAATTTCCGATCGGCAAACGATTCACAATTTTAGTACAGGACCACCCAATGATCATTCCTGCAAAGTCACAATTCAATTGACTTAGTGGTTTCTGACAAGAAGATTTTTAAAATTTCAGCCAATGAGAACACATTATGGACCCTGGCAGCCATGTTGGATTTCAAATCAGCACCAAAAACACAAATCTGGTAGAGGACCATCCAGTGAACATTTCTGGCAAGTTTGGCTGATTTCTGTTCAGCGGTTTCAGAGAAGAAGATTTAAATGTGAAAAGCTAACGGACGGACGACGGACGCTTACACATGAAAGCAGCTTCAGAGGAGAAGATTTGTTAGAAATCAACCAATCAGAAACAAGAATTGTCTGTGGTGGCCATGTTTGTTAACGGATCGGAGCAATCTTTATAGAGGACCTTCCAAGGATGCTTCCTACCAAGTTTTGATTCATTTGGCCAAGCGGTTTCAGAGGAGAATATTTTTTTAGAAATCAACCAATCAGAAACAATAATTGCCTGTGGTGGCCATGTTTGTTAACGGATCGGGACAAAAGGAGCAATCTTTATAGACAACATGATATAGATGTTTCCTACCAAGTTTCGGTTCATTTGGGCAAGCGGTTTCAGAGGAGAAGATTTTTAAAAAATCGGCCAATCAGAAACAAGAATTGCCTATGGCGGCCATGTTTGTTAATGGACGGGACAAAATGAGCAATCTTTAGAGAGGACCTTCCATAGATGCTTCCTACCAAGTTTAACTTCATTTGGCTGAGGGGGTTTCAGAGGAGAAGATTAAAATGTGAAAACATTATTACAGTTGAGAACCAACCATTTATCATTCCTGCCAAACTTTGTTTATAATGACATATATAATGACCTAACAGTTTTCACAGGAAGATGTCTTTCCTTCTGCAGCGAATCTATAGTAATTAGATGTCATATTAGTTAACCAAAATTTGTGACCTTGACCTTCAAGTAAAAAATTCCAGCCTTATTCTCGACACACCATCTTTGACTCGTATTGTGGGTTACAATCATACCAAGTATCGATGATATCATTCTAGGCGTTAATAAGTTCTGTGTTTGACACAATGCACTGACAACTTCCACAGACAGTCGTGGAGGGTAGAATTGTCCACATATCCATAGTGTATCGTCATTACTACTCTCCAAGATGACCAAGTCAAAAAATAAACTAGATGTGTCGGAACGATACGAATGTTCCCGCCGTGAATATTAAGGAGGCTCACAAAGAAATTGAAAAGTTAGTAACTTTCACCTTACCAAGCTGCAAATGTTTTTTTCTGCCAAAGATCACTCAACCCGAAATAAACTGTAAACGCGACCTCTACTTAATAATACACTAACATTTCAAAAATCAAATCAAGTATCTAAAAGCACAGTTGCATTAAGTGGGAACAACAATTTGAATACTATGTAAAATTCTAAAATCCAAGGACAGTAACTTGGCCAATATTATTCAGTGGGAACAAACGCTAAACTTGATCTGTAACTCATCATTGTAATTCCAAATATCAAAAATCAAGTCAATATCTCATAGCATAGTGAAATAAAGTGGTGACAACTAAATATTAGGCCAAAGTTAAAAGTCCAAGGTGCGTAAATCAGCCCAATATCATTCAATCGGAACGAAATTCAAACTTGATCAGTAACTCATCACTATACACTCATATACCAAAAATCAAGTCAATATCTCAAATCATAGTGAAAAAAAAGTGGTGACAACTACATATTTGGCCAAATTTCAAAGTCCAACAGCTGTAAGTTGGCCAAAAATCATTCAACCGGAATGAATTTCAAAGTTGATTTGTAACTTATGATTATACACTCTCATATCAAAAATCAAGTCAATATCTCAAATCATCGTGAAATAAAGTGGTGACAACTAAATATTTGGCCTAAGGGCCATAACTCGGCCAAAAATCATTTGACCGGAACGAAATGTAAACTTGATCTGTAACTCATCATTATACACTCATATACCAATAATCGATGTCAATATCTCCAAACCTAGCGAAAGAAAGTGGTGACAACTAAATATTTGGCCAAATTTCAAAGTCCAAGTGGCATAACTCGGCCAAAAGAAAAGGGGTGACAACTGTTTTATTTTGGATTTAAGGACATGGGTAACACTATATGTCGTGGCCTCTTAGTGGCGGGGTCATAAAAATAAAATAATTATTTGAGCTCAACACTAAAGGTCAATGTAAGTCACAGTGATAAAATATGATGGTTGTGGGCTTGAAGAGAAATAAAATACAATCTACACAGGACAAGAGAAAATTACTTATTTGTGACCTCATTCTGATAAAATATGATGGTTGTGGACTTGAAGAAAAATAAAATAAAATCTGCACAGGACAAGATAAAATAACTTCTTTGACCTTGACATTTAATGTCAATGTCAGAGTTACCTCATCTTGATACAGGACACTCCATCATGTCCCAATACATTTATGTAAAATATAGTGTCATAGGCCTTAAGACAAACTAGTATTACTGTGAGCACAGCTCACTAAGATATACCCCCCACTCCCCACATCTGTCCAACCTATTTCCATAACCAAAACATTACTGATTGTTCCAACCAAAAATGAAAGGGACCCTCCTCTCTTCACCGGTAAGCTGCTGATAAAATTTCAAAACATTCTGAGAAACACTACTCAAGTTAACATACGACATAGGGTAAAAATCCTATTTTCCGTCATATCAAGTCCAATAACTCTGGAACGGCAAAAGTGAAAATCGTCAAAAATGAAAGGGATCCTCCTCTCTTCACCGGTATGCTGCTGATAAAATTTCAAAACATTCTGAGAAACACTACTCAAGTTAACATACGACATAGGGTAAAAATCCTATTTTCCGTCATATCAAGTCCAATAACTCTGGAACGGCAAAAGTGAAAATCGTCACAAAAGAAAGGGATCCTCCTCTCTTCACCAGTAAACAGCTGATCAAATTTTAAAAGATTCTAAGAAACTCAACTCAAGTTATCGTACGACATAGGATTTGTCTACAGACGGACGGACATCGTGAAACCAGTATACCCCCTACAACTTTGTTGCGGGGGGTATAAAAAGTTCTGCACCCAACAAGATTGTATCTACAGACAGGGAGACAATATTTTGAAGCCAGTAGGCGTCACTCAATTTATCTAGGTCAGTATAATAATCAGAACTGACAGATATATAACTAGATGTGTCGGAACGACACGAATGTCCCCGCCGTGAATATTAAGTTAAGGAGGCTCGTAAATGTTTCACCCTTTTTTAATTCCCTCAATAATAGGCCAAGAATAACAAACTATTGTTTAAGATCTGTATCCTCAAGCCTCCTTAAATTCATATACCAAAAATCAAGTCAATATCTCAAATCATAGTGAAATAAAGTGCTGACAACTAAATATTTGGCCAAATTTCAAAGCCCAACGGCTGTAAGTTGGCCAAACATCATTCAATCAGAACGAATTTCAAAGTTGATCTGTAACTTATGATTATACACTCTCATACCAAAAATCAAGTCAATATCTCCAAGCATAGCGAACAAAAGTGGTGACAACTAAATATTTGGCCAAATTTCAAAGTCCAAGGGCCATAACTCGGCCACAAATCATTGGACCGGAACGAAATGTAAACTTGATCTGTAACTCATTATTATACTCATTTACCAAAAATCAAGTCAATATCTCCAAGCATAGCGAAAAAGAGTGTTGACAACTAAATATTTGGCCAAATTTCAAAGTCCGAGGGCCATAACTCGGCCAAAAATCATTGGACCGGACCGAAATGTAAACTCGATCTGTAATTTATCATTATACACCCACATACCAAATATTAAGTTAATATCTCAAAGCATAGCGAAAAAAGTGTCAACAACTGTTTTATTTCGGACATGGGCAACACTATATGTCCCAGCCACTTAGTGGTGGGGACATAAAAATAGATTTCTCTCTATCTTTTCCTACATGACAAAGTTTAAATATGATTGATTGACAGGGATGATTCTGGTTATAAAATAAAATAACTGAAAATCAATGAAATATAGCTGAAACCATCTATATCTCCCTTTCAAATGGTCTATTTTTTACCTGTTCTGACTGTGCCCTGCAAATCTAAGTCAAAACAGCCAGCCTTATGTAAAAAAGCATTCATTTTTGCATGCAATATTTTAACCCTAATACTATTGATAAAAGTACAATGAACTTCTTAACAGGCAAACAATGAACTATTATATCATCTTTAAGCTTTCTCCTTACAAGCAAACAATGAACTATTAATCAGCTTTAAGCTTTCTCCTTCTAAGAAGACATCGGTACATATATAATTTCAAAGACGGAAATTTCTGGATTTACTTCGTCATTACAGTGTCAGTTCACTTCAACTTCACGAAACATTGCTCATGGCTATGAAAACAAACTGCAACATTATTATAACAATACACACAAAAAAACCATGTCGAATTATCCAATTTGTAATGATTTCAACTAAACATACTATTGCGAAATTGAAACTTGTTTTTAATGATTATCCGACTAAAAAATTCCCCGCTAATCTTTCTACCAGTTATTAGTTGTGAAACAACGAGGAGTTGTAATTAGATTTCAAAAGCTTTTTAGGTTGATTAAACTTTTCTAGACGACCATAATGACTTTCATCCTTGGCAATCAGGATGTTCATTTCGATCAACTTCCATCAAGCAGTTCGTGTCACAACATCACGTCAGTTTTGTGTCTGCATCAATTTCACCATATAAGATCAACTGATACTCAGGTTCCAGATGCATGTGGTATTCATAGAGAATGATGAAAGCTAATTACTAAAATGGCTAAAAAAAATTACTTTCGTGAAAAAGAGACCATTTATATAACAATACAGTATTATCCTATTATATATTCTATGGACCACATATTTAACTAAGGCACGACATCAGATATTGTTTGTGATTTTGTGGTAGTTGATTAACCTACCAAGCAATTATAATAAATGTTCACTACATAGATGTGCTGCTGCTAGATTAGGTCAAATTTCAAGTATGTCAATGTCTTCTCCATTTTACAAGTCATTTACTTTTTGTTATCAAAATACATTGAATTTGAATTAAACTGTTCTATCCATTTCAATTTTTACTATGATTATCAAAGCTCAATATGGTCTTAGGCTATATCAGAGTACAGTAGAACCTGTCTAAACCGAACCCTAAATTAAAACAGAATCCTGTATAAACCGAACTATAAATAAAGTAACAATGTAGGATTTCGTTCTTAAATCACCAAAATCAATCTGTATAAACTGAACACCTGTCTATCCCGAACACAAAAGTTGGGGGTAGGGAGGTTCAGTATAGACACGTTTCACTGTATATGCTTTGACCTTTGACTTCCTGCTTCCTATTGTATTCCTATAATATACTGCATTGTTGTGCATAATTTAGAGTGCATCCATACATTTCAGTTGTCATTTACTAATGTATTTTTCTACATTGATTTTCAGTAAGTCTTTCTGATGACGGAGACTATTAAGTTATAAATAAATTGTTAATCCAACCATTAGTGTGAAAAATACATTTGAGTGGGAGAGAATCTGTGCAGGTTTTTATCATTTCTTTCTATATGTATTACCGTTGGGAGATCCAGTTATGAAGATGGGATGGTTGTGATCCCATTATACGATTTAATCCTGACACATTTGTGTGCCTGTCCCAAAGTCAGGACCTGGATGTCCAATGTCATAATTATGTCGTTGTCCCAACTTTTTTTGTGTTCAGTGAGTTAAGGTGAGGAGAGGTCGTTGTTTTGTTTATATTGGAAGAATTGTTGACAATATCTGTTTAAACTTTCTTTTCATAATACTTAAGATCATATTACAAAACCTAGTCTTGATTGATTGATTGTTGTTTAGCATCTAGTCAGTTGTATTTTCATTTGTAACTGGTCTTAAAGATAATCAAGAACTGTTATCCGTTTGAAAGCATTAAGTAATCAAGACATCAAAAACTCCCATGGTCATAAATAAGAAATTTAGGTTTAGTGTTAGCTGGAGGACAGTAGCTCTTGAAATTTCTTTTTTACGTAGGAAAAAAAAAAGAGAAAAAAAAAGAGAGTTAAGACCCACGTTTCCGCAGATAAGTTTAATTACTGGGATTAGCAATGCGTGTACCACATGGGAAACCTGATACACAGTGAAACATGTCTAAATCAAACCCTTAATAAACCGGAATCCTGTATAAACGGAACTTAACATAAAGTCTCAACATAGGAAATCTTTGTTAATCTAACCTATAAACTGAACATCTGTACGAGGTGTAATTGATACAACTATGTGATAAAGTTTGTAAGTGACTTGCGATAGTTCAGTGCTTTTATCTGGTACTCCGGTTTCCGACACGATATAACTGAAATATTGTTGAAAGTGGTGTTAAACACTATAAACCACCAACCAATCTATATCTTAAGTTCTGTGTAGTGATGTCTGCTATGATTTTCCATGTATAAATAATGTTCAGTTTGTCTTTTGTAGATGGTACATGCTATATTTATGTCATTTTGTATTTATTTACATATACTGGTGTCAAACATGATTTCAATATTATATACATGATGTTCGTGGAGCAGAAACAGCTTATCTTTCCAGATTACATGGGTTCACTTCGTCTGTTTTGTGTGATTCATGTTGCTCAATCTTAAGTTTTCATAGTGTTTTGTACATTATTCTTTGTCTTTTTTCTTTTGGTCATAGCATTGTCTGTCTTTTTTCTTTTGGTCATAGCATTTTCTGTCTTTTTTCTTTTGGTCATAGCATTGTCTTGTCTTTTAGTCATAGCATTGTCTGTCTTTTTTCTTTTGGTCATAGCATTGTCTGTCTTTTTTCTTTTGGTCATAGCATTGTCTGTCTTTTTTCTTTTGGTCATAGCATTGTCTTGTCTTTTAGTCATAGCATTGTCTGTCTTTTTTCTTTTGGTCATAGCATTGTCTGTCTTTTTTCTTTTGGTCATAGCATTGTCTGTCTTTTTTCTTTTGGTCATAGCATTTTCTGTCTTTTTTCTTTTGGTCATAGCATTGTCTTGTCTTTTAGTCATAGCATTGTCTGTCTTTTTTCTTTTGGTCATAGCATTGTCTGTCTTTTTCTTTTGGTCATAGCATTGTCTGTCTTTTTTCTTTTGGTCATAGCATTGTCGTGTTTTAGTCATAGCATTGTCTGTCTTTTTTCTTTTGGTCATAGCATTGTCTGTCTTTTTTCTTTTGGTCATAGCATTGTCTGTCTTTTTTCTTTTGGTCATAGCATTGTCTTGTCTTTTAGTCATAGCATTGTCTGTCTTTTTTCTTTTGGTCATAGCATTGTCTGTCTTTTTTCTTTTGGTCATAGCATTCTGTCTTTTTTCTTTTGGTCATAGCATTGTCTGTCTTTTTTCTTTTGGTCATAGCATTGTCTGTCTTTTTTTCTTTGGATCATAGCATTGTCTGTCTTTTTTCTTTTGGTCATAGCATTTTCTGTCTTTTTTCGTTTGGTCATAGCATTGTCTGTCTTTTGTCTACTGGTCATAGCATTTTCTGTCTTTTTTCGTTTGGTCACAGCATTGTCTGTTATTTTATTTTTTTTTATCATAGCATTGTCTGTCTTTTTTCTTTTAGTCATAGCATTGTCTGTCTTTTTTCTATTGGTCATAGCATTGTCTGTCTTATTTCGTTTGGTGACAGCATTGTCTGTATTTTTTTCTTTTGATCATAGCATTGTCTGTCTTTTTTCTTTTAGTCATAGCATTTTCTGTCTTTTTCTCGTTTGGTCACAGCATTGTCTGTATTCTTTTCTTTTGGTCATAGCATTGTCTGTCTTTTTTCTTTTGGTCATAGCATTGTCTGTCTTTTTTCTTTTGGTCATAGCATTGTCTGTCTTTTTTCTTTTGGTCATAGCATTGTCTTGTCTTTTAGTCATAGCATTGTCTGTCTTTTTTCTTTTGGTCATAGCATTGTCTGTCTTTTTTCTTTTGGTCATAGCATTCTGTCTTTTTTCTTTTGGTCATAGCATTGTCTGTCTTTTTTCTATTGGTCATAGCATTGTCTGTCTTTTTTTCTTTTGATCATAGCATTGTCTGTCTTTTTTCTTTTGGTCATAGCATTTTCTGTCTTTTTTCTATTGGTCATAGCATTGTCTGTCTTTTGTCTACTGGTCATAGCATTTTCTGTCTTTTTTCGTTTGGTCACAGCATTGTCTGTTATTTTTTTTTTTGATCATAGCATTGTCTGTCTTTTTTCTTTTAGTCATAGCATTGTCTGTCTTTTTTCTATTGGTCATAGCATTGTCTGTCTTATTTCGTTTGGTGACAGCATTGTCTGTATTTTTTTTTTTGATTATAGCATTGTCTGTCTTTTTTCTTTTAGTCATAGCATTTTCTGTCTTTTTCTCGTTTGGTCACAGCATTGTCTGTATTCTTTTCTTTTGGTCATAGCATTGTCTGTCTTTTTTCTTTTGGTCGTTGTATTGTCTGTCTTTTTTCTTTTGGTCACAGCATTTTCTGTCTTTTTTATATTGGTCATATCATTGTCTGTCTTTTTTCTTTTGGTCATAGCAATGTCTGTCTTTTTTCTATTGGTCATAGCATTGTCTGTCTTTTTTCTTTTGGTCATAGTATTGTCTGTCTTTTTTCCTTTGGTCATAGCATTGTGTGTTTTTTCTATTGGTCATAGCATTGTCTGTCTTTTTTCTATTGGTCATAGCATTGTGTCTTTTTTCTGTTGGTCATAGCATTGTCTGTCTTTTTTCTATTGGTCATAGCATTTTCTGTCTTTTTTCGTTTGGTCACAGAATTGTCTGTATTTATTTCTTTTGATCATAGCATTGTCTGTCTTTTTTCTTTTAGTCATAGCATTGTCTGTCTTTTTTCTATTGGTCATAGCATTGTCTGTCTTTTGTCTATTGGTCATAGAATTGTCTGTCTTTTTTCTATTGGTCATAGCATTTTCTGTCTTTTTTCTATTGGTCATAGCATTGTCTGTCTTTTGTCTATTGGTCATAGAATTGTCTGTCTTTTTTCTTTTAGTCATAGCATTGTCTGTCTTTTTTCTATTGGTCATAGCATTGTCTGTCTTTTGTCTATTGGTCATAGAATTGTCTGTCTTTTTTCTATTGGTCATAGCATTTTCTGTCTTTTTTTCGTTTGGTCACAGCATTGTCTGTATTCTTTTCTTTTGGTCATAGCATTGTCTGTCTTTTTTCTTTTGGTCATTGTATTGTCTGTCTTTTTTCTTTTGGTCATAGTATTGTCTCTTTTTTCTATTGGTCATAGCAATGTCTGTCTTTTTTCTATTGGTCATAGCATTGTCTGTCTTTTTTCGTTTGGTCATAGCAATGTCTGTCTTTTTGCTTTTGGTCATAGCAGTCTGTCTTTTTTCTTTTGGTCATAGTATTGTCTGTCTTTTTTCCTTTGGTCATAGCATTGTGTTTTTTCTATTGGTCATAGCATTGTCTGTCTTTTTTCTATTGGTCATAGCATTTGTCTTTTTTCTTTTAGACATAGCATTGTCTGTCTTTTTTCTTTTAGTCATAGCATTGTCTGTCTTTTTTCTATTGGTCATAGCATTGTCTGTCTTTTTTCTATTGGTCATAGCATTGTTTGTCTTTTTTCTTTTGGTCATAGCATTTTTTGTCTTTTTTCTATTGGTCATAGCATTGTCTGTCTTTTTTCTATTGGTCATAGCATTGTTTGTCTTTTTTATATTGGTCATAGCATTGTTTTTCTTTTTTCTATTGGTCATAGCATTTTTTGTCTTTTTTCTATTGGTCATAGCATTGTCTGTCTTTTTTCTATTGGTCATAGCATTGTTTGTCTTTTTTATATTGGTCATAGCATTGTTTTTCTTTTTTCTATTGGTCATAGCATTGTCTGTCTTTTTTCTTTTAGACATAGCATTGTCTGTCTTTTTTCTTTTAGTCATAGCATTGTCTGTCTTTTTTCTATTGGTCATAGCATTGTCTGTCTTTTTTCTTTTGGTCATAGCATTGTTTGTCTTTTTTCTTTTGGTCATAGCATTGTTTGTCTTTTTTCTATTGATCATAGCATTGTCTGTCTTTTTTCTTTTGGTCATAGCATTGTTTGTCTTTTTTCTATTGGTCATAGCATTGTCTGTCTTTTTTTCTATTGGTCATAGCATTGTTCGTCTTTTTTCGTTTGGTCACAGAATTGTCTGTATTTTTTTCTTTTGATCATAGCATTGTCTGTCTTTTTTCTTTTAGTCATAGCATTGTCTGTCTTTTTTCTATTGGTCATAGCATTGTCTGTCTTTTGTCTATTGGTCATAGCATTTTCTGTCTTTTTTCGTTTGGTCACAGCATTGTCTGTATTGTTTTCTTTTGATCATAGCATTGTCTGTCTTTTTTCTTTTAGTCATAGCATTGTCTGTCTTTTTTCTATTGGTCATAGAATTATCTGTCTTTTTTCTATTGGTCATAGCATTTTCTGTCTTTTTTTCGTTTGGTCACAGCATTGTCTGTATTCTTTTCTTTTGGTCATAGTATTGTCTCTTTTTTCTATTGGTGACCGCATTGTCTGTCTTTTTTCTATTGGTCATAGCAATGTCTGTCTTTTTTCTATTGGTCATAGCATTGTCTGTCTTTTTTCTTTTGGTCATAGCATTGTCTGTCTTTTTTCTTTTGGTCATAGCATTGTCTGTCTTTTTTCTATTGGTCATAGTATTGTCTGTCTTTTTTCCTTTGGTCATAGCATTGTGTTTTTTCTATTGGTCATAGCATTGTCTGTCTTTTTTCTATTGGTCATAGCATTGTCTGTCTTTTTTCTTTTAGACATAGCATTCTGTCTTTTTTCTTTTGATCATAGCATTGTCTGTCTTTTTTCTTTTAGTCATAGCATTGTCTGTCTTTTTTCTTTTGGTCATAGCATTGTCTGTCTTTTTTCTATTGGTCATAGCATTGTTTGTCTTTTTTCTTTTGGTCATAGCATTGTTTGTCTTTTTTCTATTGGTCATAGCATTGTCTGTCTTTTTTCTATTGGTCATAGCATTGGTTGTCTTTTTTATATTGGTCATGGCATTGTTTGTCTTTTTTCTATTGGTCATAGCATTGTTTGTCTTTTTTCTTTTGGTCATAGCATTGTTTGTCTTTTTTCTATTGGTCATAGCATTGTCTGTCTTTTTTCTTTTGGTCATAGCATTGTTTGTCTTTTTTCTATTGGTCATAGCATTGTCTGTCTTTTTTTCTATTGGTCATAGCATTGTTTGTCTTTTTTCTTTTGGTCATAGCATTGTTTGTCTTTTTTCTTTTGGTCATAGCATTGTCTGTCTTTTTTCTTTTGGTCATAGCATTGTCTGTCTTTTTTCTATTGGTCATAGCATTGTCTGTCTTTTTTCTATTGGTCATAGCATTGTCTGTCTTTTTTCTTTTGGTCATAGCATTGTCTGTCTTTTTTCTTTTGATCATAGCAATGTCTGTCTTTTTTCTTTTGGTCATAGCATTGTCTGTCTTTTTTCTATTGGTCATATCATTGTCTGTCTTTTTTCTATTGGTCATAGCATTGTCTGTCTTTTTTCTTTTGGTCATAGAATTGTCTGTCTTTTTTCTTTTGATCATAGCAATGTCTGTCTTTTTTCTTTTGGTCATAGCATTGTCTGTCTTTTTTCTATTGGTCATAGCATTGTCTGTCTTTTTTTCTTTTGGTCATAGCATTGTCTGTCTTTTTTCTTTTGATCATAGCAATGTCTGTCTTTTTTCTATTGGTCATAGCATTGTCTCTCTTTTTGCTATTGGTCATAGCATTGTCTGTCTTTTTTTCTTTTGGTCATAGCATTGTCTGTCTTTTTTCTTTTGATCATAGCAATGTCTGTCTTTTTTCTTTTGGTCATAGCATTGTCTGTCTTTTTTCTTTTGGTCATAGCATTATCTGTCTTTTTTCTTTTGGTCATAGCATTGTCTGTCTTTTTTCTATTGGTCATAGCATTGTCTGTCTTTTTTCTTTTAGTCATAGCATTGTCTGTCTTTTTTCTTTTGATCATAGCAATGTCTGTCTTTTTTCTTTTGGTCATAGCTTTGTTTGTCTTTTTTCTTTTGGACATAGCATTGTCTGTCTTTTTTCTATTGGTCATAGCATTGTCTGTCTTTTTTCTATTGGTCATAGCATTGTCTGTCTTTTTCCTTTTGGTCATAGCATTGTCTGTCTTTTTTCTTTTGATCATAGCAATGTCTGTCTTTTTTCTTTTGGTCATAGCATTGTCTGTCTTTTTTCTATTGGTCATATCATTGTCTGTCTTTTTTCTATTAGTCATAGCATTGTCTGTCTTTTTTCTTTTGGTCATAGCATTGTTTGTCTTTTTTCTATTGGTCATAGCATTGTCTGTCTTTTTTTCTATTGGTCATAGCATTGTTTGTCTTTTTTCTTTTGGTCATAGCATTGTTTGTCTTTTTTCTTTTGGTCATAGCATTGTCTGTCTTTTTTCTTTTGGTCATAGCATTGTCTGTCTTTTTTCTATTGGTCATAGCATTGTCTGTCTTTTTTCTATTGGTCATAGCATTGTCTGTCTTTTTTCTTTTGGTCATAGCATTGTCTGTCTTTTTTCTTTTGATCATAGCAATGTCTGTCTTTTTTCTTTTGGTCATAGCATTGTCTGTCTTTTTTCTTTTGGTCATAGCATTATCTGTCTTTTTTCTTTTGGTCATAGCATTGTCTGTCTTTTTTCTATTGGTCATAGCATTGTCTGTCTTTTTTCTATTGGTCATAGCATTGTCTGTCTTTTTTCTTTTAGTCATAGCATTGTCTGTCTTTTTTCTTTTGGTCATAGCATTGTCTGTCTTTTTTCTATTGGTCATAGCATTGTCTGTCTTTTTTCTATTGGTCATAGCATTGTTTGTCTTTTTTCTTTTGGACATAGCATTGTCTGTCTTTTTTCTATTGGTCATAGCATTGTTTTTCTTTTTTCTATTGGTCATAGCATTGTTTGTCTTTTTTCTTTTGGTCATAGCATTGTTTGTCTTTTTTCTATTGGTCATAGCATTGTCTGTCTTTTTTCTATTGGTCATAGCATTGTCTGTCTTTTTTCTATTGGTCATAGCATTGTTTGTCTTTTTTCTATTGGACATAGCATTGTCTGTCTTTTTTCTATTGGTCATAGCATTGGTTTTTTTTTTTCTATTGGTCATAGCATTGTTTGTCTTTTTTCTTTTGGTCATAGCATTGTTTGTCTTTTTTCTATTGGTCATAGCATTGTCTGTCTTTTTTTCTTTTGGTCATAGCATTGTTTGTCTTTTTTCTATTGGTCATAGCATTGTCTGTCTTTTTTCTTTTGGTCATAACATTGTTTGTCTTTTTTCTATTGGTCATATCATTGTTTGTCTTTTTCCTTTTGGTCATAGCATTGTTTGTCTTTTTTCTATTGGTCATAGCATTGTTTGCCTTTTTTCTATTGGACATAGCATTGTTTGTCTTTTTTCTTTTAGTCATAGCATTGTTTGCCTTTTTTCTATTGGACATAGCATTGTTTGTCTTTTTTCTTTTAGTCATAGCATTGTGTCATTTTTTTATGCTATGGTGTCAGATTACTTTTTAAGTATCTTCAAACTCTTCTTCTTAGGGTCATGCTTTTTTTTTTATTGTACATTAACTTTTGTCTTTTTTTTTACCGTGAAGGGGCAGATATTTTAGAGAGCTTGGATCCCTTAGAACCGGTTTAGTACTGCCACTTTTATGTCTTTAAAGACATTTTCAGGAATTTGGCATGTTCTGATGTAATTTATAACAATACCAATTACGGTTTCTTTCTTTCATTGTCTTAAATTCACTTTCATGTCGAAACGTTCATGTTACGTGTCAAATATATCAAATCATTCAGGATTTCACTCTGTTTATGAGGGCATGGGTAGCTCAATGAGTAGTTGGATTACCTAACAACTCATACAAGCCTATCACCAATATGGCATGGGTTCGCGCCTGGCTTTGTAAATTACAAAAAAGGATCACTCGACTTGCAGCCACAAGTGATAAAGTTTACCAGTTACTTCCCATGGTCGGTGGTTCTCTCCGGCTTCTTCCACCACTAAAACTGGTCGCCATGATATAGCTGAAATATTGCTGAAAGTGGTGTTAAACACCAAAAATAACAAATAACAAAACCAAAACAGTTTTCACCTGTTTCAAAGCAGGATTCATTAGAAGAGTTGGTCAACTAGAACAAAAGTTATTGCACTGCACGCCTTTCAATAAGGGACGGTATCAGGTACTTTTATCCACCTAAAATGGTCTTTGGTACCTCCTGAAGGCCTTTCAATAAGGGGCGGTACCAGATACTTTTACCCACCTAAAGGTCTTTGGTACCTACCTGCAGGTCTTTCAATAAGGGGCGGTATCAGGTACTTTTACCCACCTAAAATGGTCTTTGGTACCTCCTGAAGGCCTTTCAATAAGGGGTGGTACCAGATACTTTTACCCACCTAAAGGTCTTTGGTACCTACCTGCAGGCCTTTCAATAAGGGGCGGTATCAGGTACTTTTACCCACCTAAAATGGTCTTCGGTACCTCCTGAAGGCCTTTCAATAAGGGGCAGTATCAGGTACTTTTACCCACTTAAAGGTCTTTGGTACCTCCTGAAGGCCTTTCAATAAGGGGTGGTATCAGGTATTTTTACCCACCTAAAATGGTCTTTGGTACTTCCTGATTTTAAAGAGTGTTGTATAAGATATACACGAAAATGTTCAAATTTCAATAAAAAGGACCCCCTGTAAATAGTGAAGTACTGGTAGACTTGAAAAATATTGAAAGCTGAAACCACCGTGTCTACAGGCAGATGACAATGACAGACTTGTAACATAATACAACAGCACAAATGTTGAGATCGTATAAAATGTGTGCATCATCTACAGCTTATAAAATGTAAAATAAGGACGCTATATAACCCAGGACAGTCTTTTTATTGGTTGATATGTTAGTAGAAACAACAAACTACTTATATTTATTGTTAAAATATTTTTATTAAATTTCAAAAATGCAACAAGTAACAAATAACATATAAATGTATAAACAATAACATGAAGAGTGCAAAGAGGTTCTTGTTCTATTCCGTTTGCAATTAAAAAAAAAACCAATTTCATCATCACAAATTTAGGTTCTATGGTTAGGGTTAGGAGTATGGTGTTTTATGCCATTTTCAACAATATTTCAGCTATATCGTGGCAGTCATTGTTATTGGTGGAGAAAACCGGAGTAACCGGAGAAAACCACTGATCTGTCACAAGTCGCTGACAAACTTTATCACATAATGTTGTATCAAGTTCCCCTCGCCCGAGGTAGATTTAAACTCACAACTTCAGTGGTGATAGGCACTGATTGCATAGGTAATTGTAAATCCAACTACCATATGATCACTACCACGATTTCCACAAATTTAGCTTCTAATTGTACAAATTTCCACTATAATGAACCATTTATTTGTATTTATAGATTTGATACCAATGACAAATGACCTCCGATATCTTAACGTTGATGACTTTTACTTATCCTCCGAGTATAGTGACCTATGTTAACGACCTCTGATTTCAAGATTAATTGAATGTCAAAAGAATTAATGGGGCTATATGACCTTTTAACAATATCAAAAAATACAATCGGATTTCTAACAAAATGGCTGACATTTAGTTTAATTAACTTGAGCTCAAAATAATTTAGAACAACAGTATCAGGTCACTCTCCTCTCTTTCATGACAACACGATTTTCATTTTTTGTCTTTTTCTCGACAAAATTAATTAATAAAATTCTAAATGTTGACAACAAGGCATGATTTATTTCTTGTGCTTTAATGGGAATAAAAATGTAGATATCAAATTTAGTGCACACGACATGTTTCTGAAATCACCTTTGTCAGGTGACGCTCAAAACCAAAAGATTGGAAAGTCAAAATTTAATAATATAAAAATCTTTGGGAGAAAGAAAACCAAAGGGGGCCTAAATAAAAAAAGACAGCAAAAAAATGTCAAAGGTCACCTATGACTGAGCAAGGAGTAACCTTAGTTTTAATAATAATTACATTATTTAGGAATTCTTAATTTTGATAATAAATATATCTAATAAACAATGTCAGTGCCTAATATTCTAGTAAGCACAGTTAGTTAGGGGTCAAATGCCTTTTAAAATTCTGCATTGTTTCTTCTTTCCTCAAAAGTTTGATTGTTTTTCTTTCTTGTTCTTTCTCAAATTTTAACTATTTCAAATAATAAATTTATCAATCCTAATTTGAATTGTCAAAAGTAAAAAAAAAGTTCTGCAGGTTCTAGACATCTTAAGAATGATGCATTCTGGTCTAAATTTCTTTCTTTCCTAAGATCAACACAGATTAAATTTGACCCCTCTACTTTTTAACGAGAACATAACCTCTTTACAAACTTGATAAGACCTACCTGTCATTTTCACTCACCTGGTTAATGAATGCTATTTGCAGATGGCATACGATTGCTATTGAAGAATTTATTGTAAAATAATTGTTTATCTTTTCAAGATGTTATTTTCTAGTGACACGCTTCACCCGACAAAAGTCCTTAACTGGGGGTTCAAAGAATTTAACCCATAGAGCTGCCCATCATGCCCCCCGATGATGGATAAGGGATTCCCTCTCTATTTGCAGATTGCCTACCTATATCCCGAAACATTTGTAAAAACCCACAACCCTAGAATTTTCATATGGTTAAAAGAATAATTCCAAAAAGAAACACTACATAATTACAAATTGACATGGGGGGTTGTTGGGTTGTTGTTTATCTAAAATCTCTGGAAGATAATTTAAGAACTGTTGAATGTTTTCACTTCAAGTTTTGAAAAGTTTGAAAGAAAAAGATTTATTTCATTGAAGGATCCCTGGAGATATAATAACCAAATTTCTCATTATTTTTTGTCAAGTATTTTGTCAGGATTTTATCCATTCCTAGAGAGTCACATGATTACTTGTATAATCAATCATATTGCAATTCCATACAAAATCGGCAATCTTTTCTCCATGATACTAGCCTCTTATTCTACATGTCAGTTCTGCCTCTAATTCTACATGCACTTCATCATGCGAGTTTGTTAGTACACAATCCTGAATAACAAAACACAACAAAAACTTAAACAACTATATTACGGGTTAGGGTATGGTGTTTAACATCACTTTCAACAATATTTCAGTCACAACTATATTACATATTTCATGCTAGCATAATGCATTTAATAAGTTTTTACGATTTTCGGCTCTTTGAAAATATGTATATTTTGTCTTGTTAAACAAGTGATATTTTTCAGCGGTAGATATGTCTACCTTCTTTTTGTTTGTTCATCATCATCATAACTTTATATTCTTTAAAAAATCATCTATCTGTGTGATTCACCCAAATGGAGGATCATATTGTTGTCTTTGTGTTGGTTTTTTTTTGCTTGGTTTGTCGTCCAAGTTTTAATATTTGCATCATGCACCTTGAATTACAATATTCTTTGTTATTTAAATGTTGTTGGTTTTTTTTGTGGATTCAGGGATTCCTGTATTTAACTTTGTCTGTTCATGATGAAATTTGACAAATGGGGTCATTAAGGACACACCATATTCTAAAGAAACTTGAAGGGGTTAGGGTTATGGTGTTTAATGCCACATTCAACAATATTTCAGTTATATAGTGGCGGTCAGTTTTATTGGTGGAGTACCTGGAGAAAACCACTGACCCGTCGCAAGTGGCTGACAAACTTTATCACATAATGTTGTATCGAGTACACCTCGTCTGAACTGGATTCAAACTCACAACATTAGTGGTGATAGGCACTGATGACGTAGTTATATATCCAACTACCATGACAGCCCCTAAAAAAACTTGTATAACGTAATTAATCGCAAGATATGGCAATACAATTTGTGTTTTTTTGTTTTCTTCACTATTTATTAATCCTTGTGAAAAGAAATAGGATGTAAAAAAATCTCATTACGAATCGATAAAAACTAAAAACATTACATTCCCATCCAATTATTTGTCTTATTGTTTTAATAACCTTTGAACTTTTTTTTTTTTTTTTAATTGAGTTCAAAGGTTCAGTTGTTTAAGATCTCTTATAAATGCCCCCCAAATCTGATAGACAACAAAGGATATAATTTCCCCATCTAATCTCTTTTGGAAAAAAATATTTCATTAAAAGCTGGCCTTGAACTCAAGAGGTCAGTGAAAGGTCAAGGATAAATTGATCTCAACTTACGATTAAGATATCCGGATGATAAGAAGATCTGTAAATGGTTTCCTTCCACTTCCTGTCTAGTTATAAACTGATTCGGTGTTGGTGGAACATTGTAGCTGAAAGACAGAAATTAAATGTTTTATCTGTATTTATCAACTACAGCAATTGTTCAGCTATATTCAGATTATGCAATGACAAACTTTATCAAATAATGTAAACCAACCTCAGATATGTCCATACATAACAGAAAATTGCTATTTATAATATGGAGGGGAAAAATATACAAAGCAACTCCTCCTGCCATTAAAATAAAAGATGGCAACCACATAATGCTAAATCTCAGTAGAAAAAGTCAAGGGATTCTTCATTCATTCAATTAGTCAAGGGAGAATATAAGTCATGGATCATATATCTTGTGATTGAGTATAGTATTTGATTCTCAATGCAAAAGGGTAAGGAATGGGTAAATAAAAAATAAGTACGATATTTTGGAATAATGGTCAACATGACACAGAGTATAGGTACATCTAAACAAGCCTTGCCTTCATCTATAACTTCTAAGTATTACAATAGTTAACTATAAGATCAATCATGGTTTCTGATTCTCCCTGGATGCAACAGGGCCATCTTGGTCATGATCACATGGTAGTTGGATTTACAACTACCTGTTCAATCAGTGCCTATCACCACTAAAGTTGCAAATTCAAATCCTGTTCATAGTAAGGTGTACTCAATACAACATTATGTGATAAAGTTTGCCAGTGACTTGCGACAGGTCTGTGGTTTTCTCCGGGTACTATGGTCTCCTCCACCATTAAAACTGACTTCCACGATATAACTGAAATATTGTTGAAAGTGGCATTAAACACCATACATCAACCAACCAAACCAAAAACGCTTGATGAAACAGATTTTTCTTGGAAAATTAACGATGCATGCATGATCTGCTCTGTTGGTTGTGATAGAGACTGAAACATACGGGTCACGTTGCAAATATAAAGAATGTGGTAAAATACCAAGATATAATTTCTTTATTCTGTTCTATATTGATTTTGTCTATATTTCTACGATTTTTCTATTAGATTTTAGAACTGTTCCGACTGTGGTTATTTTGTCTATATTTCTAAGATTTTTCTATTAGATTTTAGAACTGTTCCGACTGTGGTTATTTTGTCTATATTTCTACGATTTTTCTATTAGATTTTAGAACTGTTCCGACTAGTTATTTTGTCTATATTTCTACGATTTTTCTATTAGATTTTAGAACTGTTCCGACTGTAGTTATTTTGTCTATATTTCTACGATTTTTCTATTAGATTTTAGAACTGTTCCGACTGGTTATTTTGTCTATATTTCTACGATTTTTCTATTAGATTTTAGAACTGTTCCGACTAGTTATTTTGTCTATATTTCTACGATTTTTCTATTAGATTTTAGAACTGTTCCGACTGTGGTTATTTTGTCTATATTTCTACGATTTTTCTATTAGATTTTAGAACTGTTCCGACTGTGGTTATTTTGTCTATATTTCTACGATTTTTCTATTAGATTTTAGAACTGTTCCGACTGTGGTTATTTTGTCTATATTTCTACGATTTTTCTATTAGATTTTAGAACTGTTCCGACTGTAGTTATTTTGTCTATGTTTCTACGATTTTTCTATTAGATTTTAGAACTGTTCTGACTGGTTATTTTGTCTATATTTCTACGATTTTTCTATTAGATTTTAGAACTGTTCCGACTGTGGTTATTTTGTCTATATTTCTACGATTTTTCTATTAGATTTTAGAACTGTTCCGACTGTGGTTATTTTGTCTATATTTCTACGATTTTTCTATTAGATTTTAGAACTGTTTCGACTGTGGTTATTTTGTCTATATTTCTACGATTTTTCTATTAGATTTTAGAACTGTTCCGACTGTAGTTATTTTGTCTATATTTCTACGATTTTTCTATTAGATTTTAGAACTGTTCCGACTAGTTATTTTGTCTATATTTCTACGATTTTTCTATTAGATTTTAGAACTGTTCCGACTGGTTATTTTGTATGTCTCATTTTATTACTATAATAAATCATTTGATAATGACTTAAAGAATCACTGCTCTAAAATGTCATAGATCCCGTCATATCAGAGACAAACTTAAAGGTAAATAATTGTAAAAAAGTCAATTATCAATTAAAGCCAACTCCGGATTTGCCAAATTGAAAAGACTGATTATTCTAATTACCAGAGTTACAGTAATTCGACATATCAGGGAAAATTAAGCTTATGATTATTATTAACAAACTATACAGTGAATGAACTTAAATTTGTGGATCTCAATTTTCGTGGATGGCCCATAAAAGACAGTTCTTAAATTTGTGGATTTAAAATTCATGGATCTGTTGACTGAGAAAATCCACGAATATTTCACTGTATTCTTATTTTGAAGTATGCAAGACAATGACTTATTCGAGTTTTGATTTTAACGAGCCTCAACAATATAAATTTTGATCCATATTTCATGACACATTTACATTTTTTATTTCAAGATCTTGCAGTTGCTTTCTTGCTAGTTGTCTTCCATGCAAAATACAGCTGAGGTAAAACCAAGTGTATAACACTTTTCTGTTGATTGGTTTAGTGTTTAATGCCACATTCAACAATATTTCTGTTATATTGTGGAAGTCAGTTTTATTGGTGGAGGAAACTGGTGTACCCGGAGAAAACCACTGATGTTTTCCGTAAAAAATGCTTCCTAATATTGTCAGTGATTAACCAAAAATAAAAATAATAGAATTCTCCCTTTTGAGGCCTCTTCAACTGTCCTGCAGTGAATATTTTCTCACCTTACATTGATCTATAAACAAATTATATAATTCCCCCCTTTTGAGACCTCTTCAACTGTCCTGCAGTGAAGAAGTTTCCAAATATTGTCACTGATTAATCAAAACAATTATAGAATTCCCCTTTTTGATGCCTCTTCAACTGTCCTGCAGTGAATATTTTCTCACCTTATCATTGATCAATAAAGAGATAAATCTGAGAATATTCCTTTAACAAGACACAATTAATAACCAATTGATTCTTTTCACATCAAACTCTGCAGAATGATTAATATTATCACCTAGAGGATATGTATCGTATCCTAATGGTACGTTTTTATTTCCCACAGACAAAGACGATAAAAATTGTATTAATAATTTATGGCCCCCATAGTTCTAAGGACAGCATAGATTTCTAAAGAATTTTCTTAGCTATTCACCTTTTGAGATAGCGATGAGGGGGAATTTGTCATATTTCTATAGGATTAAAGTACAATACCATTATTGTTGATAGAAATATGTATTTTTTTTTTTTGATATCTTTCTGCTTCATATTCTATTTAGATGTAATTAATCATGAGGTATATATGATTGACAAATCAAAACCATGTGGTTTTTTGAAATAGTATATCACATACAAAAATTGTAATAATGTAGATCCGAATTTCTTTTTTTTTTATCTCAGAAATTGTCTGGAAATTTAACAAAAGTTAGTCTAAATTAGACAAGTTTTCAATTTCGATGCAGACAGGTTCTATATGTGAATTTATAGGATAATATGCCCCCTAACAAAATACAAGAATTATGTAGAAATCGAGAATAAGAAAAAAAAATATGCTCAGATGCAGTCATTCCGATGGTTCGTTGGACATTGGGCAAAGTACAGTAAAAATTTATTCTGTCTGGTTAAGTGTACTTATTTACCAGACCAAATGTCCAATCAGAAACCAATAATTTTTTAGATTCAAAGTGACAAAAATCCATCAAAATTTCGGTCCAGTGAAGTGAATTTTTCTGCTGGACCAATAGTCCAGTTACAACAAAAATGCCTCTGGAATCACTGCAGAACTATCGTATTCACTATTTCTACTGAAGAAGAAATCCATTTACAGCATATTTCGAACTTAACCAAGCTAATGACAGACTAAAGAATAAATGCCGAATGGACTGAATACAGTCAAAACCTTATATCATACACAACTTGAAAGATACATTAACAACAAAGTGGAAAATAACACACAAACAAGTTGCTGATTTGCCAATTAAATACACCTGAAACTTTGCTCACCTTGAAATTAGGACAGGTCTGAGCGAAAATTTCAGGCATACCCAACTAACAGAGACTTTCCTAATTTTTCCACATGTAACAAACATTCCATAGATATTCAATGATAAATTGCAGACAAACTAGCCTTTGCTTCAATTTTTGGCAAGTCTAAAAGTCCAGTTTCAATAACAGACAGGAACAAAATGCATAACATCTCGTCCTTGGCATTCACAAAGCTGCATCATGGAGTTAGAGAAAATTCGGACTTTTCTAGTGTAAAAAATTTTACAATTTCTAAGTGGTGTTTCCATACTTGACAAACAAAATGTGGTTGTTCATAGACAAGTTTTTTCCATTTTTTCTTCTGAAGAACCAAAATAAGCTTTTCAAAATCAAACACACAATTTCTTCATCTCAAAACACAAACGGGACTCCAAATATACAAGAACAGATGACCATCACAGAATTATGACAATCATTATAAATTCCCCTATGCAACAACAATTTCTAGTAGGAAATGGTGAATCAACCAGAAATATAAAATTGCACTCGAGTTTCATCAATCTTCTTCATGAGCAGATATTACGAAATTTTCAATTAAGATTACATGAACATAACCACAGAAGTCTAAAGTCATGGTTTAAACCAGTTGTAACACATATAGCCATTTACTGCTGTACTTCTAATTAATAACCACACATAAATATATATATATATATATCAAAAGCTGTGGTTTACACCAGTGGTAACACATCTAGCCATTTACTACTATACTTCCATTTAATAATCAAAGAAGTCAGTCATGATTTACACCAGTGGCAACACATTCAGTCATTCACTGCTGCACTTCAAATTAATAACCAATGAAGTCAAAGCAGAGATGTACACCAGTTATAACATATCTACCCATTTACTGCTGTACTTCCATTTAAAAATTAAAGAAATCAATGCCATAATTTACACCAGTTGTAATACATCTAGCCATTTACTGCTGTACTTCAAATTAATAACAAAAGAAGGCAATGCCATGATTTACACCAGTGGTAAGACATCTAGCCATTTACTGCTGTACTTCAAATCAATAAATAAAGAAGACAACACCATGATTTACACCAGTGGTAAGACATCTAGCCATTTACTGCTGTTCTTCAAATCAATAAATAAAGAAGACAACACCATGATTTACACCAGTGGTAAGACATCTAGCCATTTACTGCTGTACTTCAAATCAATAAATAAAGAAGACAACACCATGATTTACACCAGTGGTAAGACATCTAGCCATTTACTGCTGTTCTTCAAATCAATAAATAAAGAAGACAACACCATGATTTACACCAGTGGTAAGACATCTAGCCATTTACTGCTGTACTTCAAATCAATAAATAAAGAAGACAACACCATGATTTACACCAGTTGTAACACATCTAGCCATTTACTGCTGTTCTTCAAATTAACAATCAAAGAAGTCAAAGCTGTGAATTACACCAGTGGTATTAACACATCTAGCCATTTACTGCAGTACTTCAATTAATAATTATAAAACCTCAATGCCATGATTTACACCAAATGTAATACATCTAACCATTTACTGCAGTACTTCAATTAATAATTAAAGAAGCAATGTAACATACAAAAGCCAGCAAAGCGACATAAGATAAAAACACATGGACCATGAACAATATTTTCTTTATTTCCTTAGAACGTTTTTTTTTATGTAAAAAGAATTACAAAATGATCAATAAAACAAACAAGATGCTATTGACCTTAATTGCTATAGCAGCTTTATCTAAAAGCAGCTAAGATCACATTAATCACTGTGAATGTTCGTTTCTTTCATTAATAGACAAAAATCTGATTAGTCTAGAAGATGATAAAAAAACCAGACAAAATAGAAGCTACAATGTATGTGACATTAAAATCAAAGCTATTACAGTTTTAGAATTAAATCAGATAAACTTGGACATTGATCTTTTTTCTCTCTCCTTTCTTTGTTGAAACATGTCATTGCATGAAAAGGTAAAACTAGCTATTACTCATCAGTATTTGAGATGGAATTGTCATCTGAGATTTTATAAGTATGTCTCCTATTGCGTGTCTTTATGTTCTTAGTTCCGTGTTGTGATGTCCGTTGCCATTACCGCATAAAAACAATGTTCGCTTAAACTTTAACTTCCAGTTGTTTGTAGGAGGGCTCATGTCTTATTTACATTATTTGTGTTTGTTTGCACATAGTGGTGTTCAATACATATTGTGTTGTGCTTTTTGTTGGGTTTGTCTTCGTCTTGTTTTTTGTGGGTGCAGTACTGCCTGTTTCTCTGGATTGTCCATCCTTCTGTGTTCTCTAACGTTTATTTAAGTCACTGGTCCCTTGTTCACTTCTATAGTATAGGTATGAGCTAAATCGTGTAATATTGACTGGAGGATCGACCCCCCCCCCCCCCCCTTCTCACATGGCTGTTAATAAAACTTTAGTGGTGAGAGACATGACCAGGACAGCCCCACACATTGCCTTGTATTATATAGATGTCTCTATATATGTATGCTGTTTTTAACGTAATTATTGGCCCAGATTTTGGACATAAAGCGTTAGTTCAAATAAATGCAAATAAAATAACTTGAACCATCGGGTGTGTATTGATTGGCTAATTTTAAGAAGAAGGTTATAAATAGTATACAACTGAACATTTTATTATTATTATTATTATTATTTTATGAGTCATCATCTATTTTGATATTAGTGGTTCAGACTCTTTTCACTATAAATGTGGTATAGTATTGACTATTGGTAATTAGTGAAATCTCTATCCAAGCTTTCTTTGTAGAGCAAATAGTGTTGACAGTACCTCATTCTTATTTATTTCTCAAATAGTCGTATTTGTTTTGTTAATAAAGAACATTGTGTTCCATTACCAAGCATAACACTGCCCAATATGATATAACTGAAATATTGTTGAAAGTGGCATTAAACACCATCAAACAAACACAGAGACCATTACCAAGCATGTCAAGATTACACCATTACAGTATTCAAACAAAATTCAACTTAATTCTAATATAAAAAGCTATTTGATGTTTATTCTCAAATAAGACCTAATTAATACACACAAGCTATTTACTCATCCAATAATTGCATTTTGATGTAAAAACGACACTTCAAAATCTCTTTAATAAAAGCTATTTTTATTTCAAAATGCTTGTAAACCAGTGTGCGATCAATTTTCAAAATTGCTTCTTTTGTTAAAATTATGTTGAAAATTGCCTCAAAATAACCTTTAACTATCTTTAATCAGAAATTTATCTTCTGACACAAATTATTCTATAAATGAATTTTTACAGGCTTTATAATTAAATCATTACTGGGTCAATATTTATGTTAACTTAATTTACGTCATAAAATGCAATCAATATTTTTTTATCAAATGATTTTGTAATTGTAGTTAATGTACCATGTACACGAAATGAGAAATTATAACAAAAGTGCAGCCAATTATTGGTGTAGTTATAGTACAATAGAACTTGTAATCCTAAGCTTCCTTTTTTTTCTTTATTCCTGAGTGTGCTTTTTTTCTTTATTTCTGGGTGTGATTTTTTCTTTATTTATTCCTGCGTGTGCTTTTTCAAAATTTATTCTGCAGTGTGTTTTTTTTTTATTTCTGAGTGTGCTTTTTTCTTTATTTCTAAGCATGCTTTTTTTATTTCTGAACATGCTTTTTTCTTTATTTCTGAGAGTGCTTTTTTATTTTATTCCTGACCGTGCCTTTTTTCTTTATTCCTAAGTCTGCTTTTTTTTTCTTTATTCCTGAGTGTGCTTTTTTTCTATATTTCTGAGCCTGCTTTTTTTCTTTATTCCTGCGTGTGCTTTTTCAAAATTTATTCCGGAGTGTGTTTTTTCTTTATCTCTGAGCGTGCTTTTTCTTTATTTCTGAGCATGCTTCTTTTTTTTTAATTTCTGAGCATGCTTTTTTCTTTATTTCTGAAAGTGCTTTTTATTTTATTCCTGAGCGTGCTTTTTTTCTTTATTCCTGAGCGTGCTTTTTTTCTTTATTACTGAGCGTGCTTTTTTTCTTTATTACTGAGCGTGCTTTTTTTCTTTATTACTGAGCATGCTTTTTTTCTTTATTCCTGAGCGTGCTTTTTTTCTTTATTACTGAGCGTGCTTTTTTTTCTTTCTCAGATGTGGAAAACACTTGTATGACTGTCATCATATCAATAAGAAGGGAGGTCTGGGCCTATAAAACTAGCCTAACCCCGTTACTTTTTTATTGAATGGCCTGTACAGAGTCAGGAAAGTGGTCAGTCATGTGTATGTGCTTTGAGTTTTCTATTAGATTTTAGAACTGCTCTAACAGTGTCACATGTCTTGTTTGTCTTTTTTTGCTAAAACATAAAAATTCTAAACTAGATGGTCACATGAATCTGCATCACTCATCTAGTGAAAAAGATTTATTGAATCACTGCCTATCGTAGCATATGTTAAATTGTTATCCCCATTAGGCCCCGAGCATTCATTGATAGAAAATTGAATCTTCATACCACAATGCTCCTTGAGTTCACAATGCATTTCAATTCCAAGAACTTGAGTAGAATTTTTGGATTTTTTTGGTCCAATCCCTTTTGCAAATATTTATTTTGCTAATAAAATATGGTTATACTATACAAAAGGCTGTATTTTGTCACCTGATCAAAAATATTATGAAGCGTGTATTTATTATTAGGTTCAAACTAATCTTGAGGTTCCATTAATCAGAGACAGGTGTTTTATTAAAATTTTTATATCATGTATGATAATAAACGGCACCCCAATCTGACAACCATTTAATTAGATAATTCCATAATCTAATAAAAATTTTAAACAGAAATTCTGACGGAAGTTGAGTTTTTTTTACTGCTTAAATATTCTAAATATATTTCATCAATCTATTCCAGTCACATGATGTCAAAGGACTCATGGGAATAAAATTATCGTCTTCTAAAAAATACTCACTTGATTAAAACAGCAATGGGAAACAGTCTACCCTCAGAAACAGGAACCAGATCAATCTCAATATTCAAAGAGTTATTCCGATCAGAATATGTCACATTAAAATAATGAATATTCATCACAGACTTCTGTAACTGGTGATAGCCAATCACTTCATTCTGAGAAAGAAAAAAAACAACTTATTAAACCATGAATATTCAACAGTTAATACATAATGAATATTCATCACAGACTTCTGTAACTGGTGATAGATAGCCAATCACTTCATTCGGAAAAAAACAACAAACAGATTAAACCATGAATATTCAACAGTTAATAAATAATGAATATTCATCACAGACTTCTGTAACTGGTGATTCAACAGTTGTTATTTTTTGCAATGAGTGATAGTCAATCATCAAAGAGAAAAGTATGAATATTCATATATTCCATCTGTGATTTCATACACATTTTTGACAAGTCAATGCTTGTCTTTTCACTGTTGGTATTCTAAATGTAAAATACAAAAATCATAAGCCTTTAAAACATTCAAAGATTTATATACATACAGGAGCAAATATTGAATTAAAAATGCTTTGAATACAGAAACTTTCTTTTCAAACTTTTAAATCTTGTGTTTTATGTATGTAATATGCATCCAGAAACATTTTGAAACTTTTTAATCTTGTGTTTGCCTTTAAAAACAAAAAAATTACGACATTTTTGTTATTTCGAAAACAACAATTTTAGGTTGTGATAACTTCGATAATAAAATTAAAAATCGTCCACTCAAGCTTAATATATCAATAATACTCCAGGTACACAAGACATCTTAAATTTGCATTTAAATCAGACCAAATCATACTTAAGCCCTCATAATCATCAATTTGTCAATCCAGAAACCGTCTTCTTCAAGGAGGTTGTTTTACATGTAAATTGACATTCCGAGGTATAATTAAACAAACAAATAAATTACAAGACACATAGATCAAATGAGCAATAAATTTGAATTCCTGATTCTTTATTTCTAATCGGAATTGATGGTTTGGTTATGGTGTTTAATGCCACTTTCAACAATATTTCAGTTATATCATGGTGGTCAGTTTTACTAGTGCAGGAAACTGGTGTACCCTGTGAAACCCCCCCCCCCCCCCCCCCCCCCCGCCCCCTGCCACAAGTCACTGACAAACTTTATCACATAAAGTTGTATTGAGTACACCACCCTGAGTGGGATTCGAACTCACAGCATTAGTGGTGCTAGGCACTGATTGCATAGATAGTTTTAAATCCAACAACCATACGATCGTGACCATGACAGTCTCTCTAATCAGAATTGATATAAGATCTAAAGACTGGCATCGATATGAACTAAGTAGAAATTCAAGAAATTATCGTTGGTTCTAAATCCTTTTAGTTTTATTGTATCAATTTACATACAGAATGCCATGTCATCCTAACAACAAGTTTGCACTCTGATCAAGGTTTTTTATTCGTTAAAAACACACAGCATCAATTAACTAAACTGCTATTAATTCCTTTAGTTTTATTTGAACGATCAGTATTATGTCAAAAGAGTCATCTTCTACAGTAGCTGTGACAGTCAGTACCAAGTCAAAATATCTCGATCGGTGAAATATTCCTGACAATAAACCTTTCAATCTAAATATTGTTCATATCCAAGTGTATAATCTCCATTCAATAAATCTAGATTCTTTGATTAAATTGTTACACCAATAAAATAATAAATTAATAATTGAGATTATCAAGTTTACAAAAAATTATTAATCTGCTAATTTAATGCCATTTTCAACAATATTTCAGTTATATCGTGGAGGTCAGTTTCATCACACAACACACCTTTTTAGGTCCTACCGTCCTTGCCGATTATTGATGAAAAATATCAATTGTATGTTTAATCTGTTCAAAATCTGAATCTTTATAAAATTGAAATATTGATAAAGAGAGATAACAGCACATCTGTGTTTGTGTAAATAATGAAGAGAATTAATGATTATATTAATCAATTAGTTCTCCTTACCGCATTTCAATCTGTCATGCTTAACAAGGAAAACGATTTAAAAAATGTACTTTGCATTCAACGTTGGGTAGAAACGAACCTTTTCATGGTTTCTAGGCCAGGATATTACAGAGGAAACAGCATGTTTTTTTTTTTTTTTTACAAAAACCACGTCTCCACCACGAAAATTAATCAGTTACATCAAACAGCCTACTTGACCAGCAGCATATGACAAAAATCAGTTACATCAAACAGCCTACTTGACCAGCAGCATATGACAAAAATCAGTTACATCAAACAGCCTACTTGACCAGCAGCATATGACAAAAATCAGGTACATCAAACAGCCTACTTGACCAGCAGCATATGACAAAAATCAGTTACATCAAACAGCCTACTTGACCAGCAGCATATGACAAAAATCAGTTACATCAAACAGCCTACTTGACCAGCAGCATATGACACAAATCAGTTACATCAAACAGCCTACTTGACCAGCAGCATATGACAAAAATCGAGCAGCTAATTAAAAATTTTGGTGGACAACAGTTTATTTCAAGTCACAATTCTGTCTTTCTTTCTTTCAATGCACATAAATAGTTGATTCATTTCGTTAACAAGTTTATTTATTTGATTGTGCTGTTTTTTATTCAGTAGTTGTTTGCATAAGAAAATGTTGCTGATACAAAACAAGCTTGATAAAATTATTCTGTATTTGCCTTTTTTTAATTGGGAAAACTCATTGTTGCGGGGATATCTAATTTTCTTATGAATCTTTTGTTGCTCATTCCCCCTTCAGAATTTTTTTTTTTTAATCTTAGTTTTATGACATTAGAAAACTGTCAAAACGTTTGAAAAACATGAAATACTTTTTAGATTTAAAAATAGATATTACGGGGGAAAATGACCACAGATATCTAGGGACATATTTTTATTTCATCGGATATTTTAGTTAACATGGTAATCATTTTGTTTTATTACACTGAGGTCCATGGACACAATTTTTACTTTTCAGCACTTCAAAGGTTTTGTGAGTTAATAGTTCCAAAAATATTTTTAAGTTGTTAAATTAATTTTTCTGACTGAAATATGTTATGCCTAAAAAGAGGCTTAAACTGAAAGGTCATGTGTACTTTTGTACAAATATCAAGATTCACATCTCCAAACAAATCAATTGATCATTTCTCCTTTATAGTTTTATTTTTCAATCCAATGTCAGAAAGGAACATGAATATTTTTACGTTAACAATTTGGATTTACATTAATTCTAGTCATCATGGTAACTAAAATATCAAATAAAACAATCAAGAATTAAGGACCGTTTTTGGTGTGGTATTCAATGTCAAGTATAACTCAATTCTTCAAAGTGAGTGTGAGGTGGCCCAACATTCTTAAGAAATAGCATGAGATGGCCTCAATACAGCAGACGACAGGTTATCTGATTCTTCAAAAATAGCATGAGACGGCCCCTATACAGCAGATTACAGGTAATCTCATTCTTCCAAGAGAGTGTGAATAGGACCCTAGCGAGCAGACAGGTAAATCTGATTTTTCAAAGCTGTAGTGTGAGATGATCCCTAACCAGCAGACAGGTAAATCTCATTCTTCAAAGAGAGTGTAATACAGCCACTAACCAGCAGACAGGTAAATCTTATTTTTCAAAGTTAGTGTGAGACAGCCCCTAGCCAGCAGACAGGTAAATCTCATTCTTCAAAGCTAGTATGAGACGGGCCCTAGCCAGCAGACAGGTAAATCTCATTCTTCAAAGCTAGTGTGAGATGGCTCCTAGCTAGCCAGCAGACAGGTAAATATCATTCTTCAAAGCTAGTGTGAGACGGCCCTAGCCAGCAGACAGGTAAATATCATTCTTCAAAGCTAATATGAGATGGCCCCTAGCAAGCAGACAGGTAAATCTCATTCTTCAAAGCTAGTGTGAGATGGCCCCTAGCCAGTAGACAGGTAAATCTCATTCTTCAAAGCTAGTATGAGACGGCCCCTAGCTAGCAGACAAGTAAATCTTGTTCTTCAAAGCTAGTATGAGACGGCCCCTAGCTGGCAGACAGGTAAATCTTATTCTTCAAAGCTAGTATGAGATGACCCTTAGTCAGCAGACGACAGCTAATCGTTAACCTAATAACACTTTATCTGCCCTTTACCTATTTTTTTTTTTCTTTGATGAATTTATGTCTCTTCCTGATAATGTAGTTTTCCCCGTAATTATCGTTGGAAGTCAGACTTGAAATCAGCATCCAAAACTAATTAATCTATGTAGTTAATTCCATTTTGTTTTTGACAAAATAAGCTTTTAACTAATTCCGGATTCATTTATCATTTTGCAGACGTTGGTCAAATGTTAGCGGCATTACACAGATTGTTGTTAAGTTAGATTTATTGCTGTGAAACCTCCATATCATGTTAACGTGGGATGAACGTACAACGCTACATGCTATTCACAAATACTAAATGAAATCTAATTCCTCCTGGACTACGATATATTCACTTTAGCACACAGCTTTTTGTTACGAGTACAGACAACACTATTTGCCATACACGAGAGAGTTACTCTCCCGATCTATTAGCTTTCAAGAACTTTAATAACCTGTCAGATCGAATCAAGTCGTTATGAGTCACACAGAGTTACAGTATTTGTATTTATCCATAAACTGCTATAGATAAGGTCACATGGGAAGTCGTTATATAAACAAAGTGCCGATCTCAATTTCTCAACAATTATAAAACTCAACTCTGAATTGAAATGGGTTCTGTAGCTTAAATGTCATTCATCATTCATTTCGTCTCTTTTGACAATAAAACAGATTTATACAAAAATCAATGCAGAAACGCCATGCTTTTAAACAATTACTGTATTGCAGACTCTGCTAAAGTTGAATTTTTATGCTTGAACACAAAAGTCTTACTCAATAAACGTTTTACAGATTTACAGCATTCTGACATACAAAGATACATACAAGCAATCTTCTATTCACAGACTGAAAATATATTTATCAATTTATTTTATTCAAAAAAAATTCAGAAGGCTCCAGCTTGCATTCAATATCTAGACTTTAATACCGTCAGCTTCATATATTTTTCCGTAAAAACTGTTTTTAATTTTATTAAAATTTATTGAAAATGAAATGAAATAAAAGCATATATATATAACTATGGTCCAACCTGTATTAAGAGGTCACATTTAGGACAAAGAAAAAAATGGCCTTATAAGACAGGCGACCTCTTAAAAGAAGTTCAATTCATATGAAATTTTCTACGACAGGACAAAAAAAAGTGACCTTTAAATACAGGTGACTGCATGTGCAGGTTCGACTGTACTTAACCTATGACCATATTTCCTATTGTACAGCTTTTATTACAGGTACGTCTACTTTCTACCAAATACTGACCACTTTCCAACAAGATGAAGATTATGTTAGAGTTGCACATGACAATTGAAAATTATTTAGACTATTTTAAGAAAATTTAGATTTTTTTGGTAATGGCAGACTGTTTAATACATTCTGAAAGGGGAAGGACCATCTAATACTTTCTAAGCCATGTACTAATTAATTTACAATGGTTTTTAAAGAATAAAATTGTCTTGTCTTGTATGATTTGATATTTAACACCACTTTCAGCAATATTTCAGCTATATCATGGCGACCAGTTTTAGTGGTGGAAGAAGCCGGAGTCCTCGGAGAGAACCACCAACCATGGTCAAGCAACTGGTAAACTTTATCACTTGCGGCTGCGAGTCAAGTGCATCCTTTTCTGTAATTTACAAAGCCAGGTGCAAACCCACAGCATATTGGTGATAGGCTTGTATGAGTTGTTAGGTAATCCAACTACCTAACTCATTGAGCCCCCCGGGCCCTGTCTTGTCTTGTATTGTCTTTATTTGGCCCAGGTGTACTCAAAAATATTTGTAGATGAAGATGACATAAATATATCGATTTGTTGCTTTGATAAATCAAACCAACATTATTTTTATGTTTTGAATCATATTTTGACTTCCTTGTATATTCCAGCTCGTTATTTTCAATTAGGTTAAGATGACAGAATTCTCTAAGTCATAAAAGACATCTTAATGGTTCGTAAATAAATGTAATTAAAGAGAAAAAGATTCTGGTTTCTCCTTCATCACAACAATCTTCAGACACATCAAAGAGAAGTAGAAAAAGTGAACTTGAAACAACGAACTTGAAACAACGTTTCATAGGAATAATCTCTAATTCTTTTTATTGATGTATTTTTATGTCATTACCTTACCATCATGGCTGTATTCGATAAAACAATTAAAATACCTATTGTATAATGCCGCGGATCCATTTTTATATCTTTATCGGTAGTAATGAATTTTGTGGATTTACCACAAAGTGAAATATTTGTAAATATATCATTACTTTGTGGTATTAAGATACACTGACAACATCATGCAGTAAATCGTGAACCACTGAATATAATAGTGCAAACGAAAAAAAAACTATTTTAATTGGTATAAAAACGATTATTATTCTGTAACGAAAAGATTCTACCATCTTGGCTAGTAGTCAGTTGATTGGTTGATTGATGTTTAATGCCAACTTTAGAAGTATTTCAGCTATAACGTGGCGTGAACAAATTTTATATTAACACAAGACACTTACAAGACCATTAGGAATAAAACATACTTCTCTATTTATAAAACAATCGGGTTATATAAGAATAAGAATAAGAATTTTTTAAGGCCAATTAAGGTCCCACAAGGGGCAATCAATTTAATACAATGATTGAAGACATACAAAGATACATGTAAACACAAAAAAAAATAAAAAAAATAAAAAAATATATATGTATGTACAAATAAAAGAAACATTAAAACGATAAAACCATATATTTAGAACGTATGTTATCTTCTTTTAAAAATTAAAAAATTGTGTCGCCTACAATGAATATTAGTTTTTAACCAAGCGATTTTACCTTCTTAGCTAGAAGTCAGTTAACTATGAGCATTCACTGATCCTGCTATTGTCCAGTCCATGTTTATGTTATCATTTATTTTTGTGATAGTGTGCGGTCTTTTAGAGTGGAAGAGCACTGTGAAGAGTGACTCTGTTGAGTCATTCAAATCAGCTGTCTCACTCATTAACCACTAGATTATCAAAAACTCTTGTATATAGTTTTATCTTCAAATCAAAAGTAAAAAAAAAAATACTCATTAAATTTCATTTTCTAAAATAAAATTGTAAATTTTTAGATAGTGAAGTGCAGTACCCAATGTAATTGGTGGAACCTTCAGTTAGTTGAAGGCAGCCTCTTATTTTGTAGAAGTAGAAGGAAGCGAATCAAAGCAGATTGGGTTTTTTATTGGGTTTTTTTTCTGTATTGCTGTTGGAGATCCAATTATCAAGAGGGGGAAAAAGGGGGGTATTTGGGATCCCATCAACTAGACAAACCCTTCATGCTAAGAGTGAACAGAATGATAGGATATACAAGTCCACCCATCTCTTTACTTAAGCTTGATCCCATCAACTAAACAAACCCTTCATGCTAAGAGTGAACAGAATCATAGGATATACAAGTCCACCCATCTCTTTACTTAAGCTTGATCCCATCAACTAGACAAACCCTTCATGCTAAGAGTGAACAGAATCATAGGATATACAAGTCCACCCATCTCTTTACTTAAGCTTGATCCCATCAACTAGACAAACCCTTCATGCTAAGAGTGAACAGAATGATAGGATATACAAGTCCACCCATCTCTTTACTTAAGCTTGATCCCATCAACTAGACAAACCCGTCATGCTAAGAGTGAACAGAATGATAGGATATACAAGTCCACCCATCTCTTTACTTAAGCTTGATCCCATCAACTAGACAAACCCTTCATGCTAAGAGTGAACAGAATCATAGGATATACAAGTCCACCCATCTCTTTACTTAAGCTTGATCCCATCAACTAGACAAACCCTTCATGCTAAGAGTGAACAGAATCATAGGATATACAAGTCCACCCATCTCTTTACTTAAGCTTGATCCCATCAACTAGACAAACCCTTCATGCTAAGAGTGAACAGAATCATAGGATATACAAGTCCACCCATCTCTTTACTTAAGCTTGATCCCATCAACTAGACAAACCCTTCATGCTAAGAGTGAACAGAATCATAGGATATACAAGTCCACCCATCTCTTTACTTAAGCTTGATCCCATCAACTAGACAAACCCTTCATGCTAAGAGTGAACAGAATGATAGGATATACAAGTCCACCCATCTCTTTACTTAAGCTTGATCCCATCAACTAGACAAACCCTTCATGCTAAGAGTGAACAGAATGATAGGATATACAAGTCCACCCATCTCTTTACTTAAGCTTGATCCCATCAACTAGACAAACCCTTCATGCTAAGAGTGAACAGAATCATAGGATATACAAGTCCACCCATCTCTTTACTTAAGCTTGATCCCATCAACTAGACAAACCCTTCATGCTAAGAGTGAACAGAATCATAGGATATACAAGTCCACCCATCTCTTTACTTAAGCTTGATCCCATCAACTAGACAAACCCTTCATGCTAAGAGTGAACAGAATCATAGGATATACAAGTCCACCCATCTCTTTACTTAAGCTTGATCCCATCAACTAGACAAACCCTTCATGCTAAGAGTGAACAGAATCATAGGATATACAAGTCCACCCATCTCTTTACTTAAGCTTGATCCCATCAACTAGACAAACCCTTCATGCTAAGAGTGAACAGAATCATAGGATATACAAGTCCACCCATCTCTTTACTTAAGCTTGATCCCATCAACTAGACAAACCCTTCATGCTAAGAGTGAACAGAATCATAGGATATACAAGTCCACCCATCTCTTTACTTAAGCTTGATCCCATCAACTAGACAAACCCTTCATGCTAAGAGTGAACAGAATCATAGGATATACAAGTCCACCCATCTCTTTACTTAAGCTTGATCCCATCAACTAGACAAACCCTTCATGCTAAGAGTGAACAGAATCATAGGATATACAAGTCCACCCATCTCTTTACTTAAGCTTGATCCCATCAACTAGACAAACCCTTCATGCTAAGAGTGAACAGAATGATAGGATATACAAGTCCACCCATCTCTTTACTTAAGCTTGATCCCATCAACTAAACAAACCCTTCATGCTAAGAGTGAACAGAATGATAGGATATACAAGTCCACCCATCTCTTTACTTAAGCTTGATCCCATCAACTAGACAAACCCTTCATGCTAAGAGTGAACAGAATCATAGGATATACAAGTCCACCCATCTCTTTACTTAAGCTTGATCCCATCAACTAAACAAACCCTTCATGCTAAGAGTGAACAGAATGATAGGATATACTAGTCCACCCATCTCTTTACTTAAGCTTAACAATTTTTAATACATTAATAATTACAATTCTTTTATTGAACCTTTAAACTATAAAAAAAAATATGTCTTTCATACAAAATGAGGGGGGGTGCTGTCTAATGCCACTTTCAACTACAATAGGATGGTTTAAGTAACAAATATCAAAACTATATGAGAACCATTTAAATTTGTTTTCTTCATGTGCCATTGAATATTTATACAATCTCATTACAAAAATATTTAAAACAAATACCCACCTCATGTTCAATTCTTGGAACTTCAATCTGCACCAAGTTATTCTCATCCAAATTCTTTACATCAACAGGGGTTCCGTTACATGTTAAAACATTCAGTGAACATACTTCCGACTGAATCTAAAAAAAAAAACTAATGCATATACTATCCACTTCTAAAAGTCACAGATCAAATACCGAGCCCTCGAAAAAAAAGGGGGGGGGGGGGGGGGTGAGTAGGGTTATTGAGTTTAACACCACTTTCAACAATATTTCAGTTATATCGTGGCAGTCAGCTTTATTAGTGGAGGAAACCAGAGCACCCGGAGAAAACCACCAATCTGTCGCAAGTCACTGACAAACTTCATCACATAAAGTTGCATCGAGCACACCTCATCATGAGTGGGATTCGAACTCACAACTTTAGTGGTGATAGGCACTGATTGCACAGGTTGTTCTAAATCCACCTACCATACGATCACGAACACGATGACCCCTTCCCTCTGCATCAGCTGAGGAGGAATGAAAGATTAAAGGCGATATTGAACAAAATTATTAATATGCCAACATATTTGTGATTGTTGTTCTTTGTTTTAAACATTAATCTAATGAACATTATTATTAGATTCTCATTTTGTCATTACATTTCTTCGTCTTCATGACATGCAGACAATAGTGCTGCCATTAGATTAATATCTTCTGGATTTTGAGTCTAATGTTATGCAATATCTAATCAAAACATTTTTTGATTAAAATCTGTCAATAATGCTTGCAATTAATTCACAAATCATTTCTAGATCTGCACAGTAGCAAAACAAAATAGTATTGTTGTCAAGAAGTCTTCACGGTTTTTATTGATTTAACAGAACAAATAATACAGAGTACCCAAGTTTGAAAGGGATATTTTAGTAAAGCAATTATCTGGATACAAAAACAGTAGAGACAAAAAGTTAAAAAAAAAACAAAGCTTGGAAAACATGAACTACGATAATAATCGTCAGGGAGACCAGGTGCTAAAGGTCATGTGCATAATGAACTAGAGGCTCACCTGGTTCAGGCACTGTTTGGGTTCAAAACCCATTTGTAGTTTTAGTGAAAAATCTTTTTATTCATATTCTCATTATAAAACCATGTCCGGTTTTAGAGAAAAATCTGTTTATTCATATTCCAATAATTAAACCATCCGGTTTTAGAGAAAAATCTTTTTATTCATATTCCAATAATTAAACCAACCGGTTTTAGAGAAAAATCTTTTTATTCATATTCCCATAATTAAACAATGTCCTGTGATGTCTGCCAACATGGATAAAATTTCCGATCCACGCACAGTCAAAAATAGAAAATGACAACCGAACGACTATTCATGTACCGTTTCATTATCATTGAAAAATTATTTTTTTCATTTTCACTAAGCTCTTATGTGTAAAAACTTCCCTATGGTGACCACCATCTTTTAAATTTGAAATTTAATTTTATGATTTGATGACCTTTAAAATCTTTACTATTTCAATATATTGTTTAAAGACGGAAAATAATAAAGAAGCTGCCTACTTTCCACGATCCTGAGTCAATGATGGCCTCGTTTGTTGTAGAGAAAAGGTTGGCTTTATGGTGTTTAACGCCACTTTCAACAATATTTCAGTTATATCATGGCGGAAACTGGAGGATCTGGAGAAAACCACCTACCGGTCGCAAGTCACTGAAAAACTTTGTCACGTAATGTTGTACACCTCGCCCTGATCGAGATTCAAACTCAAAACATCAGTGGTGATAGGCACTGATTGCATAGGTAGTTGTAAATCCAACTACCATACGATAATGGAAAAAAGGAATGGAATCAAAAAGTACACAGGGAGAAAATAAAATCAATTTAAGCCTAAGTACTCGATGAATTTAATCAGATCTGGAGACACGAGAGAAATCAATCAACACTATTATACTGAGAAGGTAATCATACCAAGGAACACATTAATTAATCCTACATTTCTAAGTACAGTCAAACCTGTATTAAGAGGTCATTTTTGGAACAAACAAAGGAAAAGTGGCATTATAAGACAAGTGACCTCTTAAAAGAGGTAATTCTTATGAAATTTCCTACGACAGGACAAACAAAATATGACCTTTTAATAGGTTCAATTCTTATGAAATTTCTTACGACAGGACAAACAAAATATGACCTTTTAATAGGTTCAATTCATATGAAATTTCCTTCGACAGGACAAACAAAATATGACCTTTTAATAGGTTTAATTCATATGAAATTTTCCCCGACAGGACAAGAAAAAAAGTAGCCTTATAAGACAGGTGACCTCTTAAAATAGGTTTAATTCATATGAAATTTCCTATGACAGGACAAGAAAAAGATGAACTTTTAATACAGGTGACTGAATAATAGAGGTGACCACATGGAGAGGTTGGACTGTATAGGGTCAGGGTCTATTTTCTCACATATGAACAAGTAAAAACACACCTTGCCTAACCGAAGATGCAAACTTGTATCTAATTGGTCAGATTACAAACAAATTATTTTACGATAATAACCATGTTACTATAAACAGCAATCTTATTAAAATCGGATGTTTGTAAAGATTTTTTTTTAGCCATACACCAACATTTAACACCATTTTATGTCTAGGGTCATGTCAGGTTAACTGTAAGCCATATTTGACCTTCCAACCAGATACAAGACAAATACAATATATTGATCAATCAAACTACAGTTCTCAACGTCTTCTCTGCTTTAATACCTCAATATTTGGTAGGCTCATCACTGATTGGTCAGTTGAAAACATGACCCCTAAGGTGACCTCATACAGGATATCGTTGGATGTGAACGTATCACACAAAGGGAACCAACAAAGAACTAATTTTAATTATATTTATTAAACAGTGTCTAACCAATTTCATAGTTTTTTACCAGTAAATAAAACATACTAGGTTTTATTGTGTTCTTACTGACCTTATTAATTTGCATTCTGTCATAGGAATACGGGTTAAAGTTGTACTTGGTCATGTGCACTTGATAACAATTTTGATTGGGTATAAATATGTCATCATCCAGCCTATCAAAATCTTCCTTCTTTAATACAAGTTCCATTTTCTCAGGTAAGATAATTTTTGATTGGTTAATTTCCATGACTGGTCTATCACTGAAGGAATACCTCACAGCCTTGGTTGTAATGAATGATGATGTCTTTGTTAGCTCCTCTTCTCCATTTATATAGTAAGTCATCTCTTTCTGAAATAATAAATTTTAACATTGAGATCTGCCATTTGCCATGCCATATATTTTAATTGTTGGAATAGTAGCAGTCCTCACGATGAGCACCAGTCCTCCGGCCCAATACCAGTAAATTTTCAGTTTTTATTTAGATATACAGTCAAACCTGCCCATGTGGTCACCTCTATTAAGCAGTCACCTGTATTAGAAGGTCACCCTTTTCTTGTCCTATCACAGAAAACTTCATATGAATTGAACCTCCTTTAAGAGGTCACCTGCCATATAAGGCCATTTTTTCATTGTCCCAAAGATGACCTCTTAATGCAGGTTTGACTATATATAAAATAAATTCAAGAATTTGATTTGGAACAGTAAATGATTTCCATATCACATGGTGTTGGTGATTGATTGATTTTTGGTGTTTAACACCACTTTCAGCAATATTTCAGCCATATCATGGCGACCAGTTTTAGTGGTGGAAGAAGCCGGAGTACCCGGAGAGAACCACCGACCAAGGGCAAGCAACTGGTCATGGCATTGGTGTCATTCAACAGTAACACCATGGCTACCACTAGTGGAGAAAGGTACCGTCTACCTTTCCGGAGCACCTGAGTTCACCCCCGTTTTTTAGTGGGGTTCTGTGTAGTGTTTTGTAGATAATTGTTTGTCTTTTTGTTCTTCTTATTTTAAGCTATTGTATTGTCTGTCCTTTGCAGGGATGATTCTGGTTAGAAAATAAAATAACTGAAAATCAATGAAAAATAGCTTAAACCCTCTACACCCTCTTTTCAAATGGTCCATTTTTGACCTGTTCAGACTGTTTCCAGCGAATTGCAGCAATTTCCTTCCAGAGGAAAATAGCGGAGATCAGTTAAATAACTGAAAAAAATCATCCCTGCTTTTGAATTATGGCATCTGATTATCCTTTTGATATCTTCAATCTTTTCTTATTTGCTTTTTTATCAATAAATGATCAAATTATCTCTTCCCAAAGTATATTTGAATGTTCAACTTGATTTCATTACCAAATGAAGGCATTTAGACCAAGAGGGGGGGGGGGGGGGGATTCCGTTGATTTTATTAATGTCCGAAGGAATTTAAACCAGCAATGGGAGGGGATTTTTAAAATATGTAGTAAAATAGTCCCCCTCATATAAGGCCACTCTATACAAAAGCCATCCCCCTTCATCAGGTCAGATTTCAGATGCTGAGGTAATAAAATACTAGCAAATTGTCTCCCTCAAGAGAGCCCCTCCCCCCTTAATAAGGCCTCTTTTTCATTGCAGAAGGGGTGTGGCCTTATAATACTGTATATTGATATTATTCAGCTTAAGGAAATATTTTTGTAAAATAACACAATATAAATTTATTTCTATCATAATGTTTTCCCATCAAATTGTTACTACACAGGAAGTCATAAAGTGTAATTTTATAAAAAAAAATAAAATAACTGTTTTGTAATAATAATATGTCAAAATACTGAATTGAATAGATTTCATATTGTGTATGTTGATGGCTGATGAAAGAATACAATGAAGCCTATTTAGAGAGATGACTCTTGTGAGAGATGAGAAAATATATGGTCAGACCACTCTTATGAGAGACCAAAAACTTTGGTTAATAAAATATTCATCAGGTTTATATGTGTATTTAACAAGAAGTTAAGTTCCAATTTCTAATATTTATTGTCAAGATTAAAAATATTCAAGGGAACAATATTGAGTATGATAAAAAAAAGAAGAAAAAAAAAGAAGAAAAAAAAAAAAGAAAGAAAAATGAAAAAAAGAAGAAGTTATATTTGAGCAAAACATTAAATCATAATATAAATCCTACCTTACTGACAACCAAACGAAAACAGATTACATTTTTTCCTGACAATTCACGAGAACTGTCAATTTCAAATCACTCAACTGAACACTATACTATTATCATTAAAAAAAACGAATCAGTTTCATTGTCGTTCAAACAAATTTAAAAAAAAAATAAAAAAATCAATAGATAATTTTCATCGAAAATGTCCTCAATCGTAAAACAACAAATTGTTTGATTATTTTCTATTGCATAAGTTTTTACACAAGGACTAACAAAACGACAACTGTTGCCCCCGAGTCCATTATCTATTTACAACTAATGATTTGCCAACAAATAAATAATGTAACAATGGTTTCATATTGATTGACCCAATCATTATCCCGTTACAAATCGTACAAAGATTCTGGCGACAAAATGAATTCGAGAAAAGATTTCAAATTAAATATCTGCCTTATAATCAATATAATCTGTTGAACGGATGATAATATAAAGAAATGACTGTCGTACAGGATTTTAATGGCCATGAAAAGACGGAGTAAAATGTCATAGAAATCTGTTGATTATCGTAATCTGTACAATTTAATGCTTTTGAGCAACAGATGTGTGAGAATACACAATGGACACTTAAGGTAAATATCAGAATTAGGAAAAAGAGCGTACCATAAATTGACACTATAGGGGATTTTATTTGGTCGAACATATGTCTCCTAACATTAAGAGGATTTTTATTGCATATAATCTAATATTCCACATTAGACTTCCTTTCTTAGGCCAAAAAAAAATAAAAATAAAAATACAGTCAAACATTTATTAAGAGGTCACCTTTGGGACAAAGAAAAAGTGGTCTTTTAAGACAGGTGACCTCTTAATAGAGGTTCAATTCATATTAAATGTTCAATGATTGGACAAGAAAAAGGTGACCTTTAGTACAGATGACTGTTAAATAGAGTTGACCTCATGGGCAGGTTTGACTGTACCTGTGTTTTCGCTAACTCTACCGACCCTAATTTTAATGCCTACCCTCAAGTTGTAATTCCCATTTGAAGAAAAGCACTGTTGAAGTTAGACCCTCACCCTGTATACACTAGGTAAAAAATATTTAAAAAAAATAAAAAGCTTTGCCTGCCTACCCTCCCCTATTTTTAGGATGTTAGAGGAAACACAGTATTTTTTTACTTGGCTTTATATTCAGAAAGAAGATATAAACCAAAATTTTTCTTCCTTTAAGAAGTAACACATAACCAACCAAGCCACTATGTTGTTTTTCGGGTGTAGCTTAAATGAAAATAGATGAATGCTACACAGCAAAGGGATACGAAATACAACAGAAAAGAATACCATAATTTGCTGTGTATTGTGCACACTAATGTATAATACATACCAAGAATACAACATCCGTGTCACATCTACGATTTTCCACAAAAAAACATGTCAAATGTCCCCTTTGTAGTGAAAAACGGAAAATATGTCGAGAAATTGCACATACAAAGTTCTAATTAAAATGACTATAAAGGAGAGAAGTCATTAGTTCAGGACCTTTTGTACAAATATTTTAATCAAACATGTATTACATAAATGCTCGTTCATGTCGAGGTGTACTTGATACAACATTATGTGAATAAAAGTTTTATAGTGACTTGCGACAAGTCGATGGTTTTCTCCTGGTCCTCCGGTTTTCTCCACCAATAAAACTGACTGCCAAGATATAACTGAAATATTGTTGAAAGTGGCATTAAACACCATAAAACCAAACCAAACCATAAATGGTTATGGTTATTGTTCAATTTAATCAATAGAAAGATATGGTTACATACACTACTATACAGTTTTGTCTTTTCGAAATCTGAAGAAATATGTAAGAAGTTTAAATACCTGAAGAAGTGAGTTGTGAACTTGTATCATTTTCTCTAAATATTCTTGGTACATTATTTGTTGTTTTCTGACTTTGTGTTGTTGGTGTTCAGCCAGACTTTTGATCAAACTGGATGTGATCGTATGAAGTAACATGTATAAGTCTTCATTGATTACCAGTGACTTGAATTCTCGGACTTTTTCGTCAATAATTTTAACGATGTTCACTGAAGCCTCCAACGACCACATGTCAAACTGCAAGTAAAAAATTAAACAAAATTATTATTTATGACTACCTACCACCACTAAAGTTGTAAGTTCGAACCCCACTCAGGTGATGTGTACTAAATTCAACAATATGTGATAAAGTTTGTCAGTGACTTTTGGCAGGTCAGTGGTTTTTTCTCTGGGTACTCCGGTCTCCTCCACCAATAAAACTGACAACCACAATATAATTGAAGTTTTGCAGAAAGTAATGTTATATACCATATCCCCCCCTCCACCCGCATCATTATAATATAGAAGTTTAAACAATGAATCCTAATTCTGGGCCTCTTTAGAACAAACAGAAAACCATATCAATTTATTAGATAAATATAAAAATTGAAGAACATGAATTTTATTTTTGAAAATGTTTTGATTATTTTAAATGGGAAAATCAATATAAATATCAGTGATACATGTTGATACATCATAGATTGATAATTAAATAATGATCAGTTATAATTACAAATTGATCACGATAATTGAAATTATAAAACATTATCCAAAAACCAATAATACAGCTTACTGGGATATGCATAGCACATATTTAAGCAATCAGGGTGGTTTTTATTTAGGTACTATGCTATTGACTCCAATTTTTTTTTTAACAAATTCTATTTTCCACTTCTTCAAACCAATTTGTGAATGTTTTTTGTTGTTTACATCTAGAGGAAAGCGTTGGGATCCCATTTGTACCAGTCCCCTTTTTCAGGATTTAAAATAAGAATTGTTGACAAACTTTTTTTTAATTGGTGCACTACTGAAAAGTAAATTCTCAATATTTCTTGATTTCTAACTTCTTTTTAAAGGGAAAAGATCATACATTGTAAACATTATTAGCATTTTAAAGTGAAACCTGCCTAAATGGAACCTCCTTCGGACCAATTTTTGGCAGGTGTTCGGCTTAACAAAGTCATATTGACAAAGATTTCCAACACAGGACTTTATTTTAAGTTCAGTTTATACTGGAGTCCGTTTTTATTCAGGAATCAGTCTAGACAGGTTTCCCTGTATTATTTCACCCTAAAACTGCTAACAAAAAAACTTCTGTAGAATTCCTTTACACCATGTACATTTCTGTGTATTGCTAGGTTCAGGTTCATGGTATTTAACACCACTTTCAACATTATTTCAGTTATATCATGGCAGTCAGTTTTATTGGTGGAGGAAACTGGAAGAAATCAACGACCTGTATCGTGTACATCTTGCCATGAACAGGGTTCGAACTCACAACTTTAGTGGTGATAGGCACTGATGGCACAGGTAGTTGTAAATCCAACTACCATACGATCACGACCACAATGGCCTCCTCCATGTTCTGTCATATACCACAAATACAAAATGCATCAGCAGAAGAATTTTACCCCGTCTTACTAATACAATGTCTATATTACAACTACAAAAATGTTACGTAATAACGTGTTTTCGTAAAGTCGTAAACATTAGAAAGGAGTTAATAAAGTCAATTTCCTAGTGATATAGTTCCTAAATTAAATTCAACGTGAAAATTTAAGTGTTTATTTACCAACAATGTAGAATTCCACCCAGTCGAGATCATTCAAAACTTCTCAAAATTTTGCATGAGATAAAAGCACCTCTTGTTGTCTGAACCATAGCTGTGACTCAAACAAGATTATTACATAATTTAATTACCACTTTACATTGACTGGTGAAAAATTTCAGAATCGGGAAAGAAGAAAAAATTGCATCTTAAAATCTCCCTGAAGCTAACTAGAAAAATAAACTAACAATGCATACTATTTGCTTTGCTTAAACAAAAACAAAAATTTACAAAATTTTGTCAGACCATACAAATTGCACAAATATCTATAATTATGTACACACTGTAACATCTCAAAATATATAATAGAAATGTTACAATTAATTATTTTTTTAACCAGCTGGTCAAGGCATGGGGCATTTAGAAAATTTCGTCAGACAACATAAATTGCTACAAATATCCATTCTTATCCAGTTATCAAGAGGGGAGAGTTAGGATCCTATTAACCAGTTAAAGCCCACCACATTTTTGTGCCTGTCCCAAGCCAGGGCCTGGATGACAGGTGATTGGTCGTTTTGTCAATATTGGTGGAATTGATTTGATTTATTTTATTTGATTTATTGTGTTTAATGCCACTTTCAGCAATATTTCAGCTATATCATGGCGACCAGTTTTAGTGGTGGAAGAAGCCGGAGTACCCAGAGAGAACCACTGACCATGGGCAAGCAACTGGTAAACTTTATCACTTGCGGCTGCGAGTCGAGTGCACCCCCTTTTTGTAATTTACGAAGCCGGATGCAAACCCACGCCGTATTGGTGATAGGCTTGTATGAGTTGCTAGGTAATCCAACTACCTAACTCATTGAGCCACCCAGGCCCTTGGAGAAATTGATGACCATCACTGTTTGAGCTGTCTTTTCATAATTATGTAAACTAAACATCTTATTATATTACGAAAATGTCACCATTTGAATTTTTTTTTAAATCAAGCTAGCCAAGTCACGGTGATGTTGTATCATTACGATTTTCTTTTTGAAAGTGAAATTGATGTCTATTGTCTATTTCATAGAAAGACAAATCAGAGTAATGTAATCAATTTCATTTTAATTGGAAAAAATCAAGTCTAGGTTTTGTAATATCACGCAGGCACTTTACATTAATTTCTTTTCCCCAGACCCTTCATGATTTAATTTGACATGGTCTAGACACATCGTAATATGATATCATGAAATATCCAACGATTATTACAACAAAATTTGTTTGACCAATGAAATTTCCTTTCATCTAGTGCATGAGCAAGACGAGCTTTGAAGCCCTCAACCTATAATTCATCGTGTAGAATTCTAAAGAAATAAACCGGCTTCCAAGGCTTAAATCAGATTCCCTGCCATGGCAGTGATAATCTCCAGTTGATGAACGAGAGTCTCATCTGCAGCATGTGACATTTATGAACATTTATTATAAATAGATTTCTGTTTTATTTAATATTCTCTGACAAATAAAATTTGATATTAAAGCACAGTTTTATCTTTATAAATAATTTATTTACGACCCTAGTTATATGTCATAGTTATACACTTCATCTGGTGTCTCTGAGTTTTAGAGATAAAATTTTTTTTTTTCCCCATAAAATATCCATAACATCAATCATGGCAGTTACTCTAACAAGCTTTTAAAATGCCCACAAGAACACTTAGTACATAAATATGGGCAATATACAATATCTGCTTTTATAGAATGTCTCACAAGAAAAGGGTTTGGTTTATGGTGTTTAATGCCACTTTCAACAATATTTCAGCTTATATCGTGGCATATACTGGAAAAGGGTACATTCTTCTTTGAGCAAAGAAATAGCTTTCTCTTGAACCAAAAGATCTCTTTTGCCAATATTCTTAATTATTTCCTTCAAGAGAGGACAACTATATTATACTGTTCACAAAGGGTATCCTTATAAGAGTGGGATTAATGTAGCTTTTTATTAACATTTGGAAGCTCTCTATTTCTTCATAAAGTGGTCACTATGTTCAATACTGTGAAAGTACCTTTATTCGTTGGCACCAATTTTTGTGGTTTCTACAAAATGCATTGATCCGTGGGTTCTTGAATTCGTGGTTTCAAACACTACAGGCAACAATCAATAGGAAAATTGTATTTCGTTGGATTTGAATTTTCATGGTTTAAGTGAACAACGAAATCCATGAAAATTAGAACCCCATGATTAATACTGATTTCACAGTATCTAAATATAATGTAGGCTTGTCTCTGATTGGATGCTTGAAGTATGAAATGTGACCTGATACACGATGCTGTTCAGTCATAATGGCTGCCAAAACAAAATGTATAAAGATCCCACAAACATATAAATTTACTTCCTTCTTATCTGTGTTTATCCCCTAACAATCCTGACTTGCGAGTCACCTTTATCAATGCAGAAATCGTCAGTCGATTATGTGGTTGGTTTTAGGTTTGGTTTTATGGTGTTTAATGCCACTTTTAACAATATTTCAGCTATATTGTGCCGGTCTGTTTTATTGGTTGAGGAAACCATAGTACCCGAAGATAACCACCAACCTGTCATGAGTAACTGAAAACTTTATCACATAATGTTGTATTGAGTACACCTCAGCATGAACGGGGCTCGAACTCACAACTTTAGTGGCGATAGGCACTGATTGCACAGGTAGTTGTAAATCCAACTACCATACGATCATGACCACGATGGCCCCGATTATATGTGTAAATTTCACAATATTCATGCAAACTGTTCCAAGATTTCTTTTCATAATGTGATGTTTAAGTAGTGTAGGCTTCATAATGTTTCACATTATATGTTATTCGGGATCTAGACAACTTTCATCATTTGATTCAAACGATATATATATCTACGGCTCCAGCCGCATACATAGATTAATGTATCCGATTGGCGATGCATGAAAACACAAAATTCTTCTATAAATCATAATACAAAATAAATGTAATTAAAATTTAAAGAATAAACAATAAAGATACAACAAGATAGTTGCTAGACAATCATGGAAGGGTCTTCAGATTGTCTCACTCAAGTATTCACGACCCCATACAGCTAAAACAGAGACACCAGGATGTAATAAAGAAAATTCTATATCCCTTCGTAGATGAGTGATGAATTATTAATTAAATACAGGAATTGTCTGCAGCCGTCATTAACTAGTTTATAAATAATTTATAAGAAACACATACTTATTATGTAGCAGTCTCAGTGTTCTTGTTCATATAACTGCCAGGGTTTTCTTCCCCCCCCCCCCCCCCCCTCTCTCTCTCTCTCTCTCTCTCTCTCCCAATAAATCTGTTAGTCACAATATAGCAGAAAAAATTGATGAAAGTGACAATAAACACGAAAAGCACAACCAGACTAATGCCAATGGAAAAAAAACCAACCTGTGTTTCATGTTTCCGCTAACCCTACCGACTCTAAATTTAAACGCCTACCCTTAATTTTTTATTGCAATTTTTGGACAAACACTGCATAATAAAAACCAGATCATTGTCTTGTATAACATACCCGGTAGGTAAAAATTTGAACAAAATTTGAAAAAAGTTTTGCCTCCCTATAGCTACCTATCCCCTTTTTTTTCAAAAATGCTTACGGAAACAGGTAAATTTTTTTCTTGGCCTAAAGGAACTTTTATACACTTGACAAAGTAATGGCTACAAACTAGGAAGCTTCGCTTAATAATATTTAATTTTATATCATTAATCTCAAACATAGATTATTATTTTTGCAACTGTTATTTTAATAATAACTTTACTCCCGACTGTAAATAATGCATTATTAAATTTCTAGTTTCCAGCGAAAAGACGAAAATCACGAATCGTGGATATCAATAACAATGTAAACGTCAAATACCGAAATATAAATTATAACATCGTCTAATATCAGACGATAAATATTTCATCTATAATTTGACAATGAAGCAAATATGATACATTTATGGATATTTTACGATATTATAATAAATATATAACATAACTCAAATCCCAGACAACATCTACGGACAATTGGCTAAGAAAATCGCGGAATCGCTTAATGGTTGTTTTTGACGTAAAAACATATCTCTGCTTCCCCAATTTTGATAATTTAATCCAAGTCAAAGAGGACAATAACCCCATCAAAAATATGACCTCCACGATATAACTGAAATATTGTTGAAAGTGGCATTAAACACCAAAATACTAATCGTAATCATCCTTCAAAAATATTCTGATTACACTGCCGTAAAGATATACGTTTCTACATATGGTTACCAGCAATACTGCTAAGTTTTAAGGAATTCACTTTTAAAATGTAGGAGGAATTTAGCATACTAAATTTTGTGATGGACGAACAGACAGGATAAAAACAATATGTCTCCCCTACACTGAATTCTGGAAAAATAGAGAAAATGATCCTGTTTTTCCATTTCCCAATTAATCAAGTATTGACCTTCAATATTAATTATTGGAATCTGTAACCCTACACCTAATAACTAGATAATAATCGATCCATGGTACAACACTAATTTTAAATATCCAAATATATCTTATTATAAATGTATTTTCTTTCTTACTATTATCGTCTAAAAATGTTGGATTTATAACTATCTATGCAATCAGTGACTATCATCACTAACATTGTGAGTTCGAACTCTGTTCATGGTGAGGTGTACTCGATGTGATAAAGTTTGTCAGTGACTTGCGACAGGTCCTTGGTTTTCTCCACCAATAAAACTGACTGCCACGATATAACTGAAATGTTGTTGAAAGTGGCATTAAACACCATAAACCAAACCAAACCTTACTAATATCCTCTTAAAATGATAGGATCTGTGAGAATATTTCATTTCTACTCCCATCCATGAAAGACATACGATATTTTGTTATATTCAGTTTTAATAAAGTTTTCTTATTTGAAATGTCATTCAAAATATCTACATTTCTTATCAGGTTTCAGATTGATGATGAAAAACTTTGTAGAGAACTGCCCAAAAAGCATTCATAAACTTCTTGGATTTTTGCTCTATGCCAAAAACACACTTTAAACATGTCCATATAATGATAATTACCGCATATATCCACACAAGAAGCATTATTAAAGTATTGCAGTGTTCATCTTGGATTTTTGATCTATGTCAAAGGCATCCTTTATATATGCCCACCCAATGATAATTCTAACAGATCCAAACAAAAAGCATTATTAAAATGCTGCAGGGGCCATCTTGGATTTTCAGTCTATGTCAGACACACTTTGTACATGAGCACCCAATTATAATTCCTCCACAGAGAAACACATGAAGCAATCATAAACTGCTGTAGGGGCCATCTTTGATTTTCAGTCTATGTTAGACACACTTTGTACATGAGCACCCAATGATAATTCCTCCACAGATAAACACATGAAGCAATCATAAACTGCTGTAGGGGTAACTGCTGTAGGGGCCATCTTTGATTTTCAATCTATGTCAAAGACACACTTTGTACATAAGCACCCAATGATAATTCCTCCACAGATAAACACATGAAGCAATCATAAACTGATGTAGGGGCCATCTTTGATTTTCAATCTATGTCAAAGACACACTTTGTACATGAGCACCCAATTATAATTCCTCCACAGATAAACACATGAAGCAATCATAAACTGATGTAGGGGCCATCTTTGATTTTCAATCTATGTCAAAGACACACTTTGTACATGAGCACCCAATGATAATTCCTCCACAGATAAACACATGAAGCAATCATAAACTGCTGTAGGGGCCATCTTTGATTTTCAATCTATGTCAAAGACACACTTTGTACATGAGCACCCAATTATAATTCCTCCACAGAGAAACACATGAAGCAATCATAAACTGCTGTAGGGGCCATCTTTGATTTTCAATCTATGTCAAAGACACACTTTGTACATGAGCACCCAATGATAATTCCTCCACAGATAAAACACATGAAGCAATCATAAACTGCTGTAGGGGCCATCTTTGATTTTCAATCTATGTCAAAGACACACTTTGTACATGAGCACCCAATTATAATTCCTGTAGAGATCCACCAGGGAGTATTCTAAACTGCTACAAAGGCTATCCTTGATTCTTGCTCTATGCCAATTTAAGACATAAACTCTGTGTACATGACCAGTCAATGATAATTCTGATTTGTTTGATGGTGTTTAATGCCACTTTCAACAATATTTCAGTTATATCGTGGTGGTCAGTTTTTTTGGTGGAGGAAACTGGAGAAAACCATCGAACTGTCACAAGTCACTGACAAACTTTATCACATAATCTTGTACACATCGCCCTGATCGAGATTCAATTTCACAACATCAGTGGTGATGGGCACTGATTGCATAGGTAGTTGTAAAACCAACTACCATACGATCACGACCCTGACGGCTCTAATCCTGATTTAAACGGGTTTTGTAGTTTCTAAAAATAATATGATTACCACTGATTGGAATTCAAATTTACAACTAACGGCATATGTAAGTAAATTTGTTCCCCCATGACCCCCCTCGAAACAGATCTTAATAAAAAGATCATACTATTATTTTTCTAAAAGCACTTCACAAGGTCTATATATATATTGTTTAACCTAAATAGAAATCTTTATATTACATAAGAATTAACTAAACTTATAACAGTCTTTGATTTTCTAAGATTTCAATGGAAGACTGGAGCAGATGAAAATGTTTGCCAAGACGAAGACTTAGAAGTTAGATGAAAAACCAATTGTTCAAACAAAAGCTACACTAACTAATATTGACTCTCCAATATGGCAGCTGGATGTTTCACATAACTTCATGAAGTACAAATGAATTTGAATTAAGATATTGTATAAATCTGACTTCTAAAGAACCTCACTGTACAATTAATCATCTGTATATCCTGACACTGGATAGAAAATCAAATGTTTTTATTGTTTATTAATTACAATTCAATAAAATTCTGGATCAGCTGAATTCCAGGGAGGAAGACCGGTTATAGAAACCAATATTTTTTTCTCTCTCTCGTATAAATTTGAGATTTTTTTTTATTATTGACAATCAATCATTTGTCATGTATAAATTGCTTAATCAAATGGAAAAGTATCTGAAATAATTCCCAGTTTTTTTTGTTTTTTTTTCAACATTCAAACTATTTCTTCTTCAAAATATTAACATGCTTTCTTTCATTCATTCAGAATATCTATCATGTTTTTTCTTTTCTTTTTTTTTTTTTTTTTATTAAAACCCATATTTTTTCCAGAATATCAAACACAGTTATCGTAATCTTTATCTCTATCAGAAAATTAAAGATTAATTATTTTTATATAACATGCGACATTTTCTTCCAAAACTTCTACACAACAAGTTCATGTACTGTAGTCTAGGAAGTACATATATAATATTCCTATCATTTTTCTTCTTTCAATTTTAATGAAGAATTATTGATCTCACGATAATGTTTTTTTAACTGAAACTAAACAAAATTTAATAAAATTAATTTATTTTCAAAAGAAACATTGGATTTCACCATCCTGTTAAGCTATATACAAATGTCTGCTTTGAACGTAATAAGTTCGTGAGCCTTCAATACGATTTGAACGTAATAAGTTCGTGAGACTTCAAGATGATTTGAACGTAATAAGTTTGTGAGCCTTCAAGAACCCTAACCCTTTATCAACTGTCTACTAGGAAACTGACCTCATGGTGAATTTAATACTTAACTAAGCAGTCAGACCCTTCATTGACTCTCTACTGGTTATCACAAATGACCCGTCATTGACTGTCTACTGGTTATCACAGATGACCCGTCATTGACTGTCTACTGGTTATCACAGATGACCCTTCATTGACTGTCTACTGGTTATCACAGATGACCCATCATTGACTGTCTACTGGTTATCACAGATGACCCTTCATTGACTGTCTACTGGTTATCACAGATGACCCTTCATTGACTGTCTACTGGTTATCACAGATGACCCTTCATTGACTGTCTACTGGTTATCACAGATGACCCTTCATTGACTGTCTACTGGTTATCACAGATGACCCGTCATTGACTGTCTACTGGTTATCACAGATGACCCTTCATTGACTGTCTACTGGTTATCACAGATGACCCTTCATTGACTGTCTACTGGTTATCACAGATGACCCGTCATTGACTGTCTACTGGTTATCACAGATGACCCGTCATTGACTGTCTACTGGTTATCACAGATGACCCTTCATTGACTGTCTACTGGTTATCACAGATGACCCTTCATTGACTGTCTACTGGTTATCACAGATGACCCTTCATTGACTGTCTACTGGTTATCACAGATGACCCTTCATTGACTGTCTACTGGTTATCACAGATGACCCATCATTGACTGTCTACTGGTTATCACAGATGACCCATCATTGACTGTCTACTGGTTATCACAGATGACCCTTCATTGACTGTCTACTGGTTATCACAGATGACCCTTCATTGACTGTCTACTGGTTATCACAGATGACCCTTCATTGACTGTCTACTGGTTATCACAGATGACCCTTCATTGACTGTCTACTGGTTATCACAGATGACCCGTCATTGACTGTCTACTGGTTATCACAGATGACCCGTCATTGACTGTCTACTGGTTATCACAGATGACCGGTCATTGGCTGTCTACTGGTTATCACAGATGACCCTTCATTGACTCTCTACTGGTTATCACAGATGACCCTTCATTGACTGTCTACTGGTTATCACAGATGACCCTTCATTGACTGTCTACTGGTTATCACAGATGACCCGTCATTGACTGTCTACTGGTTATCACAGATTGTTTTTTTATACTCATGGTGTTAAATTTATCAGAGTAATTCACAGTAAAAAAAAACAATTTGGCAAAATTTGACAAATTGAGATTCCTAATTCCAATTGAGTTTCATCTTTATTAATCATCTCTTCTCCAGGTTCGTATCAACTACATCCTTTTAAAAACTGTCGTCAAAAGAACAATCAATTATTTTTCATAAAACACAGAGACACAGACAAATATCCCATGATGCCCCTTCATTTCTGACGATCAATCCCGCATTAAATATCTTTTATCACCGAGCCTTTTTGCGTACTATCTTTTTCATAAGGTTAGAGTGTTACGTTAAATTAAAGTTTCCGTTTCCTTATGTCACACTTGTGAATTGGATGGATCAATTTCAAAAGGCTTAATCACTTATATAGAAAGGATTGCCCAGTATGAGAAATATAAAATTTATATAAATATGAGGGGGGAAAAAACCCATTAATTCTGCGAAATAAACCAAATTTCTCATTGTGATCTATCAAAGAAATTCTGTGAATGCTAACTCAACTGATAACGTTTGTGATTGATTAACTAACAAATTTTAATAAATAGCATATTTAACAAAAACTCAGTTCATTCCTTTAAAATGTAATATATATATATATATATACATGTAACATATTCTAACTATATGGTCTTAGAAGGGTTAGGATTTATGGTGTTTAATGCCATTTTCAACAATATTTCAGTTATATTTGTGAAGGAATCCGGAGTACCAGGAGAAAACCACATACCTTCCACAAGTCACTGACAAACTTTATCAGATAATGTTGTATCGAGTATACCTCGCTTGAGTCTGATTCGAACTCACAACGTTAGTGGTGATAGAAACTGATTGCATAGGTAGTTATAAATCCAACTACCATGTGATCACGACGGACCCAGGATTGTCTTATCAGATGGGGATTGCTACTGCACTCTAAATAGGTTTATCAAAACTATTTAAAAGACAAATTATTTATCACAAAACTTTCGACTAAAATTATAAAAACAAAGATGCTTCATCAAATATCAAATTAAACTACATGTAGAAATGAAGTAGAATATCGGTAAACCAACAAATTTGCTTCCATTCACAAATCTAATTTATGAATTTTTTTTTTCATTTTTTTCCATTACATTGGGTTAGAAGAATTCCCTAGGTAACAGAATGTTTCTAATGTCCCATAACTCTGTTATAAATCCCATTATAAACAAGTAATTTTGAAATAAAATCTATTTATCTCTATCCCTGAAGCATTTCACACGTAAATACAATTTCTAGTTCTTACTAAGCTCATTGAAACTTTATGGATATTTCTTTATGACTTATGATCTGCCATTGTTGTGAAATATGCTAAGAAACCACAAAACTACACTTCTGTCTGTAAGATTAGTGATGTGAACTGCTTGCAACCGACCGATCGTCCGTCTGCAGCAAATACTTGTCACTAAGAAAAGATATCAAGCTTTGAAGCTCACCCATGCTTCATTACGTAATGACTTCAGTACAGTTAGAGATCAATATATTACAACTAGCTAGCTAGAGAACACACAATGTTGCTATAATCTATAAGATTCTTGGAACATTTGTCTACATAAAGAATAATAAACCTTGCCTTCAATTTAAGTTTTCATGAAAAGAGAGTTTAAACAAAGATGGCCAAGAATTTCACTAATATTGACTAAACAAACAACCACATCTCACCTCAACCATAGACCACAAACAAATTTGGAAAAAACAAGGTCGTAGCTTGAGACAGGCACAAAAATAAGGCAGGGTTAAACCACTTAATGCGGTCTCAACTTGACCGTGGAAAAGATTTTACAATTCTTATGATGTCTGCTCTGATATAAAATACTAAATCATGCAGTCAGTTAATTCAGATAGACTAAATATGATTGCTTTCAGAATGTGACCCCCAAATACTTTTTTTTAATTCTTCTTACGCTTGCCCATATAAAAATACTGAATACTTCCTTAATTTAGGTATAATAACAACCCTTTAAAATAATTAAACTCACAGTTAAAAACAACTTAAAAATTTCTCTGCAATTTTCATTGCCACAATATATTGTCACTGGTTATACAACCTTGATTGCAAATTATACTATGTTTTAATTCTAGAATCGGCAAAATCTATCACATAAATTGTGTTGGAATAAACTTCAATATTTAACAGAAACGTACATTTCTCTTGTTCTTAAATATTTATAGGTATGTAGTTAACAAATATAATCTTGTGTTTCATTGACATAAGTGGCTTTTTTTTTTATACAGGTAATCAATAAAATTGATGTGATTGTATGGGTATTATTACTATTTTGTATACCAAACTGCACTATAAAGTGTCGTCTGCATATGATTGTATGGGTATTATTACTATTTTGTATACCAAACTGCACTATAAAGTGTCGTCTGCATGCAATTGTATGGGTATTATTACTATTTTGTATACCAAACTGCACTATAAAGTGTCGTCTGCATGCGATTGTATGGGTATTATTACTATTTTGTATACCAAACTGCACTATAAAGTGTCGTCTGCTCTCTGACATCAGGATATTTTTGCATGACAAATATAATTCAATCTGCCTCTCTCTCACTATTTTACTACTGAAATTACTCTAATAAGGCAAATTAAATCAGCATTAAAACTAATATTATTATCATTGCTGTCTGAGGAGCTAAAGCATCAATTTAGAAATCGTCAGGTATAGGCCATCCTTAACTAAATGTTAGTTTTCCTAAACCCAACCTATGGGTGTTGGACATGGGTAGGCAAGTAGGGAAATGGTTTTTTATTCTTTTAAAATGTGCTAAAATTTAGAATTAGATACAAGATTATAGCTATGTAACTTGGAAACATCCAGAAATTAAAAAAAACAACCAAAAAAACATGTTTTGAAGAAACAAAGAATTTGAGTAGACACCTTTTTTCTGGTAGTCCATGTTTGGGCAAAAAATAAGACACAAGCAATTTTCCTCTTTGAGTAGCCGAATCTTCAACAGTAAGTATAACTCATACCTAAAATGGCACCTAGATATTAAATTTTTTTTAGTTCGTCATCATCTTACATTCTTAGACTTACGTAACAAAAACAAATAAAATCACCTTACATAGGACTTGACCATGCACATAACAACTGAAGACTGCATTTCGTATCATGTTGGTTACAAGAGAAACACAGTGTGGGAAACCACCGCTCGCCAACTCGCCAAATGCGAGTGGAAATTTCGGGTGGTGAGTAAGATCCACTTTATACTCGCCAGTCTGGCAAGTAACAGTTGTAAGGCAAGTAGGAACTTGAAAACACTCGCCACGATAACTGGTTTACAGCTTTAAAATATCATAGGCTCCCAAACAGTTAAATTTTCTGTTAACTGTGTCATTTATCCAACATTTTATTAATCATTGTACTCGATAAGAAAACATTCCGCCATGACACTTCATTTCTGTCAACAGAAAAATTAAGTATACAATCCCGACCCCACATAATTTTGCCAAGGTCGATTTCAAGATTAAATGAAATATTGTTTCATTACAAATAGATGTGATGACTTTTAAAATTAATGCAAATAAAATAATTTGGTTTTGAAATATTTCAAACAAATTCGTAGCGAAAACCTACGCGAAAACATAAAGTTAAATATGTGTCGGAACCGGGTTTGACATACATGTTTTATACCACGCATTAAAACTTAAAAGACTAAGACAACGAAATTGAGGAAGAAGAGATCAACGCAGCTCTTAAGAGAGTGTTGATCCTTCTTGACCAAGTTAATGACTTGTCAAAATCTGCAAAATAAATTGTTGAACATTACTGTATTGTTTATTTGGTATTTGTTGGCGAGTTTAATAAAAAAAATGTCACTCGCCAAACATGGCGAGCTCTATTTCATTTTGGCAAGTACTTGTTTCAGTCCACTCGCCATTTTGGCGAGTGTTTGAAAAAAAATGGTTTCCCACACTGGAAACATACAGGTTACCATAGAAACAGAAGCTTTGTTTCTTACCTCCTTGGTTACAGTAACTAAGGATTCAAGAGCCTGTACGGTCTGTAGAACTTCAACCTGTAATTAAAACAAATCAATTCTTAATGACGAATAAAATCGGCTTAATTTTTGCAGGAATAGAAAAGTTATCAGATAACAGGTTTCTTATCAACAAAAATGCAAAGTAAATATCAAAATAGGGATTAGGGTTATGGTGTTTAATGCCACTTTCAACAATATTTCAGTTATATCGTGGAGGTCAGATTTATTGGTGGAGGAAACCGGAGTACCCGAAGAAAACCACTGACCTGCCATAAGTCACTGACAAACTTTATCACATAATGTTGTTTCGAGTACACCTCGCCATGAACTGGATTCAAACTCATATCTTTGGTGGTGATAGGCACTGATTGCATAGGTAGTTGTATATCCAACTACCATATGATCATGACCAAGATGGCCACTTCTTATCTATAGACATGCAACTAGCAATCTAAATAGGATTTTTCCTTCAGACTCTAGATCTCTTGGGAAAAGGATATTCTAGAGATTTCAAATTCAAACAGTAAAACAAATAATATATCAAGACAGAGCAGACATTTTTTACAAGATTTAATCAATGTCTTATGAATGCTTTATTTTTAATTCAATTCCGTCTACATTAGGATGAGAAATAGAGTGAATGTGACTAGAATAGTAATATAAGTGGGTTTAACATTATTTGATCAACACCTCATCTGATGGACTATTAGTCCACATGCTCAATACTAACAAATACATAGATATCTAATTTAGTGTGCAACATTCCACGATACGCTTCTACAAATAATCCTCATCAGACATGATTTATTAAATATCTATTATCGTATTTACAGTTTCTAAATAATGTAACTGTTATTAAAACTAAGGTTCATTTCTGCCACACCACCTGTATTACAAGACCATTTTTGTCCTCTCCCTTGAGTGTCCTCTTAAGACAGGTTTTACAGTATCTCAATTCTTGACTTTTTTTAATTACCTCATCTCTCATAGATAAGTGTCCCAGCTCTTCTAACATGTTGTCAACAGACTTTCTAAGTGTCCTTCTATTATAGTCTGTCACATCGTCTGTAACTACACGCTGAAGACATCTACCCAGGGAATGGATGACTCCTTTAATCTGATGATCATCTCCTTGACCTTTGACCTGTGTTAATCTGCCTAATGGGTTGCTCAAATCAGTGTGGTTTAGCCTACAACAGAGAAACATCCCATAAATCTCATGTGATAAATCTTATGTCATAAATCTCATGTGATAATCTCATGCCATAATCTCATTTGAAAAATACCATGTCATAATCTCATGTGATAAATATCATGTCATATCATTTGATAAATAACATGTCATAATCTCATGTGATAAACTCATGTGATAAATCTCATGTCATAATCTCATGAATAAAGTCCAAAGGACTTTATGTAAAGTTTGTGAGTGAGCTGCCGGAGTTTATACATACATAATTTCCTAAAAACACAGTGTTTAATCCTTATAATTCTTATTCTTGGACATCATGTTTGTTTTCGACGCTAAATACTATTAAAAAAATACCCAAGGACATACAATACACATACGATTGTCAATTGAAAAAAATCTGCGAAATGATATTGACGACTTTGGAACATAACCAACATGACGTCATTGACGTCATATGAAGACTTCCAGTTTGAAACGTAAAGATTAGACGTTATTTGCCTTCGTGTACGCTTCAAGTTTGATACAATTTAACTAAAATAAGTTTTCAAGGTAAGCTTCTTAATTATTTTTGTGTATTGTTGTAAATATGACATGTAGCATTTCACATTTTCAAGATGGCAGATCCTTCCAGAAGAACCCCTTACATATCATTGCTCGTAGATTTATACGCGTGGAATGACCGAGGAAAAAGGTAGTCCGGCAAACGGAAATATTGATTTATAAATTCCTTTCTAATGACGTAGAATAAGTGACGATATCCAATCGGATTACGAGTTATTGATAAATTCTAGTAAGAATAGAATTATCATGCAATAAATCTCATGTAATAAATATCATGTCATAATCTCATGTGATAAATATAATATCATTACATGGCATTTTTGATGATATATGAATGAGGGTATGATATGAAAAATGACATGTTATACTTCAAAAGAGGAAATAACTGATGTGTACCAAAATGTTTAGTCATTTTTGGCTAGAATTAAATACATACAAAAATGTAGTTATAGAACAATTGTTTTAATATGCAAAACCAGTAAATGCAATTTTTTTTTAGCACTTTCAATATCATACAGAGAAAATTGGCAGTAATAATAATTTTCTGTGCAAATATTCAACAAAACAGTTTAGTTCGTCGTGTTTGTAAACACGGTTTTCCGGAAATTCACGAAGTGAACTTACGAACATTGACAGAAAGGCATGTAATAACATTACGGAAGCAGTTAATAAACTTGCTTTATCAGCCCGCTTGGGCCATTCTTGTGAAACTGGGGTGAAATAAACATGATTCCTCTTATTATTCTAAACAAACCTCAAAGTGTTATCACAGGGTAAAATTTTAGCTATATTATCTACAATTAGTATATGATAAATCTAATGTCATAATCTCATGTGATAAATCTAATGTCATAATTTCATGTGATAAATCTCATGTCAGTCTAGCCAAACATTACAATAAAACTTTAATCTAGGTCTACTATTAGATCACAATATAAAATTATTGATATCAAGTTATACCAATAAGGTACCATTAAAAGTAGGCCATACAATCTATTTTTGGATTTTTTTTTTCTCTCTAAAAATCATGGTTTCAAATTCAAATGTTTATTTTTTCAATTTTCTCTTTGAAATATTATAGAGCAAACATATTAACATTAAAAATACTTCAAAAATGTCATTTAAAGAAAAACTTTTCAGTCCAACAGTGGCTCTAGAAATTCCAAAGAATTAAAATTCAAGATTTAAGTGTAACTGCACTTGTTTGACATACAGTGAAACCTGTCAAAACCGAACCCCCTTTTGGGACCAGATTTTGTGTTCGGGAATAGACAGGTGTTCAGTTAATACAGGTAAAATTAACCAAGATTTTCTGAATTTGGACTTCATTTTATAGTTCGGTTTATATAGGGTTCTGGTTTAAGCAGGGTTGGCTTTAGACTAATGTCAATGTATATATATATATATTAAAAATTGCTGAGTTAGATTGCTGTCAAATTATAATATTAAGTATATATGTACCATCTACACACGCTTATACACATGTCTTACGCCTATCCCTAGATTTGCCTTACGAGACAAGGTAACACTACGACTATTGAAGCTCCTTTTTTTAGGGAGTGGATGTAGTCGAGTGGTCTAGAGCGCTGGACGTAAGGCTAAGCGAATGGTGCTGCAGTGTAACAATGGTGTGGGTTCAAATCCCGTCGAGGGAAGAACAAAAATTTGACAGCTCTAAAATCTAATTCTAACACTGTTTGGTTTAATTTTCAGCAAAATCTAATTCTAACACTGTTTGGTTTAATTTTCAGACGTATATATTTGGTTTAATTTTCAGACGTATATATATATATATATATATACGTCTGAAAATTAAACCAAACAGTGTTAGAATTAGATTTTAGAGCTGTCAAATTTTTGTTCTTCCCTCGATGGGATTTGAACCCACACCATTGTTACACTGCAGCACCATTCGCTTAGCCTTACGTCCAGCGCCCTAGACCACTCGACTACATCCACTCCCTGTTTTTTTTATATATGGTAAAGAATGGTCCTAAATTCACGTGTATTTCAAAAATAATTACTAAAAATAATATTTCATTTCAGTTTGGCTGATCCATGAAAACAGAAACCAAATAGATCACAATTTTTTTTATCAAACGTTCCTTAAACAGTTCTTTGGGTGAGGTGTACAACATTATGTGATAAAGTTTGTCAGTGGTTTTCTCCGGGTCCTCCGGTTTCCTCCACCAACAAAACTCACCACCATGATATAACTGAAATATTGTTGAAAGTGGCATTAAACACCATCAAGCAAACAAACATTTACAATAAACAGTTATTTTTTTTCCTTTCATTCGTCGGCCTTGCTGCTTATTCTAAGTATAACACTCGCCATTGTAATATTTGTATACATAGCAAAGATCACTAATGGAAACTGAATCATGTCAAATTATAAAACTTCCTGATTTAATAATAAAATGTTTAAGATTGTCCCACACAAAGTTCTGCCAGGTCACGTAATTTCTGATAAAAATTGACAAATGTGAATTATGAGTGTTTTATTCTGAAATCAATATCCAATCTTAATTATGTATTGATTTTTATTGTTCTTCTCTCCCACAATTGATTTAACAATCTTTTATATCCATTATTCATTAATCATTTTTTTAATTTTATCCATAAATAAATATTATTTTATATCGAGTAGAAGTAGGTTTTTTTTTATTTATCGTAGATATAAAATCGTAGATATCAAATTTAGTGTGCACAACGTCAGCCAGTCTTCGTGCTAACCCACTTGCCCGAAGCTCCGGACAAGTAAAATTGGTTTCGGACAAGTGAAGCCTATGAAATGAATTTGTTTGAATAAATAGACAGTTTTTCAAATTTGGCTTTCGGGCAAGAAGGTGAAAAATAAGTCAAAGACTGTTTACTGGGTACATTCATAGTAAAAAGATTGGGATACTTAATAATTTTAGAAGTCTCTGGGAGCAAGTGAACCAAAGTTCCTAAACAGAATAGCCAACATCAGTTAAAGGTTACCTGTATCTGAGGCAGAATGACCTTAGTTTTGATCATATTTACATTATTTCAGACATAATTTTTCCTAATAAACTATGTCAGTGCCAATGCACTGACTAGCAGTGGATGGTACCCTCTGGACATTTTACAATAAGGGATTTCAATATTTTGAGAAATGTTCTAGATTAAGTAAACAAAATAAAATAAGTTTATTTTCTTAAGAAAGGATTTTTATGGATGTAAGAGAGAAAGTTAAGTGCTCTGAAATGTAAATGCAAAATTCATTTTTTTTTTGTACAAAACTTTAAAATTGATTGCGAGGAATGTCAAAATTGTTTTACCTTGTGAGAGGGCTCTAGTTGACAAAGATAATGCAATGCTTACTATATAGAAGGTTAAACATCTAATTAAAATTGTCAATGTTTGCATTACCTGATAGTCATGTTTGTTTAAAGATTTAATAAAAATTTAATGAAAAATGTCATTGACCAAGGTCGAGTTCATTGACCAATAAAATGCTCAACCACCAGAAGTATGATAAAACATTTTAAAATGTTTAAATTTATGCAATATCAATATAGACTTAATGAACATACAAGTAAACAGGATGTTCTAAGGTTACTCCAAACAAGTTGTGACAAATCTGACTTTAAATGAGATGTTGTGAATTTCCCAGATAAACCGACATAATCTTTAACTTGTTGAATGAAGGGGGTCAGTTACGAAAATTTCAATACTCAATATCTGCATAATGGATTGGAAAGTCTTCTTGGTCTCTCATCTTTCCTTTTTAAAAAATGTGCACTATTTTCCTGTCTTTTTCTCGACTTAAATTCTCCTCTAGTCTAGTAAGTAATACATGTAGGCCTACATCATCACACAATTTATTTATACAAAATCATGAAACATACAAAATGCAAAAAAAAACCAACCAAATTATTACCAAAAAATCAAGATTACTGAATATAGAAGTAAAAATCTGTACCACCCAAACACCAATTATGGTTATGATAATGGTGTTTAATGCCACTTTCAACAATATTTCAGTTATATTGTGGGCAATCACCTTGGAACTAATATAAACAAGACACTGTATACCACAATTTCAATTGATTTTCTTATCGTTTTTTTTATTTTTTTATTTTCATCAATACAATTCTGTGGTCTTCCTTTTGACATGGGCAACCTCTCATGAGATCAAAGGACATCCCAATAACAACATATCTGGAGTTATTCTTTGATAAGAGTGTTTACTTAAAAATATAGATTAATGCAATAAAAGCACTTTTTTTGTCAGTTAATTGGGAGAGTGGGACGCAGGTGCGAATCCAAGATTTCAAGTTAGGGGGGGTGCACACTTAAAAAAATTGCAATTTTAGGGGGGGGGCACGCCACTTTCAACAATATTTCAGTTATATTGTGGGCAATCACCTTGGAACTAATATAAACAAGACACTGTATACCACAATTTCAATTGATTTTCTTATCGTTTTTTTTTATTTTATTTTCATCAATACAATACTGTGGTCTTCCTTTTGACATGGACAACCTCTGGTGAAATCAAACGATTTCTCAATAAAAACTATCTGGAGTTATTCTTTGATAAAAGTGCTTACTTAACAATATAGATCAATGCAACAAAAGCACTTCTTTTGTCAGTTAATTGGGAGAGTGGGACGTATTAGAAAATTACTTTATTCACAAAACACAATTAAAGGCATGTTGAAATGTCAAACATATTTTACCTTAAAATTGAGGATTATGGTGATTTTTTTACATTGCATAATGAAATTTTAAATATTAGGTTTAGTTTATGGTGTTTAATGCCACTTTCAACAATATTTCAGTTATATCTTGGAGGTCATTTTTATTGGTGGAGGAAACCACTGTCCTGTCGCAAGTGACTGACAAACTTTATCACATAATGTTGTATCTAGTACACCTCGCCATGAACACGGTTCAAACTCACAAAATTTGAAATTTTAATGTAGCAATGTATGTAATAAACAAATGTGCGCCATGTATGTTTGGACTTCGGTACAAAACGCATACACTTTGTTTTGTCTGATGAAAAAAGATAAAGCTAACAACCATATGATATTGGTATCACTAAAACCATAACCAATTGTTTTCTCTTTATAGGACAAGATTTGATCCTTGGATTGACCGGATTCTTCGTGATCCATTTTATTATCATCTTTTTAGTTGATTCAATAATTTTTGGAATTAACATGAATTCATTATTTGATTGCTGAATTTTGTTTGACCTTTGACTTAAAGTGATCTGATCTAGATTTTAGACACATCAACTAATTGTTCTTAATGTAGTTGCATTTCAGGAAATTCTAAAAGACATTTCAATAATATTCCAGTTTTATCTCAGCAAACAGTGAGTGAGTGAGTGAGTGAGTGGGGGAATGAATAACTAATTTTCATTTAATGCTAAGACAGCAATTTTTCAGCTATAAAATGACAAAAACAAGTTACATTTCAATGTGAGCTGATGATGATGATGTTCGCTTTGTACTAGACCAAACTTTCGTCATCTTAAAGGTGGGTTTAAACTCCGGGTGCGACAGCTATGCAATGGATTTGCGAAGTCGCTTTCAACATCGATATCTCATTGCAGTGACAACACAAGTCATCGCTAGCGAAAATATTCGTCGCAAGGATCATCGCAAGCTGTCGCAGCAGAGTTGAAATTATTTTAACTTTTTAGTGATATCGCTACCGTTGCTGAGTAATTGCCATCTGAAAACATAAAAAAATGTTATCAAAATCACTATGCAACACGAACTAAAAACGATAGTAGCGACGCGACAAAAAAGCAAAGATTTTGCAATAGTATTGCTTCTCCATCGCAACAATTGCATTGCTCGTCGCATCGCTGTCGCACCCGGAGTATAAATCTACCTTAAGTTGTATTGAGTACACCTCGCTACAGTACAGACAGAATCTAACTCGTGAGGGTTGGCATTTCATTCACATGTAGGATCCACTTGCATCATTTCACTGATAGGGTATGTTTGGGCCCATAATACTAGTTTAACCCTGCCATGTTTTATTGAAGTGCCTGTACCAAGCTTAAGTAATGAACAGTCATGTATGTGACTTTGACTGTTTCTGTGATTTTTCTAAAAAAAAATGGAATTGTTCCATTAGTGTGGGTTTTTTTTGGGTTTTTTTTCCATTTTATTCATACACACATATAAATAGATCAAAATCCGTCCTTGTCCATAACATGGTTCTAGAAACATCACAATTAAATGGACACATGGTATCGTTCATTTCATCTATGACCTAATTACAGATTTTAAGAATTTAGGCAATGTATTTTGTGAATACATTTCATCTAATAAAACCGAATACAAATGCATTACGAAATTTTATACAAAGAAATTGTTGAACTAAAGAGATTAACCCTTGACCTTTAATGTCATTGAGAAGGTCAAATTTTCTCTTTTAAGATTGTGTTTTGATGGAAATAAAAGAATGTCAGATCAATAGTTCAATAACACTGGGGATCCTTATATCATAGTGTTTAAATAGAGGGGCTCTTAGAGGGAGTCTATGATATGATAACTCTTTTATCTGTCTGGGTGGGGATATTAATAATTTCAGAGAAGATATCGTTCTTTGATGAAAAAAGAGGAAACCCCCTATATTATGTGCCCAAATACCCTCTTTTTCTAGCTATTTTGACCAAGTTTGAAACATTTCATTTCCAAATATTTTGTTCAATAAAGAGAAAAACAGCTGATCAAATGAAAACTTCAATCTGTAATCTACTAATGTTATTTTGACACAGAGCCACTAATGAAGTGTTAACTTGCGTCTTTCTCATATTTCATTTTTGATTTTTTTTTTTTTTTTTTGCGGGGGGCAGTTTATTTCTCCTTTAATTTCCTCTTCATAATAAATAAAACCATTGAATACAGAAAGCTGATCTATTAGAAATTGGAAAAAATGGAAGCCCCCATCTTATCAGAAATGTATTGATATTGGGTCAATACATGTAAATCAATTTACAATTTACTTTTCCAAAGTTGAGAACTTTTACCTGTATAAATTTTCTTTTCATCTTTTAATAAATTTATCTCAAGTAAATACAGGGATATTTCTTTGTTGATTTACCTGTTGTAAACATCAATCTATCCTCCTCCCCCCCCCCCCCCCCCCCCCCCCCCAAAAAAAAATCAAATCAATATCAATATCAATAATATCGATCAGTGAAGTTTAATTGATTGAATTTATTGTCATTTTATTGTAAATATTTCTTACTCTGAAAATGTCTTATGATAAAAATCTATCAATCTACCCTCCCCCCCTCTTTAAAAAAAAAATCAAATCAGATCAATATTAAAATCAATCAGTGATTTCTTACTTTAGTAACAGTAAATATATTGTCATTTTATTGTACTATTTCTAACTCTTAGCTATAGAATGTCCTTGTGAATATATTTCTTTTTGGTTATTTCTATATCAATGTTATGGTTTATGGTATTTAAAGCCACTTTCTACAATATTTCAGTTATATTGTTATTTCTATATCAACAATATCACAATATTCATATAAAGCTTTCGTAAAATGCAGTTTGTCCATGAATGCAGTACTGTATTTCAAACTTTCTACTCTGTTCACCATGCTATCAAATTTGTGTACAATGGTATCAAATTTATATTCTCAAGTCTATGTGTACAGTTATCTCTATAAATGAACATTTTAAAACATTTGAAAAGTGAAGAAATTTTTTTGCAAAATAATACACAATACCAGAAATTGATGCATTTCATAAAATTTTAAAACCTATTTTTACCATACACAAAAAAAAACATTGAACTATTTTATATACTCTTGTGCAATTAATTAGTTAATTAATTAACAGATATTATAAACTCCAAATAATTTCCTATATTATAGAGACATATAACATTTAAATTACATATTACCAAAAAAATTGTGAAAATTAAAAAAAAAATTAAATTAACCTATCAATTCCAATAATTTGACATGCAGTTTGAACACCGCCATAATTACAAATTACATGCCCACAACAGCCCCACTGAGATCAATTCAATCTAATAATAATACTCACACAATATCTTCTAAGTGTTGTCCCGGCTCTAGAGAGAATGGCCGTACTTCCAACGGATAGCTACACACAGATGTCTTCGCTAACAGATCGTCCAATACTGATATGTATAACATCACTACAATTGGACAAAAATGTAAATTTACAGTCAATATTTGTACAGTGAAGAAAATCTATAATCAGATAGGGCTGGTTTACCGCTGTAAAGAAAAGAGATGTGAATAGAACTATTGTACTAAAGGCATCTATCTTCAAGTCAGGCCTCATGTTATAACTTTGTTTTATTGTCAGTATCCCACCATTCTACATTTTTAAAGGATTTTTTTTTTTCTTTTTTTATTAAATGAGTCAAATGAGTACATTGTTATTATTTTGTTATATCTAGGGTAAAATAACTTATAGTATTTAAGGTCACCCTTAAAAATACGTTCGTTTCCCGCACCCGACCCTCCATTTCACCTATGGGTCGGTAGGTAGGGGGATTTTTTTTTTTTTTTTAAAGTTCATTCACAAATCTGGTTCCTTCAAAGTCGAGCAACGGATTTTGTTCATTTAAAAGTGTAAACCAGTTCCGAACGTAAATTCTGGAACAATATTGGAGCTTCTGGTCACAATTTCCGGTAACCCAAAAAAAAAAAAAAAAAAAAAAGTCGTCACAAATCACCCAAAAAATATTTCGAGTCTCAACGTTTTCTAACAGTCGGTCGGGTGCGGGAAACAAACAATTTTTTAATTTTGGCCAAATAATATGTATACAGTCAAACCTGTATTAAGAGGTCACCCTTGGGACAAATAAAAGGGTGGTATTATAAGACAGGTGACTTCTTAAAAGAGGTTCAATTCATGTGAAATTTTCTATGACAGGACAAGAAAATGGTGACCTTTTAATACAGGTGACTGCTCCATAGAGGTGATGGCATGGGGAGTTTGACAGTATTTTGATATTTTCTGTGTACATATGATCAACATATTTATCTATTATTTCATAGCTTTATCTATCTAATATAACATCTTATATGACCATGTAAACATAGTTCATTTATATTACATTTGCATTATGGGATTAATGCCACTTTCAACAATATTTCAATAATAGTGTGGTAGTTTTATTGGTGAGAGACAGTTTCCTCCACTGCTTACTTTCTTTTTTAATTTAACCCCTCTCTTCTCTTCATTTGTTTTTAGTTTAGCCCCAAAACTCTTCAAATTTCATTTTCAGCTTGAGCACCTAAACTGTTTTAATTTGCCTTCAGTTTAGCTACTAAACCTGGATCATTACATATGCAAAAAAGACAGCAACAAATTGTTCCTCTTTATATTTTGCCCACAATTTATCACAGCTCACAACGTTCTGCCCAAACAAGCAAAAACTTTGGAGGAAAACAAATGTCGGATATCATTTACACGGCACGAAATACCCAATATAATTGAGGACGACAATATTTTAGTCAGCTCAAATCATCTAACACTAAACGACAGTCGACACAAAGCAATAATACGATCTGAATAGTGTAGAATTCTCCGGCATATTAAAGTTAGAGACGGATGATTCTTAGCCGGAGGTCATACGAAAGAAGAAGCTAAATTACTATCATATTGAAAATATCAATGTTTTAGTACTCATTTCTTCTCTTTAGCAGATTGAAATCCAGGCTTACGACTAATGGATCACCCATAACTGTAGAAATATGTGGCTGTAGGCCGTGCAATGGAAATGCTTTATTAAAGTTTGAAGACCTGATACAGGATACTTTCACTACAAAAGGATCGTCTAAGGGAACATTTTTTTTTTGGATGGGGGTCATTTTGTATACCATTGCTTTTAAAATCTACAACTAGCTAGGTTATTTTTTGTTTTTTTATAAATAATTTCAATGGTAAACACACAATTTAGACAAGAAGTACTGGTGTATCAAATGTATTTCTAAAAATTTCTTATTTTTGTCCAAAAATGAAGTGCTTCCTTTCAATAATATATATTATATGGTTTTATGTTATATGTGTTTAATGCCACGTTCTACAATATTTCTAAATATAGAAATATGCTTCGATACAATACAAATCCACTTATCAAATAGTACAGGTCTATAAAATAACAAAATTTGGAAAAGGCCAGCCATAAAAAATAGTTTTAGTTCCTGAGACCAGCCTGACTCACAAAAAACCCCAACCCTCATATCCCCCACCCCCAAGCCCTTGTTTTTACTAAATATTAAAAAAAAATGAATAAAAGGGAGTTTTTTTTCTAATAATATGAAAACTGTCTAAATTTAACCTCCTTGGTACAATATTTGTGTTCTTAATAGACAGGTGTTTTGTTTATACAGGTTAAATTAACAAAGATTTCCTACATTTGGATTTTATTTAAAGTTTGGTTTATTCAGAATTCCGGGTTTTATTCAGGATTCGGCTTAGATAGGTTTCAATGTATCTGAAAGAAGATTAAAAAACCAGAGGCTCCCAGGAGCCTGTAATCGCTCACCTGGATCAAAGCTGTTTTCAATAACAACGCAACTGCACTGTGGCGGCCATCTTGGCGGGAGAGCGCAACTGCCGGACACCATTTTGGAAGAGGACCATCCAATGACTATTCCATCAAAGTTTGGTTTTAATTGAGCTACTGGTTCCAGACAAGATGGTTTTTATGTGAATTTCCCATAGGGTCCTATGTTAAACTAAGTACAGCTGTGCAGCCATCTTGGTCAGAGGGCGGGACCACCAGACACAAATTTGGTTCAGCGGTTTCAGAGGAGAAGATTTAAATGTGATCTTTTATCAAAATATGCCTAATTTGCATAATCGGTATATATCGGCTGAAAGAAAAATTTCACAGAAAAACCCGGAATATATGTTAAACTATTCCATGCCATGTAGCTGCAGTTAAAATTTGAGCTCATTTGACTTACACTAAAGCAGCAATGGACAATTAAAATTTCATCCCCCCTTTTTTCTATTTTGAGCTTGGTGGCCATCTTGGTTGGAAGTCGGGATCAACGGACACAATTTTGGAAGGGGGCCATCTAAGAATCATTTCAGCAAAGTTTGGTTGATATTGGCTCTGTAGTTTCCGAGGAGATTTTTTAAAAATTTCATCCCCCCTTTTTTCTAATTTGCATAATCGGCAAAAGTTCAAAGTTCATAAAAAATCCTGTCATACGTGCTGAAAGGCTCATCATTATGCTTATACAGTTCAAATTTGGGCACATTCTGGCTTAAAATAGAGCAGTTTTGGCCATTTGAAGAAATTTCTATTTTTAGTAACAGCGGACATCTTGAATGGTGGGCGGGGCTGTCGGACACAATTTTGAAAGGGACCCACCCAGGGACCATCCCTGCCAGGTTTGGTTTAATTTGGTTCAGCGGTTTCAGAGGAGAAGATTTAAATGTGATCTTTTATCAAAATATGCCTAATTTGCATAATCGGTATATATTGGCTGAAAGAAAAATTGACTTACACTAAAGCAGCAATGGACAATTATAATTTCATCCCCCCTTTTTTCTATTTTTAGCTTGGCGGCCATCTTGGTTGGAAGTCGGGATCACCGGACACAATTTTGAAAGGGGGCCATCCAAGGACCATTCCACCAAAGTTTGGTTGCAATTGGTCCAGTGGTTTCTGAGGAGAAGATTAAAATGTGAAATGTTGACTGACGGACGACGGACTTAAAGTGATGACAATAGCTCACATGGCCTAAAGGCCAGGTGAGCTAAAAACTCCATCAGCAAGTCAAATAACAACGAATTGAACGTACCAATAATTTGTTTAATGTCTTAATGTCAGTGTGGTTGAAACATGAAATATTACTTTAAGATTAAAAAGCACTATCTCTATAAAGAAGTCATGGTTATAATTCAAAACAAAGAAGATTTAATATTAGCTGCCGATGTCTTGTATTATTGTATTATAACCCCAATCTCCTTCCTTGCAGCAGCGCTAGATTTAATGTTAGCTGCCGATGTCTTGTATTATTGTATTATAACCCCGATCTCCTTCCTTGCAGCAGCGCTAGGCACTATAACACTGAAACACTGAATCAACATTCTCTCCCTCTAATCATACTGATAGCCTTTTTTATTGATCAGAGATTAGACACTTGCATGAATAAAAATTTCGTAAAAATCTCAATAATGCCGAAGCATTGACCAATTCTCTGTTCATTTCCTGTCTTATTAGGACCCGGCTCATTAAATCGTAGTCGCGCTGAGATCTGTTTCTTTTGTTTGGATCGAGTCACAATGTAAGGAGGATGAGGCTTGATTACGGTATAAATATAAACACATAATTACCGTCACTTAAAATGTGCCTCTGCAGAATCTTCTAATAGCCATCAATGTGAAAGTTATATTGTCAATTAAATCAACATATAATGAGAATTTACAGCATTTGAAAAACACAATTCTTTTCATTTTTGTCGGGGAGAAAAAATTAAAGGTCCATCAAGCTACATTACATTACAGCTATAAACTGTTTAAGAAAGGATCGATTGATTTTTTTTTTGATTTTTTTTTTTACGAGCATAAAAAGTATTCGTGCCGTCAATAGAATTTCCTGTTGAAACTAAAACTATAAAGCTTTCTGAAATGAAAACCAAACGATCAAAATGTCAGAGACATGTTAAGCACATAAACGGCTGTCATAAAACTAATGCACCAAAATTGCCTTGTTCAGTAAAGAGAGAGAGCTAGCGATTTTTATTAATTTCATTTTTCTTTTGACCTTTTTGTAAGCAATTTACTTAGTCAAAGAAAAACAGACTGCCATTTTCAAAATCTATATGTTATGTTCAATATTTTTTTTGTCTTTTTCTCCGAACTCTAATTACTTGTCATTAGAAATAAATGAATAATTTATTTGACTTCCCTAACAACCCTATAGTGAAGAAATCTTTAAACTGTCAACTTATACCGACAAATGAAAGACAGTTTAAATGTTGTTCTATCAAATTTCAATTGTTACCTCATATTCAGAAGAATCACTTAATTATCAACATCGTTTCATGTTAAAATTAATGTTTAATAATTTAATTTTCTTAAAAAAAAACATTTTTTTTTTAAAAGGAGCATTTGAGCTTCTTTAATTCAATTAATTAAAATTATGAAATAAAAAACAAATAATTATTTTTATTTAAATTTTATACAAAACCGAGTCAATATTTTTTTTAATCATAAAATAAAATCCAACTTTTTTATTGTAATCAAGACAGTATCTGTTAAACCAGAGGCCCCATGGAGTCTGTGATCAGTCACAGGGTTACTGACGACACGGTAAATAACTCTGCAATGTTTGGATTTTAAGGATTTAACATTTAGTATTCATATTATCTATCAAAAGAACTCCCTTAATAATACCAAATTTAATATCAAAAGATCAGCTCGGCAAGGCAGTGTGTCCCCCATGGATTTCTTTTTGTAACATACCAGAATATAACTTTAAAGACTGAATCGTAAGTCACACTTTGGCCTATTTTGGCTTATTACAATGTAAAATTTAATTGAAAGGCATAGGTGACCATAGCCGATTTGGGCTATCCTGTTAAGCCCTTGTGGTTTTCTTGAAACCAAAACCTTTTGAATTATCAGGGTTTCAAGTGATTTTGACCTTGACTGTACCTGATGAAGGTTATTCTAGAAATAATTGTCGTGCATACTTAATTAGTAATTTACAGGTGAAAAGGGACACAGTTTATTGTTTTGGTCTATGAAAAAAAATAAACAAAAAAAACAAAACAAAAAACTTATGAATCGTATGAATCATGAAAAATATTGAAATACGAAATAAAATTATGCATTATAAATGCATTAATGACATGTCACAGCAATATATATTACTGTAAGTTAATATTCCTAAAAAAAACCAAACAAACAAAAAACAGCTGGTAATGATTTTTTAAATAATACTTGAAACAACATACAACTCATCATGATGCAACAGCTCAGATTTCAACCTATCGAAGCGTGACCTATAAACATGTTGGTTAATTACAGAATTTCTTGATTTTCTGTAACTGTGGCCATCTTGGATAAAGGGTTCGGTCTGTCAAGATATTGAGTAAATTGGTCTGCCAAGATATTCAGAAAGGGGGGAAATTTCAACTGATTTTTTTTTTGTGCCAAAATAGACCAAATTTGCATAATTACCATAAATAATAAAACTAGAAATTCCTTAAAAATATCTATTAAGATTTTGACAATTTAAATAATTTCTAATAATATAATTATTAATAAAGGTGGCCAACTTGGACACAGCTAGAGCTTGAAGAACAATAACAAGAATACATATTAGTTAAGTTTAATTTGTCTCTGTTGTATTTCGTAGGAGAAGATTAAATATGAATAGCTAACAATATATGCCATTGGACGGCAAATTGATTGAATAGTTGATTGGTGTTTAACGCCAACTTTAACAATATTTCAGCTACCGTATTTAGGGTTGTATAATGCGCAGGATTTTGCATAGATTCTTTAATTTGTAGGAGGGGTGCGCATTATAAACAGGAACAATGTATTTCACTCTTTCCCAGACCGGGAAATCACATGTCCGTCAATAATACCCAACACATTTAATATTTTGCAACTTTATTGAAGAGGAAAAGAGATAAATGGTTCATAAATTCTCCCAGCAAATGAAACATGCTCAAAGGACTGAAAAATATATACGATTGATATTTAATTCTTACATTTCCGACGGCGATTTTTTAAAAGTCCATGCGCATTATAGACACGAACTATTTTTTTTTTTGGACATTTTCAAGGCCAAGAGGGGGTGCGCATTATGCACCAATGCGCATTATACAACCCTAAATACGGTATATCATGGCATGAACTGGATGGCAAAAGCTAGCTGTCATGTAGATAACAAATTTTTTGAAAGAAACTAATAAACTTTGGAAATAAGCAACAAAACGAGTGTTTTAAACAGTTCAAATGAACAATTTGTTAATCGTTGAACTCCATTAGTATTTTACCAATATAAAAAAATTGTGTTGAAAAAAACCCAACAAAAACCTATTAAAATAAAATGGAACCCATATATACAACTAGCTAATATATAATGTAAAATAAATGCCAAACCATTTGAACATTAAACCACAGAATCTTATCTATACTAACACAATAATAATAATACCTAGTCTTTGATTTATACCATTGTATGAACCAGTTCAATCAAAGACCTTCAACAACACAATAAAAACAGATCAAATACATTTTAATTATCAGCTGTTTCTCTCTGATAACATTCAGGTTTTTTGTTTTTTTTATTATATAATATAAATTACATCAACATTCTTATAAACAACACTCACTGCAAATCTCAAAGCTTAATAATATTGAAACATTAAATTTAAACAAATCAAAGCTTTCCATAATTTTAAACTTCTATCAGAAAGGAAAGGCAATACTAAAGTTTCCCTTCATTGAACAGATTCAAGATTTATTGATCTTTATAGCAATTTCCTATTTTTCTCCCCCTTTTATTAAATTTGAACTTTCTTTATAACAAGACAATATATTTCATTACTTCCATCTTTTTTTTTTCTTCGTTTTTTTTTAGTCGTGGTACAACCCCACATCTTAATAGTAATTTCCTATTTTTCTCCCCCTTTAATTAAATTAATCACAAGACAATACACCAAAGAAAAAGTTAAGCACCCCCATGTTTTTTTGAAATGACAAATGATACGACAAGTATCACAAGATTACTGACCAGATAATCTCAAGAAGGCAATGGTGACCTGTTAGGACATTACATTGGCTGTAAGAAACCACCAAACAAATCAAGAAAAATGTTAATTTAATGAATATTTAATCACAATATCAAGTATACGCTATGCAACACAGAGCTACAATACTCCAACAAGGAAAATGACATTGGCGTCGTAATTGATAACCAACTTAATTTTGAAGATCATATGAATGAAAAAATAAACAAGTCAAACAGTATTATGGGACTAATTCGCCACACCTTCACGTATATAGATGCACCAACCTTTCTTATGTTATACAAAGCACTAGTACGACCTCATCTTGAGTATGTCAATTCAGTCTGGAACCCATATAAGAAAAAACATATTATAGCATTAGAAAATGTCCAACGTAGGGCAACCAAACTGATACTAGGATTCAAAGATATGACATATGAAAATCGTCTAAGGAAACTCAAACTACCAACTTTAGCCTATAGGAGGAAGAGAAGGGATATGATTGAAGCGTTTAAATTAACATCAGGTTTATACGACACTGCTCTACCATCTCTGTTGGAAATACAGAAGAATACCAGAACTAGAGGTCATAGTAAAAAGTTATACCAGCATAGATCCAACAAAGACATAAGAAAGAACTTTTCACTAACAGAATAATAAACATCTGGAATAGTCTACCTGAAAACGTCATAAGTGCCAAAAATACGAAAATCTTCGAACACAGGCTAGACAATTACTGGAAGGATCAGGATTTGCTATACAATTACGAATCCAACCTCACAACTGGAGAAGAAATTGAAATTGATGAAGAGAAGGAACTGAGCATAGTGGTCGACGGCCAGCGCTCAGAAACAGACCTGTAAGTACCTGTAAGTAATATCACAAGGCCAGTTTTTGCAGTAACACATGTCCATTTTAAGCATTGACCTTCACAGTTCAAAAAGCACAATAAGATTGTCATTTCACTTTCAAAACGACACTTATGAATCACTTGACGACATGTATTGTTCAAAGTTCAGTACCGGGTGTAACCCCCTCGTGCTTGGATGACGGTCTCAACCCTTCGTCTCATCCCTCCAGTTGGACGTCGGATGTTCTGTTAGCTGCTGCCATTCCTGATGCAATCCCGCTTCCAACTGACAAATGTTTTGCACAGGAGGTTCCTGAGCATGCATACGACGGCCTAACATGTCCCAAATATGCTATATGGGATTCAAATCCGGGCTCATGGCTGGCTAAACACCATGCCAAACATGATCGTCGATGTTGGTCTGCCAACAGTGGACGTTTAATGACTCTCCTTGACTTAAGTCCCGCTGATTTCAGACGGTTTCTAACTGTTTTTGTTGACAGACGTCTATTGGGAAGCCAGTGTTGTTTGAGTACGGGACTGGTTGCGAATGGCATCTGTCTAACCAAACGCTGCAATGCCCTGTCGTCACGATCAGATGTTACCCGTGGTCTGTTGGATCTTGGCAAGTCTATCACATTGTTGGTTTGTGTGTGTTTTCTCACCAGTCAGCTGACTACAGTATAGTGGTAGCCCATCTGACGTTCAATAGCTTTGAAGGACATCCTTGTTGTATGCATGCTGATTATTTGCCATCTTTGTGCTTCTGATATTCGCCTTCGTACCATGCTTACTGAGAATGAATACATTTTTTAAAACACCGGACTTAAATACCCAAATTTGAAGCGTGAACATACTGAATTTTGAGTAATGCGTGAGAGGCATGGTTCACGTACATGACTAGTCGATATTAGACATAATGGTCACACCTGTGTGAGCACATCTTTTTAATGGAACATTGTTCTTGCTATAATCAATATAAATAATAGAATCTAAACTTAGTGTAACTTATTATGTCTTAATATATCAGGGGGTGCTTAACTTTTTTCTTTGTGTATATTTCATTACTTCCATCTTTTTTTTCTTCGGTTTTTTTTTTAGTCATGGTACAACCCCAAATCTTTATAGTAATTTCTTATTTTCTCTCCCTTTTATTAAATTTAAACTTTCTTCTTAAGACAATATATTTCATTACTTCCATTATTTTTTTCCTGTTTTTTTGTTTGTTTTTTTTCCTGTCGTGGTACAACCAACCACACATAACATGCCTGTTATAAGAAATCCACTTATATCAATAAATCAAACGTATAGAAGCAACAAGTTTGTACGGTTCGTGGTTCGTAGTCGTCAGTTGTCCCGAGCAACTAAGGCCAAAATCAATACCTACAGATTGGCTAATTTTTCAATTAAATCTTACATTGTAATTTCTAATACTAGAACACAAAGTTACCAGCATTGGCTTCAGTGTTTATCAATAAATCCTACTTGTACCGTAAACAAATGAGAATCTCATACTTAACATGAACAAAACAGTTCTATAACTAAATTGATTTGACTATTAAGATTTAAAGGAGGATACGTCAACGACAATCAAAGTGGGATGGGCTATTTATCATTTTATAATAAATGGGGTATCTTCAGTTTGCTAGATTTTGATCAAGTAAAGTATAAGAAGAGTTTGAAGATAACAATGGTGTAATCAAAAGAACGGCCAAAAGAAAAAGCATAAAAGGACAAACAACGATCTACAAAACATACAAATAAAATTAAAGATCGAGTAACACAGACCCCAGTAAAAACCGGGGATGAACTTTTAATACAGGGACAAAACTTGTTATTTTTTTTGGATGAAGTTGCCAGCTGGGCTCCTAAAAATTACAATTTCAGTAGCCAACAAAAATTCTTTGGGCAAAGCAACTGACTTTACACATGAAATAACAGGAATGATTCTTGTTAGAAAATAAAATAACTGACAATCAATGGAAAAATAGTTGAAAACATCTTTCAAAAGGTAAATTTTTGACCTGTTTTGATCATGTTCTGTAACTTTCGAAAACAAATAATTCTGAGGAAAATAGCTGAAATCAGTTAAAAAACTGAAAAAATCATCCCTGAAATATTCAAAATGTCAGTGGCAATCTAGGCTACTGTCTGAATATTTTCATGGGCCCAGGCATAATTGAGTCACCTGGGCCCTCTCATATTGTTTGTAATCCAGTGGATAATAACAAATAATCTCTATAGTGATCTCAAAAGTGACTAGTGTCTCCTAGGCTTAGGGCTATGGGTAATTAACATCACATTCAACAATATTTTAGCTATATAGTGGTGGCCAGTTTTATTGATGGAGGAAACCAGAGTACCTGCAGAAAACTACTGACCTCCTGAAAGTTACTGACAAACTTACATTGAGTACATTTGAGTACACTGAGTACTATGTTTCATTGATAGGTACTGATTACATAGGTAGATATAAACCAAACTACAGTATGATAATGGTCACATCTAGTTACATAGGCAGTGACCAGTTTGTCTTAAGGAATACTTCTAGTTACATAGGCAGTGACCAGTTTGTCTTAAGGAATACTTCTAGTTACATAGGCAGTGACCAGTTTGTCTTAAGGAATACTTCTAGTTACATAGGCAGTGACCCGTTTGTCTTAAGGAATACTTCTAGTTACATAGGCAGTGACCCGTTTGTCTTAAGGAATACTTCTAGTTACATAGGCAGTGACCAGTTTGTCTTAAGGAATACTTCTAGTTACATAGGCAGTGACCAGTTTGTCTTAAGGAATACTTCTAGTTACATAGGCAGTGACCAGTTTGTCTTAAGGAATACTTCTACTTACATAGGCAGTGACCAGTTTGTCTTAAGGAATACTTCTAGTTACATAGGCAGTGACCCGTTTGTCTTAAGGAATACTTCTAGTTACATAGGCAGTGACCCGTTTGTCTTAAGGAATACTTCTAGTTACATAGGCAGTGACCCGTTTGTCTTAAGGAATACTTCTAGTTACATAGGCAGTGACCAGTTTGTCTTAAGGAATACTTCTAGTTACATAGGCAGTGACCCGTTTGTCTTAAGGAATACTTCTAGTTACATAGGCAGTGACCAGTTTGTCTTAAGGAATACTTCTACTTACATAGGCAGTGACCAGTTTGTCTTAAGGAATACTTCTAGTTACATAGGCAGTGACCAGTTTGTCTTAAGGAATACTTCTAGTTACATAGGCAGTGACCAGTTTGTCTTAAGGAATACTTCTAGTTACATAGGCAGTGACCAGTTTGTCTTAAGGAATACTTCTAGTTACATAGGCAGTGACCAGTTTGTCTTAAGGAATACTTCTAGTTACATAGGCAGTGACCAGTTTGTCTTAAGGAATACTTCTAGTTACATAGGCAGTGACCAGTTTGTCTTAAGGAATACTTCTACTTACATAGGCAGTGACCAGTTTGTCTTAAGGAATACTTCTAGTTACATAGGCAGTGACCAGTTTGTCTTAAGGAATACTTCTAGTTACATAGGCAGTGACCAGTTTGTCTTAAGGAATACTTCTAGTTACATAGGCAGTGACCCGTTTGTCTTAAGGAATACTTCTAGTTACATAGGCAGTGACCCGTTTGTCTTAAGGAATACTTCTAGTTACATAGGCAGTGACCAGTTTGTCTTAAGGAATACTTCTAGTTACATAGGCAGTGACCAGTTTGTCTTAAGGAATACTTCTAGTTACATAGGCAGTGACCAGTTTGTCTTAAGGAATACTTCTAGTTACATAGGCAGTGACCAGTTTGTCTTAAGGAATACTTCTAGTTACATAGGCAGTGACCAGTTTGTCTTAAGGAATACTTCTACTTACATAGGCAGTGACCAGTTTGTCTTAAGGAATACTTCTAGTTACATAGGCAGTGACCAGTTTGTCTTAAGGAATACTTCTAGTTACATAGGCAGTGACCAGTTTGTCTTAAGGAATACTTCTAGTTACATAGGCAGTGACCAGTTTGTCTTAAGGAATACTTCTAGTTACATAGGCAGTGACCAGTTTGTCTTAAGGAATACTTCTAGTTACATAGGCAGTGACCAGTTTGTCTTAAGGAATACTTCTAGTTACATAGGCAGTGACCAGTTTGTCTTAAGGAATACTTCGTTACATAGGCAGTGACCAGTTTGTCTTAAGGAATACTTCTAGTTACATAGGCAGTGACCAGTATGTCTTAAGGAATACTTCTATTTACATAGGCAGTGACCAGTTTGTCTTAAGGAATACTTCTACTTACATAGGCAGTGACCAGTTTGTCTTAAGGAATACTTCTAGTTATATAGGCAGTGACCAGTTTGTCTTAAGGAATACTTCTAGTTACATAGGCAGTGACCAGTTTGTCTTAAGGAATACTTCTAGTTACATAGGCAGTGACCAGTTTGTCTTAAGGAATACTTCTAGTTACATAGGCAGTGACCAGTTTGTCTTAAGGAATACTTCTAGTTACATAGGCAGTGACCAGTTTGTCTTAAGGAATACTTCTAGTTACATAGGCAGTGACCAGTTTGTCTTAAGGAATACTTCTAGTTACATAGGCAGTGACCAGTTTGTCTTAAGGAATACTTCTAGTTACATAGGCAGTGACCAGTTTGTCTTAAGGAATACTTCTAGTTACATAGGCAGTGACCAGTTTGTCTTAAGGAATACTTCTAGTTACATAGGCAGTGACCAGTTTGTCTTAAGGAATACTTCTAAGACAACACAATGTGTATTAGTACATACTGATTGAATGTTGTTTAGATTTTCAGAACATCTTGCACAACTACATAAAACAGTCTCTGTAATTTGAAATCGAAAATCGAACAATTTTCAATTGATGCTACAGTAGTTCTTTTATAAGGTCACTCGCATCAAATGCCATCCCTTTTATCAGTAAAATACTAATTAATTGTCCCCTTCAAGAGAGGCCACCCATCTAATAAGACCACTTTTTTATTGCAGAAGGGGTGATCTTATACAAGGGGCAAATCAATATAAAATGTTGTTTTTCAAATATTTGATAACATCAATCTTAAGATTTACTGTTGCAAACTTCTGAAACATTGCAATCAAATCTCAATTCGCCAGTGATTTAATCCAATATGGAATTCAAGAAAACAAATATCTAGTACCTTAAAATTTACTTTGCAAATTAAAGTTCTGATTGCAATGTTTCAAAAATTTGCAACAGTAAATCTTAGATTGATGCTGTCAAATATTTAAAAACTAAAGTTTATGATTCTTTTTTTTTTAAATTTAACTGGTGTTTGTTTTACCTCTATTTTTGTTCAGGGGAGAATTTTTGCTTAAAAATTATTTTACTTCCCAGAGAACTGTCTTGATGTGAAAACAACCAGACCATGAAAGGTAATTTAAATAAACATAAATAAACACATTTTTTTTCAAAATTATCACAATTTAACTAGAGTAGGTATTAATTCTATTCTTGATCGGAGATTTATTGCTGAAAAAACGATTTTTACTTTTCCAGAGAACTGTCTTGATGTGAAAACAACCAGACCCTAGTAGATAATTTAAAAAACATAAATAAACACATTTTAACAAATTACAACAGACCAAATTACTATTCTGAACATTATCTTGCCAGGTAATCAAAATCAATCTAAATTTTCAACATCAAGCTATCCCATTGGTCAATATCACACTCTGTATGTCTGCTACTTTATCAGACAGAAACTGCTAAACAAATTTTATGGCAAAAAGTTAAAAAGCTATAAAGACAACAATTCTAAATCACTAATACTCGAACGACTATATACAACACAACAGCATCAGACGAATATTTAGAAAAAAATAATTAACCGCAAATTTGTCCGTAGGAAACAATTACTCAAACTTTAATGTCTATTTCCATAGCTAATTTTCTTCCGAGCTTCCATCTTTTCTTGTAAATAAATTCTCCATCATCCCAGGTTCCATTATATAAATAGCTTTTCACATGTCGTAAATTGAAAAGTGAAGAAATCAATCTCGAGAAGCAAGCTCATCATCCAATCTCTAGATTGATATTACCAACAATCAGTTAAGCGCAAGAAATGAAATGCTACAATTAAGCCATATTTCTTTACAAGTAGATGGTGAATTGCAGTCGTCAGCAGTATTGCTCATTTCAATCATTTTTTTGCAAATTTCAGACGTACACACTAAATTGGATATCTATAAGAATTTTTCTTTTTTTAGTCAAAGTACGTGATGTAAATGTCTATGGCTGTCTGCAACTTAAAATGTACAGAAAATAACAATACAAGATCATGCAATAGTTCACGTAACATTACAGTCAAACCTGCTTTAGTGACAACCTCTATTTGGCAATAACTTGCATTGTGTAGCCTTAATTTTTATTTCCCTTTACAAAGCATTTCATATTAATTAAACCTGTATTTAATGACCACGTGTCTTATGTGACCCTGTTTCAATGTCTCCATGGAAGGTCACATAAGACAGTATTAAAACAGAACATAGAAGCTATCAGAAGGACAATATAATATATGGATATCTGAGGTTTATTGTTTAATAAACAGACATTTCTGTATTGAACTTGTCTGGATCCAGGAAGCTTCATTATCCCCCCATTATGTGTGTGTGTGTGTGTGTGTATGGGGGGGGGGAGGGGCTTGGCTTCCAAGCATGCATTTTTTGCCTTATATCTCATGATTTACTGCACATTTTCTGCTTACATGTTGAAATTTCAGTTGTTTCTAAATTTTGGCTAAAAAAAAAGTGTGAGGGGAGGTTATATCTTCTTTTAAGGGACATAATTTCAAATGAAAAGCTTCTAGATGCATTCAATGGACTCGTTCGCTATCATTTGACCCTACGACCTACAACCAACATGCATTTGTCTACCAAAAGTCTTATCTTTTAATGAACCGAATGACAAAATAATTTGTCCTACATTTTATAAATCAGCACGCGTCTAAATCACGACTCACCGTTGGATGTACTGAAATAACTTTAGATTAGATATCTTACTCTTGACCAATCCTCTTCAGTAATCAATTAAATTTGTTTATTGGTGTAAAAGGTAGCTGACAGCTAATCGACAAAATTCATTATATGCCGAGGCATGTATTAATAATGGTTAAAATGCCTTTAGTCTTTTGTCTGGATTATTTGAAATGTCTGAAATCCAATATCCCAGAACAAAGTCAAAATCTCTTTAAAAGTTCATTGAAATATATATCATTGAAAATTTAAAATATATTTTTCCCCCTTATATAGTTTGACATTTTATAGGCTTGGTTTAGGTTTATGGTCTTTAATGCCACTTTCAACAATATTTCAGTTATATCATGGCGGTCAGTTTTATTGATGGAGGAAACCGGAGTACCCGGAGAAAACCACCTACCTGTCGCAAGTAACTGACAAACATTATCACATAATGTTTTATCGAGTACACCTCGCCATGAGCGGCATTCGAACTCACAACTTTAGTGGTGATAGGCACTGATGGCACAGGTAGTTGTAAATCCAACTACCATACGATCATGACTACGACAGCCCCTAAATCGAGAGAATTCTACTAAATGAAAACAATTATTACAAAAAAAATATTTAATAATCTTTTCCCATCCCATTAATCGGTTCAACACAGCCACATTGTTGTACCTGTCCAAGCTAGGGCCTGGAATTTCCAAGGTCATATGTCGTGTTCTCTTTTTACGTTCAATAAGTTGAGGTAAAAGGTGATTGTCCGTCTTGTTGAAATTGTTGACCAACTCTGTTTAAATTTCTTTTCATAACCTCCTAGACAAACAATTTAGTCTTAAATCAAACAAAAGGCCCTACTGGAACACAGGGAAGTTAATTTTTGTGCTACAAGGAAAATAGTTAATAATCTCTTCCCACCACAAACATCTCTTTGTCAAAAAAATGGCTGGTTTTTTTAGGGGGGTGGATGGGGTGCCTGTTTGTTTGTTTTTTTGTTGAAAATCTGAAATAAAATATAAGGTCCTTCTGGAATACAAGAAAGTTCTCCTTACAAGGAAGAGTTCTCATCTCTGAACCACTTTCTTGCCAGATGCAGAGTTGCAAAAAATTAAGTAGGACTGTATAAAAAATTAGCAATCGCCTTTATACAACAATTGATATCAAACCATTTTTTGTCTTATAGCAAGTAAACAGAAAATGAAAAAAAAAAAAAAAAAAAAAAATGCAATAGAAGAATCTTCTCTAAAACAAACGTGATCCAACAATTACGTAATTGTCAATATAAACTATTAATTTTCAGGTACAGTGGAACTTCACTAACTGGAACTCGGATGGCTCAAATACCGTGGATCGTTCAAACTATTTTTTCAACAGAAGAATTTAATCCTTCTCTAAAACAAACATGATCCAACAATTACGTAATTGTCAATATAAACTATTAATTTTCATGTATTAAACTCATCATGGATGCTGAATTTTTTTTGTATCGATGGAACATCTGGTGAGAGGGGATTTATCTGTTGTATTTAATTATCACCAAACACCATTTTATTTCTCACACAACCATAATAAAGGCTCCCAGGGAAATAGTATATATCTCTTCACGTCAAAATAATCTGCCTGTACATGTTTTATTAGAGATCTTAAGAGAGTGGGGTTCCAAACGCTTGCAATTTCCTCAAATACTGATAACTTGTTAGATTGAAAAATAAAATAAAAAATTATTTAAAATATTATTTGCAGTACATTGAAAATTACATCTGCACTTTAAACGTCACAATAAGTTTTGTTTTAGCTACATCTAGCATTATGGTCATACAACTTTTGAGTATAATTTTTATATGTGTACTCCAAAATTGTCCATTCAGAACAAAGCATTTATTTAATACAGTATTCTGATTGGCTGTGCTCCAAAATTGTCCATTCAGAACAAAGCATTTATTTAATACAGTATTCTGATTGGCTGTACTCCAAAATTGTCCATTCAGAAAAAAGCATTTATTTAATACAGTATTCTGATTGGCTGTACTCCAAAATTGTCCATTCAGAACAAAGCATTTATTTAATACAGTATTCTGATTGGCTGTGCTCCAAAATTGTCCATTCAGAACAAAGCATTTATTTAATACAGTATTCTGATTGGCTGTGCTCCAAAATTGTCCATTCAGAACAAAGCATTTATTTAATACAGTATTCCGATTGGCTGTGCTCCAAAATTGTCCATTCAGAACAAAGCATTTATTTAATACAGTATTCTGATTGGCTGTACTCCAAAATTGTCCATTCAGAACAAAGCATTTATTTAATACAGTATTCTGATTGGCTGTACTCCAAAATTGTCCATTCAGAACAAAGCATTTATTTAATACAGTATTCTGATTGGCTGTGCTCCAAAATTGTCCATTCAGAACAAAGCATTTATTTAATACAGTATTCTGATTGGCTGTGCTCCAAAATTGTCCATTCAGAACAAAGCATTTATTTAATACAGTATTCTGATTGGCTGTGCTCCAAAATTGTCCAATCAGAAGAAAGTATTTATTTAATGCAGTATTCCGATTGGCTGTGCTCCAAAAATGTCCAATCAGAACAAAGCATTTATTTAATACAGTATTCTGATTGGCTGTGCTCCAAAATTGTCCAATCAGAAGAAAGTATTTATTTAATGCAGTATTCCGATTGGCTGTGCTCCAAAAATGTCCAATCAGAAAAAAGCATTTATTTAATACAGTATTCTGATTGGCTGTGCTCCAAAATTGTCCATTCAGAACAAAGCATTTATTTAATACAGTATTCCAATTGGCTGTGCTCCAAAATTGTCCATTCAGAACAAAGCATTTATTTAATACAGTATTCTGATTGGCTGTGCTCCAAAATTGTCCAATCAGAAGAAAGTATTTATTTAATGCAGTATTCCGATTGGCTGTGCTCCAAAAATGTCCAATCAGAACAAAGCATTTATTTAATACAGTATTCTGATTGGCTGTGCTCCAAAATTGTCCAATCAGAAGAAAGTATTTATTTAATGCAGTATTCCGATTGGCTGTGCTCCAAAAATGTCCAATCAGAACAAAGCATTTATTTAATGCAGTATTCTGATTGGCTGTGCTCCAAAATTGTCCAATCAGAGCAAAATATTTATTTAATGCAGTATTCTGATTGGCTGTGCTCCAAAATTGTCCAATCAGAGCAAACTATTTATTTAATACAGTTTTCCGATTGGCTGTTTTTTCGAGGACGAGTACAAATTAATGCTCAAAAGTTTAATGGCCATCAGGCTAGAACCTCAAAATCTTACAATCAGATAGAGTTGTTTTCTCTAAAACAGTAATCCTCCTCTTTAAAGACCATCTCTTCTGCAATGAACAAGTGACCTTATAAGAAGGGTGGCCTTTCTTTGGGAAGGGGTAATTTAGTAGTATTTCAATATCTCAGTACATCTGAAATCTGGCTTGATAAGAGGGGTGGCTTTTGTTGGGAGTGGCCTGATAAGGGGGGTGGCCATTGTTGGGAGTGGCTTTATAAGAAGGTGATTACTGTAATCCCCAGTAGATATATAGTATATTCATATCAGTTAGTAGATTAAATAAAATAAGCATAAAAAAAGACAAATGGAGATGATGCCTAGCGACATAAGAATGAAGAAAATAAAACAGCATTGGTCAACAATTTGGAAACCTCTCCACTAGTTATCACCTAATGCTCACAATAATTGATTTGATTTGATTTGATTTTTGGTGTTTAACACCACTTTCAGCAATATTTCAGTAATATCATGGGGACCAGTTTTAGTGGTAGAAGAAGCCGGAGTACCCGGAGAGAACCACCGACCTTGGGCAAGCAACTGGTAAACTTTATCACTTGTGGCTGCGAGTCGAGTGCACCCTTTTTTGTAATTTACAAAGCCGGACGCAAACTCACGCCATATGGCGATAGGCTTGTATGAGGTGCTAGGTAATCCAACTACCTAACTCATTGAGCCACCCGGGCCCATGCTCACAATGACTATGGTGTCTTATTTAACATATTAACATCATATAATGTTCATTTAATACATGTAAATTCACAGCTGAATTATGTTTATACTAAAACATATGAACCTTACCCTCAGATTGAGAATATGAACTTTTCCCTTGGATTAAGAATGTGAACTTTACCCTCAGATTAAGAATATGAACTTTACCCTCAGATTAAGAATATGAACTTTATCCTCAGATTAAGAATATAAAATTTACCCTCAGAACAAATATGCACTTTACCATCAAAACAAAAATGAACTTTACCCTCAGATTAAGAATATGAACTTTACCCTCAGAATAAGAATATAAACTTTACCCTCAGCTTAAGAATATGAACTTTACCTTCAGATTAATAATATGCACTTTACCATCAGATTAAGAATATGAACTTTACCCTTAGATTAAGAATATGAACTTTGCCCTCAGACTAAGAATATGAACTTTACACTCAGATTGAGAATATGAACTTTACCCTCAGAACAAATATGAACTTTACACTCAGATAATGAATATGAACTTTACCCTCATTTTAAGAATATGAACTTTACACTCAGATTAAAAATATGAACTTTACCCTCAAATTAAGAATATGAACTTTACCCTCAGATTAAGAATATGAACTTTACCCTCAGATTAAGAATATGAACTTGACCCTCAGATTAAGAACTTTACCCTCAGAACAAATAAGAACTTCACCCTCATATTAAGAATATGAAATTTACCCTCAGAACAAATATGCAATTTACCATCAAAACAAATATGAACTTTACCCTCAGATTAAGAATATGAACTTTACTCTCAGAATAAGAATATAAATCTTACCCTCAGCTTAAGAATATGAACTTTACCTTCAGATTAATAATATGAACTTTACCCTCAGATTAAGAATATGAACTTTACCCTTAGATTAAGAATATGAACTTTGCTCTCAGACTAAGAATATGAACTCTACTCTCAGATTGAGAATATGAACTTTACCCTCAGAACAAATATGAACTTTACCCTCAGATTAAGAATATAAACTTTACCCTCAGATAAAGAATATGAACTTTACCCTAAGATTAAGAAAATGAATCATATATACTTATTCCATTAACAATATAAAATTCTATCGTAATTATACGTAATTAACGTTGATAAAACTGACCGTCACAATAATACTGAAATATTGTTGAAAGCGGCATTAAACACCATCAAACAAACGCAATTATAAGACGAGTCCATCGTGACCCTCTGATGCATCTTTAAATGATGAAGGAAAGACAGGAGAAAATTAATAAGGTTTGTTAATATCAATAAGTGACATGAGCAGAATCAATTTCCCCCAGTTAAGTGTTTGCCAACGACTATCAATAGAAACAATTTTCATACAGTAAGATTAAATAAGATGAAAACCGACTTAATATCTGATAAAAAATTTCAGCAGCTTCAATTTAATTTGAAATTAACTTTCAACATTAAATAGCAGTTTAGCAGAAAATTAAGTTTTACATTCTTAATGGCTTTAAGCACAAACATTATAATGAACAATAATACAGAAACCATTCAATTTTGACAGAGAATCTAGGTTTTCTAAATAAACCAAATAAATTTCCTGTCATGAGAATCTTTGCCTTTCAGTTAGCTGACATTTTTTGCAACAGGAGAAGATAACTCATGTCAAACTTACAGGATGCTGACTTTGACGACGACAGCACCATAACATAATATGACTGCAAAATTTTCGCAGTCATATATAAATATACGAATAAAAACAAAACCAATAAATGGGCACACCCTCATTACCCAATGGAGAATTTTCCTTTTCCGATTTAACAAAGAAAACATACAGTAGAGGATAATTAAATGAACATCCCAAAACAAGCTCCCCAACGACATTGATGATGACACTAAAGACACAGTGACAATACCATACATGACCTTTTTGGTCAGGTGAGCAAAAAAAAAATGCAATTTACCTTTATAATTTTTAGACTTGTCTCCAGCAGGAAGGGTGAAATTGACATCTTGACGCAGACCTCTATAAATTACGTATCTGATTCCATCTTCCCGATACGTGAAGATGACCTCATACTGAAGTGGTTTGTCCTGAAAATATGAGGTATATTTAAATCTTTATTTTGTCCTGAAAATATGGGGTATATTTAAATCTTTATTTTGTCCTGAAAAATATGGAGTATATTTAAATCTTTATTTTGTCCTGAAAATACTGGTTTATTTAAACCTTTATTTTTACTTTATATTTAAAACTGTCATTTTCTGACCGCCACAATATAACTGAAATATTATTGAAATTGGCATTACACCACAGATGCTCCATTCACTACTAAATACACAGGAAAAAACATAGGACTGCCGGAAAAAAGATTAAAAGAAAAAGACATGGAGTCAAATGCCGATTTTGTAAAGATAAACAGACACAATTTCCGGAGGATTTGTGCACACCGGGAAAATCTGATGTGCCCTTCCTTTTAATAAAAGGCACGAATAAAACTCAAAACTGTGAAGAAACATGAACAGTAGGATTTATAATAAGTAGATAAATACCTCATCTTTCCACTCGTAACAATACAGTTTGAACTGTGTTGTTAATTCTACCCCAGAGTTGGGAGAAATGTCACACACGCCTTTTGATGGACTCGAGTTGACAGTAAATGTTGTCATGGCTGTTCCTCCAACACTTCCATCTATTAAAAGAAAAGAAATAATTATCAATTCTTTTTTGTTTTGTTTTTTTGCTTAAGATCGACAATTGACTATCTTAATATTAAATTGTGTTGAACAGTTTAAGGGAAAGAAGATTTTACTGAGAAATAACTGATTTTAGTGAGAAATAACTGATTTTACTGAGAAATAACTGATTTTACTCAGAAGTAATTGATTTTACTCAGAAGTAATTGATTTTACTCAGAAGTAACTGATTTGACTGAGAAATAACTGATTTTACTCAGAAGTTATGAATAACGAACTAAATCTGACTTCGAGAAAATGTGTTCGGACTATTTTCATTTATATTTAATAGTCTTAATCTTGTGTTTTCATGGACTGTCACAATGACATTTTTATATCAAAGTTCCAGAAAATAAGCTTCAACTATTTTTAAGTTCCTAATCTTACTCTTGTAAATGTTTTCATGGTCTGTAGAACATACTGTCACAATGACATTTTTATACCAAAGTTCCAGAAAACAAGCATTGACTATTTTTAAGTTCCCAATCTTACTCTTGTAAATGTTTTCATGGTCTGTAGAACATACTGTCACAATGACATTTTTATACCAAAGTTCCAGAAAACGAGTATTGACTATTTTTAAGTTCCTAATCTTACTCTTGTAAATGTTTTCATGGTCTGTAGAACATACTGTCACAATGACATTTTTATATCAAAGTTCCAGAAAACGAGCATTGACTATTTTTAAGTTCCTAATCTTACTCTTGTAAGTGTTTGGCCTGTAGAATTAATTCGAACATACTGTCACAATGACATTTTTATACCAAAGTTCCAGAAAACGAGTATTGACTATTTTTAAGTTCCTAATCTTACTCTTGTAAATGTTTTCATGGTCTGTAGAACATACTGTCACAATGACATTTTTATACCAAAGTTCCAGAAAACGAGCATTGACTATTTTTAAGTTCCTAATCTTACTCTTGTAAATGTTTTCATGGTCTGTAGAACATACTGTCACAATGACATTTTTATATCAAAGTTCCAGAAAACGAGTATTGACTATTTTTAAGTTCCTAATCTTACTCTTGTAAATGTTTTCATGGTCTGTAGAACATACTGTCACAATGACATTTTTATATCAAAGTTCCAGAAAACGAGCATTGACTATTTTTAAGTTCCTAATCTTACTCTTGTAAGTGTTTGGCCTGTAGAACATACTGTCACAATGACATTTTTATACCAAAGTTCCAGAAAACGAGCATTGACTATTTTTAAGTTCCCAATCTTACTCTTGTAAATGTTTTCATGGTCTGTAGAACATACTGTCACAATGACATTTTTACATCAAAGTTCCAGAAAACGAGTATTGACTATTTTTAAGTTCCTAATCTTACTCTTGTAAGTGTTTGGCCTGTAGAACATACTGTCACAATGACATTTCTATACCAAAGTTCCAGAAAACGAGTATGGACTATTTTTAAGTTCCTAATCTTACTCTTGTAAATGTTTTCGTGGCCTAGAGAGCATATTATCACGATGCCATATTTATATCATTTAGACTTGTAAGTTTCAAGGATGTTAGAAGCACTAGAGCTGCTTCAGGCTTATCTGTTATAACATATTATGATCAATGGTTGATACTAAAGAACATTAATAGGTCATTCTCTCAAGTACAATGTCATGTTCATCGTTCATAAGTAAAGATAGAATTTATGATAATTGATCTCAATTATCGGTCCCTGATTGTCAATTTTTGATTGCCCCTTCGGCATTTTTTTAACGTTTTTTATAACCACATCTTCGCTTGCTCCATTCTTTGATTCAACAACATTTGTTTTTCATCCAAAAGAATTGTAAATTAAAAAAAATAATAATAGCAAATTGTTTCAATATTTATTTCAATAATGGTTTGGTTTGGTTTATGATGTTTAATGCCACTTTCAACAATATTTCAGTTATATCTTGGTGGTCAGTTTTATTGGTGGAGGAAACCGGAGGACCCAGAGAAAACTACTGATCTGTCGCAAGTCACTGACAAACTTTATCACATTATGTTGCATTGAGTACACCTTGTCATGAACGGGGTTTGAACTCACAACATCAGTGGTGATAGGCACAGATTGCAGAGGTAGTTGTAAATCCAACTACCATACGATCACGACCATGATGGTCCTTTGAAAGCTCATTTCAGGAAATTGACCAATGTATTTAAAAACAAAACCGATGGACAAAACCAATAAAGTAGACCGATTTTGTCAAATCAAGGCCCTCCATTTAAAAGCCAACTTGTTGGTTGGTAAGTTGTCCAGAGTTTACCAATCAATAAACAGAGATTTAGGTTTATGGTGTTTAAAGCTACTTTCAGTTATATAGTGGCGGTTCAATAAACAGTATAATTAGAATCTGATTTCTTAAATACATTCAATCTATAACTGAAACTAAGTGACGTCTTCTATAATGAATGCCGCCACGATATAACTGAAATATTGTTGAAAGTGGCGTGGCGTAAAACACCATAAAACAAACAAACCATCTATAATGAATGTTATAACTACAGTATTCCCCCAGCATTATAAGGCCACTCTTTCTGTAATGAAAAACTGCCCATATAAGACGAGTGGCCTCTCTTGAGATTGACAATTAAGTAGTATTTTACTACCTAAGTGCATCTGACAGTTGGTCTGATAATAGGAGAGGCCTGTATAAGAAGGGGGGATACTGTACCTCAATGTTAGTGTAAAATGGAGAATGCATGTGTATTAATTCTTTAAAAATGCTGTTACTGAACTTTTTAATTTTATCTCAAGTTTCAGCAGATTTTTTTGATTCCCTTCCATATTGTGTTATCAAAAGTGAAAAAATTATCAATATTATAAAAAAAAAAATTACTCAATAACTAAAAAAATACTAAATACCATATTACTCAATTAAAATGCAAGATATTTTTATTGAAAAAAAACAACCCACAAATTGAAAACCAAAATCAAACGTTGAATTTTCCTGAAAATCGTCGCTCTATATTCTTTTAACGATGCTAGATTGTAAATTATAGGAAATTTCCCCCGTCAGCAAATCTGTTTATACCATTAATATCTCTTTCAGATGAAACTATCTATGAAAATTATTCCATGCATTTCAAATGTAATCAATAGCTCACTGCCAGATAACCATAAAAAACTATCGTTCAACGTGAACATTAATTAAAAAACGTAAAAGGACGGGACAAAAAAAAAATCGTCAATTTAATTTAGTAATGAAAGGTAATCAGTGTAAGTTGCTACAACGCCAAATCACTTCTGTTCAACGTTGATTGTATTCGTAGCCTCGGGAATGCAAAAATAACACGAAAACCACCCATTCAGATAATATGTCCAACTTTACATACAATACGATATTAATTATGGATGGATGATTGTAATTTAATTAAACATGAGGAGGAAATGAATTTCAGCGACTGAATAGGTTTTAAAGGCAAATGAAAGTACTATTAAACCTACACAATAGCATTCAAAGAATTCATGATCGTTTAATACTATGATATGTTTTCAACTGGGGTTTTAAATCTGTCTCTGTTAAAGTGAAATACATGCAAATTAACTAAATAAAAGTTTCTGTTTATCCAATAATCAGTACAGCCATAGGCAATTGATGTAAGAAAAAAAAATTAACGATTTAATCTTGCAATTTATTTACAAAATGAGCGCTGACACATCGTGCATGCTTAATGCAATTTACAGAAGAGTGAGTACATAAAAAATGTATAGCTTGTATATTGTTGGCCATTAGTTTAAATTTATATGTGAGTAACTTGTAAAAATATAAAATATTTATGATCCATAAACAAGAGATAGACAATAGACATAGTACTTTTGTCTACCTTTTTTCTCTCGCATCCACATATCTATAGAACATTATCATCTTTTTAGGAGCTGCCGTGGTCGTGATCGTATGGTAGTTGGCTTTCCAACTACCTTTGCAATCAATGCCTATCACCACTGAAGTTGTGAATTCAAGCTCTGTTCATGGAGAGGTGTACTTGATAAGACATTATACGATAAATTTTGTCAGTAACTTGCAACAGATCAGTGGTTTTCCCAGAGTACTCTGGTTTCCTCCACCAATAAAACTGACCGCCACGATATAACTGAAATATTGTTGAAAGTGGCGCTAAACACAATAAAACCAAATAAAAAAAAACCATCATCTTATTATACAACGAATCAGATTGGTCTCCTCACTCTTCCCCCCCACCCCTCCCCACCTACTTTCTGGCAAAATTTATACTTGCAACTGGTTTTAAAAATATATTTATGAGACTTGCTTGTTTTTTTCAGACCCCCCTCCACTATCTACACAACAATATCCTTTTTTATATGAAGAATCAAATTGGTCTCCTCACCCTCTTTCTCCTCTCCTATATGATGAAAATTATATGGAATAGCCTTGACCCAAACATTTTGCATTTTATGAGATTTCCATAGCACAGTGAAATGCAGTAAAAACAAGATTTGGTTGGACATCTTTTTTTTTTTCTTTCTATTTTGTGAGGGAGGGATGGGGCACATTTTTATTTACTTATAATCATTTTTTACTATTTTTGGGGTTGATCATTATTTCACTTATATTGACTACTCATGAGTCAATGTCAAATTATAACATAAAACTGTATACAGTACACCTGGCCATGTGCAAGAGTCACACCAACAACTTCTAAGCAGATAGCCACTTGCTGTATGAGGAGTTATATACATGGGTAGGTGTAAATCTAACTAACACACACCAACATCAGAAACAAACAAAAAACACTTAGGAAAGATAATAGCAGATGCTTCCTACCAAGTTTAGGTTCATTTGGCCAAGCGATTTCAAAGGAGAAGATTTTTAGAAATCAACTAACCAGAAACAAGAATTGCCTATGGCAACCACGTTTGTTAATGGATCAGGAAGAAATGAGCAATCTTTATAGAGGATCTTCTATAGATGCTTCCTACTAAGATTTGGTTCATTTGGTCAAGCGATTTCAGAGGAGAAGATTCAAATGTGAAAAGCTAACAGACGATGGATGCCAAGTGATGGCAAAAGCTCACATTTCCTTTGTCAAGGTGAGCTAAAAACTCTTTAGAAAGATAACTACAGTAGCCCTTTTCTTATAAAGCCACTGCCACTGACCAGACCAAATATTAAATACACTGTTATGTAAAATAGTACTACTTTGTCCTAAACAAGAGAGGTCATACCTCTTAAGTCACTTTTCCCCATTGTGGAATGGGTGGCCTTATAAGAGGGTTTGGCTTGGTTTGGTTTATGGTTTTAACACCACTTTTAACAATATTTCAGTTATATCATGGCAGTCAGTAGTATTGGTGGAGGAAACCGGAGTACCCGGAGAAAACCACAGACCTGTCGCAAGTAACTGACGAACTTCATCACATAATGTTGTATCGAGTACACCTCGCCATGAACGGGGTTTGAACTCACAACTTTAGTGGTGATAGGCACTGACTGCACAGGGTAGTTGTAAATCCAACTACCACATGACCATATGGTGGCCACGACTGCCCTGAAAGTGGCATTAAACACCATAAACCAAACCTAGTAAAATAGTACTAATTTGTCATCCTCAAAAGAGGCCATATCTCTTCTGTCACTTCTTCCATTGCAGAACTGAGGATGACAAATTAGTACTATATTACTAGCTTTGGTTTATGGTGGACCAAACAACTACAGTCATAAAATATTTCATATGAACTGAAACTCTTATAAGAGGTCACATTTGGGACAAAGAAATAGGAGCATTACAAGACTAGGTGACTACTTAAAAGAGTTTCAGTTCATATGAAATATTATATGACAGGACAAGAAAAGGTGACCTTTAAATATAGGTGACCACATGGGCAGGTTTGACTGTATTTGTTTTAAAATTACCTTTAAATCTGGCTTGTACTTTTATAATATATTCAAATCCTTCTTTAAAGTAATCAGGCTTGATGACAAGGGACTGTTTATGCGTTCCTGTAGTTGTTTGGTCATCTCTGAAGAAGTAAGAATTGCTGGATTTTTCTAAGATGTGTTTCTGCCTAACTGGAGCTTGTTTCTTTTGTTCATTATAAACATTGTCTTGTATACCAGGGTTTACTCCTAAAATACAACCAAAACACAGCAATTAAAAACATATGTCTACAAAGACTCTGTACATCCTCAGAAACTACAACACAGCCAAACACAGCAATTAAAATCATATGTCTACAGAGACTCTGTACATCCTCAGAAACTACAACACAGCCAAACACAGCAATTAAAATCATATGTCTACAGAGACTCTGTACATCCTCAGAAACTGCTACACAGCCAAACACAGCAATTAAAATCATGTCTACAGAGACTCTGTACATCTTCAGAAACTGCTACACAACCAAACACAGCAATTAAAATCATGTCTACAGAGACTATGTACATCCTCAGAAACTGCTACACAGCCAAACACAGCAATTAAAATCATATGTATACAGAGACTCTGTACATCCTCAGAAACTGCTACACAGCCATACACAGCAATTAAAATCATATGTCTACAGAGACTATGTACATCCTCAGAAACTACAACACAGCCAAACACAGCAATTAAAATCATATGTCTACAGAGACTCTGTACATCCTCAGAAACTACAACACAGCCAAACACAGCAATTAAAATCACAGACTAATAAGTAAATACTCTCAAAATTTCATTACATTTTTTAAACTGAATTACTGATGACATGGAATAAAAATTCAGATGTTTTATGACATACCATATATTTTTTTGACTCTAGACTTTGTTTCTGTTCTAGACTGAGCCTGTTATTGAGTATGTTACCTGGATTGACTCTAGACATTGTTTCTGTTCTAGACTGAGCCTGTTATTGAGTATGTTACCTGGATTGACTCTAGACATTGTTTCTGTTCTAGACTGAGCCTGTTATTGAGTATGTTACCTGGATTGACTCTAGACATTGTTTCTGTTCTAGACTGAGCCTGTTATTGAGTATGTTACCTGGATTGACTCTAGACATTGTTTCTGTTCTAGACTAAGCCTGTTATTGAGTATGTTACCTGGATTGACTCTAGACTTTGTTTCTGTTCTAGACTGAGCCTGTTATTGAGTATGTTACCTGGATTGACTCTAGACATTGTTTCTGTTCTAGACTGAGCCTGTTATTGAGTATGTTACCTGGATTGACTCTAGACAATGTTTCTGTTCTAGACTGAGCCTGTTATTGAGTATGTTACCTGGATTGACTCTAGACTTTGTTTCTGTTCTAGACTGAGCCTGTTATTGAGTATGTTACCTGGATTGACTCTAGACATTGTTTCTGTTCTAGACTAAGCCTGTTATTGAGTATGTTACCTGGATTGACTCTAGACATTGTTTCTCTTCTAGACTGAGCCTGTTATTGAGTATGTTACCTGGATTGACTCTAGACATTGTTTCTGTTCTAGACTGAGCCTGTTATTGAGTATGTTACCTGGATTGACTCTAGACATTGTTTCTGTTCTAGACTGAGCCTGTTATTGAGTATGTTACCTGGATTGACTCTAGACATTGTTTCTGTTCTAGACTGAGCCTGTTATTGAGTATGTTACCTGGATTGACTCTAGACATTGTTTCTGTTCTAGACTAAGCCTGTTATTGAGTATGTTATCTGGATTGACTCTAGACTTTGTTCCTGTTCTAGACTGAGCCTGTTATTGAGTATGTTACCTGGATTGACTCTAGACATTGTTTCTGTTCTAGACTGAGCCTGTTATTGAGTATGTTACCTGGATTGACTCTAGACTTTGTTTCTGTTCTAGACTGAGCTACCTGGATTGACTCTAGACATTGTTTCTGTTATAGACTAAGCCTGTTATTGAGTATGTTACCTGGATTGACTCTAGACTTTGTTTCTGTTCTAGACTGAGCCTGTTATTGAGTATGTTACCTGGATTGACTCTAGACATTGTTTCTCTTCTAGACTGAGCCTGTTATTGAGTATGTTACCTGGATTGACTCTAGACATTGTTTCTGTTCTAGACTGAGCCTGTTATTGAGTATGTTACCTGGATTGACTCTAGACATTGTTTCTGTTCTAGACTGAGCCTGTTATTGAGTATGTTACCTGGATTGACTCTAGACATTGTTTCTGTTCTAGACTAAGCCTGTTATTGAGTATGTTATCTGGATTGACTCTAGACTTTGTTTCTGTTCTAGACTGAGCCTGTTATTGAGTATGTTACCTGGATTGACTCTAGACATTGTTTCTGTTCTAGACTGAGCCTGTTATTGAGTATGTTACCTGGATTGACTCTAGACATTGTTTCTGTTATAGACTAAGCCTGTTATTGAGTATGTTACCTGGATTGACTCTAGACTTTGTTTCTGTTCTAGACTGAGCCTGTTATTGAGTATGTTACCTGGATTGACTCTAGACATTGTTTCTCTTCTAGACTGAGCCTGTTATTGAGTATGTTACCTGGATTGACTCTAGACATTGTTTCTGTTCTAGACTGAGCCTGTTATTGAGTATGTTACCTGGATTGACTCTAGACATTGTTTCTGTTCTAGACTGAGCCTGTTATTGAGTATGTTACCTGGATTGACTCTAGACATTGTTTCTGTTCTAGACTAAGCCTGTTATTGAGTATGTTATCTGGATTGACTCTAGACTTTGTTTCTGTTCTAGACTGAGCCTGTTATTGAGTATGTTACCTGGATTGACTCTAGACTTTGTTTCTGTTCTAGACTGAGCTACCTGGATTGACTCTAGACATTGTTTCTGTTCTAGACTAAGCCTGTAATTGAGTATGTTACCTGGATTGACTCTAGACTTTGTTTCTGTTCTAGACTGAGCCTGTTATTGAGTATGTTACCTGGATTGACTCTAGACATTGTTTCTCTTCTAGACTGAGCCTGTTATTGAGTATGTTACCTGGATTGACTCTAGACATTGTTTCTGTTCTAGACTGAGCCTGTTATTGAGTACATTACCTGGATTGACTCTAGACATTGTTTCTGTTCTAGACTGAGCCTGTTATTGAGTATGTTACTTGGATTGACTCTAGACATTGTTTCTGTTCTAGACTGAGCCTGTTATTGAGTATGTTACCTGGATTGACTCTAGACTTTGTTTCTGTTCTAGACTGAGCCTGTTATTGAGTATGTTACCTGGATTGACTCTAGACTTTGTTTCTGTTCTAGACTGAGCCTGTTATTGAGTATGTTACCTGGATTGACTCTAGACTTTGTTTCTGTTCTAGACTGAGCTACCTGGATTGACTCTAGACATTGTTTCTGTTCTAGACTAAGCCTGTTATTGAGTATGTTACCTGGATTGACTCTAGACTTTGTTTCTGTTCTAGACTGAGCCTGTTATTGAGTACATTACCTGGATTGACTCTAGACATTGTTTCTGTTCTAGACTGAGCCTGTTATTGAGTATGTTACCTGGATTGACTCTAGACATTGTTTCTGTTCTAGACTGAGCCTGTTATTGAGTATGTTACATGGATTGACTCTAGACTTTGTTTCTGTTCTAGACTGAGCCTGTTATTGAGTATGTTACCTGGATTGACTCTAGATATTGTATCTTCTCTAGACGGAGATGAATCCCCCTGCGTTGGAGTTCCTTCTTCAATATCAAACAAATCATTACCTAAATAAAAACAAACAACATCATTTTTTTTCTTCAATATGTCAAAATATAACGTTCGATGGCTGGTCATAAATTCCTGCCTTTACAATATTAAGTAAAATATAATCAAATCTGTATATAAAGTGCACTCGAGGGAAGTTGAAAATGTGTCATTAGCAGTTTACAGGTTCATTATACAGGCTAAAATTATATACACTATTCAATAATGGGAAATATGAGGCTGACCTTTTTAGACAGTGATTTGTTATATAGAGGTGTCTTAACTTGCTAAAAAAAATTCACTACAGAATGAGTGGTTTCATAAGAGGGTGACTCCTACAGTAGGTTGGTTGGGTTATAATGCTTAATGCCACTTTCAACAACATTTCAGTTATATCTTGGTGGTCAGTTCTATTGGTGGAGGAAACCGGAGTCCCCGGAGAAAACCATCCACCTGCTGCAAGTCACTGACAAACTTTATCACATAATGTTGTATTGAGTACACCTCGCCATGAACAGGTTTTGAACTCACTTTAGTGGAGATAGGCACTGATTGCACAGGTAGTTGTAAATCCAACTACCATACGATCACAACCACAAAGACTCCTACAGTATTAAAGGGTACTTACCAAACAATGGTCTTCTTCCCATGTGGAAAAGATCATTACGACTGTAGTGTGTCTCTCCCCTACTTCCTCTCGACCCTTTCGGTGGTTGTCTCCTTCCCCATTTAACTGTATTTTCTGCAATTCCTGAAAAAGAAACATGAAAGAGAGTTTTAATGACAGTTCACATAAGATGCCTATACTTCAAAGAATATAAAAAGAAGGTTAATTTTACAAAACAAAATGGGGCCATTTATATCTGGCCATGTTGGTTTGAGTTTGACAACCAATAAATATGAGTGAGTTAGGTAGTTGGATTACCTAGCAACTCATACAAGCCTATCACCATTACGGCGTGGGTTCGCACCCGGCTTTGTAAATTACAAAAAAAGGTGCACTCGACTCGCAGTCGCAAGTGATAAAGTTTACCAGTTGCTTGCCAATGCTCGGTGGTTCTCTCCGGGTACTCCGGCTTCTTCCACCACTAAAACTGGTCGCCATGAGATAGCTGAAATATTGCTGAAAGTGGCATTAAACACCAAAAATCAATCAATCAATCAATCAATCAAAAACCAATAAATATGATTGTTGATAATATATGTTGAGACCCTCAAACTACCATAATTGTTTTTATCTGTAATGTCACAATGGGACTGACGTCAGTGTCAGTATTAACAGTCAGTTAGTTGATACCGACAATAACATTTGGCGAGATCATAGAAACTAGAGGCTCAGTGGGCTGAGCCTGTGTCGCTCACCTTTCATTCTGCTTTGAGGAGACTTAATACAGAACCTTCCATGCATGTAGATGCTTCCTACCAAGTTTCGTTTCATATGGCTAAGTAGTTTCAAAGGAGAAGATATTTTAGAAATCGACTAATCAGAAACAAGAATTGCATGTGGTGGCCATGTTTTCCAACCGATCGGGACGAAATGAGCAATCTCTATAGAGGACATTCCATAGATGCTTCCTACCAAGTTTCGGTGGTAGCCATATTTGCTAATCGATCGGGACAAAATGAGCAATCTTCATAGAGGACATTCCATAGATGATTTCTACCAAGTTTCGGTGGTAGCCATGTTTGCTAACCGATCGGGACGGAATTAGCACTCTTCATAGAGGACATTGCATAGATGCTTCCTACCAAGTTTCGGTTCATTTGGCCAGGTGGTTTCAGAGGAGATGATTTTTAAAAATCGGCCAATCAGAAACAAGAATTGTCTGTGGTGGCCATGTTTGGAAAATGGATCATAACAAAATGTGCACTCTTTATATAGGACCTTCCATAGATGCTTCCTACCAAATTTCAGATTAATTGGCTTTGCGGTTTCAGAGGAGAAGATTAAAATGTGAAAAGTTAATGGACGACGGACGACCGACGGACAACAGACGACAGACGACGGACGCCAAGTGATGGCAAAAGCTCACTTTGCCATAGGCAAGGTGAGCTAAAAATGTCCAAATTACCTATAAAGTCATACCCTGATATCTGGAACCAAAAGAAGGGATAACTAGAAGTCAAAATTTGGACTTTCGGGGAAGTTATCAACGTAATTTATAACAGAAAATGCCATTTTTTGGTTAATCTAAAGGAAAATTATCATATTTGGCACAATGACATTCAACTGTACCTCCAAGATATATACAAATTGAGTTAATAATTTTCTACAAAGGCGGTTAGGGTTAGGGTTATGATGTGTTAATGGCACTTTCAACAATATTTCAGTTATATCATGGCGGTCAATTTTATTGGTGGAGGAAACCGGAGTACCCGTAGAAAACCACCGACATGCCGCAAGTCACTGTAAAACATCTACAAAGGATACTTGCTGTAAATGATATCTAGCTATAAAGTTGAACATAATGTTTCATCACCAATGTCAGACTGATACATTTCTTGTGTACTTACTAGGCATTCCCAACGGCATCCTGCTATAAAAAGTATTCCTCTTGTCTTCTGTAACCATGGAAAACATCGACAGGGAAGAGTTCGAGATCTTGAATGACATTCCTCTCTTTTTTCTCCTTACTGTATCTAATTTAAATATAAAGGTTAAGTCAGGTCAAATATAGAGAAAAAAAAACAAAGAAAAACAATAAAAAAAACCAGCTAAAAAACAGAGATTTTAAACATGAAGTATAATTTGTCTACTTCTAAAGGAAAAAAGGGGGGTGGTGGTGGCAGTGCTCATAAGGTAGATAGAATATTATACTCATTTCACCACTAATGGTGTGATTTCCTCAGGCTGATGGCTTTTTAGTGGTACTCCTGTTTTCTCCATCATTAAAACTGAGACATGATAAAACAGAAATATTAAAACTGAGACATGATAAAACAGAAACTGAGACATGATAAAACAGAAATATTAAAACTGAGACATGATAAAACAGAAATATTAAAACTGTGACATGATAAAACAGAAATATTAAAACTGAGACATGATAAAACAGAAACTGAGACATGATAAAACAGAAATATTAAAACTGAGACATGATAAAACAGAAATATTAAAACTGAGACATGATAAAACAGAAATATTAAAACTGAGACATGATAAAACAGAAATATTAAAATGAAACAGCAATTTATTTCCTGTTCTTCACAAATGAAAGCTTTTTTCCAGATATTTGAAAGGAAAAAAAATAATTTGCCTAATGACTTAACTTTAACACTAAAATTTTTTTTTTTCTAAAATGTGGTCCAACAGGTCCATTCTTTATCAATAAAACTGCCAAATAGGAAACAATTGGTGAAAAAACAAAGGTTTAAACATAACACTACTCTACTGAAGAAGTTATATCAACTTACAATTTTTAAATAACGAAGAATGAATGACAGAGTTGTTTCCCCTTTTGACGTCTGCTTCATCACCAGTATCAGATCTATACATGCTTCCTGTGTCTGTATCACTCGCTTGTCTCAAAAGATTAAATTTCGATCCATCTACCAACTTTATTGTACAAAGAATTTTTTCTTGCGTGGGTCGAAATTTCCAACTTTTATAAACAAAATGAGACGTCCAATCATACTCAATTACGTCCTCGGGACAATTTGTACACACAGCTTGTAATAGAAGACGCTCGTTGGCGTTGATAATTTTCCTATCACACTGAGGACAATAAATATTCAATCTGCAATATAAAATCTCATTTGTTATTATCGGGGCCATCGTGGTCGCGATTGCATGGTAGTTAGATGAAACTATTACCACTAAAGTTGTGAGTTTGAATCCTTTTCAGGTGGGGAATACGATACAACATTTAGTGATAAAAGTTTGTCAGTGACTTGCAGCAGGTCGGTGGTTTTCTCCGGGTACTCTAGTTTCCTTCACAAAAAAAAAATGACCGCCATGATAAAACTGAAATATTGTTGAAAGTGACGTTAATTACCAAAACCTTTAACCCCCCCCCATTTGTTATTATCAGTAATTTGGATATTTTCCATTAATTTCATCGAGTGATACTGTCTGTATTGGACGAACTCACTCTGTGGTCGAAAATCATAGGTAAATGTAACGTCAAAAACATTATGACGTTACGGAGGTACCAATAGAAACAATAATGATCAGTTTTGCAGGTCTTGACATACATTATCACTAGAATCACAGCTTGTCACACTGGACTCGCTCCAATATTAGTGATAATGTCTGTCTCAACCTTCATTACTACCGCTATTCTATATATATTCCACTTCTACAATTTGTTCATGCCATGATATAGCTGAAATACTGCTAAAGTTGGCACTAAACACCAATCAATCAATCATTTAATTAACATGACTGCCACAATCATCACAAATCAAAATCATTTAAGATCTTCTTGTAAATAGTAATGGTACAGTTGAAATGAAATTTATAAAATACACACTGTCCTATATTTTGTTTTAATTTACCTAAACTTCTGAAAAAAATTCAGATTAAAGGTTACATGCATCCTGCAATCGCTCACCCAGTTACAGATCCCATAAATTTGTCTATTTGAGATATATTAAATTTTTCTGGGGGTTTTTTTTTTAAATATTTTTGTCACTTTTTTAAATTTGTTTTAGGTGTATTGATTTTTCTTCTGTTTCTATGATTTATCAATTAGATTTTGGAACTGTTCTGACAGTGTGGTATTATTTGTTTTCTATTTTATTGCACAGAAGATGTAGGTCTCCTATTCTAAACTGACGTGTAAAATAACAAAAGCTGATAAAAAGGGCTTTACCTAGACTAGACATGGCATTTGAAAACTAAAAAGAAATCAATTTTATGGAAAATAAATGAAAACTGTGCAAATTGGTAGGTTACGAGAAAAAATCGTGATAAACTTTGATTAAATTCCATCGATTAACGAAGTCGTTGACAACATTTAAATTAATTTGTTTTCTAACTTACTTTAAAGACTTCGGCCTGTCACTTATTCTAATGACCTGGAGAGTACTTTGGGGACTTTTGTTATCTTTCCAAACAGTTAATGTCACAATGATTTCATCTAAACTTGGTAAGATGATGCTGGTAGGCATGGAAACTTCAGCTAGGTCAAAGGTCAATACATCTGTTGCATTGTCTATGAAACAGGATTCAAAAGAACCAAAGTTTGCAGAACAGGTCCAGTTGTATCTGAAACATAAAAAAAATATATATATATTTTACCCTGGCAATCAGTCTACAAGCTCTATGGGGATTATCTTGATTTGAAACTAAGGGCAATTTGGCAGTCTGAAAAGCATTAAAAATAATCTTTCACAGAAAGGGAACCAAAATCCTCTCCAAAAATAACAAATATTTTTTCAAACTTTTAAACATTTGAATTGCTATAAAATTAGCCTCTGATTTCATACCAGGTTCATATATCTATTAAGTTTAAGAAAATTATACTCATTTTTTAAGTCCTATCTGTTGCTCTTGCATTAAACAGGAACCCTTTTGTCCCATGTAAGGGAAATAACTCGCATAATTCTTTTTTTTGAAAAACATATAATTTCAGAATCAAAGCAGGAAGTCGTAAATGTTCTACTGAGCATTGATATTTTTGTTCAAAGATAGCATGTACAAAATTTAACACCCTTGCTAGACACAGTAGAACCTAAGATTATGCATTAATGTCAGTGTGATACCTTATATCAACATTGTCTGTACAATCTGGGTCCCTCGACAGGGAACCATCCAAAACAATTGTTTTCTGTCGAGTTGTCTCCCTTACAACACCACCTTTAATAACTACATTGAGGGGACTGGGAAGTACTTCTATTTCCATGGTTTCAATACTATAAACAATGGTTTCTTTTATTTGAACCTACAATGACAAACATTACAACAATCACTATTAAAATTTCAAATAATTGAATTGGTCCATAAAACAAATATACAAATGTACCGGGAGTCACCATTATGGTTGGTTGGTTTCTGGTGTTTAATGCCACCTTCAACAATATTTCAGTTATATCGTGGCAGTTTTATTGGTGGAGGAAACAGGAGTACACGAAGAAAACCACCGACCTGTCGCAAGTCACTGACAAACTTTATCACATAATGTTGTATCGAGTACACCTCACCATGAACGGGATTTGAACTCACAACTGCTATTGCACAGGTAGTTGTAAATTCAACTACAATACGACAATGACCACGACGGACCCTGTCATCATTATCGTACAGTATCCTATGCAATTTTACTTTGCTTATCAGTTACTTGCAGAAGGTCTGTGATTTTCTCCTGGCACACCGCGGGCTTCCTCTGACAACATAATTGGGTTTATTAATGTTTATTATCACTCAGAAATGCTTCAGCTATTTCGTAACAACCAGCTGCAAAAAAAATGATTGCTGCATTTAACAAGGATCGATGACAGACACACAGTCAAGAAAAACAGACGGCATGTGATACAAAAAGTTCACTTAGCTTTTGTCCAATTTGGTTGGTTGGTTTTATGGTGTTTAATGCCACTTTCAACAATATTTCAATTATATCGTGGCGGTAAGCTTTATTGGTGGAGGAAACCGGAGGACCCGGAAAAACCACCCACATGTCGCAAGTCACTAACAAACTTTATCACATAATGCTGTACACCTTGCCCTGATCGAGATTCAAACTCACAACATCAGTGGAGATAGGCACAGATTGCCATAGGTAGTTTTAAATCCAACTACCATACGATCACGGCCACGACAGCCCTTGCCTTTGTCCAGGAGAGCTAATAAAGACGATAATGATTGTGATAACGCAAATTATTTTTTTTGCCAAAAAATATTAGATTTGCACTATAATTTTACACCTGCCAAAAAATAATCTTCCGTACCTTAACTTCAAGCTTGTAAAATCCAACAGCCAAGGTACATGGTTTTAATACAAGACGTTTTTGTTGTAAAGAGTTTTTGTCCACATTTGGAATATCTACAAGCTGGTTGGTAGAACTATTGGACAGGGTCCATTGATACTCCGTAGCCATTAAATTGTTTTTACAGATCGTGGGCTTCACTTCTACCTCGTACTGTAAACCATGTGATCTGTTCACCTGTAAAATAAATAAATAAATAAATAAATATTTGTCAAGATCCGGATTTATCCTGCAATCGTGTGATTTTTGAATACTAAAAAAGGGATCAAATAAATATCAGTGTTTCAATCATGGAGCTAATAAAGGTTTTCTGGTACCTGGTTCATGTAGAGCAAACAATAAGAAACAGTAACATTATAAGCACAAGATGTGATAGATGACACCCTTGAAACGATATAAACGACGCTTTTTCTGCTCTTTTCACTAAACTTTTGCAGTTGTTATGGTCTTTTTGACATTACAGGTTAAACAATTATTGGTAAAAATATCTGATGAATTGTACAGCATAATATGACAAACGTATGACAAACGATTTAATTCCAACATATTTAACAGCAGCTGAAAATATATCTAACTGTCTTAGGTTTTCAATTTGCTATTCACTTATGGTTTCTTTTTCATTGATATTGATTTTAATAGAATGATGGAAAATTGAATACCGCATTCAGTCTTGCATAGCACACATTTATGCATAATACGCATTCTCACTATAGTCCTTAATTAATGTGCACAACACGTTTCTGGACTAATTTTCATCAGGTACACTCAGTCAAAAGATTGGAAAGCCAAATAATTTACATGTATTTTATTAACTGATTGTTGTATATCTTTTTGATCATTCTTACTTCTTGTGTATAATGTTTCCAATTATTCGAAATATTGCTAAAGTTGGCATTAAACACCAATCAATCAATCAATGAATCCAATTATTCTATTCCTATGTAAATACATGTATAGTGATTTATTCTGCTCAGTTCTTAGGCACCTTGATTCACAAATAAAAGTTCTGTTCTATTCTGTTCATTAAGGGTTGGTAAAATTACTAGTGGGTATTATACAAATCTAACTACGGTACTTGTTGACAATAAAAGTGTTTTTTACCAGTTCCATACCTCATATCCTTGCTTGTTCAATTTCCAAAGGCATATGCAAATATTATGAAACACAATTCTCAACTGTCATTGGTCGTGTAAAGTATGTATGATTGATTCCCTTACATAGCTATGTCAACATAGTAATCCCCTTCTCAGTCCTCATGATGAGCACCATTCCGCCGGCCCAAGACCAGTAAAAACTTTGTTCGGACCAGTCATTTTTTCAGTTTTTATTTAGATATATAAAATATAAAATAATTTAAAGAATTTGATTCGGACCAGCAAATTAAAATTTTCACAACCAAAGGCCACCCTCTTATCTGGCAATATTTCACATGAACTGAGATAGTAAAATACTATTAAGTTGTCCCCCTGAAGAGAGGCCATGCCATTAAAATACCACTTTTTCATTGCAGAAGGGGAGATCTTATAAGAGAGTGAATACTGTAACTGATCTTAACAGAAATGTGTAACTTCTCTGATTTCTGGTTCATAGCACTTACTTAGTTCGATCTTCTATTGCTTGGATCAATAAAAGTGAGTAACACAGTTGTCTCCCTCTTATTAGACCCCTCCCACTTCAAGAGAGCCCATCCACTTTTCATTGCAGAAAGGGTTGCATTATAAGAAAGAGCTTCTATATCACTGCATACAGTACAGTCAAACCTGTAACTAGAGGCTCAGCACTGAGCTGATCCTGTGTCGCTCACCTTTCATTCTGCTCTGAGGAAACTTAATACAGAACCTTCCATAGCCTATAGGTGCTTCCCACCAAATTTCGGTTCGGTTTGGCAAAGCAGTTTCAGAGAAGAACATTTTTAGAAAGCGACCAATCTAAAACAAGAATTGCCTGTGGCAGCCATGTTTGTTAATGGATCAAAACGAAATGAGCAATCTCTATAGAGGACCTTCCATAGATGCTTCCTACCAAGTTTCAGTTCATTTGGCAATGTGGTTTCAGAGGAGAAGATTTTTAGAAATAGACCAATCAGAAACAAGAATCGCCTGTGGCGGCCATGTTTGTTAATGGAATTGGAATGAAATGAGTACTCTTTATAGAGGACCGCCCATAAATGCTTCCTACCAAGTTTCGGATCATTTGGCCAAGCGGTTTCAGAGGAGAAGAATTTTAAAAATCAGCCAATCAGAAACAAGAATCGCCTGTGGTGGCCATGTTTGTTAATGGATCAGGACGGAATGAGCATTCTTTATAGAGGATCTTCCATAGATGCTTCCTACTAAGTTTCGGATCATTTGGCCAAGCGGTTTCAGAGGAGAAGAATTTAAGAAATCGACCAATCAGAAATAAGAATAGCCTGAGGTGGCCATGTTTGTTAATGGATCGGAACGAAATGAGCACTCTTTATAGAGGATCGCCCATAGATGCTTCGTACCAAGTTTCGGTTCATTTAGCCAAGCGGTTACAGAAGAGAAGAATTTTTTAAATCAGCCAATCAGAAACAAGTGTCGCCTGTGGCGGCCATATTCATTAACGGATCGGGACGAAATGAGCAATATTTATAGAGGACCTTCTATAGATGGTTCCTAACAAGTTTCAGTTCATTTGGTCGAGGGGTTTTAGAGGCATATTTACTGTAATTCAATTCAGAGATAACTGCATTTTAAATAGATACAAAATGTATCTATATTTAAACTAGAGTTATCTCCCCTTTAACAGAAAAAATTATTTTTTAGAAATCATTCAAAACAGAAACAAGAATCGCCTTTGGTGGCCATGTTTGTTAACAGATCAAGATGAAATTAGCATTCTTTATAGAGGACCTTCCATAGATGCTTCATACCAAGTTTCGGTTTATTTGGCTAAGCGGTTTCAGAGGAGAAGATTTCTAAAAATAGGCCAATCAGAAACAAGAATTTCCTGTGGCGGCCATGTTTGTTAATGGATCGGGACAAAATGAGCAATCTTTATAGAGGACCTTCTATAGATGCTTCCTACCAAGTTTCAGTTCATATGGCTGAGGGGTTTCAGAAGGGAAGATTAAAATGTGAAAAGTTAACGGACGACAGACAACAGATGTCAAGTGATGGCAAAGGCAAGGTGAGCTAAAAAAAAAAAAAAAAGGGCACTCAAGGGAACCTGAAAATATACAGGCTTAAATAATATGCACTATTCATTAATGGGGAAAATGAAACTGCCCTTCATAGACAGTGATTTGTTATATAGAGGTGCACTTTAAGGCAGGTTTGACTGTATTTTTAGAAATATACAACCTAATATCCTACATTGATAGAGTTTCAGCAGCCGAGGGTAATAATAGAAATTTGACGAAATGAGCAAAAGTGGAAAAAGAAATAACAACACATTACCTTCTTAATACTTTTGTCCAATATGGAGATTTCTGGCGGGATACAGATTCTGTACAAGATAAACAATCGCTTCGTTCTACTAGCGTGACTGATTAAATTGGACGCTGTTAACACTACGTTATAAACGCCTTCTCTGTAACAAAAAAAATTATAAAAAAACATAAAAAACAATAATCGTATTGATCTTGTGTATCAAATACACTAACAAATTCATGATATAGATATGTTTTTTATTCAATCGTAAGAAATTTTACACACTCAGACAAAACAAAATGAATTTGTATAGATACATTTGGGAATCTATCAAAAGAGAAAATTAGATTTTGGAATTTCCATGACAAAAACGAGTTGTTTTTTTTCTTTACCAAAAATAGCATTATTCTTTACAAATGAGCTTATTAGGTTGGTAGTTGCATATTATGAGGTAAAAAGCATGTTTTAGTCAAAAGCGAAGTAATTACACGATCGTAATTTCTGCTGACATGATCTTAGGCTTTTCTTAAACAGGACCGTATATCTAATTATAACTTCCACTATATGGTAGCGCATAACAATAAAGTTGATGGTTCTGAAATTAGATCAGTCGCCTCGAGTTGGAAATTAAATTACGATCCATTATGAGAATAATAGTATGCAGCTGAAATGTAATGGTGAGAAAATGTCTATAGCACTTAATATAATTAGAGTATATCTACCGAATCAACTTTTAGAGAAGAAAAGGTCGTTTAATAGGTCGATTCAAGTTAAATTTAATATCTCTGTTGACTGTTATTTCTTCATTCTGTAAATTTTTTAATTAGTAATCACAAACATATTTTTTTTTATTCAAACAAATATCCTTTTCAATGTGGTTTGATAAAATTTTAACTTTTTGATTTTCCAAATTTGTTGTGTTCGATGAAAATATGTGTAAAGAGAAAGTTGTAAAAGGAATGAGTGATTGTCTCCCATCCCTTATCCTCACACTACCTGTCCCCTTATGTCTACTATCAGACTCAATCAACTTCAAGGTCCCTACATGTCAGATTTTTTCGATGCAGGTACAGCAATTTGATATGTAACCATAAAAAAAACCATACAAAAATATGTTGTTAATAAACTGGATACCTGTCTAAACTAAAAACATTCAATTTTAGTCCCTTGCGTCAGATATCTTTAGATTTTTTATATGCATGATCTGAAGGCATGTTCATTCCGGACAAAAATCTTAGTCTGTAATGTCAGATAACATTTATTTCATCCGCGTAATCTAAACACCTGTCCATTCCTGACAAAAACGCCTGACCCAAGTATGTCTGTTCACAGTAGATTTTACTGTAAGTAGAATATACCCGAAGCCCGGGACAAGTAAAACTGGATTCAGACAAGTGAAAATTATGAAAGTATTTGCTTGAATAAATAGAAGTTTTATCTAAATTTGGCTTTCGGGCAAGTAGGTAAAAATATTAAGGCAGAGACTGCAACATAAAATTTACATCAACATACTTTGTAAAATTGTGTTCCACATACTGACTGCTGTTGTTCATTACAACTGGGGAACCATCCCCAAAATTCCATTTAAATCTGATCTCCGATCCACGGTAAAACGTCGCTTTAAAGATTAATACATTGTTGACTATGGGACTTCCCATCATATTGAGTTCTAAAGACTCTATTTTTGACAAAAGATGGAGTACAACTGCCGGTGATGTGCTACTGCTCACATTATTATGAGCTGAAACTGTCACAGTGTACCTGAAATAATAAATAATCACAAAATTAAAAATATTGTTGGGTGGGGGTGGGTTAAGAGAGGTTTTATCCCTAACACTCATTAACATTACAATTTCCATAAAATTCTTTATGGTATTTGATAAAACCAATCCTTCCCTACCAATACAAATCATATACATAACCAAGACAACCAAAGAGTTCAATAACGATAGCCAAAATCGGCTATGGTGACCATATCAATGCCAGGAGGACATAAATTTATGCAAACATTCTGTGAAGTTTTAATGATCTGGGTGAAATATTTGTGTAGGGAGAAAAATGACACAAAACAGATCAACGTGTCACAGTACTCACCTTCCTGCATTTAATTTTCGTTGAATATACGGTTCCTTGATTATGCTAGGTGAATCTGTTCCAAGTTTCCATCGGTAGTATGTCACCAAGTTGTCATATCCTGGTAAGACATTTGCCGACAGTCTGACAACTTCTGAAGCATCTAGGATCGTTGATGATACATTTAATGTCACACCTACAATATACAATATGTTGTACTTAAATGAAAAATCATAATCTTAAATCTGTCAAAAACGTGACGAAGGACGAAAAGGGAGATAATCAGAAATGAAGGTACGTCTACTCCATCTGCAATATAAAATATGTTGGACTTAAAACGAAAAATAATCACAATCGTAATTCCATCAAAAACGTGACGAAGGAGGAAAAGGGAGATAATCAGGAATGATTGATTGATTGATTGGTGCTTATATTAACTATATAGTGGTGTGAACAAAATGTATTATTGATCAGGAATGAAGATATGTCTAGTCCACTTATAATGCAATTTAGGGGCGACATGAAATCTTTTCTTCATAACCAAACTTCATTTTAACCAGAACTGATATATACTTTCAGAGCTCGGTGGTAATAAATAATCAGTTCATTATCAGTGGACTTTTATATCAAAATTAATTTCACAACATAATCATTTTATTCACATTCCTACACAAAGCTATATTCTATCATGAGCTGATAAATGCCTGTTATATATTTCAGGCATGATTTTCATTTTGAATAAAGAAATAACTGACAAAACAAATTGTAGAAACATCTCTGTCAAGACTCCTTTTGGGATTCGAATAACTAACAAAGCAAGTTAGTACTAAGGCTGGGATTTCAAGATCGGCTAAAATTTGGAGTACAGATAACCAAGTATGATAAGATCAGTAACAGATAAACAATGGCGACGTCAAAGTAAGATGACATATATAGCGATTCCTACACGTCATAAATTTTTATTAGCAATGGTATCTTAATAGACATTCTAACCTTGAATTCTATGCTCCACGTAAACTTTAGCTGTAGTACTGGTTTTTGTTCCTCTGTCTTTAGCGATCACAACTAGATCGTAAACCTTCGCTTTTTGATAAAAATGGCTCATCTCAGATTCTATAATCAATAAAAACATGGAATGTTTTGAAATCATTTACAGATGGAATATGGGTTAGGGTGTTTAACGGCACTTTCAACAATATTTCAGTTATACAGTGGCGGTCAGTTTTATTGGTGGAGGAAACCAGAGTACCTGGAGAAAACTACTGACCTGTCGCAAGTCACAGACAAACTTTATGACATAAAACATTGTATCGTGTAAACCTCGCCTGAGTGGGATTTGAACTCACAACGTTAGTGGTGATAGGTACTGATTGCATAGGTAGTTATAAATCCAACTACTATAAGATTACGACCACGTTAAAATCAGGGATAAATTAAGCTGATAAATACTATTAATGGACTAAATTTTTTGTTTATCTCTATCTATCCAAGGTACAACTGAACTATAGTTCTCTGAACCAAACACAATAGCTGTGTTAATCTTCAAACTGGTGAATGGGAAACCAATGTGATACTGAGGACCCAGGTGGCTCAATGAGTTAGGTAGTTGGATTACCTAACAACTCATACAAGCCTATCACCAATACAGCGTGGGTTCGTGCCCGGCTTTGTAAATTACAAAAAAGGGTGCACTCAACTCGCAACCGCAAGTGATAAAGTTTATCAGTTGCTTGCCCATGGTCGGTGGTTCTCTCCGGGTACTCCGGCTTCTTCCACCACTAAAACTGGTCACCATGATATAGCTGAAATATTGCTGAAAGTAGCGTTAAAACACCAAAAATCAAATCAATGTGATACTGTATTTACCAACTACAGTGAATCCTATCTAAACTGCACCCTGAATAAAACAGAACCCTGTATAAATTGTACATTAAATAAAAGAACATCCATATGGTCGCTGCTTTTAAAATTTGTATATAATAAACAATAACAATTAAGCAAAGTCATTTAAATTTAGCAACAAGAAAACCTACATTAAGTTTTATTTCATAAAAAAGATTTTAACTTTAAACTTACTGTTGCTATTGACAACATCAGTATTGTCACCAAACTTCCAATCAAACGTCACATTAGCATTGTCTATCTGGTCGACTTTAAACGTAAAGTTTTGCCCGTACTCTATGTGATAAGAGCTTCTTAAGTTAGGTTTAGGAGGTGGTTTCTCAACACTGAATGGCTCCGTCAAGTATGATGTCACATTGCCTAGAGGATTGACAGCTGTTACATAAACTGAATATACTCCCTCTGAAAAATAGAGAAAAAAACCTCAAATGAGTGATTACATTTGCTTACAAAGGACCCTTCACAGGCCCGTAGCCAGGATTTTTAAAGGGGAGGTTCGGCTGACTCACAATGGGTGATGGTCTTGCATATGTCGACATAGTATGATACTACTGCAGCAAGTGGTCAGAAAATAAATACAGTCAAACCTGTATTAAGAGGTCACCTTTAGGACAAAGAAAAAGTGGCCTTATAAGACAGGTGACCTCTTAAAAGTGGTTAAATTCATATGAATTGCTCTATGACAGGACAAAAAAAAGGATGACCTTTTAATACAGGTGACTGCTTAATAGAGTTGACCACATGGGCAGGTTTGACTGTAATTAGATTTTGGATCCTTAATATATTTTATTTTAAAAATGTGGACATCAATGAATGCGGAAGAAAAAATTAAGGAACTCCCACTGAAAATTAAAAAAAAATAATTCTCAAGCGATTGATTTTATTTTGCTAAAAAAACAACAAAAGATCCTGTCTACATAATATGATAATGCGGCAGTAAGTCATCCAAAAAAAAAAATTGAAGAACGTCTCCCTAGGACACAGATAGCCCTGTTTCCAGCTAAAGTAAATAGGGGCATATCCCCAAGAGCAGAAAAAATGTGGTAAAGTCCCAAATCAAACTTGGGTCTTCCTTTTATGGTCCTTAATCTTGTGTACAAATTTTGAATGATTTGCTTAAGGGGATCTTAAGTTATTGAGCAGAATGTAGGACATACTGACATTTAAAACTTAAAACTTTGAATACTAACCTTGAGTATATCGATGAGAAGTTTCACCTAACATAACATTTAAAAAAAGATCCATCATTCCTTCTACTGTTTCTGAATTCTCGTCACCAAAATTGAAAACAAAAGTCACCTGGGTTCCTCCGACGCATCTAAAATATAAGTCATAGAAAACTTCACACTGACTGATAATTTTAAATATCAGAGTTAGTTTGTTGATTATATATAGATTCTCCTTCAGTAGGTTACGATATTTTTTCACTCAAGAGAGTTAAATTAAAAATTTTAACCACAAGCCGTCAGGGCAACTGAAGGAGAATTTGTTTCTCTCATTATTTAACACGGAACTTTATTTCAAAATCCTTCAAAATTACCGATTTGACAACATGCGGGGAAAGGCACGAGACATTTTAATCCTCTAGAGGATTACAGATTTTTCCACCACTGGTTCAGCGGGGTTTAAACGCTGTAATAATGGGAGAAAACAATATCTCTCGTTGAGATCAAACGAAAAATTTCCAAATATCCGATAGTTTTATGAAGTTAAACACATTATAACATTACCGATAAAAACAATAACATCAGTTTTGAACTCGACTTGCAGCCGCAAGTGATAAAGTTTACCAGTTGCTTGCCCATGGTCGGTGGTTCTCTCTGGGTACTCCGGCTTCTTCCACCACTAAAACTGGTCGCCATGATATAGCTGAAAGTGGCATTCAACACCAAAAATCAATCAATCAGTTTTGATTTTATGACGTTAAATACATTATGACATTACCAATAAAAACAATAAGATCAGTTTTGAAGGTCTCGACATACACAAGTATCACATCTTGTACTATAAGACTTGTTTGCGATACTAGCGATAATGTCTGTCTCGACCCTCGTAACTGCCATTATTCTATATGCCTATTTACTTTTGAGTAACTTACCTAGCTGTAAAGGTGATCAGTTCTGTTTTCTGGTCAGGCTTCGTTCCCATCAACAGAGCTTTCTTAGGTTTGTTGACATTTACCAATGTCAAACCTACAATTTCTTCCACAACCTTGAACTTGAATGGTAAATTAGCAACAAATGGCTTCTTATATAGATCATTCGTGACCTTGACACTGACATCGTAATCACCAGCAAATTCAAATTCATGCATAGCTGTACTTGTATTTCCCATACTGCAAAAAAAAAAAAAATATATATATATATATATATAATTAAAGTCTCTCATATCGAGGTAAATAAACAAAATCTCTGAAAATTTATCCGGAGCTTTCGGCCGTACAACATATTACCTAAAAATATTTATTTTAAAAAATCTCAAAATAAATATTTTTAAGTAATATTTCTGATACATGGTTACATAGTGTAAGACCTGTTATTTTACTACTATTCCCAGGGCTTTCAATATTTTTCAAGTCAATTAGTACTTCACTATTTACAGGCAGTACTTTTTTATCAAAATTTGACAATTTTCATGAATATCTTATAGAACACTCTTTAAAATCAGGAGGTACCAAAGACCATTTTAGGCAGGTAAAAGTATCTGGTACCGCCCCTTATTGAAACGCTTGAGTGCTAGTTAAACACTTGTTTGTGGATCGCTCCAACAATACAAAATCGCTAAAATTAAAATGTCGTCAGCAATGTATATGTGTTATTATTGTATGAAGAAGACCATATGAGTTGGCATAACTTGTGTCTCATCCAATTTGTATATTTTTCCATGTAAAATAAGTTTTAAACTAAACAAAATCATTCCTACAACTGCACATATAAAACCAGTGACATCCTGATATGATTTATAGAAACCCTTGTCCCTCCCATACAAAACAATCAATTTTGTCTCTACAAACACATATCAAATGGCCAAATACATCATCATTGATAATGTACATTTGGGATTTTAAAAGCCGAGAAATAATCAAAATTAAAACAAAAAGTTATCATAGTTTCAGGTTTTACGGAGATTTTTTGCTTTTCATAAAAATCCCCAGGGACCCATACCACCGACAAAACTTTACATTAAATAAATTACAGAGTATTAATTTTTGTAGAATTACATTTCACGGGTCATTGTGATTAATATTTTGGATTAGCATTCAATCTACAATCACAAAACATTCCGCCTAATTTTCATTACGAGGCTTAAAAGCCGAACTCGCTCAAAGATATATAAATAAAAAAATTTAATTCTTGATTAACTTTCCCCATTTAAAAGTTCGGAAAATGTCAGTCTTAATTTTCATTAAACAGCCGGAGAAATTTTATCTTTCCATTTCATGTTTCATTAGTCGCAAATTAATCAATTTGACTTGTTTTCTATGTGGCAGACGACATATTGTAACAAGTCTTTAACTTTCTGATAAAGAATATGCTTTACTGCTCCATATCACAGAAGCAATATTCTATAACTCAAAATATGATGCACTTTATAATATTATGATTGATTATAATGGCAGAACAAATTAAATTACGATTTTATTTAATAATAACAAAATAATTATTGCTGAACAACTGAATGATCGAATTCTATACATTAGTACATTATATGAATTTTATCAGTAAGTCGATCAGGTCTTACAAACATAAAACATAACAAGGGGCCATCATGGTTGTGATCGTATGGTAGTTGGATTTACAACTACCTGTACAATCAATGCCTATCATGACTAAAGTGGTGAGTTCAAATCCCGTTCATGGCGAGGTTTACTTGATACAACAATATGTGATAAAGTTTGTCAGTCACTTGCGACAGGTCACCAATAAAACTGACCACCACGATATAAATGAAATATTGTTGAAAGTGGCGTTAAACACCATAACCCACCTTAGCAAACATAAAACGTTCCAATAGGATTGTTGTACTCGTACTGAAAAACATGTATAAACCGAATATCCTTCGGACCAACTTTTTCGTTAGGAATAGTCAGGTGTTTGGTTTACACAGGATTCCATTTTATTTAGGGTTCCGTTTGACCATTATCTATCCTTGTTAAAATTTAAAGTTATACGTTGTTGAATAGAAATTGAGACTATGAGTATGAGAGTGATTTCAAGTACATGTATCTCTTTTTCAATCTTAAATATTATCCGGATATTTTAATTTCGGAAACAAAGTATATTCTATCTCCGTTGATAATATAATTCCATATAGAATTAAAAAAAAAAAAAAAAAAACCCACAACATTTTAGATTTTTCATAGCTCCCAACACGTGGGTCAAAACGAAAGTAGATCGGAAGGAAATAAATAAACAAAATTTAGAAACAATCATGAAATAACTCTCAAAATACGTATTGAATTTATTGATCTATCATAATTGTATTACTATTGTACTAAAAAGACTAACAATTCCTATACATGCTACTAATATTAACGAGGCCAGGATAAGGTACTGGTATTTTATGTTTCTCTAACTAACAAATGTAAAGATTTCGAATAAAGATTTTAATTGGAAAAAAAAAAAAAAAAAAAAGGGTTCCGTTTAGACAGGTGTCACTGGACATATGTATTTCAAAATTGTCCAATCAAAAATCATGGAGGGGTGATATCTTCTTCAGGTTGCTAGGGTCCCCCCTCTAATAAAGCTGACCTAAGTATCTAACTAACAGGTTTCATTTTTCAAAAATGTCTGACCGAAAATAAAGGAAAAAATGGTACAAAAGCGAAACTTTATTCTGAAAAATATCAAAATACAAGACTGATTGATGGGCTGATGTTTAGCGCCAACATTAGCAGTATGTAAGCGATATCATGCAAGCCTTTCAATAATGGGCGGTACCATGTACTTTTACCTGCCTAAAATGGTCTTTGGTACCTCCTGATTTTGAAGAGTGTTCTATAAGATATTTATGAAAATTGTTCCAATTTTAATGAAAAGTACCCCCTGTAAATATCGGTAGTGAAGTACTGGTAGACTTGAAAAATATTGAAAACCCTGTAGCATGGCATGCTAAATATACAAGCCATTGTTCCTTAATAAAACCCTAAATGAAGATTAACAACGATGAACATTCAAATCATTACTTCCTTAAAAGCATACAAGAACTCATATCCTGACTTTCAGGTCTATATTTAGCCAAACTGATTGAAATTATTAATTCTCCAGTATCAAGTCTTTCTTTAAAAGCTGACATGATTTTGTCTACAGAAATTGGTTCCATTAGCTTAATACCTTAACGTAAACCGACACGTTTTTTTTTCTGAAAAATTCTCGACTACTAACCTCGATTAAGATTCTGATAATAAAATTGTCCATCAATTACAATGTAACATTAACAACGCACAGTCATTGATATCGCTATCAGATCAAGACATAATACAATCTCTTTCTCCCGTCACAAACAAAATCATATGTTATTCAGCTAGCTTTTATATGGAACAATGGCTTATCAATTGATTCTTTTGGCATTGGCAAACAATTTTATATTTCTAGGAAAAGTGTAAAAACAACAATAAATGTCACTAATCAATGTTATTCTGAATAAATAAAAATTTTACAAATTACATTTTCTTGGGGTAATGCTTTCATTTACAAATTACATTTTCTTGGGTAATGCTTTCATTTGCAAATTACATTTTCTTGGGTAATGCTTTCATTTACAAATTACATTTTCTTGGGTAATGCTTTCATTTACAAATTACATTTTCTTGTAATGCTTTCATTTACAAATTACATTTTTTGTAATGCTTTCATTTACAAATTACGTTTTTTGTAATGCTTTCATTTACAAATTACATTTTTTTGTAATGCTTTCATTTACAAATTACATTTTTTTGGGGTAATGCTTTCATTTAAAAAGTACATTTTTTGTAATGCTTTCATTTACAAATTACATTTTTGTAATGCTTTCATTTACAAATTGTATTTTTTGGGTAATGCTTTCATTTACAAATTACATTTTCTTGGGGTAATGCTTTTAATTACAAATTACATTTTTTGGTAATGCTTTCATTTACAAATTACATCTTTTGTAATGTTTTTATTTACAAATTACATTTTCTTGTAATGCTTTCATTTACAAATTACATTTTTTGTAATGTTTTTATTTAAAAATTACATTTTTTGCAATGTTTTTATTTACAAATTACATTTTTTGTAATGATTTCACTTAAAAATTACATTTTTTTGTAATGCTTTCATTTACAAATTACATTTTTTGTAATGTTTTCATTGACAAATTACATTTTTTGTAATTGCTTTCATTTACAAATTACATTTTTTGTAATGCTTTCATTTACAAATTACATTTTTTGTAATGCTTTCATTTACAAATTACATTTTTTGTAATTGCTTTCATTTACAAATTACATTTTTTTTTGGGGTAATGCTTTCATTTACAAATCACATTTTCTTGGAGTAATGCTTTCATTTACAAATTACATTTTTTGGTAATGCTTTCATTTACAAATTACATTTTTTTTTTGGGTAATGCTTTCATTTACAAATTACATATTTTTGGGGTAATGCTTTCATTTACAAATGACATTTTTTGGTAATGCTTCCATTTACAAATTACATCTTTTGTAATGGCTTAATTTTTAAAATGACATTTTTCTTGTAAATGTTTTCTTTTGCAAATTACATTTTCCAATGTTTCCATTTACAAATGATTTTTTTTAATGTTGTAAGTGGGATTATCTAACTAGAGACTCGCCTGAATCTGTATTGCTCACCTGCTTATAAAACATCATTTACATACAATTTGGGTTTCAGTTTAAAAAAAAAACTTTTTTTTGGGTCATCAGCAGTTTGTGGATCAGATTAAATTAGTTAAAATTTTGGTACAAGAAATTACATTTTCATGCAACAGACTGCCATTTTTTTACCATTTGTTGAATACATAGTCTGGTTGTTGCATTAACAACTACCTATGCAATCAGTGCCTATCACCGCTAACTTTGTGAGTTCGAATCCCGCTCAGGCGAAGTGTACTCAATATAACATTATGTGATAAAGTTTGTTAGTTAGTAACTTGCGGCATGCCAGTGGTTTTCTCCTGGCACACTGGTTTCCTCCACCAATAAAATTGACCACCATGATATAACTGAAATATTGTTGAAAGTCACGTTAAACACCATAACCTAATCTAACCTTGAAAAAATGGTCAATTTATACAGATCTACATAAACAACAATAATGTTGAGATATTTATACATTTTTGAAAATTTAAATAGAATCTAGTTCATATTTGATTTTCCATAAATACAAGGTTTTTTTCATGTCTATTTTTAGAAATGGAAAATATTGAAAATTTAAATAGAATCCAGTTCATATTTGATTTTCCATAAATACAAGGTTTTTTTCACGTCTATTTTTAGAAATGGAAAATATCATACGATCAGCACTTATTAGAGGAAGAAACTCATCTGAGTTTGTCAAGAATCACTTGATACCTATTAACATATACTAATTTGATGATATCCTCATCACTTAAATACACCATGAACAGTTTTATACTTATAATATCTCTCCTAAAACTGGAGCACTTGTATTCCCAGATGTGCATGATACAATGTTATACTTATAATATCCCTCCTAACACTGGAGCACTTGTATTCCCTGATGTGCATGATACAATTTTATACTTATAATAACCCTCCTAACACTGGAGCACTTGTATTCCCAGATGTGCATGATATAATTTTATACTTATAACTAGTATTACTGTGAGCACAGCTCACTAAGATATACCCCCCCGCTCCCCACATCTGTCCATCCTATTTCCATAACCAAAACATTACTGATTGTTCCGACCAAAAATGAAAGGGACCCTCCTCTCTTCACCGGTAAGCTGCTGATAAAATTTCAAAACATTCTGAGAAACACTACTCAAGTTATCATACGACATAGGGTAAGTATCCTTTTTTCCGTCATATCAAGTCCAATAACTCTGGAACGGCAAAAGTGAAAATCGTCAAAAAAGAAAGGGATCCTCCTCTCTTCACCAGTAAGCAGAGCTGATAAAATTTTAAAAGATTCTAAGAAACACAACTCAAGTTATCGTACGACATAGGATTTGTCTACAGACGGACGGACGGACATGGTGAAACCAGTATACCCCCCTACAACTTCGTTGCGGGGAGTATAATAACCCTCCTAACACTGCAGCACTTGTATTCCCAGATGTGCATGATACAATTTTATATTTATAATAACCCTCCTAACACTGCAGCACTTGTATTCCCAGATGTGCATGATACAATTTTATTCTTATAATAACCCTCCTAACACTGGAGCACTTGTATTCCCTGATGTGCATGATATAATTTTATACTTATAATAATCCTCCTAACACTGGAGCACTTGTATTCCCTGATGTGCATGATACAATTATAACAAGACCATATATATATACTCAAGGAGGTTGAATGGGATAAATAATATGTTCAATAACAACATATATTTCAATATAACCGATTTCATTGTAAGTGGACTGGGCTGTATAAAATATGTTACCTACCTGACAACTGTTGGCTTTCTATAATTGTTGTCAGAGAACTTCCATTCAAAACGTAGATTCTTTCCAGAGGATACAGTGGCTGTGACCTTGACCTTTTCACCAAGAGGAATCACTTCCTGAGAATCTGTTGTAACCTCAATTCCTCCGATGGGCTCGTGAACATTACCAATGTTAGATTCAACCTTACAGGATACCAGATTAGAAACATTGGCTGCCACCACATAAGAGTCAATGGACTGGTACCTGTGCTCTATTGTGACCTGGTACCTAGGAAGTCCTTGGTCAGATCTATCTAATACCTTAACTTTCAACATGCGGTCGTCTGTTGAAAATATTTCAGATGTATCATCCCCGTAATTTATGTCGACAAGAAATGTCGTGCCACCAGTCACAAACAAGTTAATGGCAGTGTAATGTCCAAGAGGTACTGGATCAACAGATAATCTCAGATAGACTATTGGGTACTGAACAATTATTGCTAGGTTCGCCGCCTGTCTGCTGACATCGTTAGCGGCTGTTACTTTAAGGACGTAAGTACCTGGTCGATCAAATCCTCTGGTAAACTAGAACGAAAAAAAAATTGGAAATAAAAAAAGATTACTGGCTTGTTGTAAGCCGACTTAAATTTATAAAAGGAAATTGGAAAAAAAAATCCATCAGATATCTGAAAAGAAGCTTACTTTAAATCAAATGGAAAAGTAAACTGCTAAAAATAGTCCAAAAAATATTTAAAATTCCTGATAAAAATTTATTGGGTTGGGGCAGTATTGGTGAGTACGTGTCGGGCTAGCAAAATAAAGGGTTACTTAAGGCACAGCAAGATAAGGCCCCCAAGAAGTTGAGAAGGAATTCCTTCTTCACCAATTTTACTGGTTTGGTTTAGGTGTATGGTGTTTAATGCCACTTTCAACAATATTTCAGTTATATCATGTGGTCAGTTTTATTGGAGGAAGACACCAGAGTATTCGGAGAAAATCACCGACCAGTCGAAAGTCACTGACAAACTTTATCACATAATGTTGTATCGAGACTTCATCTGAAGTAACTGAATAAAAGAAAAGGCAAAATTCTCAAAAGTACTGTGTTGTTAATCTTATTAATCATATTAATTGATTCAATGAGAAACGAACATAATTTGATAATTCACCAAAAACTTTGTTTACATTTAATACTGTCACACAAACTTGTACACAAGAAAATAGATCTTGTACATAATCACATGATAAACGTTTCTTGCAAATGACCTGGATAACGGACACAATTTTTCAAATTTGTTATGTCTCTTGAAAAGGAAGTTATATGAGATAACAAATAACAAATAAAATTTCAATTTTCATGATAACGACACAATTTTTTTTCAACTTTATTATATCTCTTAAAAGGAACATTAAAACAAAACATTTCTTCATGGAGATTATAATTTATACATTTAAACAAAGTGTTGCAAAAATTTTTCCACGGCACGACCGTCTTCGTCAGTTGCAAAACATAAACTGCTTAGAGATACAAAAAAACAACAAGATGTCATAACATCTAATCGTGTTATTATGACATCGTAAAAAAATTTACTAAAAATAATCCTGAACATTATGAATAAATAAAATACACAAAGCTCAAGATCAAACTTTGTGTAATCTAAGACCTGTTAGACTAATTATTTTCTTTTGTTTATACCCTCTTGTTGAGTGTTACACATTTTAATAAACAGTGATTCACGGGTCTGTCTATATATTGTGTTATTTTTTCTTGAAATTTCTATTTCTGCGTATCTGAAATCGTCGATGGAATGGTCTTTTGAATTAAAATGTATTGAAACCGGCTTGTCATATTTTTTAAATGTTCTGATATCAGAAAGATGATTTTGTATCCGATCCTTTAACATTGTTTCTGTTTCACCAACATAAACTATGTGCTTACATTTCTTACAGTGGACTGCATAAACTACATTTGATGTTCTGCAGTTTATTTTCTTATTGATCTTAATAACTCTTCCGGATCTTGTTTTCAATTCTCCCCTAAAACTTTTTTCACAGATGACACATTTCGTCCACATTTTCCTTGTAGTCTTGATTCTGGCAATGGGTTCGTCTTTAATAATTTTGCAGTCTTTTGGTGGACCATGATATCAGCAAGATTTTGATCCCTTCTAAATGAACAAAGAGGCTGATCCTTAAATATTTTTCTTAGTTGGGGTGATTTCTTTATTATCTTTTGGTGACTACTAAGAATTTTTCCGATGTCAGGTAAAGCACGACTATAGGTTAAAATCAGGGGAACTCTATCCATTATTTTATTCTTGTGTTTCTTTCTGTATTTTAAAGTTTCCTTTCGATCGAGCTCATCCACTTTCAACATTTGTTTTTCTATCAGATTAGAGTTGTATCCTCGTTGCGTTAATCTCTCTTTTATCTTACTTCTCTCCTTTTCATACTCCTCCTTATGCAGAAAAAGAACTTGAACAACATGTCCGCACGTTGCCATCTTACATACAAGATACCACTGATTTTATAAACAAATTGAATTCAATAGAGCAAAAACTTCCGGGGGATTCAATTTTATTCTGCATGGATGTAAAGGGTTTATATCCAAGCGTCCCCAAAAAAGAAGGCTTAGATGCATGTAAACAGGCATTGGACAACAGGCCAAATCCATCAATACCAACGACAGATGTCCTTTCTATGATACGTTTAGTTCTTGAAAATAATAATTTTTCATTCAATGGAAAACATTATCTACAGGTGGAAGGAACAGCAATAGGCTCACGTTTGGGTATGAACTATGCTAGTACATACTTAGGTGTATGGGAACAACAGTTACTTGAGCAATCTTCTGACAAACCTCACACTTATTTTCGGTATGTTGATGATATATGGGGCATCTGGTTACACGGAGAAAAAACATTGAAAAAATTCCATGATCTGGCAAATTCTATACACCCGAGAATAAAAATCGAACTTAAATTTTCTAAAAACCAAATTGAATTTTTGGACACCATAATTGTTTTGGATAATGGGTTTTTAAAAACAAAACTATACGAAAAACCAACGGATAAAAATATGTATCTCTACAAACAATCAGACCATCCAAAGACAGTTAAAAAATCAATACCGTATGGTTTGGGAGTCAGAGTTAAACGAATTTGTGATGATAAGGAGGAGTATGAAAAGGAGAGAAGTAAGATAAAAGAGAGATTAACGCAACGAGGATACAACTCTAATCTGATAGAAAAACAAATGTTAAAAGTGGATGAGCTCGATCGAAAGGAAACTTTAAAATACAGAAAGAAACACAAGAATAAAAAAATGGATAGAGTTCCCCTGATTTTAACCTATAGTCGTGCTTTACCTGACATCGGAAAAATTCTTAGTAGTCACCAAAAGATAATAAAGAAATCACCCCAAAGAGGAAAAAAATATTTAAGGATCAGCCTCTTTGTTCATTTAGAAGGGATAAAAATCTTGCCGATATCATGGTCCACCAAAAGACTGCAAAAGTATTAAAGAAGAACCCATTGCCAGAATCAAGACTACAAGGAAAATGTGGACGAAAATGTGTCATCTGTGAAAAAAGTTTTAGGGGAGAATTGAAAACAAGATCCGGAAGAGTTATTAAGATCAATAAGAAAATAAACTGCAGAACATCAAATGTAGTTTATGCAGTCCACTGTAAGAAATGTAAGCACATAGTTTATGTTGGTGAAACAGAAACAATGTTAAAGGATCGGATACAAAATCATCTTTCTGATATCAGAACATTTAAAAAATATGACAAGCCGGTTTCAATACATTTTAATTCAAAAGACCATTCCATCGACGATTTCAGATATGCAGGAATAGAAATTTCAAGAAAAAATAACACAATATATAGACAGACCCGTGAATCACTGTTTATTAAAATGTGTAACACTCAACAAGAGGGTATAAACAAAAGAAAATAATTAGTCTAACAGGTCTTAGATTACACAAAGTTTGATCTTGAGCTTTGTGTATTTTATTTATTCATAATGTTCAGGATTATTTTTAGTAAATTTTTTTACGACGTCATAATAACACGATTAGATGTTATGACGTCTTGTTGTTTTTTTGTATCTCTAAGCAGTTTATGTTTTGCAACTGACGAAGACGGTCGTGCCGTCGAAATTTTTTTGCAACACTTTGTTTAAATGTCTTAAAAGGAAGATATAACATATTTCCTGACTTTAAAAATGTAATTCTTTTTATGAAATAGGAAGTTGAAAAAGGTATCCCCTAACAAATAAAAATTTCAATTTTCATGATAACGACACAATTTTTTCAACTTTGTTATATCTCTTAAAAGGAAGATATAACATATTTTCTGACTTTAAAAATGATTTTTTTTTTTATGAAATAGACAGTGATTTTTGATTTGATTTGATTTGATTTCGGTGTTTTAACGCCACTTTCAATAATATTTCAGCTATATCATGGCAACCAGTTTTAGTGGTGGAGGAAGCCGAGTACCCGGAGACAACCACCGACCATGGGCAAGCAATTAGTAAACTTTATTACTTGCAGCTGCGAGTCGAATGCACCCTTTTTTGTAATTTACAAAGCCGGGCACGAACCCACGCCGTATTGGTGATAGGCTTGTATGAGTTGTTAGATCCAACGACCTAACTCATTGAGCCACCTGGGTCCCCCATGATTTTTTAACTTTGTTATATCTTTTAAAGTAGATTTAAAAACGAGGGGTTTGGTTTATGATGTTTAATGCCACTCTCAACAATATTTCAGTTATATCGTGTCATTCAGTTTTATTGGTGGGGGAAACCGGAGTACCGGAGAAAACCACTGACCTATTGCAAGTCACTGACAAACTTTATCACATAATGTTGTATCGAGTACACCTCACCATGAGCGAGATTCAAACACACAACGTTAGTAGTGATAGGCACTGATTGCATAGGTAGTCATAGATCTAACTACCATATGATCACGACTATGAAGGTGTACTACCACTAAACATGGCTACCAGTCGAAAAGAACGTATGGGAAAGTAGTACGTAAACACAAAATGGATTTTTACATTGTTGGATAAAAAATAAATCCTATTAGATACTGCAAAATACTGAATGTCAGCAGAAACCTTCAGGTTTTAGGATAATTTTAAGCCCACATTTGATGTCCTTGTGGTTTTAAATAAAAAGATGATTGCATTGGAAAGGAACTACCTGAATTTGTGTTAAATCGAAAGTGAAAGTAGGATTTTTGAGGGTAGACATCTTCGGGCTGTCAGTTTTTTCTTATATGCCATTAAATGTATGTTAATTTTTGGAGGTAAGCTTCCAATTAGGTACCCCTTCCATGAGACATGAGTGTCACTTAGATTAAACTTAAGGTGAATCCTGTATGAAATCTCAAAAAGATTTTATTTAACATAGAAGGCTATGGAGAATTCTTTAGTGGTATTGCACCTGAAGGCCCCTCACACAATTTTTTAACTTTGTAATTATATCTCCTAAAAGGAAAATATACCATATTTTCTGACTAATAAAAATTAAATATTTCTATGAAATAGATATAATTTTTCAACTTTGTTTATATCTTTTAAAAGATGTAATAACAATATTTTCTAACAAAGACAAATTACATATTTTACAACAAAGACAAATTACATATTTTACAACAAAGACAAATTACATATTTTACAACAAAGACAAAGACACCTCAGCTTGTTTCCGAATCCTTTCATGTTAAAACAAAATTTGTGTGTATTGTAACATTATACCAGTTTATCATGAATAAATATGTCTATAAAGTAAAAGACATATTTTCTAAACTTTGCTACATCTCTACACCAGGAAGTAATAATGATATCCATGATATCAAATAAACATGTCTTTAATATTTAATGATGCATCTTTCGTATATTGCATTTCTTTTCAATCATGTCATGATGCTGTATGCTCAATGGCTGCAGACTACAAAATTTAATCATTATTTTAACTTATACAAGGAAATGAAACCTTAATACTGATTTATTATCCTGACAATCTAACATCAAATCTAAATGACACACTGGTTGCTATCCGGTGTCAAACATTTCTGAATTTATTGCAGACAAATATGAAATAAGAGGTCACCTTTGGAACAAAGAACAAGTGTCCTTATAAGGCAGGTAACTTCTTAATATAGGTTCAATTCATATGAAATTTTCTATGAAACGAAAAGAAAAAGGTGACTTTTTAATACAGGTGATCGTATGAGCAGGTTTGACTGTACATGTCTTTCCAGTTCTTTCCGATACATATATTTGTGCCTGTCCCAAGCCAGGACTTGGATTTCTAACATCATATGTCATGGTCTTTTTAGTGTTCAGTGAGTTCAGTTAAGATGAGAGGTGATTGTACGTTTTGTTGATATTTGTGGAATTGATGACCATCACTGTTTAAAAAAAAAATTCATAGCTCATTTGGCGTCATGTCAGGTTCATCTTTGATCGTCCAATCATATGCAAGACAGTTAATTATAGGACAACAGCTTTTGCTGTATGTTTGATTTAAAAAAAAATTAGACTCATTGCAGATTAGTGAGGTGAAAATGAAAACCATGATATGACCCCATACAGGATGTCATTATAAATGAACATGAGAGACTATCCAACATCATACGTAGACACAAAGTAAAGGAACAGCGCTTTTATTGCTGTTCTACATTTCAGTCACAGAAAGGTTTTCAATAATGAGCATAACTCATAACCTAAAATACATGTGAAATGAATACCGTAAAATGAGTTTGAAAGTGTTGAAGAGCAAGGAAAAAAAACAAAATGTCAAAATCTGCAGACAAACCAAGCTACATGTTTACATACTAAAGGAAGATAAACAATAGTTTTACAATCATTTTTCAAATTCAATGTCTGCACTTTTGTGTTAACACCATGATTAATAAAAAACTTGAAATAGAATTTGCCATTCTTACCTTACTATGTGTGGTATAGAGAATTTCTCCACCGAGGTCCCACATAAACATCATGTCGGTTCCTGTCTTTGTGACAGCTCTCCATTCCTGGTGTAAAGATAACCTAAAAAAAAAATTTAATTAAAATCATAATGAAATTATCTCTTTTAAAAACTAAATCATTGTAATAATCAAATCAATTATATACTAACAAGTAAAATATTGAATGAAATTGAAAGAAAACAGAAATCATGGTAATTCATGGTCCTCCATAGCCACTGAATGAGAATGAAAGAAAGAAAACAGAAATCATGGTAATTCATGGTCCTCCATAGCCACTGAATGAGAATGAAAGAAAGACAGAAATCATGGTAATTCATGGTCCTCCATAGCCACTGAATGAGAATGAAAGAAAGAAGAAAGTAACAATAATTCATACCTCAATCCACACTGAATCAGAATGAAAGAAAGAAGAAAGTAAACAAGATTTATCCCGTAAACAAACATACATGACAAACATTCAAAGTTAAATAAATAATATGAAAAGTTTCAAAAACATATATTTTCTCCCAACAAAACGTTGGGGTTTTTTTTAAACAATGATCTTAAGTATAAATTACATTAAAATGACCATTGACAAAGGCATCATTCAAACACTGTTTTCTACCATAAAGTCAGTCACTGTTCCCATATTGAATTCAAGTAGAAACTAAAATTAAGCTGAACGTGACAACATACTTTTATTAGAAAACATCATAAGACAAGTCATGTTACTACAAGTACCTTTGTTTATTTTTACTGCAGTCATAATTAATGTCCCGTGACAATGTCCTAAAGATGTAATTAATAATGAAACGCTTTCTTTGTTCTGGGAAGTTTCTGTTAAATATTTTTTTATGAAAAAAGTCACATTTTCAGAGGCCTCATATGGTTTTCTACCTCAGGAGTGTTATTTATTCAAAGTCCCCTTTGTCAGAGGAAACCATGTCGGTGTTGTAATGGTTAGCATGCTCGCCTTGAGTGCGGTAGGTCGTGGGTTTCATGCACCGGTCGGGTCAAACCAAAGACTGTAAAATTGGTATGTGTTGCTTCTCCGCTAAGCATGCAGCATTAAGGAGAAAGAGCAAAGACTGGTTGGCTGGCAATCAGGATAATGTGAGTGGGGTGACATGTCTATCCTTGGACTATTGTTTCAGTAAGATAGCACTATAAAAATCCAACTAGGCATGTTGGTCTGATACAAAGTGGACATCATCATCATCTCATTGAAAATTAACTTGTTCTCCCCATGATATAGCTGAAAAATTGCTGAGTTGGCATTAAACAACAATCACTCACTTTGTCAGAGGCCTCACTTGGATTTCTTCGTCAAGGGTGTCATTTGTTCACAGTACCCTAAACACGATGTTCCACTTTTGCGAAGGTGTTCAAAGATGGATTCTTCCATCCGCAAAACTCTTTGTTCAAGGATTTCCCAAAATGAAAACATGCTCTACCACACTCTAGGCAAGCACGCTAACCACTACACCACTGATGTGTCTAGGTTTGACTCTGGGATGGACATATCCATGGATAGAGGCAGGGCTTTTAAAAATTTTCAAGTGTACCAGTACTTCACTATTTACAGGCGGTACTTTTTATTAAATTTGAAAAATTTTCATGAGTATCTTATACACCAGTTTTTAAAATCGGGAGGTACCAAATACCATTTAAATTGGGTAAACCTACCTGGTACCGCCCCTTATTGAAAGGTCTGAATAGATGTCCTTGTTGCCTCAAGTAACAGGGGAGGTAGCAATGATATACATGCATACTGTTTTAAATCCAAAAATCATACCAAGGCCACAAGCAGTGACATGTAATTTCAAATATTCTTGAGGATTTCAATCAAAGTTAAAAAAATGAAGTCACATTTTGATTATCTTAAACCTACATTATTTTACTTAATTAACTAAGTAAATTCAACAAATGACATTTAAAATAGTCTGCCCTTTATTTTTTCATAAATGTTAATTGAATTTAAAATACAATACAGCTTGTCAGACAAACACAAGAAAATAAGGTTATGGCATTTAAATACAGATAACCTATCATACAACAGAGATGAAATCACTCACAGATGAAGAAAGAGGAAAGCCACCCTGTTCTGTGCCCCTATACCTTCATAACCTATCATACAACAGAGATGAAATCACTCACAGATGAAGAAAGAGGAAAGCTACCCTGTTCTGTGCCCCTATACCTTCATAACCTATCATACAACAGAGACGAAATCACTCACAGATGAAGAAAGAGGAAAGCCACCCTGTTCTGTGCCCCTATACCTTCATAACCTATCATACAACAGAGATGAAATCACTCACAGATGAAGAAAGAGGAAAGCCACCCTGTTCTGTGCCCCTATACCTTCATAACCTATCATACAACAGAGATGAAATCACTCACAGATGAAGAAAGAGGAAAGCCACCCTGTTCTGTGCCCCTATACCTTCATAACCTATCATACAACAGAGATGAAATCACTCACAGATGAAGAAAGAGGGAAGCCACCCTGTTCTGTGCCCCTATACCTTCATAACCTATCATACAACAGAGATGAAATCACTCACAGATGAAGAAAGAGGAAAGCCACCCTGTTCTGTGCCCCTATACCTTCATAACCTATCATACAACAGAGATGAAATCACTCACAGATGAAGAAAGAGGAAAGCCACCCTGTTCTGTGCCCCTATACCTTCATAACCTATCATACAACAGAGATGAAATCACTCACAGATGAAGAAAGAGGAAAGCCACCCTGTTCTGTGCCCCTATACCTTCATAACCTTTCATACAACAGAGATGAAATCACTCACAGATGAAGAAAGAGGAAAGCCACCCTGTTCTGTGCCCCTATACCTTCATAACCTTTCATACAACAGAGATGAAATCACTCACAGATGAAGAAAGAGGAAAGCTACCCTGTTCTGTGCCCCTATACCTTCATAACCTATCATACAACAGAGATGAAATCACTCACAGATGAAGAAAGAGGAAAGCTACCCTGTTCTGTGCCCCTATACCTTCATAACCTATCATACAACAGAGATGAAATCACTCACAGATGAAGAAAGATGAAAGCCACCCTGTTCTGTGCCCCTATACCTTCATAACCTATCATACAACAGAGATGAAATCACTCACAGTTGAAGAAAGAGGAAAGCCACCCTGTTCTGTGCCCCTATACCTTCATAACCTATCATACAACAGAGATGAAATCACTCACAGTTGAAGAAAGAGGAAAGCCACCCTGTTCTGTGCCCCTATACCTTCATAACCTATCATACAACAGAGATGAAATCACTCACAGATGAAGAAAGAGGAAAGCCACCCTGTTCTGTGCCCCTATACCTTCATAACCTATCATACAACAGAGATGAAATCACTCACAGATGAAGAAAGAGGAAAGCCACCCTGTTCTGTGCCCCTATACCTTCATAACCTATCATACAACAGAGATGAAATCACTCACAGATGAAGAAAGAGGAAAGCCACCCTGTTCTGTGCCCCTATACCTTCATAACCTATCATACAACAGAGATGAAATCACTCACAGATGAAGAAAGAGGAAAGCCATCCTGTTCTGTGCCCCTATACCTTCATAACCTATCATACAACAGAGATGAAATCACTCACAGATGAAGAAAGAGGAAAGCCACCCTGTTCTGTGCCCCTATACCTTCATAACCTTTCATACAACAGAGATGAAATCACTCACAGATGAAGAAAGAGGAAAGCCATCCTGTTCTGTGCCCCTATACCTTCATAACCTATCATACAACAGAGATGAAATCACTCACAGATGAAGAAAGAGGAAAGCCACCCTGTTCTGTGCCCCTATACCTTCATAACCTTTCATACAACAGAGATGAAATCACTCACAGATGAAGAAAGAGGAAAGCCATCCTGTTCTGTGCCCCTATACCTTCATAACCTATCATACAACAGAGATGAAATCACTCACAGATGAAGAAAGAGGAAAGCTACCCTGTTCTGTGCCCCTATACCTTCATAACCTATCATACAACAGAGATGAAATCACTCACAGATGAAGAAAGAGGAAAGCCACCCTGTTCTGTGCCCCTATACCTTCATAACCTATCATACAACAGAGATGAAATCACTCACAGATGAAGAAAGATGAAAGCCACCCTGTTCTGTGCCCCTATACCTTCATAACCTATCATACAACAGAGATGAAATCACTCACAGATGAAGAAAGAGGAAAGCCACCCTGTTCTGTGCCCCTATACCTTCATAACCTATCATACAACAGAGATGAAATCACTCACAGATGAAGAAAGAGGAAAGCCACCCTGTTCTGTGCCCCTATACCTTCATAACCTATCATACAACAGAGACGAAATCACTCACAGTTGAAGAAAGAGGAAAGCCACCCTGTTCTGTGCCCCTATACCTTCATAACCTTTCATACAACAGAGATGAAATCACTCACAGATGAAGAAAGAGGAAAGCTACCCTGTTCTGTGCCCCTATACCTTCATAACCTATCATACAACAGAGATGAAATCACTCACAGATGAAGAAAGAGGAAAGCCACCCTGTTCTGTGCCCCTATACCTTCATAACCTATCATACAACAGAGATGAAATCACTCACAGTTGAAGAAAGAGGAAAGCCACCCTGTTCTGTGCCCCTATACCTTCATAACCTATCATACAACAGAGATGAAATCACTCACAGTTGAAGAAAGAGGAAAGCCACCCTGTTCTGTGCCCCTATACCTTCATAACCTTTCATACAACAGAGATGAAATCACTCACAGATGAAGAAAGAGGAAAGCCACCCTGTTCTGTGCCCCTATACCTTCATAACCTATCATACAACAGAGATGAAATCACTCACAGATGAAGAAAGAGGAAAGCCACCCTGTTCTGTGCCCCTATACCTTCATAACCTATCATACAACAGAGATGAAATCACTCACAGATGAAGAAAGAGGAAAGCCACCCTGTTCTGTGCCCCTATACCTTCATAACCTATCATACAACAGAGATGAAATCACTCACAGATGAAGAAAGATGAAAGCCACCCTGTTCTGTGCCCCTATACCTTCATAACCTATCATACAACAGAGATGAAATCACTCACAGATGAAGAAAGAGGAAAGCCACCCTGTTCTGTGCCCCTATACCTTCATAACCTATCATACAACAGAGATGAAATCACTCACAGATGAAGAAAGAGGAAAGCCACCCTGTTCTGTGCCCCTATACCTTCATAACCTATCATACAACAGAGACGAAATCACTCACAGATGAAGAAAGAGGAAAGCCACCCTGTTCTGTGCCCCTATACCTTCATAACCTATCATACAACAGAGATGAAATCACTCACAGATGAAGAAAGAGGAAAGCCACCCTGTTCTGTGCCCCTATACCTTCATAACCTATCATACAACAGAGATGAAATCACTAACAGATGAAGAAAGAGGAAAGCCACCCTGTTCTGTGCCCCTATACCTTCATAACCTATCATACAACAGAGATGAAATCACTCACAGATGAAGAAAGAGGAAAGCCACCCTGTTCTGTGCCCCTATACCTTCATAACCTATCATACAACAGAGATGAAATCACTCACAGATGAAGAAAGAGGAAAGCCACCCTGTTCTGTGCCCCTATACCTTCATAACCTATCATACAACAGAGATGAAATCACTCACAGATGAAGAAAGAGGAAAGCCACCCTGTTCTGTTCCCCTATACCTTCATAACCTATCATACAACAGAGATGAAATCACTCACAGATGAAGAAAGAGGAAAGCCACCCTGTTCTGTGCCCCTATACCTTCATAACCTATCATACAACAGAGATGAAATCACTCACAGATGAAGAAAGAGGAAAGCCACCCTGTTCTGTGCCCCTATACCTTCATAACCTTTCATACAACAGAGATGAAATCACTCACAGATGAAGAAAGAGGAAAGCCACCCTGTTCTGTGCCCCTATACCTTCATAACCTATCATACAACAGAGATGAAATCACTCACAGATGAAGAAAGAGGAAAGCCACCCTGTTCTGTGCCCCTATACCTTCATAACCTATCATACAACAGAGATGAAATCACTCACAGATGAAGAAAGAGGAAAGCTACCCTGTTCTGTGCCCCTATACCTTCATAACCTATCATACAACAGAGATGAAATCACTCACAGATGAAGAAAGAGGGAAGCCACCCTGTTCTGTGCCCCTATACCTTCATAACCTATCATACAACAGAGATGAAATCACTCACAGTTGAAGAAAGAGGAAAGCCACCCTGTTCTGTGCCCCTATACCTTCATAACCTATCATACAACAGAGACGAAATCACTCACAGATGAAGAAAGAGGAAAGCCACCCTGTTCTGTGCCCCTATACCTTCATAACCTTTCATACAACAGAGATGAAATCACTCACAGATGAAGAAAGAGGAAAGCCACCCTGTTCTGTGCCCCTATACCTTCATAACCTATCATACAACAGAGATGAAATCACTCACAGATGAAGAAAGAGGAAAGCCACCCTGTTCTGTGCCCCTATACCTTCATAACCTATCATACAACAGAGATGAAATCACTCACAGATGAAGAAAGAGGAAAGCCACCCTGTTCTGTGCCCCTATACCTTCATAACCTATCATACAACAGAGATGAAATCACTCACAGATGAAGAAAGAGGAAAGCCACCCTGTTCTGTGCCCCTATACCTTCATAACCTATCATACAACAGAGATGAAATCACTCACAGATGAAGAAAGAGGAAAGCCACCCTGTTCTGTGCCCCTATACCTTCATAACCTATCATACAACAGAGATGAAATCACTCACAGATGAAGAAAGAGGAAAGCCACCCTGTTCTGTGCCCCTATACCTTCATAACCTATCATACAACAGAGATGAAATCACTCACAGTTGAAGAAAGAGGAAAGCTACCCTGTTCTGTGCCCCTATACCTTCATAACCTATCATACAACAGAGATGAAATCACTCACAGATGAAGAAAGAGGAAAGCTACCCTGTTCTGTGCCCCTATACCTTCATAACCTATCATACAACAGAGATGAAATCACTCACAGATGAAGAAAGAGGAAAGCCACCCTGTTCTGTGCCCCTATACCTTCATAACCTATCATACAACAGAGATGAAATCACTCACAGATGAAGAAAGAGGAAAGCCACCCTGTTCTGTGCCCCTATACCTTCATAACCTATCATACAACAGAGATGAAATCACTCACAGATGAAGAAAGAGGAAAGCCACCCTGTTCTGTGCCCCTATACCTTCATAACCTATCATACAACAGAGATGAAATCACTCACAGATGAAGAAAGAGGAAAGCCACCCTGTTCTGTGCCCCTATACCTTCATAACCTATCATACAACAGAGACGAAATCACTCACAGATGAAGAAAGAGGAAAGCTACCCTGTTCTGTGCCCCTATACCTTCATAACCTATCATACAACAGAGACGAAATCACTCACAGATGAAGAAAGAGGAAAGCTACCCTGTTCTGTGCCCCTATACCTTCATAACCTATCATACAACAGAGATGAAATCACTCACAGATGAAGAAAGATGAAAGCCACCCTGTTCTGTGCCCCTATACCTTCATAACCTATCATACAACAGAGATGAAATCACTCACAGATGAAGAAAGAGGAAAGCCATCCTGTTCTGTGCCCCTATACCTTCATAACCTATCATACAACAGAGATGAAATCACTCACAGATGAAGAAAGAGGAAAGCCATCCTGTTCTGTGCCCCTATACCTTCATAACCTATCATACAACAGAGATGAAATCACTCACAGATGAAGAAAGAGGAAAGCCACCCTGTTCTGTGCCCCTATACCTTCATAACCTATCATACAACAGAGATGAAATCACTCACAGATGAAGAAAGAGGAAAGCCACCCTGTTCTGTGCCCCTATACCTTCATAACCTATCATACAACAGAGATGAAATCACTCACAGATGAAGAAAGAGGGAAGCCACCCTGTTCTGTTCCCCTATACCTTCATAACCTATCATACAACAGAGATGAAATCACTCACAGATGAAGAAAGAGGAAAGCCACCCTGTTCTGTGCCCCTATACCTTCATAACCTATCATACAACAGAGATGAAATCACTCACAGATGAAGAAAGAGGAAAGCCACCCTGTTCTGTGCCCCTATACCTTCATAACCTATCATACAACAGAGATGAAATCACTCACAGATGAAGAAAGAGGAAAGCCACCCTGTTCTGTGCCCCTATACCTTCATAACCTATCATACAACAGAGATGAAATCACTCACAGATGAAGAAAGAGGAAAGCCACCCTGTTCTGTGCCCCTATACCTTCATAACCTATCATACAACAGAGATGAAATCACTCACAGATGAAGAAAGAGGAAAGCCACCCTGTTCTGTGCCCCTATACCTTCATAACCTTTCATACAACAGAGATGAAATCACTCACAGATGAAGAAAGAGGAAAGCCACCCTGTTCTGTGCCCCTATACCTTCATAACCTATCATACAACAGAGATGAAATCACTCACAGATGAAGAAAGAGGAAAGCTACCCTGTTCTGTGCCCCTATACCTTCATAACCTATCATACAACAGAGATGAAATCACTCACAGATGAAGAAAGAGGAAAGCCACCCTGTTCTGTGCCCCTATACCTTCATAACCTATCATACAACAGAGATGAAATCACTCACAGATGAAGAAAGAGGAAAGCCACCCTGTTCTGTGCCCCTATACCTTCATAACCTATCATACAACAGAGATGAAATCACTCACAGATGAAGAAAGAGGAAAGCCACCCTGTTCTGTGCCCCTATACCTTCATAACCTATCATACAACAGAGATGAAATCACTCACAGATGAAGAAAGAGGAAAGCCACCCTGTTCTGTGCCCCTATACCTTCATAACCTATCATACAACAGAGATGAAATCACTCACAGATGAAGAAAGAGGAAAGCCACCCTGTTCTGTGCCCCTATACCTTCATAACCTATCATACAACAGAGATGAAATCACTCACAGATGAAGAAAGATGAAAGCCACCCTGTTCTGTGCCCCTATACCTTCATAACCTATCATACAACAGAGATGAAATCACTCACAGATGAAGAAAGAGGAAAGCCACCCTGTTCTGTGCCCCTATACCTTCATAACCTATCATACAACAGAGACGAAATCACTCACAGATGAAGAAAGAGGAAAGCCACCCTGTTCTGTTCCCCTATACCTTCATAACCTATCATACAACAGAGATGAAATCACTCACAGATGAAGAAAGAGGAAAGCCACCCTGTTCTGTGCCCCTATACCTTCATAACCTTTCATACAACAGAGATGAAATCACTCACAGTTGAAGAAAGAGGAAAGCTACCCTGTTCTGTGCCCCTATACCTTCATAACCTATCATACAACAGAGATGAAATCACTCACAGTTGAAGAAAGAGGAAAGCCACCCTGTTCTGTTCCCCTATACCTTCATAACCTATCATACAACAGAGATGAAATCACTCACAGATGAAGAAAGAGGAAAGCCACCCTGTTCTGTGCCCCTATACCTTCATAACCTTTCATACAACAGAGATGAAATCACTCACAGTTGAAGAAAGAGGAAAGCTACCCTGTTCTGTGCCCCTATACCTTCATAACCTATCATACAACAGAGATGAAATCACTCACAGATGAAGAAAGAGGAAAGCCACCCTGTTCTGTGCCCCTATACCTTCATAACCTATCATACAACAGAGATGAAATCACTCACAGATGAAGAAAGAGGAAAGCCACCCTGTTCTGTGCCCCTATACCTTCATAACCTATCATACAACAGAGATGAAATCACTCACAGATGAAGAAAGAGGAAAGCCACCCTGTTCTGTGCCCCTATACCTTCATAACCTATCATACAACAGAGATGAAATCACTCACAGATGAAGAAAGAGGAAAGCCACCCTGTTCTGTGCCCCTATACCTTCATAACCTATCATACAACAGAGATGAAATCACTCACAGATGAAGAAAGAGGAAAGCCACCCTGTTCTGTTCCCCTATACCTTCATAACCTTTCATACAACAGAGATGAAATCACTCACAGATGAAGAAAGAGGAAAGCCACCCTGTTCTGTGCCCCTATACCTTCATAACCTATCATACAACAGAGATGAAATCACTCACAGATGAAGAAAGAGGAAAGCCACCCTGTTCTGTGCCCCTATACCTTCATAACCTATCATACAACAGAGATGAAATCACTCACAGATGAAGAAAGAGGAAAGCCACCCTGTTCTGTTCCCCTATACCTTCATAACCTATCATACAACAGAGATGAAATCACTCACAGATGAAGAAAGAGGAAAGCCACCCTGTTCTGTGCCCCTATACCTTCATAACCTTTCATACAACAGAGATGAAATCACTCACAGATGAAGAAAGAGGAAAGCCACCCTGTTCCATGCCCTTCATTTTTTATTTGTTTTGCCGAAGTTTGACACATTTCATTTTCATATACAGTCAAATCTGCTTTAGTGACCACCTTTATTAAGTTACAGTCAAATCTGCTTTAGTGACCACCTTTATTAAGCAATAATTATAGATTATTATATGGCATTTTTCATATCACATGTCATATCAATCCGAGACGCCCATATTAGCTCAAGGGACAAAGGCTGAGGACTAATATGGGTCGAGGGTTGATATGGCATGTGATATGAAAAATGACATATCATAATCTATTTATCATATACTTCAATGCGTCTTTAAAAAACAAAGGAATAAGATTTAGACAAAGACCAATGTTAAAACCAAAATAATGCACATACCTTTTCGCTAGGCAGCCTCAAGTACAAGCCAAAGTAAAAACCAAAAAGTATATACCCTTTTATTGGCCTCAAGTACAAGCCTAAGATTAACCTGATTAAAACTCTTATTTTTCATGTTATAATGTAATTAGATTGAATTGAACAAGGCGGGGAAATAAACATCATACTTCAAATGTCAAATTATCTACTAAAAATATCTAATTTATTCTCAAGTACTTAAAAATAAAGTTTATTCATTGTTGATAAGAATCTGTCTAATCAAGGGAGGCAACCCAAATAAATTATCACATAATCACATTATTTTAGAATGGATGAAGCTTTACACCCTCAGAAATAATGAACTACATTTAGTCAGAAAGGATATGGATGTAAATGAACACGAGAGACTATCCAACATTCCACTTAGACACAAATTAAAGTAAAGGAACAGCTTGTAGTAAGAGTTGGATTTTCATAGTGGTAGCTCACTGAAACAACAGTCCGAGGAAAGACCTGTCGCTCCACTCGGACACATTATTCTGATTCCGTGCCAACCAGTCTCTGCTTTTTCTCCTTAATGTTGCGTGCTTAGCGGAAAAGCAACAAATACTAATTTTATAGTCTTTGGTTTGACCCGAGAGGGGCTCAAACCCACTATCTACCACACTCAAAGCAAGCACACTAACCATTAGGCCATCGATATGGTTTTGTTCTGTTTGAAAAATTGTTGTAATATGTGCATGTCCATATTATACAAGGACACCATACCAAGTATGAACTAGATTCTTCAAAAGATAAAAAGATTAGTGGCTCACACAAGAATACAAGACAGACATAACATAGCATTTAAGAAGTTGGAAAAAAAGGGACATAACTCCAGTCGAACTCGTTCGTTTTGATTGATTGATTGATTTATTGTGTTTAATGCCACTCTCAGCAATATTTCAGCTATATCATGGCGACCAGTTTTAGTGGTGGAAGAAGCTGAAGTATGGCTTTGAAAATAGTAATATTATGCACATACTCATATCAGGCCAAGCTGTAACATACAATGTATGAGCTAGTGTCGTCCGATGACAAAAGACTTATTGACTACTCCAGAATACAGAAGAGACATATTACAGTGTAACACAGTGAAATCTGTCGAAAACCGAACGTTGAATGAAACAAAATTTTGTATAAACCAAAACCCGAATAAAACAGAATCCTGTCAAAACCAAACCCTGAATAAACCCAAATCCTGTCTATACCAAACCCTGAATAAACCCAAATCCTGTCTATACCGAACCCTGAACAAACCAAAATTCTGTATAAACCGAACCCTGAATAAAACAGAATTTTGTATAAACCAAACCCTGTATAAAACAGAATCCTGTCAAAACTTAACCCTGAATAAACCCAAATCCTGTCTATACCAAACCCTGAATAAACCCAAATCCTATCTATACCGAACCCTGAACAAACCAAAATTCTGTATAAACCGAACCCTGAATAAAACAGAATTTTGTATAAACCAAACCCTGAATAAAACAGAATCCTGTCAAAACTTAACTCTGAATAAACCCAAATCCTGTCTATACCAAACCCTGAATAAACCCAAATCCTGTCTATACCGAACCCTGAACAAACCAAAATTCTGTATAAACCGAACCCTGAATAAAACAGAATTTTGTATAAACCAAACCCTGAATAAAACAGAATCCTGTCAAAACTTAACTCTGAATAAACCCAAATCCTGTCTATACCAAACCCTGAATAAACCCAAATCCTGTCTATACCGAACCCTGAACAAACCAAAATTCTGTATAAACCGAACCCTGAATAAAACAGAATTTTGTATAAACCAAACCCTGAATAAAACAGAATCCTGTCAAAACTTAACTCTGAATAAACCCAAATCCTGTCTATACCAAACCCTGAACAAACCAAAATCCTGTCTATACCAAACCCTGAATAAACCCAAATCCTGTCTATACCAAACCCTGAATAAACCCAAATCCTGTCTATACCAAACCCTGAATAAACCCAAATCCTCAATAAACCAAACCCTGAATAAACCAAAATCCTCAATAAACCAAACTTTTAAATAAAGTCCCAATCAGGGAAATCTTTGTAGATTTAACCTGTATAAACTGAACACCTGTCTATTCCATATGCAAAAACTTGTCCCAAGGAAGATCAGTTCAAGATAAGCTTCACTGTATTTTATGTAGTTGGAAAAGGAACCATAACTCCCATATATTTTATGTAGGAACCATAACTCCCATGTATTTTATGTAGGAACCATAACTCCCATGTATTTTATGTAGGAACCATAACTCCCATGTATTACACAAGACATGGGACGGAAGAACAGAAAATGACAATCCAGAATAACGTACTCTTCAAGAGTGGTGGTACGTTTGTATAATATCCATTAAAAAATTCCATCAAATAATTTCTTCTTTGAAATACACAGACCACAACACCAGTATATATTAACAATACACCCTATTAATCTTATATGTAAACTATCCAATTATCTGAACCTTAAATTACAGTTTATCATTACTGCATTACACATAGGTAACTGCTCTTTCTCATTTCTTAACATATGTTCAATGTACAAATTGGCATACTCAAAAACATGAGCATGTTTCAACAGGTGGTGTAAACTTTTTGGTAAGGCCAGATAAAAGAAATTAGGTGGGTTTTTTTCCCCATCTTTAAAGAACAAAATAAATGCTGTAAGGTAAAATTGTAACATGCTTGTCACTGAAAAAAATGAACGGAATTCATGATCAACCAATGAAATGCCGCTGGTAAAACAGTACCTTTCCTTCTTTTTGTTATTGCATTGCACACATAAAGCACTCTAGTTTATTGATCTTTTTTAAAATGTATTCATATATGAAAGTTTATCTGAATATGACCTCTAATTGGGTTGCATTAGATGTTAAGGAGAGTGTGGCATATTAATCGGGTTCTGTTAGATGTTAGGGAGGAGTGTAGTATATTAATTGGGTTCTGTTAGTTGCTAGGGGGGAGTGTAGTATATTAATCGGGTTCCATTAGATGTTAGGGGGGGGAGCATGGTATATTAATTGGGTTCTGTTAGTTGTTAGGGGGGAGTGTAGTATATTAATTGGGTTCTGTTAGTTGTTAGTGGGGAGTGTAGTGTATTAATCGGGTTCCGTTAGATGTTAGGGGGGAGTGTGGTATATTAATTGGGTTGTTAGTTGTTAGGGGGGAGTGTAGTATATTAATTGAGTTCTGTTAGTTGTTAGGGGGAGCGTAGTATATTAATCGGGTTCTGTTAGCTGTTAGAGGGGGGAGTGTAGCAGGTTATTTTAATCAGATTGACAGCATAGTAGGCAGGCTGTAATTATCAACATTAACTTCCTACTGAACTTACGCAATTAAAACAAACATTAAATATTGACTGCTCCTTCATATTTTATTATAGCATCTCCTTTACAACACAAGAACAAAATCATTAGACTCCAGCCCAGAAATCAATCCCTTGTTTTATAGACTTCCTTAAATCATATATTTTCAAGTGCAGAAATTCTGCATTGTGCATCATGTTTCAGAAACATCTGTTTATATAAGGTGCATGTCTGTATTTTAATTGTATACATTATGACACAAGAATTTTGCACTGAAATAAGACAGTGGTTTTCTTTTGTGAGTGCTTTTCTATTACATCCTTTTTTGTATTGCATTAATGAAGGACCTTAATTAAAACTCTACGAGAATAAATAACTGGACATGTTTGTTTAGTAAATCATAGATAGGAAAACTTGTTATAATTAATTCCAGATTTTTTTTTTTTTTTACTGCTGTAGAATTTTGTGATTCATACTAGATTTTATGATAATATTTTAAAATAAAACCTTTTGAACAATGTACTGGTACCCACTAGTATTAGTGAAACATAAGACATATCTTTACAATATAGAGTCAAACCTGTCTTATGTGACCTTCCAAGGAGACATTGAAATAAGGTCACATAAGACATGTGGTCACTCTGAGATAGTATAATACTTAAAATAATCATTGTCATAACATACAAAAAAGGGTGCAAGTGATAAAGTTTACCAGTTGCTTGCCCATGGTCGGTGGTTCTCTCCAAGTAATCCAGCTTCTTCCACCACTAAAACTGGTCGCCATGATATAGCTGAAATATTGCTGAAAGTGGCATTAAACACCAAAAAATCAATCAATCAATCAATCAATCATAACTTGTGCTCAATCCCAATTGCTAATATTTTTAGCAAATAAAATATGTTTAGTTCAAAATAGCAAAATACTACTAAATAGTCCCCTATAAGAGATACCATCCTCTTATCAGTCCACTTTTTGATTGCAGAAGATAAGGCCTCATATAATGGGGACTACTGGATTGCTTTGCAAGAGTAAACCTGTTTTCATCTTCTTTTTTTTAAACTGGTAGCTTTTGCCATTGTTTTTTTATCATGTCGGGGAAATAGCTGTTGTAAAAGATATAACGAAACAAGATGTTATATAGTCTGTCTTGATATCAAACACTGATTCATAGTCACGTAACATAACCCACTAGCCTTTTATATCATAAATTATTCAATAAAAATGCTGCATACAAGATATTAAATGCCTTCATTATCATATTGAAGTTTTGTTTTACAAGCCATTATCAAATGTAATAACATCATCTGGATAATGTCTGACAAAGAAAAACACCTTGCTGGAAGTAACATGCACATGAATAAATATGAAATGTGAACTCTCCCCTTGTACAAGGTACATCTGTGTACTTTATCCTGCAATCATTACATTTGTCTGTACAAGAAAGGTGCACCAATAAATTGTTGATATATTCCTTTATTATACAAATAAGAAAAGTTTGAAGATACCAAAGGGGTTATCAGAAGAGGTAAATCTTCAGAAGGACAGACAATACAATGACCTAAAGAAAAAAGACAAACAACGATCTACAAAACATTACACAGAAAACTAAAGATCAAGTAACACGAACACCAATAAAAATGTAGCAGTCTCCTGGTTCCTGGTACTGAATAATGTAGCAGTCTCCTGGTTTCTGGTACTGAATAATGTAGAGCAAAGTGCAAGTAATGGTAACAGTAAAGCAGGAATATGAAAGAGGAGAGACACACTTGAAAACGATGGGAATTATTCCTGTTTCTGCTTTTTTCAGTAAATATTTGATTATATTGATATCAATGTTGATGTTTATCGTCATTCCAATGATTTTTTTTTAGCCATATCATGTCTACCACATACAGGTGAGCAAGAGGTGTTAAAAAGGTTTGTTTCAGAACTTTATATTCTATAAATAAATCAAAATAAATTATCAAAAATTTGCCAAAACAGAACAAAATTATAACAACAGATTAGAAAATATTTCTATTATCTACGACCCCATCAAGGTACAATTATTTATCAATATTTTAATCAAAATCCACCATTTTAATACAGCACATGAGTTCACCACTGGTTTTTAGTCGGGTTCACATTTCTTGATCTTTAGTTTTCTGTGGAGTGTTTTGTAAACATTGTTTGTCTTTGTGTTTTTTCTTTGTTTTGTCCATTGCATTGTATTGTCTGTACTTCGATTAACAGCTTTTGATTATCTCCCTTTGATATCTTCAAACTTATCTTGTATTCCAAAAATGTCATAAATTTCTGAAAATTAATTTCAGACATTTTTTTTTTTTAATTTCTTTCTTCCATTTTTTACTTTAAGATGTTGTAAATTTATGTATGAATCGCTAAAAAAAATCGTTTAGTTTATCCTGGGATTTATGTCTATCAATTGAAGCCTTGTGGTATTACTAGTTTTAACACAAACCATCTGTAGAAAGCAGAGGAAATATATTATGTCTAATCACAGTATTTGTCATAAAAACTGAACAAAAGTGGCAAGAAGAATGTTATTATCACGTTAGTAACTAGACAACAAGTTGAATTTCATAGGTAGTGTTTCCTGTTTGGCAGTTAATTGGCAAGTCAAGTATTTTTCAGTCAAATATTTTTTGAAGCTTTTCAGCTAATTATGAAATATAGTTTTTTTTTATAGTTATTTTTGTGAGCTAATTAAACATTTTACACATTAAACGACGACTTTGAAAAAGCTCAAATTTGTCCTGTCGATTTCAAAAGACCGATCTTTCACATAATACATGTGTTGCCTAGCCCTAGGTAGTGTCCATTTACACATTAAACGATGACTTTGAAAAAGCTCAAATTTTTCCTGTGGAATTCAAAAGATGGGTCTTTCACATAATACATGAGTTGCCTAGATAGTGTTCATTTTCACATTAAACAACAATGTTGAAAAAGTACAATTTTTCCTGTGGTATTGAAAAGATGGGTGTTTTTTTTGGCATAATAGTGTTGCTCTTCTACGCTTTCACATAATCCAATGATGTTGAAGCAGATTCTGAACTCACATAGGCATGTTGAATTCTTAAAGAATGAATTTCAAGGAAAATCAGATACAGTAGAACCTGGTTATCTTAAACTTCAATAAGCTGTTTCCATGGATACCTCAAGCCACCCTTAACAAAATGTAATTTTGCTCAAGTTCCACCCATGTGTGTACATGGGTAGATAGGTAGGTCTTTTTTTCTTATTTTTATCAAAATGTATTAAAAGTTTAGAATAAAACCTTATTGAAATGGAACTTGGAAATATCGAAAAATAAACAAAAAATACATTTGTTTTTGGAAAAATTAAAAGAATTTGAGTAGCTTCCTTTTTTTTGGGGGGGGGGGGGGGGGAGGGTAGGTCAAGATGGGGTCAAACAAATAATTTATTATGTGCTCACTGTATAAAAATTGGTACATATTTGTGCTAGTTTTTAAGCTTAATTTATGTAAATACTCAGATAAACCTGCCAAAGAGGTCACCTGTATTAAAAGGTCACCTTTTTCTTGTCCTGTCATGTAAAATTTCATCTGAATTGAACCTCTTGTCACCTGTCTTATAAGGACACTTTTTCTTTGTCCCAATAGTGACCTCTTAATACAGGTTTGACTGTACTCAGATATTTTGAAATAAAAGAATTCATCCTATTGACTCTGACACAAGGTTTAATTGTAATAACTACACATTATAAGGATAACAGAAAAGTTTGAATAAATAGACCATTTGTATATTTCCCACTTTGATTCTAAAATTATATATTTTTTCAAATTTTTGTAGGAGTTGGTAAGGGACCGACCATTTAACTTGAAGGGGGGGGTTATGGTTTTTTGTTTCGTTCAGAATTTTTTTGGAATATTTATTTTTTTTGTCGCGCAAAGCGCAATTTTTTTTTCCAGAATTATATGACAAAAATTCTGAATCAGATTTTTTTTTTTTTCCTCCACCAAAATCAGAATATTTTTTTCAGCAACATTGGGAACCAGAATATTTTTTTAGAAAAAAACCATAACCCCCCCTTCAAGTTAAATGGTCGTTCCCTAAGATGACTCCTCCATTCTATTTCTTTAATTTTTTTTTGATATTTGCAGAATCATACAGGGTACCTATCGAGTGCGAAACGAAATAGAAACGAAACGAAACGAAATCAACGAAAACGAAACGAAACGAAATCAACAAAAACGAAACGAAATCAACGAAATGAAAACGAAATAAAACGAAACTAACGAAATCAACGAAAACAAAACGAAATACGATGCTAGACTACTTCCCACACATGTCTCAGTGTCTTTCACCAGGAGAGGACAGGATTTGATCACCATTGAACAAGAATACTATGCATTTATTCAGCGGGAGTCTGTCCTTTTCACTTAGTGGCTTCTTTTAAATTTGGGAACCATAAGAGCAACGTCAAGTCTGTTGAAAGGAGAGGAATTAAAATAACAGAAGTGCAGTAGTTAAAGTTCACTAATAAATATCCCCGTCCGAGCAAAATTTAAAAGTGTGTCGGAGAGGCGAAAAAGTGTGACGACCGGAATAACAAACGAACGAACGGACAGCAGAAGTCCTATATACCCCATCTTTTTTTGGCGGAGGTATACAAATCCTATCAAAAATTAACTTTAGAAATTTAAAAAAAATCTACATATCTCGTAAAAGTACCTTTTTTCCCTTTGATCCCTTTTCATATTAAAAAAACCCAAATCACCCCCCCCCCCCCCATCCAAAAATTTTTCCGGTATTAATAAAATTTGATACGGCACATATTGTTATACCCCCCGCTATCCAGCGGGAGGGGGGTATATAGTATATGTCCGTTTGTCCGTGAGTGCTTCCCTCACTGCCTATGCAATTCCTCCTTAACAACTTGATGGAATTGAATGAATCTTACAGGAAATCTTTAATACCATATGGCAAGGTTCATTAATTTCATGAATTCTTTAGTACCAAATGTCATTGTGCACCTTCTATTTTTGTTTTCCCATTTTAACAGTTCTTGCTAAAATTTCTTCACTTTTGGACTTTGTCATTTAAGGCTATGTAATTGTCATACAAGGCTATACAATAGAGAGAGGATACTGTTGCGTTATCCATAACTCTTCCTAAACAACAGAATGGATTTCAATAAAACTTCCAGAGTTTCTTATGTTTAGTTTTTGCAAGCATTATTTTTTCCAGAAGTTCTTCTGTAAGGAGGGCGCTCACTGTACGTCCTGTTATGTTGCTGTTGGGTTTTTTTTTTAGTTCTTCAAAATAGAACAATAGGATTTGAAATAAAAAGTTTATAGTGTTGGGTCTTTTTGACCCCTGTATATCTCGGAAAGAACAACGGTAAGACATTACGCCAGATCTGTTGGCACACTACCGAATAAAGGTAATAACAATGGTACCGTACGCCAAGGCGCATTCAAAAGGGAAAGTCCACAAAAACAGACAAAACCGATAAGAAGCTCATGGGGATTAAACGTGACAAGTCGGGAAAATCCAGTGGTCAAATAGTGCCCAGAATCTGAAGCTCAAGACCATCCTGTTTGGTTTCCGAATAGGCAAATTTATGTAGAATACAAACGAAAAACGTAATAAAATCAGACGAATAATGAACCCTCAATATCCCAATCTATGAACATACCCCCTCATATTCCCCATTTTTTTCTATAAGCCCACTCCAGAAACTTTATAATTCATAAATACTGACACACACACAAACACAAATAAAAATATGACATTTGAACTTCTGAAAGTTTGTCGGCAAGCAAACCCGGCTTGGATTGAGTTGCGGGTAATGTACGTGAGGAGTACTGTAACGGACAGACATGCAAGATGGGTTATAATTAATCAAAATTATTGTATTTAAAAAATCGAATTATTATTTTTTTTATTTCTTTATTTCGTTTTGTTTTTTATTTTTTGCCTTCCATTTTCTTCATATCAGTCTATTTCATTGGTTTCGTTTCATTTCGTTGATTTCGTTTTGTTTCGTTTCGTTTTCGTTGATTTCGTTTCGCACTTTATAGGTACCCGAATCATACATTATCAAAGACTCTTCCTGCTGTATTTCACAAATATTATACCATCAATTTAGTCCAGATTCTATTACAAATTGACTTGATATAAACATCAATAAGAAACATACTCCTTTTGATGTTATTTCAAATCTATTTCTCTGAGGATGTATATAGAATTAATTTCATTTAAGATAATACCAGTCATTTGATTGTCTGGTCAGTTTCAGTACAACAGAAACAATCCTATTTCAACTTTGTCCTTAAAGAAGAAATCAGCTGTGTATTGTATCCTGAGACGCAGATTTATAAATAGATTTCTGATCATGTGAACCCTGAGAATAAACAGTCAAACATGTCCTTTTCTTGTCCTGTTATAGAAAATTTCATATGAAATGAACCTCCTTTAAGACATTACCTGTCTTAAAAGACCACATTTTCTTTGTCCCAACAGTGACCTCTTAATACAGGTTTGACTATTTAAACTAAACAGAATACAAACAACTAAATTTCCTCTGCTTCAAAAAAAATTGAAGAGACAAAATTTAAAGAAGCACAGACAAAACATATACAGTCAAACGTGTATTAAGAGGTCACCTTGAGGACAAAGAAAAAGTGGCCTTATAAGAAAGGTGACCTCTTAAAAGAGGTTCAATTCTTATAAAATGTTCTATGACAATACAAGAAAATGTGACCTTTAAATACAGGTGACTGCTTAATAGAGGTGACCATATGGGTGGGTTTGACTGTATATATGTCTATAATTGTAATTGGGACATTTTCATGTTCCCTTGAGTGGCCTTTATATACAGGTTTGACTGTATACTCTTAACAACAAATAGTAATCAAAAGGGCAAAAGGATGCATGCATATTATCCAAATATGCATACTATACACTATAATTTATAGTAATTAGTGCTATTTGCACACTATACACTATAATTTATTGTAATTAGTGCTATTTGCATACTATACACTATAATTTATGGTAATTAGTGCTATTTGCACACAATACACTATAACTTATGGTAATTAGTGCTATTTGCACACTATACACTATAATTTATGGTAATTAGTGCTATTTACATACTATACACTATAATTTATGGTAATTAGTGCTATTTGCACACTATACACTATAATTCATGGTAATTAGTGTTATTTGCATATTATACACTAAAATGTATGATAATTAGTGCTATTTGCATACTATGCACTATAATTTATGGTAATTAGTGCTATTTGCACACTATACACTATAATTTATGGTAATTAGTGCTATTTGCATACCATACACTATAATTTATGGTAATTAGTGCTATTTGCACACTATACACTACAATTTATGGTAATTAGTACTATTTGCATACAATACACTATAATTTATGGTAATTAGTGCTATTTGTATACAATACACTATAATGCATGGTAATTAGTGTTATTTGCATACTATACCATATAATTTATGGGAATTAGTGCTATTTCAAACTATACACTACAACTTATGGTAACTAGAACTGTGAGTGACCTCACTGAGTGATACCCCCCGCTTGCAATACTATGATGTTCAAACTTTGGAATACAGGTATATTAGCAAGTTAATTATAACCCCTTCTAAATTTTAGACAGCAACAGTATTCTTTCATGCACATCTGCAGGTTGTGTACTACAACTGTGTAAAGTTACATAAAAATTCAATAAGCAGCTTAGTAGGATTTGCGCTTACAAGGTAAATGCCCCCCCCCCCCTTTTCGTGAAAGTATAAGTTGAATTATGTCCCCTTTTAAATTTTGGACAGCAACCATATACCTTCGTGCACATCTGCAGGTAGAGTACTACAACTGTGTAATGTTTCACGAAACTCCAATAAGCCGTTTAGGAGGAGTTGCGCTTACAAGGTACATGACCCTCCTTTTCGTGAAAGTATAAGTTGAATTATCTCCCCTTCTAAATTTTAGACAGCAACAGTATTCCTTCATGCACATCTGCAGGTTGTGTACTACAACTGTGTAAAGTTTCATAAAAATTCAATAAGCAGTTTAGTAGGAGTTGCACTTACAAGGTACATGCCCCCCCCCCCCTTTTCGTGAAAGTATAAGTTGAATTATCTCCCCTTTAAAATTTTGGACAGCAAGCTGCAACCATATTCCTTCATGCACATCTGCAGGTAGTGTACTACAAATGTGTAAAGTTTCATAAAAATCCATTAAGTCGTTTAGGAGGAGTTGGGCTTACAAGGTACATGGACGGACGGACAGACGGACGGACGGATGGACAGGGTGATTCCTATATACCCCCCAAACTTTGTTTGCAGGGGGTATAATTAGTGCTATTTGCATTCTATACAATACAATTTACGGTAATTAGTACGACTTACCCTTTTATTTCAACAACAGATGGTCCAGTCAGTTCTAATTCTGTAACAGGTTCCTCCACAAGTATCAGACTTTGCAATGGTTCAAGACTGTCATCTCCTCCAGTCAATTCTAAAGAAATCTGATACAGGCCACACTTCTTAAAAACATGTGTCCACCTAAAACATCAACAAAAAACACAATCAGTACCACAAATACTTTCAGATAAGCCTCAGGATGATTCTAGAGGTAAAAAAGGGGGTTTATACAACAGCAAATACAGTCTATCTAAAGAAATCTAGTCCAGGAAGTCACTGGGAAGACTAGAGCAGGCCTTCCATTATTTTTTCCCCCTTCACACTTCTTATAAACATGTGTTCATCAAAATCATCAACTACAACACAATTATTATCAAAAATACTTTTGGAAGGAAAAGCCCTTGATATCACACAAAAAAATATAATTATTTCCTGTTAAAATCCGGCCTTTTTTTTAATTATATAAATAAATTTGTTAGTCCTTATCCCCTATAATATTTAATTAGCTTCATCATTCTCAAGTAACATCTCATCTCATGTCGTGTCCTGTCGTGATGATAGCCAAAAAAAAAACAAGTTGAAATATAATATTTTTTTTCTGTCCTACTTTGTTGCCATTTCAACAGATTTTCTATTATACAACTTTTTACCTCATCTTTTTTCTTCAAATGTTTAAAAAACAAGCTTGTTTTACCTTGTTTTAACAAGTAAAATCAGCACATTTTTGTGCAGATATGAAAATAAAAGGGGAAATATTATGGGAAATAAAAAATGACATACAAGTCTTTTGTCTCTGTTTGTTCGCCACTTTCACGTCTACTCGACAAATCCTTCGACTGATATATTGATATTTTGCTTGATAGAACCTTAAGTCAATTGACCCCATTAAGATTTAAACTTTATACATTTCCGTCAAACAAAAAATGTGAAATTGTAACTTCAATGAATTTGCACTACATAGCTTCGTGTCTTGTATCAAGTGTTTCAATTCGTCCAATAAAATTCAACGAGAATTTAGATAAAATTAAATCCCAAGCTTTATAAAATATTAACATTTTTGTTTTAAATCTAAAATTCCATGAAATGTCCTTGGACTTGTCGTTGAGTCGTAGACATCAGAATGTTAAATTTTCAATAAACGTGATTTGGACATCACTTCAGAAAATATAGAAAATGTCCACATAGATAAGAAAAAATAATTATGAAGTTTGTTAACAAGTTATAAATTAAATACTTCAAATAGATGGTAAAGTTTAAATAGGACAATAAATATCTGTTATATTTCACATCCTGGTCATAAATAATTTAATAAAACTTCAAGATAATGTGGCTGTAAGCTTTTTTAGTCATACACGAAAAAGATAGGTCCATTCAAAAACAAAAAGAATTGAAAAGAGGTATATTACCATATGAATTTCACCTTTATTTATCCAAGGACACCACAGATTTCATCAGACTTTACATGTGTAATAGCTAACCTTTTCCTGTGAATGACAATTATTTCTCAAGTAGAGAATGGTAAATTTTTTTTTATTTTAGCCATAACCTTTGACCTAATAAATGTTAAGTGAAAACCCAAGTAGCAATCACAAATGGGACAATCCAGAGACACCACAGGTAATATTAGGCACAAGATGCAGAACGAAGTCAAACAAAATATAAAAGCGCAACACAGAAAACTAAAATTATGAGCAACACTGATCCATCGATAAACTGTAATAAACATTAAAGGAAGTATTGTGATGTCCCCAAAGTGTGGGCCTTCAAAGTGTGGGCCTTCAAAGTAAATATGTGAAAGGCCTGATAACAGTATTGTATTTTATCTCTAGTTCTGAGCAAATCAGAATAGACCCTTCTTCATTGTAATTAAATAAAAAGACCCACCCTATGTCTGGAGTATCAACTGATGATCTGTTTATAGAATAGACCCAATTGTATCAAAGTATTGGGTTATATCCCCAGGTCTAGGCCAATCAATTGAACAACTGTCTACAGAATAGACCCCATTGTATCTAAGTATTGAGTTCTATCCCCAAGGCTAGGCCAATCAACTGTAGAACTGTCTACAGACTAGACCCCTTTCCCTTGTTAAATAAAAAAAAAATACTTACTCCAAGTCTGGGCCATCAACTAATGATGATCTGTCCACAGACTGAATGAATCCATCACCATAGTTCACTTGTACAACATGATATACAGAGTTATCTCCCTGTAAAAAAAACAGTTGTTGTGTGAATTCCAAGAATTATACTGTTACAGGATATTGTTATGAATCAAAATTAAAATGTTTTATCTATATACAGTAAAACATGCCTAAACTGAACTTCCCTGGGACAAATTGTTTTGTTCGTAATAGACAGGTGTTTTGTTTATACAGGTTATAGACAGGTGTTTTGTTTATACAGGTTAAATTAACAAAGATTTCCTACATCTGGATTTTAATGAAAGTTTGGATTATACAGCAATCCATTTTATTCAGATTTCTGTTTAGACAGATTTCACTCTGACTGTATATCTACATAGGGGTTTTAAAGGTATTGTTTTCTCCTTATCTCTGTTTAGGACAATAAATCAATTCTCCAGTCACTTTCTAGATGCAAATTAACATTTTAATGGACTGCCAGCTACAATATTTCTGAAAAATTAACATGTCACTTTATACAAGAATTTATTTTGATAGCCTTAATGGACACACACACTTCTCCACTTTTCAACTGATAATTTTATTCAGATTTCTGTTTAGACAGGCTTCACTGTATATAAATAAAAACAGTAATTTTTTGTAGGAAGAACATTGTACATGAAACATTTTGTTTTTACTTTGGCCACAGCATTATACAGGGGCGGATCCAGGTGCGTTCCCTTCCCCCCCCCCTAAAATTGCAAAAAATATGATTTTTTGGCATAAAATCGTAATTTTACACACGAAATACCCCAAAAATTTGTGCACCTCCCACCACTCGGCGCAATTTTTTTAAGTATGCCCTCCTCCCCGCCTAACTTGAAATCCTGGATCCACCCCTGTTATAGAATTGGTTATTGAATACAAATACCTTGGAATACTGTTTAAAAACACAGGAATTTTGAAATGTGCTAGTGAAAACTTAGCGGACAGAGCTCGTAAGGCTTATTATTAATTAAAATTCAAAATACCTGAGTCAGATAAATATTCAGTAAAGACTTGGCTAAAACTTTACAAATCAATGATTTTACCTATTCTTACATATGGATCAGAAGTTTGGCTAGCTGACTATAATTTAAATTTTGACAAGTTAGATAGACTCCCTTTTGAGAAAACACAAAATATGATTTCTAAAAATATTCTTGGTGTTCACAATAAAGCTTCCAATCTTGCTATATACACTGAACTAGGTTCATATCCTGCATGCTTTATGTCTTTATTATTAAATGTTTAGATATTACCGCAGACTCCTTAAAATTGAGTCAGAAAATAAAGAAGTGAATTCTCTTCTGAGATCAGCATTTATCGAGGACAAATCACTTCAGAAATCATGGAATAAGACAATATTAAATATCAAACAAAAAAAGAATATTTCTTCACTAGATATTTCAAACACTGAATTTTCAATCCAAGTTCGACACTTTTTTTGAAAACTAACTGACTAATCAAATAGAAAATATCAAGAAAACTAACACTGGCAAACTTTGTCTTTACAGTAATATGTTTACCAAATTTCAATTGCAAAACTATTTACATTTCCCTATTGCAAAGGAAAAAAGATCTTTCAGCAACTAAACAAATATGTAATTTTATAAAAGATGCAAGCACATGTCGTAATGATGAAACTTAACATTGTCATCCTATTATCGCTCATATGTTGTACCATCTGTTAAATTCATCTTAAATGTAGAATTACTTTTGTAGGACACTTATTAATTTTTTCAGTGACTTTTGTTTTGTTTTTGTTTTCTGTATAATTTTTGCTTTGTTCAATTTGTCAGTTTTATACTTTATACTTTAAGTACTGTTTATTTGTTGAGTGTTTATGTTGAGTGTTTATGTTTGTACTTTTGATGCTCACCAACATGTGGTTTTCATCAATAAACTATTTGAATTTGAATATTTACATAGGGGTTTTAAAGGTATTGTTTTCTACTTTTCTCTGTTTAGGACAATAAATCAATTCTCCAGTCACTTTCTAAATGCAAATTAACATTTTAATGAACTGCCAGCTACAATATTTCTGAAAAATTAACATGTCAATTTATACAAGAATTTATTTTGATAGCTTTAAATGGGACACACAAACTTCTCTACTTTTCAACTGATACCACTTTGTACAATAGACAAGGGTCAATAGGTTTGACCCCTATTGGAAATCATCAGTGCCTATAACCACTAACATTGTGAGTTCGAATCCCGCTCAGGGGAGGTAAACTCGTTACAACATTATGTGATAAAGTTTGTCAGTGACTTGCGACAGGTCGGTGGCTTTCTCCAGGTACTCTGGTTTCCACCACTAACCAATAAAACTGACTGTCACGATATAACTGAAATATTGTTAAAAGTGGTGTTAAACACCATTGCAAATCCATGATATCTGAACGGGTCACTAAAAATTTGCTTATGGGGGCAGAAGGTCTTAATCTTATCCAACAAATTTCCATGAAATTTTGTTAACATTTTTTAATTATTAAATAAAGCCATCCATAAAATATATGCCATTTGTTGTAAAATGATCGACCAATCAAAATTACCCATTCTCAAATAACAACATCAGGAATTTGAAAAAAAAATTGTTACATTTTGCATTAAAATAATCTGTTTTTAATTTCCAAATAAAATTTTGTAAATGTTTTTTTAATTCTTAAATAAAACCATCATTATATATATATGCCATTTGTTGTAATATGATTGAACAATTAAAATTACTATTCTCAAATAACAACATCAGGAATTTATAAAATTAAATTTTGCATACATTTTTTAATCATTAAATAAAGCTATCCATAACATGTATGCCATTTGTTGTGTAATATGATCGACCAATAAAAACTACCCATTCTCAAATAACAACATCAGGAAATTAAACCAAAAATATATAACATTTTGCATTTAATTTTTTTTTTTTCAGATGCCTTAACCATCATTGTAAATCAGGTTACTGTAAAATAAATTAATATTTTTCTAAAGGACAGACTATATTACAACAATTATTCATATCATGATATACTGAGTTTCTTGTTTCAAACATCAGATGTGAATCACACCGTGGGTGTCTGTGATATATTCTCTCTTTACTTTAATAGATCTTAACCTCAAACCCTTTAATAATATTAAATAGACTTGTATCTGCACTCTTAATATACAGTCAAGCCTGCTTTAGTGACCACCTCCATTAAGCAATAAATTGTATTATGTACCATTAATTTTAATTTCCCTATACAGGGGTTAGGGTTATCGAGTTTAAAGGCACCTTCAACAATATTTCAGTTATATTGTGGCAGTCAGTTTTATTGGTGGAGGAAACCGGAGTACAGCCTTCCCTTCACAGTGCATTTCATATTAATCAAGTATGTATATGAGGGACCACCTGTTTTATGTGATCCTATTTCAATGTTTTCTTGAAAGGTCACATAAGGCAGGTCTAACTGTAACAGGGCTTCCCACACATAGTAAAAACAGGGCGACTTGACTTCTCTCTCTCTTGACTCAAGGGCGAAGTGAGGGAAAATCTGGGAGACTTCCGAAAATCGATCCAAATTTTAACGTTTCTTTCCTCGCTACCGCATGTTCCCCTACCTTTCACAAAAACGAACGTGCTTGCACAATGATCTTAAAAGGATGCAATTAACGAGTTTGGAATAAAATATTGAACATCAAACCCTGTATGGGTCACATTTCAGGAACATGGTAGCTCCTTTTACGTGAATATTGAAGAAAAAGTATGATTATTGGTGAACAAAATTCGGACTTGAAAAGACTGACAGGGCGACTAAAACTTCGCTTTTTGACAGAAATTGGGCGACTTCATTGAAACAAGGCGAAGAAGTCGCCCACTTCACCTGCTGTAATTTCAACCACTACTCTGAACCCCTCAAGCAACCATAACCCTCTCACTGTCAGACTCTATTTACAACTTTTAAAGTAAACTGAGAAGGAAAATATAGTTAGCACTACCTCTGTTGAGAGCTTCAAATCTGCTCTCTGACACCATCAATAGGTGCTCTCTCTCCCGTTGAATTAAAGCCAATATTGGTATCTTCAACGTATTCATACAGATACAGATACTGAACTATTCTGTGAACTGTTTACTAGAGTTCCCTTAAGAACTATTGGTACTATTCTTAGCCTGTGACTTAGGTGAAACTATGCAAGTGATGTCATACTGCTCCCCCCTTTCCTTTTAATTTTAACCAACACCTATTTCCTACCTTTAATGTAAACTGTATTTCTGTGTTGATTGCTACAACAGTATCATGGAGCACTATAAAACCCATAGGTATTTCTTCAGTCACTTCTACTTTTAGGCAAGGGATGTCATCCCCCCCCCCCCTTTGTCTTAACCAACACACCTATTTCCTACCTTTAATGTAAACTGTATTTCTGTGTTGACTGTTACAACAGTATCATGGAGCACTATAAAACTCGTATGTATATCTTCAGCCACTTCTACTTGTAATGATCTTTTATATTCTGACACTGAAATAACAGGTTTAACTAATATATGTCCTCATTCAATTGAAAATACATCCTAGGTATTTTTCTTCTCCCAGTTCACCTATAAGCACTTACAATTTTCGAAGTACAGTCAAACCTGTATTAAGAGGTCACCTTTGGGATAAAGAAAAAGTGGCTTTATAAGATAGGTGACCTCTAAATAGAGGTTCAATTCATATGAAATGTTCTATGACAGGACAAGGAAAAATGACCTTTTAGTACAGGTGACTGCTTAATAGAGGTGATCGCAAAAACAGGTTTGACTGTACATGTATATATACTTCTCTGAAGATGATGTAGGAATAGTTTGAAGACATCAAAGGGTAATGGTAATCAGAAGATGTAAGTCAAAGAAGGACAGACAATACAATGGCCAATATAAGGGGAACAAGACATACAGTGATCTACAGAATGCTACACAGAAAACTAAAGATCGAGCAACACGAAACCCCACTAAAAACCAGGGGTGAACTCAAGTGCACGGGAAGGGTAGGTAATTCTTACTCCTTTAGGACTATCAAAATAATGTTCTAAAACCTGTCCAATGCTTCATGATTTCTTAAGGTTTGTTTTTCCTTTTATTTCAACAAAACTTTGTTTCCATCAAACTCTTAGAAAACAGATATTATATGGGGTTTCAGAGTTTTCGCTAAAAACCGGCCGCTAGCGAAAATGTCTGCTTCAGCAAGAGTTTAGGCCAGTTCAAATTGCCCTTGAATTTTTTTTTCCATACATAATTTTTATTTCATCGTAATCCACGTTATACAGGTGAATTGAAATTCTGCTAGATATAAATAAACATTGCTAAATTTAACTTCCTGGTTTATTTATAACGCGTCTCTTTCTCGCGTTTTCATGAAGTGTTTTAAACTACGGCCAATTATCCCTTCCTCGGATGCAATTTTCTCAAATGGAATGCAATAAGATGTTGATATCTACTCATATGCTATCTACTTACACTCAGTAATGTGACGATGAAGATTCCATAGCTTGAATCATTAATTATTCTTGTTAAAATTCAAAGTTATATGTTGTTGAATAGAAATCGTGACTATGAGAGTGATTTCAAGTACATGTATCTCTTTTTCAATCTTAAATATTATCCGGATATATTAATTTCGGAAACAAAGTATATTTCATCTCCGTTGATAATATAATTCCATATATAATATTGATAATATAAAAAAAAAAAACATTTTTAGATTTTTCATATCTCTCAATATGTGGGTCAAAACGAAAGTATATCAGAAGTAAATAAATAAACCAAAATTAGAAACAATCATGAAATAACTCTCAAAATACGTATTGAATTTATTGATCTATCTTAATTGTATTACTATTGTACTAAAAAGACTAACACAATTCCTATACATGCCACTAATATTAACGAGGCCAGGATAAGGTACTGGTATTTTATGTTTCTCTCACAAACAAATGTAAAGATTTCGAAAAAAGATTTTAATTGGAAAAAAAAAAAAAAAAAAGATGTTGACAGTACATTCCTATAATATGCATTCCTTCCATTTACTGATTTTTATACAAAAATATACATCTTTTTCAGTAATTTGGACATTTCCAGAATCAGAGCCTGTTTGTTGATAATGACAATATTACTGTTGAAATCAATGGGAAAATGATCACTCAGTGTGATGCCAAACACATTATGATGTTACTGATCAAAACAATAACATCAGTTTTGAAGGTCTCCACATACATTATTACTTGTATCACAGCTCGTCCTTATCAGGACTGATGCTATATTAGTGATAATGTCTGTCTCCACCTTCAAAACAGACAGTTAAATGGTTTTCTAAATAGAATCGTAAATTCAAACATTTTGTAATGAAATTTTGTTTTATCTTTCCTGTGTTCTTAATTTATCTTTTTAAAACAATATGTAGACATCCATCTTGTGTTTGTAGAAAGTTTACAGCCATTAATTAGCATCATTTAGATAAAATTTTACATGGCTGTTCAGGCATTAAAAACTAGCTGTTAATTACTGTCGGCATATGTTAAATGCACTAAAAAACAATTCCTTCTTCAAGTGTACTCGCCAAAGACTTATTGATCAAGAAATATAGATATGCCATGTACTTTCTAAATAATTATCTAGTACATGTAGAGTGAAACCTGTCTAAACCGAACTCTCTTGGTACCAAATTGTGCATTTGGAATAGACAGGTGTTCGGCTTATACAGGTTATTGTATTAAAAGATTTATTTACATTGGGACTTTATCTTAATTTTGTCTATGTACAGTGAAATCTGTCTAAACCAAACTCTCTTGGTACAAACTTGCATGTTCAGAATAGACAGGTGTTCAGTAAATACAGGTTATTTTATTAAAACATTTCCTACATACATGATTCCATTTGACCAAATACTGACCACCTTCCAAAAGTTGTAGATTATGTTTATTCAGGGTTTGGTTAAGATATGTTTCACTGTATATCATATATGTTTAATTCATTCAAGTCTTCTGAACCCTTAGCAAATTACATACCAAAACGAAATTACTAATATTTTGAACAAATATGTGGAAACAGCAATTTTTTTTGTGGTGTCCAAATGACTGCACACAGTATATATTCTTGGCTGAGAAACTATAATAAATTGATGAATGGATAGACCAGCATTATACTATATACACAGGAATTCACTTTCATTTTTCTTTTACGAGGGGGATTTTTATACTTACAGGTTAAGTAGACCATTTACGGTACTTCGTAAAAACGAGGCATGTGTTTAATTAACTTCTGTAATAAACTTGATGTAATCAACATCACATTTTCAAGACTACCTTAATTTTGTTTACAATAGTACATCCTGCTTTTAGTCTTCAAGGGTTTCAGTTTGGTTTTTAGATCAATTAACAAAGATAATTGAAGTCTCCATTTTATCAGAAATATAAGAACAGGATATTGCTTTAGCTTGCTTATAAAAGTTTGTACTGAATGGACCTTTAGTTAGCAGATATAATGGAAGTTTTGTTAAATGTTTTATGATTGTATTATACATAATAATAATAATAAGTTTTGTAGAATTTATGGATTTATCTTAGAAACTGATGCAATCAATGACTGGGAGGGAAAAAAAGAAAAAGCTTTCAGTTTGTTCTTTTTGTCTTGGAATTCTTGGAAACATAATGTTAGGTAACAATATAGTGAATTTATCCTTGAGCATATAGTAAAACATGGGAGTGGAGTCTGCAATAAACCTGGGGCATATAGTAAAGCATGGAGTGGAGTCTGCAATAATCCTTGGGCATATAGTAAAGCATGGAGTGGAGTCTGCAATAAACCTTGGGCATATAGTAAAGTATGGTATAGAGTCTGCAATAAACCTTGGGCATATAGTAAAGTAGGGAGTTGGAGTCTGCAATAAACCTTGGGCATATAGTAAAGTAGGGAGTGGAGTCTGGAATAAACCTTGGGCATATAGTAAAGCATGGAGTGGAGTCTGCAATAAACCTTGGGCATGTAGTAAAGTATGGTATAGAGTCTGCAATAAACCTTGGGCATATAGTAAAGTAGGGAGTGGAGTCTGCAATAAACCTTGGGCATATAGTAAAACATGGAGTGGAGTCTGCAATAAACCTTGAGCATATAGTAAAACATGGGAGTGGAGTCTGCAATAAACCTTGGGCATAGAGTAAAGCATGGAGTGGAATCTGAAATAAACCTTGGGGACATAGTAAAACATGGAGTGGAGTCTCCAATGAACCTTGGGATATAGTAAAACATGGAATGGAGTCTGCAATAAACCTTGGGGATATAGTAAAACATGGAGTGGAGTCTGCAATAAACCTTGGGGATATGGTAAAACATGGAGTGGAGTCCCCAATAAACCTTGGGGATATAGTAAAACATGGAATGGAGTCTACAATAAACCTTGGGCTTATAGTAAAACATGGAGTGGAGTCTGCAATAAATCTTGGGGATATAGTAAAACATGGAGTGGAGTCTGCAATAAACTTGGGGATATAGTAAAACATGGAGTGGAGTCCCCAATAAACCTTGGGGATATAGTAAAACATGGAGTGGAGTCTACAATAGACATTAGGAGTCAAAAACTGGAGTGTATCTTTGGAGTGGTGTCTAAAAGGAAGAATATATTTGATTATGGGGTCAAGTAAAATTTTGGAATGGAATATAGAATAAAGTTTGGAATAGAGTCTTGGGTACAAAATATGGAGTAGTCTTGGGTAATAAATAGCCTGGAGTAATCTTGAGTACAATTATGGAGTAAATTCTGGAGTAAAAGTTTATATTGGATTTTGAAATAGAAGTCTGAAGTCTTCAAATGTATTTTTCTCATTGCAAAAAATAGCTCACTTATTCTCAAAGCAAAATACCAACAATGTATTTTTCTTAATGGAAAAAAAAATTCATCTCCAAGCAAAATGAAACTGATGTACTTATCTCACTGCAAAAAAAACTCTGTAGATGCTCTGGCTGACTCCCCCCTAAGAAAAATGGCACATATGTAAGACATATTTACCAGACTGTAAGATGGGACAAATTTTTCAACATTGTATTTAATATCTGACTGATCTTCATGATGATCTTATATTTGCAATAAAGTTCAACTTCCAGGACTTCTGAGATATCTTGACCTCTTTGCACTAACACTTCAGCAAAAAGTCATTATCATAAAATCAAAATATGTCATAAGCTGCTAGTTGCTCATCTCTCTAACATATTATGTAACTAAACATGTGAAATTTGATGTGATTTTTCTTTTGATATTAGATTTATGCACTTGAAATATATTCTGCCCCAGTTTTTGGACCTCCCCCACAGTGCAATGTACAATGTTGGTTATAAGAAACTTTAACATGATGAAAAGTATTTTATAATACTGACACACAAGTTCCTATAAAATATACCCCAATATTTGTCTACATGCCTACTTTTACATCAAAATTGGAATGACAATGACTTTAGGGTTATGGTGTTTAACACCACTTTCAACAATATTTCAGTTACATTGTGGAGGTCACTTTTATTGATGGAGGAAACCGGAGTACCCGGAGAAAACCACCGACCTGTCTCAAGTCACTGACAAACTTTATCACATAATGTTGTAACGAATACAATTCGCCTTTAAAGGGATTCGAACTCACAACTTTAGTGGTGATAGACACTGATTGCACAGGTAGTTGTAAATTCAACTACCATATGATCACGACCACAGCGGTCCAGACAATGACTTTAAGAAATAAAATTGATATTTTAATGTAAAAAAAATATTTAAATACATGTTGACTCAATCAACTTCCAAAATGGTTGATTGCCAGATAATGACTCTTTATAATGCAGTCGTTCGAACTGAGGGCAAAAAAAAACATTGGATGTGTTTATTATCTATGTAGTGCTTTGTTCTTTTGTCACAAATTGCAAAACAATTTATAAAACAATTAAAAATATTTGACTAAAAAGCAATTTTTGAGGGAAGAAATTACATTTGTTTTACTATGCTTACCCAAATTCTTTGCTGTAAAATTAATGTTGTGATTCCCTGCCAAGGAGAAACTTTTAGATATTACTGGACTGGCAGACATTGTTGGTCCTCCATCAGAAAATTCCCAGAGGAATACCAAATCTTTTCTCTCTAAAGTATGACCTGCAAGAACGAAATAACAACCAAACTTAAAATACTCAAAAATAATAATTCTCAATTGCCAAATCTTTTTTTAAAATATCTTTCTTAATTTTTTTTTTAATTTAAAAAAAAACAAACAAAAAACAACTAACGGCTCCTAAACCTAGACTATCGTGTATTAATAGGGATTAATTTATCATCCAAACACCATGAAATTAAGCCATAAAGACAGTCTAAGACTATCAGGTATTAGTGGGGATAATCGTTCTATCCTAACACCATGAAAATAAGCCTGAACTATTCTTGTACCTGGATTGATACTAAAAAGAGAAAAAAAAAGGTTGCACTAACAATTTTATAAAACTGACAAGAGTATTTCTTCAAGACTGGATTCAATGCCTTTTACAAAAATTAGCATTTCAAGACATATTTGTCTTCTTGATGGTCGTTTTAATACTCTGAATGAATTTCTTACGGCAAGTATTATTTACCATAAGTCGCTTACAAATTGATGACCTCAAATTGGTGAGGATTTTTTTTGCATGCACCTGGTAAGGCGTTTTAACAAGTACAAAACAACGAACACATAACCTTCAGTAAAACACATGGCTAATCAGAAATTTAATAGACATTAAAGTCTTCTCCTTTGTAAAATTAATGATAAGATACTGAGGAGGGAAGCAGCCTCTCTGCACTCAATGATTTTTCCACCTGTTTGCAAAAAATTGCATTGTCATGGTGGAAAATTTGACTCAATCTGCACATGATACACATAAAGGAGAAAAACACATGTTGTTTTACTCGTTAATTTTACCACCGATTATATTTTACCAGTAGCTGAATTGATCTTCCAAATTTGTACTTTGTATCCTAAATAAATGACAAATTTGTACTTTGTATCCTAAATAAATGACAAATTTGATGTACACCAAGATATGTGCAAAGATACCAAAAGGGAAATCAGTAGCCGTAAATCAATTGATTGATTGATTGATTGATTGGTGTTTAATGCCAACCTTAGCAATATTTCAGCAATATCATGGCATCCGTAAATTGAAGAAGGACAAACAATACAAGGACAAAAAGAAAAAGACTAACAATGATTGACTACACAGAAAACTGAAGATTTATCAACACGAACCCCACAAAAAACCGGGGTTGAACTCGGGTGCTACAGAAAGGTAAGCAGTATCAATAAGGGGTACTACCAGGTACTTATACCCATTTAAAATGGTCATTGATACATCCTGATCTTCAAGAGTGTTGTATAAGATATTCATGATTAGGCTATGAATAGGGTTATGGTTGCCTAATGCCACTTTCTACAATATTTCAATCAATATCCTGGTGGTTAGGTTCACTGAAGAACACAATACCCACAGAAAGCTAGTGATCTGCTGCTGTCATTGAGACCTACAACTAGTCACAGAGACCTGATGCTAGTCACAGACCTGATGCTAGTCACAGAGACCTGCTGCTAGTCACTGAGACCTGCTGCTGTCATTGAGACCTACAACTAGTCACAGAGACCTGATGCTAGTCACAGATCTGATGCTAGTCACAGAGACCTGCTGCTAGTCACTGAGACCTGCTGCTGTCATTGAGACCTACAACTAGTCACAGAGACCTGATGCTAGTCACAGACCTGATGCTAGTCACTGAGACATGCTGTTAGTCAATGAGACCTGCTGCTAGTCACTGAGACCTACAACTAGTCATTGAGACCTGCTGCTTGTCATTGAGACCTACAACTAGTCACCGAGACATGCTGCTAGTCACTGAGACCTACAACTAATCACCGAGACATGCTGCTAGTCACTGAGACCTGCTGCTAGTCACTGAGGCCTACAACTAATCACTGAGACCTGCGGCTAGTCACTGAGGCCTACAACTAATCACTGAGACCTGCTGCTAGTCACTGAGACCTGATGCTAGTCACTGAGACCTGATGCTAGTCACTGAGACCTGCTGCTAGTCACTGAGACCTGATGCTAGTCACTGAGGCCTGATGCTAGTCACTGAGGCCTGATGTTAGTCATTGAGACCTGATGCTAGTCACTGAGTCCTGATGCTAGTCACTGAGACCTGATGCTAGTCACTGAGACCTGCTGCTAGTCACTGAAACCTGATGCTTACCACCGAGACCTGATGCTAGTCACTGAGACCTGATGCTAGTCACTGAGACCTGATGCTAGTCACCATGACAAAACATTATCACACACAGTTGTATCAGGTACACTTTACCATGGATGTAAATCAAACTGACAAATGTAGCAGTTAAATAGGCAATGATTGCATAGATAAGTGTAAATCTAACTATCACATGCTTGTGGCCATGACGACCATCCATACTTTTCCCTCTGTTTTTCCTCTTGATAATACAAGAAAATGCTCCACTTGAAGAACTGCCCTAATTTCTATGCAAGAAAATAGCTCTTGTTGAATAATTAAAAGATCAAAGTTTAATTCTACCAGGCTATAAATGCATTTTTCTTCACTGACGGCCAAATCTCGGAAGATATCTTATAAATGAGATTTTTTTTTCTCTCAATTTTTTGGGTACAAAAACTAATTGATATTGCCAAAGTTTTAAAATTCAATATCATTTGACAGTTTTGATTGAAACTGTATTATAAAAGAATAAAAACATGATACATGAGGAAAAAATCCAAAAACATTAGGATTTTGTCTTGGTTTATAGTGTTTAATGCCACTTTCAACAATATTTCAGTTATATCATGGAGGCCAGTTTTACTGGTTTAGGAAACCACTGTCCTGTCGCAAGTCATTGACAAATTTTATCACATAATGTTGTATCGAGTACACCTCGCCATATATGTATATATTTCCAGATTTCCCATGACGACCACATAAACAATATAATATGTTACATAAAACTTTGATCACATTTTTTTCCAAAGAATTATCAGCTGTTTAAACAGCTTGAAATCTACAAAGAGATTGATTTCTTTAATATTTCTTTAATGAAATCATTTACTGATGTAAGGGATCATTTGCTGGCCTGTGATGTTAATCTTTTCTATAACAGTGGATGATGCAAGTTTTGATAACTTTTACTTTAATCATATATTTTCATAGGAAAAAAAATTGTTTTCAATAATCAAAGAAAATTTTCACAATTTTTTTGTAGAGAAGTTGAACGTTTTTGACTTGTCAGAGAAATATTTATTAAGCATTTTCTTTACTATTTCCAAGATTTTTGGTGTTTTTTATCCACATGTTTATAATTTTTCTATTTACAAGATTATCATTTTTTTATTCATAACATTCTCAGTTTTTTTTTATTTCAAAGACTCTCATTCATTTTATTCACAATATTCTCATTTTTTATTCTCAAGAGATTCACATTTTTTTTATTCACAAGATTCTAATTTTTTATTCATAAGATTCTTTAAAAAAAATATTTACAAGCTTCTGTCATTTTCTTATTTACAAGATTCTCAGTTGTTTTTTTTTTAATTCACAAAGTTCTCAGTTTTTATTATTTCAAAGATTCCAATTTAATATTCACAATATTCTCATTTTTTATTCACAAGAGATTCACATTTTTTATTTCACAAGATTCTCATTTTTTTCTCAAAGGTTCTAATTTTATATTCACAAGATTCTCTTCTTTTTTTTTTAATTTCCAAGATTCTCATTTTTTTATTTCCAAAATTCTTATTTTTTATTTCCAAGATTCATATTATATAATCACAAAGATTCTCATTTTTGTTTATTCACATGAAATTCACAGTATCCTTTTTTTTTCTTCCATGTCTTATATTTGACTACAAATCTACTGAATAATGCCCAGTGCCTTAAGCTTCCATTACAAATTCTACCAGACTGCTTGCTGCCAGACACAAAACTTGTATTGAAAAATAAACAGATCACCACTCTTATGGTACTTAGAATATGGCCTAAATTATGAGTAGACATACAATTATATTGAACACAAACAATAGGCCAAATATATCGATATATAAATATAAAACTATTTCCATTAAGTGGGGGAGGGGGAGAATGATGGACAAATAAATTCATGTTGAAAATTCTTCAATTAGACAGTTAAAGAAGCATTCAACATCTGTCTATGAAAAGTATCAGGTTGGTTTTGTTTAAAACTACTTTAGGCCACCCTTAGCAAAATGTTAGATTTTCCAAAATTGGGTGTTGAACATAGGAATGTATGTATGGATTATTTTTTCATCTGTTTGGAACATGGAACAAACAAACAATTAAGTAATTATGGTCTTATTATTCTTTTTTTTTTTTTACAACTGTTTCTATCCTAAATAGGTATACCTGAAAAATATATCTCGGTCCTCGAAATGAAAATTTGAATTTACTGGTTCGAATCAAATTTTTGAATTTATTTTTATATAGTTATAAATAAATACTGAAAAATTTACTGGTCCAAACAAAGTTTTACTGGTCCTGGGTCGGATGACCGCTGCTCATCATGAGGACTGGTATCTAGAAAAATATGAATCAAATGGGTATGGCCTTGTATTTAATTTAAGATCTGCTTTTAAGTATTATTTAAATGGGTTAAATGTATGGTTTATGACATTTCAGTGAGTGCATATACACCTACTTGCTGGGAAAACCCAGAATACATCAGATACATGATCGTTTCTGCACCCACTCAAGTATTTACACAATTAACTGATATCAGAAACCTTTCATTTTCATCTCTTATACAACTTTTTTTTATATTTTTAAATCATATAAGTAGTCAGACTAAAATTAACTACTTTTATTTCAGGTAAATTTTTGTCAAGTTTAATAAGTATTGAATATCCTCTCAGTACCTTGGTTTAATAAGGGAGGCTACCAACAATTTGGTGTACAGGTGGTAATTACATCCCTTAGTTGAGGGCAACTGCCTGATTTAGCTTACAAGTATTGGATATCCTCTCAGTACCTTGGTTTAATAAGGGAGGCTACCAACATTTGGTGTACAGGTGATAATTACATCCCTTAGTTGAGGGCAACTGCCTGATTTAGCTTACAAGTATTGGATATCCTCTCAGTACCTTGGTTTAATAAGGGAGGCTACCAACATTTGGTGTACAGGTGGTAATTACATCCCTTAGTTGAGGGCAACTGCCTGATTTAGCTTACAAGTATTGGATAATCCTCACAGTACCTTGGTTTAATAAGGGAGGCTACCAACATTTGGTGTACAGGTGGTAAGTATACCACTCCTAGGTTGAGGGCGAATGCCCCATAGGGTATAATTGATTTAGCTTACATGTATTACTGGAATGTATAAAAAAAAAACACTCAGTCTGTAATGTATTATGCATAAAACAGTCAAGATTACTTTAAACAAAATAAAAGGATAACTCTTTGGAGAACCTTGTTGAATTAATCTCCATTTATAAATCAAGACAAAAATCTTTAAAATTGTGAGTCATGTATGAAGTCTATAAATATTTCATGTTATCAGACTGGACATAAGCCAACAGTCACCAGACAAATGATTTTTTTGGTTTTTTTTTTTTTTTTTTTTATCTTGTAATCTTCCACGATAAGTTAATATCATTAATAGATTGTTGTTTGTGCAATTCACTTTTGTTTTCAGGGAAATTTGGACGGCGATCAAATTTTACTTGTGTTTATATGCAAATATGCATCGAGCTTACGTCCGCTAATATATAATGTGATATTTTGATTACTTGCATATTTTTTTCTATAAAAATCATTATAGCGCATGCATAGTGCATTATTATAAAAGATCAAAGAGAAAGGATTCCTTTAATGTTGCATTGTTTTGAAGGAAATTACATCTTGAATTTTATATAATCAAACAATTACATTTTTCAATTGTGAATACAATCTCTCATTGAAGAAGATCAAACATTTGGGCTCACCTGCTATTACGAATATCGACTTTCTACAATTTTCCTATTGGATTTTGGAGCTGTTCTGGCAGTGTGGTATTATTTGTTTTTCTATAAGATTTTGGAGCTATTCTGGCAGTGTGGTATTATTTGTTTTTCTATAAGATTTTGGAGCTATTCTGGCAGTGTGGTATTATTTGTTTTTCTATAAGATTTTGGAGCTGTTCTGGCAGTGTGGTATTATTTGTTTTTCTATAAAATTTTAGAGCTGTTCTGGCAGTGTGGTATTATTTGTTTTTCTATTAGATTTTGGAGCTGTTCTGGCAGTGTGGTATTATTTGTTTTTCTATAAGATTTTAGAGTTGTTCTGACAGTGTGGTATTATTTGTTTTTCTATTAGATTTTGGAGCTGTTCTGGCAGTGTGGTATTATTTGTTTTTCTATAAGATTTTGGAGCTGTTCTGGCAGTGTGGTATTATTTGTTTTTCTATAAGATTTTGGAGCTGTTCTGGCAGTGTGGTATTATTTGTTTTTCTATAAGATTTTAGAGCTGTTCTGACAGTGTGGTATTATTTGTTTTTCTATTAGATTTTGGAGCTGTTCTGGCAGTGTGGTATTATTTGTTTTTCTATAAGATTTTGGAGCTGTTCTGGCAGTGTGGTATTATTTGTTTTTCTATAAGATTTTGGAGCTGTTCTGGCAGTGTGGTATTATTTGTTTTTCTATAAGATTTTAGAGCTGTTCTGGCAGTGTGGTATTATTTGTTTTTCTATAAGATTTTAGAGCTGTTCTGGCAGTGTGGTATTATTTGCTTTTCTATAAGATTTTGGAGCTGTTCTGGCAGTGTGGTATTATTTGTTTTTCTATTAGATTTTGGAGCTGTTCTGGCAGTGTGGTATTATTTGTTTTTCTATAAGATTTTGGAGCTGTTCTGGCAGTGTGGTATTATTTGTTTTTCTATAAGATTTTGGAGCTGTTCTGGCAGTGGTATTATTTGTTTTTCTATAAGATTTTGGAGCTGTTCTGGCAGTGTGGTATTATTTGTTTTTCTATAAGATTTTGGAGCTGTTCTGGCAGTGTGGTATTATTTGTTTTTCTATTAGATTTTGGAGCTGTTCTGGCAGTGTGGTATTATTTGTTTTTCTATCAGATTTTAGAGCTGTTCTGGCAGTGTGGTATTATTTGTTTTTCTATAAGATTTTGGAGCTGTTCTGGCAGTGTGGTATTATTTGTTTTTCTATTAGATTTTGGAGCTGTTCCGACAGTGTGGTATTATTTGTTTTTCTATAAGATTTTGGAGCTGTTCTGGCAGTGTGGTATTATTTGTTTTTCTATAAGATTTTAGAGCTGTTCTGGCAGTGTGGTATTATTTGTTTTTCTATAAGATTTTAGAGCTGTTCTGACAGTGTGGTATTATTTGTTTTTCTATAAGATTTTAGAGCTGTTCTGGCAGTGTGGTATTATTTGTTTTTCTATTAGATTTTGGAGCTGTTCCGACAGTGTGGTATTATTTGTTTTTCTATAAGATTTTGGAGCTGTTCTGGCAGTGTGGTATTATTTGTTTTTCTATAAGATTTTAGAGCTGTTCTGGCAGTGTGGTATTATTTGTTTTTCTATAAGATTTTGGAGCTGTTCTGGCAGTGTGGTATTATTTGTTTTTCTATAAGATTTTGGAGCTGTTCTGACAGTGTGGTATTATTTGTTTTTCTATAAGATTTTAGAGCTGTTCCGACAGTGTGGTATTATTTGTTTTTCTATTAGATTTTGGAGCTGTTCTGGCAGTGTGGTATTATTTGTTTTTCTATAAGATTTTAGAGCTGTTCTGGCAGTGTGGTATTATTTGTTTTTCTATAAGATTTTGGAGCTGTTCTGGCAGTGTGGTATTATTTGTTTTTCTATAAGATTTTGGAGCTGTTCTGACAGTGTGGTATTATTTGTTTTTCTATAAGATTTTGGAGCTATTCTGGCAGTGTGGTATTATTTGTTTTTCTATAAGATTTTGGAGCTGTTCTGGCAGTGTGGTATTATTTGTTTTTCTATAAGATTTTGGAGCTGTTCTGACAGTGTGGTATTATTTGTTTTTCTATTAGATTTTGGAGCTGTTCTGGCAGTGTGGTATTATTTGTTTTTCTATTAGATTTTGGAGCTGTTCTGGCAGTGTGGTATTATTTGTTTTTCTATAAGATTTTGGAGCTGTTCTGACAGTGTGGTATTATTTGTTTTTCTATAAGATTTTGGAGCTATTCTGGCAGTGTGGTATTATTTGTTTTTCTATAAGATTTTGGAGCAGTTCTGGCAGTGTGGTATTATTTGTTTTTCTATAAGATTTTAGAGCTGTTCTGGCAGTGTGGTATTATTTGTTTTTCTATCAGATTTTAGAGCTGTTCTGGCAGTGTGGTATTATTTGTTTTTCTATTAGTTGTTGTTCTAGCAGTGTGGTATTATTTGTTTTTCTATAAGATTTTGGAGCTGTTCTGGCAGTGTGGTATTATTTGTTTTTCTATTAGATTTTGGAGCTGTTCTGGCAGTGTGGTATTATTTGTTTTTCTATTAGATTTTGGAGCTGTTCTGGCAGTGTGGTATTATTTGTTTTTCTATAAGATTTTGGAGCTGTTCTGGCAGTGTGGTATTATTTGTTTTTCTATAAGATTTTGGAGCTGTTCTGGCAGTGTGGTATTATTTGTTTTTCTATAAGATTTTGGAGCTGTTCTGGCAGTGTGGTATTATTTGTTTTTCTATAAGATTTTAGAGCTGTTCTGGCAGTGTGGTATTATTTGTTTTTCTATAAGATTTTGGAGCTGTTCTGGCAGTGTGGTATTATTTGTTTTTCTATAAGATTTTGGAGCTGTTCTGGCAGTGTGGTATTATTTGTTTTTCTATAAAATGTTGGAGCTTTTCTGGCAGTGTGGTATTATTTGTTTTACTATAATATTTTGGAGCTGTTCTGGCAGTGTGCTATTATTTGTTTTTCATTGTTTATTGCTTCAATATGTCTTTACCCAGAAAATATGATATCATGACAAACAAAGAAATTATCAAACCGTTGAAATATTCAAATGATGAACAGCAATGCCCAAATTCACTTGAACACATTAGGCAAACCTAATCTTTGAATGGATAAGGAACCATCAGCTCAATTCAAATCTTATGGTTGAAATATCACAAAAACATGTTTTTTTTCTCTAATTTATCGGTAATTTAAACATTTTTTCTTTGATCTCATTTTAAAATATTGTCAGCATCAACAGATTTACTCTGATATTGAAAATTATCACTAGTCCTGTCAGACTCGGTGCTATACTAGTGATAATGTCTGTCTCAACTTTCATAACTGCTGTTATTCTATATAATGCATCTACATAAGTGAGGTAACCTCCTAGTATTACTCTCCTAATTTGTATGGCCAATATGAAAGTTTATAGTTTCTGAGAGAAAAAAACATTTTATTGATTTTCCCACAGGGTCTCGTGTTTAACTTTGCCATGTGGTGGAAGTCATCTTGGATTTTGGATCAATGCATAAAACACACACTTTAGGGTCCTATGTTAATTTTTGCTCTGTGGTGGGAGCCATCTTGGATTTCGAATCAACACATAAAACACACACTTTAGTGTTCCATGTTAAATTTTGCTCTGTGGTGGCAGCCATCTTAGATTTTGGATAAACAAATAAAACACACACTTATGTTAAATTTTGCTGTGTGGTGGCAGCCATCTTGGATTTCAGATCAACACATAAAACACATTCTTTATACAGGGTCACACAACTCTCGACCATGCAACAATTCCATCATATATGTTGTTTCTGAGAAGACATTTAAAATTTCAGTCAATTAGAAAGCATATTTAGCTTTAGCAGCCATGTAAGATTTTGGATTTCCAAATCAATGATGCAAAAATCACACAAAAATGTTGAATAGCTTTCAGGTTAGCATTCTGCCAAGTTTGATTCAATTTCTACAAGCGGTTTCTAAGAAAAAGACTGACATAATTTGTGGTGTCCTGAAAAGTCAAAATACCCATAATTCAGTAGTCTTACCTTCAGTTTTAAGAATAAATATAGCTGGTACTGTTACCGCTGGTGCTCTGTACATCATTATCTCAAGCTGGTCGACAGAGTGCTCTACAATAACTTCAACACTACTGGTAACTTCTGACACACCATTAAAGGCATACACTGCAACATCATGGATACCAGCTTCATCAAACAAATATTCAAGGTAATATGCACTGTTGGAAATTTCGTAGGAATAATTGTAGTGTACTCTGCCTTTTCCAAAATCAAACTCTAATTGAATGCCTGTATCCGTACTCTGTGACGTTATTATTTTCATGTCAGTTGTTTTTCCAAGGATGTTTGGTTCTTTCTGCAGTATAATAACATAGCTGATTGGAATTTCTACCGTCATCAATTTGTCAAGGGAAACAACTGTGTTACTAACTGAATTACAAGCAAAGACCGTGATGTTGTATTTGCCTGGTTGTTCAAATACAATCAATGCAGATGAAGTCAGGTTGTCATTTGAAATAGCGGCAGAAACGAGGAAATAGTCAATGAAAATTTTCCAACTGAATTCAACATTCGATCCGTAAGTTACATTAGAAAAACAATTAATTGGTTGGTCTGTTCGAACAGTCAGTTCTTCGCCACAAGATAACCAATGTCCATCGATTGGTTCTTCGACTTCAATACTTGTTCTTGCTGTAACATTACCCATACTATTGCTAGCAATACAATGAACGTAATAGAGCCCTAATTCACTAAAACTGTAAACTAAGTATGGATCTGTGGTTGATTTATTCTCGATAACGACTCCAAACACATTAATGACTGCCCAAGAAACCCACATATTGACAGATGAAACGGTTAAATTTAAGGTTATTTTTGTCTTTTGATTAACTCGTACGATTCTATCAGACTTTAGCGTAGCTCCATGCAGACGATTCATGACGGTGATGCTGGGTGATAGCACCGAATTTATGCTAACGTCTTTATTACTAGTCACTAGAACTACCGGACTGTACGATCCCTCGTTATCAAAACTGTGTTCAAATTGGACGGCCAGTACACACCCAAGACCATAAGATGCTACGATTGACATTTCATCTTGGATGCAATTAATTGACAAGGAAGTGGTATTTGAATCTTCTAACGTTGCGTAATGAGTATGATCTTTATAAAATTGGACTTCTAGCGAAGTGTTCAACCTTGACCTAATTTCCATGGAGACGAGGAAAATAACAGGCATTCCTGGTACAAACAGCACAGATTTTGACAGCAGTGTAAAATTTAGATTGGCCAGTTTTCCTTTCATTACAACCTGTTAAAATGAAAGATTGTTATAGAAAACATTTTGCCATGAAAGGTATTACATTTGAAAGAGACAAGATACCCCTATAAAAATTGCTGAGAAATAGATTTTTTTTTAAATTATTTTTTCAACACAAAATTTGCATTAATCGTGCATTAAGAGTGAAAATCTTAGTTCAATTCTTTTATATACATCAATCAAATGATCCAATAGCTGAAATATTGCTGATTAAGTGGCATTAAACACAAAAAATCAAATCAAATCAAATGATTCACGTCTCAAGCTGAAATCACATATTATTTAATTCATCCCAAGGAACCATTTATCTCCCAAATTGATTTAATAATTGAGTAACAAATGAGCTCTAATTCTTAACTTTTATTGATTGATTGGTTGGTGTTTAATACCAATTTAGCAATATTTCAGCTATATCATACGTCAACAAATTTTATTATTGGCTTAGGCACCTACATCTTTTTTTTCTTTCTTTCCTTTTTTTTTGAGGGGGGGGAGGGTACTTACCAGATATAATGTCTGTGACAAAAAGCCATGTTGATTTTCTACATACACTGTCTGTTGGTACAGACCTTCTTCTCTCAACCTCATTTTCTGCAGGAAAAAAAACAACTGCATGTTAAATATTTAACGTCAATAACAATATTATTTAAACTGAACATTTGTTTGAAGTCAACTGGATTCTACATAAAAGTAATATGCAGTAGCCCTCCAATTATAAGGCCAACCCTTCTGCAATAAAGAAGTGGTCTTGTAAGAAATGTAGCCTCTCTCGAGGAGTACAATTCAGTATTATTTTACTTTGGACAATTCAGTCTTGTTCTGCTATCTCTGTGCATCTAAAATCTGAGGGCCCGGGTGGTTCAATGAGTTAGGTAGTTGGATTACCTAACAACTCATATAAGCTTATCACCAATATGGCGTGGGTTTGCGCCCGGCTTTGTAAATTTAAAAAAAGGGTGCACTCGACTCACAGCCGCAAGTGACAACGTTTACCAGTTGCTTGCCCATGGTCGGTGGTTCTCTCCGGGTACTCCGGCTTCTTCCACCACTAAAACTGGTCGCCATGATATAGCTGAAATATTGCTGAAAGTGGCATTAAACACCAAAAATCAAATCATCAAATCATCATCTAAAATCTGACCTGATAAGAAGGTTGACTTTTGATGGTATAATAATGTTCTAACATACCTCCATAATTATTACCAATACTTGGAACTTGCCTCTAAACTTTACTTGAGGCAATATAGATATTTTTTTTTCTAACATTCTAACCTTGTCTAATTGAGGTCCAACATCCAAACACAAGTACATTAGAAAAGACTATTCATAAATTGTATACATGTTACTGTAACTTTGAAATGGACTATAGTTTAATATGTCAGATTATTACTATTTTGTTTATTTTCCCTTTTGATGTTTAAAACCGATATATTTCATATCACGCAAGGGCATGAGATGATTCCAATTATTGCTAATCGCTAAGCGTTGTCAAAGACGCACGTAGTATTATCTTGTTTTCTAATATGACGTTATAATGACATCACATTACCAAATTCTTGATAATTAAGTGATTAAGGATATAAAATATTAATTGTGTTTAAAAAAAGTGTCAGTATCTCGACAAAAATTATTTAATTATGAATACAAAATAGCGATAAAATAATTAAAGATGTTTTTTAAAACTCGAGGACGTTTCTCAGTCATCTCGTTTTAAAAACATCGTTAATCACTTATTATGTGGTAATCCACCTCATACAAGTACGCCACTTCTGCAATGAAGAGGTGGTCTTATAGGAAGTGGTGGTCTCTCTTGAAGGGGATCATTTGGCATTATTTTATATCTCAGTGGATCTTAAATCTGGCCTGATAAGAGAGGGACTGCCTGTAGTATACCAAATATTTAATAAAGCCAACCAATAAGACACTCATTTAAATAGTAATTCACATTCTAAAGAGCTCGGGAGACTTTGTTACGACGTAAACCTTCTAAATAATAACTTCACATTTTATTGGGTTGGGGGATCCTTTATTACGATGTAACCCTCCTTCTAAATAGTAGCTTTACATTCTATAGGGTTAGGGGATCCTTTGTTACGATGTAAACTTTCTAAATAGTAATGTCAAATTCTATTGGCATCTTTATGGATTGGGGAGGCTTTATTACTAGGTATTTTCATTCTATTGGATTGGGGAGGCTTTGTTACTAGGTATTTTCATATTCTATTAGGTTGGGGATGCTTTGTTACTAGGTATTTTCACATTCTATTGGATTGGGGAGGCTTTATTACTAGTTATTTTCACATTCTATTGGATTGGGGAGGCTTTGTTACTAGGTATTTTCATATTCTATTAGGTTAGGGAGGCTTTGTTACTAGGTATTTTCACATTCTATTGGATTGGGGAGCCTTTGTTACTAGGTATTTTCACATTCTATTGGATTGGGGAGGCTTTGTTACTAGGTATTTTCATATTCTATTAGGTTGGGGAGGCTTTGTTACCAGGTATTTTCACATTCTATTGGATTGGGGAGGCTTTATTACTAGGTATTTTCACATTATATTGGATTGGGAGGCTTTGTTACTAGGTATTTTCATATTCTATTAGGTTGGGGAGGCTTTGTTACCAGGTATTTTCACATTCTATTGGGTTGGGGAGTCTTTGTTACTAGGTATTTTCACATTCTATTGGGTTGGGGAGGCTTTGTTACCAGGAATTTACACATTCTATTCCGGTTGGGGAAGCTTTATTACTAGGTATTTTCACATTCTATTGTGTTGGGGAAGCTTTGTTACCAGGTATTTTCACATTCTATTGGGTTAGGGAGACTTTGTTACCAGGTATTTTCACATTCTATTGGGTTGGGGAGGCTTTGTTACTAGGTATTTTCAAATTCTATTGGGTTAGGGAGACTTTGTTACCAGGTATTTTCGCATTCTATTGGGTTGGGGAGGCTTTGTTACCAGGTATTTTCACATTCTATTGGGTTAGGGAGACTTTGTTACCAGGTATTTTCGCATTCTATTGGGTTGGGGAGGCTTTATTACTAGGTATTTTCAAATTCTATTGGGTTGGGGAGGCTTTGTTACCAGGTATTTTTGTATTCTTTTGGGTTGGTGAAGCTTTGTTACCAGGTATTTCCACATTCTATTGGGTTATGGGAGGCTTTATTACTAAGTATTTTCACATTCTATTGGAATGGGGAGGCTTTATTTACTGTGTAAATTTAAGTATTTACATAAATTGATTGGCTTGGCCTACAATGAAAGTTAGAGTGATTAAAAAAAGAGAGCTCTGTATAGAATAATACAGACAGTTATTTACACTAGGTGAGGAAATGTTTTAAACAATCAGACACAGTGTAAATAAGTTTCAATCTGGATTCATTTTTTCCAGCTTGTTAATTTTTCCAATCAGTAACCACAATCTTATACTCCAGTGGCTCCATAAGAAGTCGACTGTAATTTCGTAAAACGGAAATTTGTCTGGGAACAACATTTGCTAAACTTCCCTTCTAAAGTAGACAATAATAAGTATACTATTGATCAAGAACAACGTAAGTACCACGTCCAGTCAGAGATTGATAGATTAGCTCTAAACGCTGTAATTTGGTCGGAACAAATCAAAACCTTTCGACCGTAAATATAGCAGAATGGACAAGAAAATCAAGATCAATGTCTAAGAAACCCAAGACAGAACTTCCAATTTTAGCTAATCACTGCCATCATAAGAGAGAATAAACACTTTTTTAAGATTGTTTATTATACTAGACTGTAAGACATTGCAAACAGTTTGAAAGAAGTCCTTAAAAATAAGTCTTGATTGTTTGATTGATTGATTGGTGTTTAACATCAACTTTACTATGACTTAAAACAGTTAAACAGGAATGTGTCAAATACCTCCCCCCTCCCTCCCCTTGCCCAACCTGTTTAATTTATCATTATTACCCTCACATCCATCCCACTTGTTTCATTTATCATCATTTAGCACAATACATTTTTAGAGATCAGCTACATATTTAGGAGAGTACCCTAACTTTTACCTTTGGGGTGGGAGCTGTTTCTCTCCCCCCCCCCCCCCTCCCTTAATTCTATTGACAAATTTTATAGAAAAAAATATCTTGCCCTGAAAAATGCAAAAAAAAAAAATAATCTGAGACTGATTTTCCATAAGAAAAAAATTGGTAAAATTAGAGGAAACAATTAATGGTTTCTAGCTCGGGTGGAGGAAAAACGTAGCCCCTCAAAAGAATACACGCTTTAATTACAGAATTTGAGGGGGTTTTTTCGCAAAAAAGAAGTGTGTGTCTATCTATATCTAGGATTTAGGTCTCCAATTCATTTAATGATCAATTCCATTATATAATATTGCTTAGATTGTATGCCATCAATTCTATTAATTAATAATAAAATGATGCCTAACAAATGTTCTAAAACCAAAGATGTAATCCAGCAAAATGGCAGTAATCATTCACACAAGACAGTTAATTCCAGCAAATACTGAAATCTTAAAAAAAACACAGCAACATTTCTCACTAATGTCAGCTTAAAAACTGTAAATACATTGATAAAATTTCCCTGAAGATTTCTAACTAATACAATTGATTAGGAGTAGCGGGAGAGCAGACATAAATCAAACTGACGGACAGGAAACCAGTTTCTAGTGATAGACTTTACTGACAGGGAACCAGTTTCTAGTGATAGACTTTACTGACAGGGAACCAGTTTCTAGTGATAGACTTTACTGACAGGAAACCAGTTTCTAGTGATAGACTTTACTGACAGGGAACCAGTTTCTACTGATGACAGTGTACTGACAGGAAACCAGTTTCTACTGATGACAGAGTACAGACAGGGAATAATGTTCTACTGGTGACAGTGTACTGACAGGGAACCTAAGTTTCTACTGATGACAGATGACTGACAAGCCTGTATCATTTTGACTCCCATCTAAAGTTCTGCCACTAATGAATGTTTATTTTGTCATAATTACAGGACTCCATGGGTCAATAAGAAAACAAAACAAGCTTTCTAGAGAGAGATGATGATATACTTATGTCAGTATTTAATCAAACTGGTCTTAATTTGATTTCCCAAAGTCACCTTGAAAAGGGAACATCTCTAAGACACATGCTTGCCTAACTCAAGTTAAATTAATGTTTGGAATTAACATTGCAAGTGTTAAAAGAAAGACAATTGTTGATGAATAGAAGAGAATGCTTCCGAATGCTTTATTGTATAGGTTTATATCAAACAATTTTAAAAGAATCAGTAATTTGAAAGGGGTTTTGGTGAAATAGACCATTTGCATATTTTTTACTTTAATTCTAAAATTATACATTGTACAGGAGTTATTTCCCTTTAAGGAATGCATGCACATTTCAATCAAATTTTAAAAAAATTCCCATAATCTGTTTAATGTTTAAATTTGAAGATGTGATGACGTGTTTTTAGTGTTAACAAGTATCCAGCATGCAAACTGTCACTTTGTTTGCATCTTCTATCACAAAATAAGTTGGGTGTGGTTGAGTGGTCTAGGGCGCTGGACGTAAGGCTAAGCGAATGGTGCTGCAGTGTATCAATGGTGTGGGTTCAAATCCCGTCGAGGGTACATTTACAACAAATCCTACACAAAACCTAAATAGCTTCAATTGGTCTTATGTTTTACTTGAAAAGAAGTGGTAGAAAAACTGGATTAATGTTCGCAATAACCCTGAACAAGATCATGAACGCTGTTTATATTTGATTTTTAAATACAATACACGCTTTATTCCAAAAATACTGTCTCATTTTATTCCTGAACAAGGCCATGAACGATGTTTAATTTTGATTTTTAAATACAATACACGCTTTATTCCGAAAATATTGAAAATATTGTCTCATTTTATCTCTGAACAAGGTCATGAACGCTGTTTAAATTTGATTTTTAAATACAATACACGCTTTATACCGAAAATATTGTCTCATTTTATCCCTGAACAAGGTCATGAACACTGTTTAATTTTGATTTTTAAATACAATACACGCTTTATACCGAAAATATTGAAAATCTCATTTTATCTATTTCAATATTTACTCTCTTGATGTGTTCCTGTATTAACTTTGTACAACAGTGTAAAGAATGGTTATAAAATAGAATACCGGCCATAAAAATTCTAATATCTCTTAATACAATAAATTGGACCCACTATAAACATCATAATATATGCCATGGACTGTTTGGTTATACGAAAAATATTGGTGTCGTATGCAAATAAAGATTATACCGTTTAAGTAGGATTACACGAATTTCAAGTATTGCTTTGTAATTTCAGTTTATGAAAAGAAAGAGTTTAAACAGCGATGGTCAACAATTCCACCAATATCAATCAAACAAATAACTACCTCTCACCATTGAAGACAAAAAAGGTCATAAACATACAGTATGTCGATGGAAATCCAGCACCTGGTTTGGGACAAGCATAAATATGTGATGGGGATAAAAAGAGCTTAATGGAATCCCAACCTTTCCCCCCTTTTGATAAGTGGATCTCCTACGACAATACAGAAATAAACAAACAATAAAATTTCAGCAGAAACTCAGCTTCTACTCAAACTCTAAAAAGGCACAAGCTATCACAAAAATGAAAAACATATGCATAGACAAGACAATAGCAGGGTCAGTGAATCTATATTTACACATTTTTCTACAATTCCCTGACATAAACAGAGAGAAAGTTATGGTGTTTAATGCCACTTTCAACAATATTTCAGCTATATCGTGGAGGTCAGTTTTATTGGTGGAGGTAACCGGAGTACCCAGAGAGAACCACCGACCTGTCACAAGTCACTGACCATAAAGTTGTATCGATAACACCTCGCCTGAGTGGGATTCAAACTCACAACTTTAATGATGATAGGCACTGATTACATAGGTAGTTATAAACATCAAATGATCATGACCATGACGGACCCTGCCCCCTGACATAAATACTACAAAAAATTTAATTTATTATATGAAGAGCAATTATTAAGGAATGGCATTCATAAATAACCATCTTCACCGACACACAAAACAATAAATATGTCTTAATTCTCCAAGCTATTATCTCATCTTCATCTCATCACACAAAAGTTCTGAAGAAAATAAGATGACGAAAAAATTAAATAGAAACAAATATTAATTGTGAATATTACATCCTTGTTATGTCCTTTGTCACATAGAAATGCCATTTAAAGTGTATTATTAATAGCCGCGGGTCGTGAAAATGTCTTCGGTATCTCCTTATTAAGGAATGCAGATTGGTTCAGTCTAAATCCATCATTTTCAGATAAGGATAATGAGAAATGATTTCCCAATTAAACGCTTGGGTATTTAAAGTGGTACCTATTAGGGATGAACCTGACCAAGCATTGAAACGAGATTGCAATAAGTTTGATATTTTTCAATTTGCTAGATTGGTGATTACGTGGGAATGAATGATCGATGTACATAACGAAGCGATGAATATTCTTATATTTCTAGTTATATTTCGTAATAAAATATCTATCCCCCCTTCCATAAAAATTATTTTCTTATATCAATTTTATAATCAATTTCTATATGGTCACTGTAATGAAGAACGTCGATTTTTTTTGTGTACTCTTGATGCAATTCAATCACGTTTAATAATCATTTATCGTCATTCTCAGATATTTAAAGCAAGAAGTACAAATGTTATCGCGGGATTTATACCTGGTGATAAAAGTCTAAAGCCTCCTTTTGAAAAAGTAATCAGTCTTCATTACACACATAAAACTTTTACGGAGGGAAGATTGCACAATACAGAAATGTCATATTTCTCATTTCAAAAATTATCATAAATCTTAATGTTTAAAATTAATATAAAACTAAGATCTTTTGCTCCACCCATTTCTACTTGGAAACGGAAAACCTTGAAAAATTATCAAATATTAACAATTGTAATAATGCTTAACCAAATGGTAGAATGTGTCCATAGAAGACGGATGCCCTCCCAAATCAAGGGACATAACACAAGATTGTCTTGGTTTAGTTTGGTTTTATGATTGATTGATTGATTTTTTGGTGTTTTAATGCCAACTTTCAGCAATATTTCAGCTATAACATGGCGACCAGCTTTAGTGGTGGAGGAAGCCGGAGTACACGGAGACCCTGGGCAAGCAACTGGTAAACTTTATCACTTGCGGCTGCGAGTCGAGTGCACCCTTTTTTGTAATTTACAAAGCTGGGCGCGAACCCACGCCGTATTGGTGATAGGTCGTTGGATCTAACAGCTTATACAAGCCTAATTCATTGAGCCACCCTGTTTGGTTTTATGGGGTGTAACGCCACTTTCAACAATATTTCTGTTATATCGAGGCAGTCAGTTATATTGGCGGAGGAAACCAGAGTACTTGGAGAAAATAACCAAACTGTCGCAAGTCACTGACAAACTTTATCACAGAATGCTGTATCAGGTACACCTCGCCATGAAAGGGAATGGAAAATAGTAAGTTCAAAATTGAACTTGGTCTTCATTTTATACATCTCAAATGATTTGCTTGGGTAGAACTTCGAGTTATTGAGCAGAAACCAAATGCAGGACATGCATATGTACGAAGGAACAGATGGAGAGACAGACATGGGTAAACTTAATGCCCCACAAGGCCTATGATATCGGCAAGGGCATAAAAATATCTTTCAAAATGACAAAAAAATGTAAAAATTTATTCTTGTTGAAGACATCTCCAAAATCATGTTATAGTTAGTTACCTTGCTTGCAAAAATCTATTGGTTCCGTGGTTCCCCTGTCCTAAAATCATGTCTCACTTATGGTCATAAATGTTTTGAGTACATTAGCTTTGTACTTTTTCTCCAAGATTTTCGCATCATAATGCTAGATTTCGATTTAATATTGCAAAGTTGCAATTAAAATTCTTTGCTGTGTGAAAATTACCACAAAATATTAAACATCAAATGTGTATAGTGCTCCGATTGGTCAATTTTCAAAAGTGAGAACAAAAGTTGTTATAGTGTTAAGGCAGATTCCTACAAGTCAAAAAATCCAACACAACTCTAAAAGAAACAATTTCTTGTCACAAGGTATAAAGAACCAATTGTCCTGCTTCCATCCTTATTACGACACATTTTATTTATATATAACATCACATTTTATTTATATATAACATCGTCATATCATAGCAAAAGACAGTGAGTCTATGTATATCATCAAGAAACCAGACAAGTTAAACTGTAATGAAGTAGTGAATGTCACATAGGGTATTACACATACAAGGATGCTTTGCATAAAAACATTTTTTTTTCTTGAAAGTGTTAACAAGATATCCAGTACACTACAACATATTTCCCATCATAACTGTCAATGTTAGTATAGTATTAACCCTATGATACAGGCAAACATATCACCATGACAAAAGAATACGAATAATAAATTTGAATTCCCCGATGATAATATTTATCTTGCCTTGTACTTGTACACGTCAGATGTTCTTAAAATTCTCTAGTCCTTAAACAAAATTTATAAAATCCACGCAGCCTCTTGGTGGAATTCCCAAGAATATAATTATGGTAATTTCGTCTGTCATGTACATGTCAGGTATTCGGGGGTCAACACGAGGTAATTAAATGTAATTGGATTATTTTCCTTGATGCGTTGTCACCAAACAAGGCATATATAACAGGACAATTTGATTGAGTATCCAATTATTGCCATATTATTTTTCAATTTACATCTTGAGGTGTTGATATTACTTGATTAAGTCAATGTTCACGACTGCTTTGAAGATAGTAAAATGGAGAAAAGCGGACTGCAGACGCTCCTTGTTTGTTACTTTCTCTAATCAATGAAATTGACGAAGTTGAATGTCCTTGACTGTAGACGTTCTGCACTTTTTAATTTCCCTAGTCAATGCAAATGACGAAAAGTTAAAACACTCTATATGTTGAAATTGATACCACAGTCAATTTAAATTTTACTGTTGATAATAAACTGTTTTTTATTTAACTCTTTCTAACCTACAGTCGAACATTGCTATGCCCAAAGTTCAAAGGGCAATATCTCTACTTCTTGGTTATCAAACTCTTTCTGACCTACAGTCGAACCTTGTTAAGTCAAAGTTCAAAGGGCAATATCTCTACCTCTTGGTTATCAAACTCTTTCTGACCTACAGTCGAACCTTGTTATGGTCAAAGTTCAAAGGTTAATATCTCTACTACTTGGTTATCAAATGAGATGACTTGTCTGAATTCCAAATGACAAGGTTTCATTGTATTTTGTATGTGGACGGGAAAGATTAAGAATTGAGCCAGATGTCACTTTCTCCTAACTCTACTGTAGATGTTGAATAAGCCTGCCTATTAATTACAGTAACCCCCAGGTCCCTGATGCTGTTCTACTATATACATTCAATTAATATTCCTGGGGGCCATCGTGGCTGTGTTCATACGGTACAACAAACAATTACCATCTGCCTATATTTGCAATGAGAGCTTATCATTGCTTAAGATATAAGTTCACTGAAAATGGTGAAAAGTAAATATTCATTTCTTAAATCTCTGTAGCAGACATCTTCACCTATTGTTAAATAAATCTTAATATTATGAAATATCCCCCTAAAAAAACAGGGGGCATATTCACCAAAAAAAAAAGACTTGTGGGGAAAAAAAGCACAACACAATCGACGTCTTGACTTATTTTTAAGCAAATCTTGATATTTTGAAATACCCCCCTAAAAAAGAGGGCTGTATGTTCAGCAAACAAAGACTGGTGGGAGAAAAAAAACATCAGAAACGATGTCTTTACTTACTGTTAAGCAAATTTTGATATTATGAAAGACCCCCTCCCCCCCCCAAAAAAAGGGGGGCTACATATTCAGCAAACAAAGACTGGTGGGGGGAAATCAAAACAGAACTGACATCTTATTGTTAAATCTTGATATTATGAAAGACCCCTTTCCTCCCCCCCCCCCCCCCAAAAAATAGGGTGCTGCATATTCAGCAAACAAAGACTGGTGGGGAAAAATGAAAACATAATTGACATCTTATTGTTAAATCTTGATATTATGAAAGATGCCAACCACCAAAAAAAAACACACAAAAAAACAAGGGAGGGGGCTGCATGTTCAGCAAACAAAGACTGTTGGGGGGAAACAACACAGAACCGACATCTTTACTTATTGTTAAGCAAATCTTGATATTATGAAATTCCCCTTAAAAAAGGGGGAGGGCTGTATATTCAGAAAACAAAGACTAGTGGAAAAAAAACCACAATGAAACCAAACACAATATTTTATGTAGAATTTACCTACCTGTGTCATCTTGAGTCTACACCAAGTTGTGATAAATATTACTGAATGAAGAATTTAATCCATTCAACTTTTTTTTTGTTACAATGACCTCCAAACAAAAATCAACAAAGTAATAAAAACGCTGACATCTAATTAAGATATAGTATGAAAGAAGTCTGAAGGTTAGAGAGGTTTGAAGGTTAGAGAGGTCTGAATGAAAGACATTGAAATATTGTAAAAAAAAACACTGGTTCTACATTATGTTATAAGGCTATTGAGAGATTTTAAATGATTTACAAAGAAAATAATAATGGCAAAAATAAGTGTATTGTGAAAATTAGGAAAAAGTATTGTGTACAAAAATATTGCTTTGTATTCATATATTCCCCAGAATAAAAATTTTCGGTTTGGTTTGGTTTGGTTTATGGTGTTTAACGCCACTTTCAACAGTATTTCAGTTATTGTGGCAGTAAGTTTTATTGATGGAGGAAACCGGAGTACACAAAGAAAACCACTACAAAAATATAATTGGTTTAGTATCTTCCTAATTAGTGCCCCTTCCCGTGCAATTTAATCAGAGTCTTATCATTTTTTACCATCATATGCAGTTTCCGTAATTCAGCTATATACTGGCAAGAATAAGTTACATTTTGATTAGATGACGATGATGTCTGCTTTGTACTAGACCAGCACAGTAAGCTGGATTTTTACCGAAAAACTGGTTCACGGGTAGAAATTTCGCTCCACTCAGACACAGTATCTTGATTCCGAGTTGCATGCGTAACAAGAAAGCAGCAGATACCTATTTTAAAGTCTTAGGTTTGACCTAAGTCCTAACCTGGGCTCGAACCTACGATTTACAACAGTCAAATCAATCACGCAACTCATTACACCTTTGATACGGCTCTATCTGATTGAAAGGCTAAACACAAAATACTGGGAAAACTCGAAATCTTTTAATTATTATTTTTTTCTTCCTCTTTTTTATTTCACAGATCTGACAAAATAAAACTTGACACAATAAAAATTCTTGGTCACACTATGTAGGAAAAATACAAAATAATACTAGCATTACAACCTAGGTCAATCTTCAAATAAAGTTCATGCACCATCGTTTCTTTCATTCATTCTCGGAACCTGAGAAACCAACAATTTTCTGTAATAATTTTCTATTTAAATGCCCTTATAAAGGTTAATACGATTACATTTAACTTAACAAGAAATTAAAGAAAAGATTAACACTTTGAGTAAGGGGTAAAAGGTCATTATGCTTTAATAAAATCAATTTCTATGCTTTTTGAAGCTAACAACTGGTTCCCATAATGCATTTCATTGTTGAAATTGACACACCACAGTGGGAACTTAAATTGTTAACTATAAAAATAAAATCTATTTAATTCTAATCATATCTTCAAAAACAAAATTGGGATACATTTCAAAATTCTTCTCTTTACTACTTCTCATACAGTTTTTATCCAAACTAAATCAAAATTATATCTTTTCACTTTCCTTTTTTTTTTTAATATAACTTATCTTGCCTGTCCCCATTCACATTGCCTAATACATATTTCAACCATAAGTCATCTATCTTTCTATGTATATTGTATATACACTGTATCCCTCTGACAGAACAAATGAATACTAAATTTCATTTTCATTGAAAAGTTACTTCAGGTGAAGAATTCTAATAAAAAAAAAATTGTGCATTGTTGTGAGAACTGCTGATATAATCCTTTTTAAATTGAAAACAGTGATGATAACCTTGCTAACCTAAATATAATGTTACCGGGGCTTTAAGTTGTATAACAATAAATTCTGTGTACCTCTACTCCACCCAGAACTACTTGCCAACACATGTTCTGTAGTAAATACATTGCATTATGAGTCAGGTTTCAAATAAAATAATTTTAAATTTATACAAAATATGGGGCATTTTAATTTTTTAAGGGACCGTACATTTTCTGATCTTTGGGGGAAGGGGAGGGAGTGTGAATGATGTATTGCTTACTTTTTTTAAGGGACCAACTTTAGGGGAAGAGGATTCTTGTTTCTCAAGTCAAAACAATATTTATTTCAAAATTTACAAAGGATATATAGGGGAAGAAGGGGAGATAATCAAGTATAAGAAAACTAATTTGGCCATACAGGAGACAAAATATTGATCTAAAAAAAAATTCAGCCCCCATTCCAACATAAGAAAATGGTGTCTGGCAATTTCATACACTTCGCTACTTGTTGATATGCTTCGTGTGTGCTTAAACCATTGATATGTTTCGTGTGTGCTTAAACCATTGATATGTTTCGTGTGTACTTAAACCATTGATATGTTTCGTGCGTACTTAAACCATTGATATGTTTCGTGTTTGCTTAAACCATTGATATGTTTCATGTGTACTTAAACCATTGATATGTTTCATGTGTACTTAAACCATTGATGTTTCATGTGTACTTAAACCATTGATATGTTTCATGTGTACTTAAACCATTGATATGTTTCGTGTGTACTTAAACCATTGATATGTTTCATGTGTACTTAAACCATTGATATGTTTCATGTGTACTTAAACCATTGATATGTTTCGTGTGTGCTTAAACCATTGATATGTTTCGTGTGTACTTAAACCATTGATATGTTTCGTGTGTACTTAAACCATTGATATGTTTCGTGTTTGCTTAAACCATTGATATGTTTCATGTGTACTAAACCATTGATATGTTTCGTGTTTGCTTAAACCATTGATATGTTTCATGTGTACTTAAACCATTGATATGTTTCATGTGTACTTAAACCATTGATATGTTTCATGTGTACTTAAACCATTGATATGTTTCATGTGTGATTAAACCATTGATATGTTTCATGTGTACTTAAACCATTGATATGTTTCATGTGTACTTAAACCATTGATATGTTTCATGTGTACTTAAACCATTGATATGTTTCATGTGTGCTTAAACCATTGATATGTTTCGTGTGTGCTTAAACCATTGATATGTTTCATGTGTACTTAAACCATTGGTATGTTTCATGTGTGATTAAACCATTGATATGTTTCATGTGTACTTAAACCATTGATATGCTTCATGTGTGCTTAAACCATTGATATGTTTCATGTGTGATTAAACCATTGATATGTTTCATGTGTGCTTAAACCAAACTCCACTAAGTTTACAAACTGTTTTACTTGCTTTATAATTATTCACCACTACCTAAACTTATAAGTTCTACATATATTTTTTTACTTTTTCACAGTAGCACACAGATATGTTGTGAGTTCGAACCCAACTCGGCCAAGGTGAACTCGATACAACATTATGTGATAAAATTTGTCAGTGACTTGCGACAGGTTAGTGGTTTTTTCCAGGTTCCCGGTTTCCTCCACCAATAAAACTGACCACCATGATATAACTGAAATATTGTTGAAAGTGGCATTAAGCACCATAAACCCAAACCCAAAACATAATAGTTAGCATAAATGCTACAATCCCCTCCACCTTTTTTTATCTGACAGCCTCAGTAAAATGGAGATACTAAGCTTAATGAACTAGACAATGATTGGAAGAGTTTTACGGTACATTCTCAAAGGTCATAACCTATTATCATTAGTATCTTTTTGGTTTTTAACTTGACTATTTTATCATAGATTTCTTTTGCATCTGTTGAAAGATAAAGGTTCCATTACATTCATGATTATTTCATGTGATCCAAGAGGGAAACTCGTAATAATATGTGATGCAAATTTTTCGTTAAAAAAAAAAGGAGAAATATCCTTGCTAAAAATTCCATATTTTCCCAAGTATATTCTACAGATAATCTTCCTCTTATCACACTTACCAAAGAAGAATTTTTAAAGCTCAGTTTTAAAGTTGAGATTTTGGTTCAATTATGACGATTAAAATCTGGTTTTGACCAGGACATAAGACCATGTCGCATCACAATTTTTTTGAATTCCCCCCCCCTTTTCTTTTCTAGAAAAATCCTGGCTATGTATGTGCCTGTTCACCATTGAACTACTATATGGACACGATCAACAATGCAACATTTGCTGCTGAAAACTGACCTAAAACAGAACCCAGTCAAACGACTGATTTTAATTACTTTAATAAATATATATTACATCTGTTCAAGATGTGTCACCCTCTAGATAAAAGAAGGTATCTATAATCAATGATTAACTTCATATAAATTCAATTGAAATGCTAGGTAGGACTATGTGAATCGTAAAATTTAATATCCTCCCAAGTTTTATAGTTTTATTTACGGTATCCTGGTATTGTTGATCCTGTCCTCAACAATATTAATACAAATTTTACATTACAATGCATCCATTTTATGGTTTTATTTATCACTGATGCATACATGTATGCATGCACACTGCACATTATTTTATTTTCCATAAAAATTTCGGTTTTTGTTGCAAAGGTGTCAACTGTTTAATTCTTTAGTGCTCACCCAGCCCCTCATTCTTTCATAATAAATACTTTTGTTGTTGAGATTTCAAGAGAAAAAGGGGGGGGGGGGGGGGGGGGGGGTGGAGAGAGAGAGGATGAACCAATCTTTTTCCTTTATAAAAAAAAGTTTTAAAATTTCAATAATGTCAGAACATCATCTTCAATTGAAGCCATCTGTATTTCAAATTAAACAATCATCTTGATATATAAACAACAATTTATATAGTAGCTAAAATTTTGTTCAAAATAATCATATCTATTTGCATTATTGGTTTTCTATCATAAATTGCTAAACCCTCAAACAAATCTATTCATAAAATGTTTTAAAAAAATGTCTAACACCAAATTGTTTATATTACATGCCAAATTGAAATAAAGTTTTATTTACTTACTTATAATAAAAAGTGTCTTACACAAAATGGGAGGGGGACAAGAATTAATTTTTGCTCCATTTATTATAAAATAAAATTTAACGAATCTAATCATCAATAAATAAAAAGTGTCTAACACAAAATGGGAGGGGAACAAGTAGTCATTTTTGCTACAATTTATTATAAAATAAAATTTAAAGAATTTTTCTCTTATCTGCATTAAATAATTAAGATTTTATTCAACCTTGGGTCTCCCCTTCATCACCTCTCAGGTATTCAGGTGTATTATATATGATTTTAGCATTAACTTGTCTCAGCATAGTATCAAATTGTTTTTTAATTACATTAGGCTGATATTTATTACTTCGGGGCCTGATCGACTGTAAATTCTCAGTGAAAGAAAATTCCTCTCCTGTTTTCCCCCCCATACAGTCAACTTGTTACATAAATGGACATTGTTACATTAAATTTTGATACCTTGAAATACTTTGGGTTACTGAATGAAGTAACAAAAAAACGTTTTATTTAACTGTATGAAGAAACTATAATGCAGTTTAAGCGATACCAGTCTTTTTTTTTAATTAAAAATTTTTAATTTTAGACTTGATTTATTTCAATATTACACACGAACAGGGAGACAAAGTTGGATGGATAATTGACTTTTTTCATAATTTTCCAGTTTTAAAATTTTCACACACAACTGTATAAAAACAAAAATTGGGGAAAAAATCTAATAAAAAAATAATTTAAAAAAAAAATGTTTCCTTACCTGTTCGAATCATTTCTTTAATTCTAACCTTCCACCACGACCACAGAAACACCCTTTTCCAACACTGGTCCCACAGGTAACAATGATTACACACTTCCCCCATTGTGATACATGCATGTACAAATGTTGCCGTAGTGATGAGCATGAAGCCTCCCTTTCATTATCCAATTGTTTAAATTTCTGACCAATCACAATGCAGATATTTATCCCTGTGATTACAGCCAATTTAATCCCCATTTTAATATTCTACAGGTTGATAAGAAAGTGTTTCTCTATGACTGCTATCATTTAATTTGTTCTGAGACAATAAAATTCACTCTGATAGCACAAACGAAGATCTTGATTGTAAATACAAGATTTCTGATAACAAATTATTATTCCTCTGTGTATTAAAATTATTTTTATCCCTGCTATACCATTAGTTTTTATGAAAATCTTATATTTTTTCCTCTAAAAAACTATCAACTTATATATAAATGTAGTTTTTGGTGGTTTTTTTTGCAGTTTGAAATTGAATAATATTTGACCTCAATAAACACAGTCAAATCTGTCCATGTGGTCACCTTTATTAAGCAGTTACCTGTAATAAAAGGTCACCTTTTTCTTGTCCTGTCATAGAAAATTTCATATGAATTGAACCTCTTTTAAGAGGTCACCTGTCTTATAAGGCTACTTTTTCTTTCTCCCGAAGGTGACCTCTTAATACAGGTTTGACTATATATAATGAAAATCATAGGTTACAAAATTTATATAATTACACTGTGATTCTACAAGATTAGATTTCTAACCAAGTGATATTTTCAACAGTTCCATACATTTTTTGTGTCAAAAGTGGGGTCAATTGAGCAGCCTTGAAAGCAAATTGCAACCACCATTTAATTAATATAATGACCTGATGAAATATCAGCTGGTGCAATTGCACTTAGTCGTTACAATAGGAACTCAGGACCCAAATCTTGAAGGGATACTGTTCTAGAGAAAACAATGAACTAAGAAATCCTAATCTAGTTTTGTAATATAACACTACAATACTGGATATTTCAATCAAATCCTGTATTGTTATCTAAATCAAGATAGAGTGCTCTATCTCAAGGATCTACTATCAGTACAACTTTGATTAATAGCAGGGTGTAGTGTGAATTTTCACTTTAGTACAGAAGTGGCAGGCTAAAGTGTGAAAGTTTGAGAGTGGTAGTACATACATAGCAGGCTATAGTGTGAAAGTTTCACTTTAGTACAGAAGTGGCAGGCTATAGTGTGAAAGTTTGAGAGTGGTAGTACATACATAGCAGGCTATAGTGTGAAAGTTTCAGCTTAGCACAGAAGTGGCAGGCTATAGTGTGAAAGTTTGAGAGTGGTAGTACATACATAGCAGGCTATAGTTTGAAAGTTTCACTTTAGTACAGAAGTGGCAGGCTATATTGTGAAAGTTTCAGCTTAGTACAGAAGTGGCAGGCTATAGTGTGAAAGTTTCACTTTAGTACAGAAGTGGCAGGCTATAGTGTGAAAGTTTGAGAGTGGTAGTACATACATAGCAGGCTATAGTGTGAAAGTTTCAGCTTAGTACAGAAGTGGCAGGCTATAGTGTGAAAGTTTGAGAGTGGTAGTACATACATAGCAGGCTATAGTGTGAAAGTTTCAGCTTAGTACAGAAGTGGCAGGCTATAGTGTGAAAGTTTGAGAGTGGTAGTACATACATAGCAGGCTATAGTGTGAAAGTTTCAGCTTAGTACAGAAGTGGCAGGCTATAGTGTGAAAGTTTCAGCTTAGTACAGAAGTGGCAGGCTATAGTGTGAAAGTTTGAGAGTGGTAGTACATACATAGCAGGCTATAGTTTGAAAGTTTCACTTTAGTACAGAAGTGGCAGGCTATAGTGTGAAAGTTTGAGAGTGGTAGTACATACATAGCAGGCTATAGTGTGAAAGTTTCAGCTTAGTACAGAAGTGGCAGGCTATAGTGTGAAAGTTTGAGAGTGGTAGTACATACATAGCAGGCTATAGTGTGAAAGTTTCAGCTTAGTACAGAAGTGGCAGGCTATAGTGTGAAAGTTTGAGAGTGGTAGTACATACATAGCAGGCTATAGTTTGAAAGTTTCACTTTAGTACAGAAGTGGCAGGCTATAGTGTGAAAGTTTGAGAGTGGTAGTACATACATAGCAGGCTATAGTGTGAAAGTTTCAGCTTAGTACAGAAGTGGCAGGCTATAGTGTGAAAGTTTGAGAGTGGTAGTACATACATAGCAGGCTATAGTGTGAAAGTTTCAGCTTAGTACAGAAGTGGCAGGCTATAGTGTGAAAGTTTGAGAGTGGTAGTACATACATAGCAGGCTATAGTGTGAAAGTTTCAGCTTAGTACAGAAGTGGCAGGCTATAGTGTGAAAGTTTCAGCTTAGTACAGAAGTGGCAGGCTATAGTGTGAAAGTTTGAGAGTGGTAGTACATACATAGCAGGCTATAGTGTGAAAGTTTCAGCTTAGTACAGAAGTGGCAGGCTATAGTGTGAAAGTTTCAGCTTAGTACAGAAGTGGCAGGCTATAGTGTGAAAGTTTGAGAGTGTTAGCTTGGTTAGTACGTTACAGGGGTCCAAATTAGCGGTCGCCCATGGCAACCAAAATGTCACCTGGGCGACCTGAAAACGTAGAAATATAGCCCAGCTGGCTATTAAAAATTCCAGTAGCTCTGTATTATCCCTAAACTATCATTTGTCCGTTTGTATCGTGATCGTTTTTCTGTTACCTGTTCAACTGAAATGTTTCTAACTCAAAAGAACATCAGTTATGGCTTTTCAAACAAGGAACCAGAATGTGTAGATGATAGAATAATCCTCCGGCTAAGGAGCACTCTATATTTCAGTAAATTTCCACAAAGTTCAAAACATATCAGTGCGGTCGTAAAGCTTACAGAAGGATTCGAGAAAAGGAGAGTTTTTTTTTTTATTTTATAATTAATTAATTGTTATTGCTTAGATTATAGTATGTCGTTAATATATTAAAATGTACCAAAACACAGAAATAAATCGAGACAATTCCGGAATTGTTTTTTATCTTTAATCTTTTATCAACATCTGTGTTAAGTCTATCGAAAATTAAAGTTAGCAGTTAGTGATGTGAAATTATTTATCGGGGGTCAAGCCTCCCAGTGAATTTGAAAAGAAACTAGAGGCTCAGCCCACTGAGCCTGTATCGCTCACCTGACAATAGAATGATACTGAAGCAAATTTCAAAGGGAGATAATCATTACCTTAAAAAACAGCAGCCATCTTGAATGGAGGGTGGGTCTGTCGGACACAATTTTAAAAGGGACACATCCAGGGACCATCTATGCCAAGTTTGGCTCCATTTGGCCAAGCTGTTTCAGAGGAGAAGATTTTTTTAACATTAGCCAATCAGAAAAAAGAATTATTCTTGGTGGCCATGTTTATAGGCCAAATGGAACGAAATGGAGAAACTTTATAGAGGATCTTACATAGATGCTTACTGCCAAGTTTGGTTCCATTTGGCCAAGTTGTTTCAGAGGAGAAGATTAAAATATGAAAAAGTTAACGGACGAACGACGGATGCCAAGTGATGGCAATACCTCACATGGCCCTTTGGGTCAGGTGAGCTAAAAAATGATGAAAAAAGGGCAATAACTCCTAGACGGGTAATCAGATTTACTTCAAAATTGCAGGGCATGTAGATCTTGACAAGCTGAACATGTTTTCAGTTTACACTCAACATCTATCTCTTATAGTTTTTGAAATAAAGGATGAAAAGTATTAACATTTTTAAAAGTTGATGAAAAAAGGGCAATAACTTCAAGATGGGTAATCAGATTTACTTTAAAATTGTAGGCTAGGTTGATCTTGACATGCTGAACATGTTTGCTGTTTAAACTTAACATCTATCTCTTATAGTTTTTAAAATAAAGGACAAAAGGTATTAACATTTTGAAAATTTGACGAAAAAAAGGGCAATAACTCCAAATTGGGTACTCAAATTAACTTCAAAATTACAGGGTAGGTAGATCTTAATATGCTGCACATGTTTGCAATTTAAACTTAAACTTTATCTCTAATAGTTTTTGAAATATCAGACAAAAATGTTTAAATTAAAAAAATTAAAAATAAAAAAGGGCAATAACTCCTAGACGGGTAATCAGATTTACTTCAAAATTGCAGAGCATGTAGATCTTGACATGCTGCACATGTTTGCTGTTTAAACTTAACTTCTATCTCTTATAGTTTTTGAAATAAAAAATGAAAAGTATTAAAACTTTGAAAATTTGATGAAAAAAGGGCAATAACTCCAAGATAGGTAATCAGATTTTCTTCAAAATTTCAGAGTAGTTAGATCTTCCTGTGCTGATCATTTTTACCCATGTCAGATTTCTGATATTATTAACGGTTTTTGAGTTGTTACCAAAAACGTGCAATTTTACCCTATGTTCTATTTTTAGTAACAGCGGCCATGTTTGTTGGCCGAATGGAATTAAATGAAGAAGTTTTATAGAGGATCTTACATAGATGCTTCCTGCTAAGTTTGGCTCCATTTGGCCAAGCAGTTTCAGAGGAGAAGATTTTTTTAACATTAGCCAATCAGAAACAAGAATTGCCCTTGGCGGCCATATTTGTTGGCGGAATGGGACGAAATGAAGAAACTTTATAGAGGACCTTATATAGATGCTTTCTGCCAAGTTTGGTTCCATTTGGTCCAATTGTTTCAGAGGAGTAGATTAAAATATGAAAAGTTAACGGACGGACGCCAAGTGATGGCAATACCTCACATGACCCTTTGGGTCAGGTGAGCTAAAAAAGGAAGTTTGAAAGTACCAAAGAGTACTACAAGGGGTATGATAAAGATAAGAGTGCAAGGAAATATTTACCAGAGTGGGAAAAGGGTAGACCTTGGTTGAACTTGAAGTATGTGGACGACAAGGGAATAGCATGTACAGCGTGTACCAAGTTTGGTGAGCCGAATGGTATGTTTGTAACTGGTTGTACAAGCTATAAAGTTGATAGTCTGACAAAGCACGAAAAACCAAAGCAGCATGAGAAATGTGCACTTGTCATAAAGCAAAACTGAAATCTCGTGAGGAATCATCAGCTGCTAAAATCATCCAGACCTTGAACAAAGACATATTTATCAAGCTGGATAAAATGTTCAGGAATTGTCATGCTTTGGTTGTTAAAAATAGGCCCCTTTCAGATTATGAATGGATGTGTCAGTTGGATGAAACCAAAATAATCATTTTAGGGAAAACATACAGGAACAATGAATCAGTCAAATCTTTTATAGCAGCTATTGATGATGTTGAATTTTTAAAGGTAGCAGAACTTATAACAGATAGTAAGTTCATATGTAAAATTGGAGATGGTTCCACTGATGCTTCGATACAAGAACAAGAAATGTGGTACATCCGTCAGTCTACAGGTGGTTCTGTTGATGCCAAATTTATAGGGGTTGCCTCAATAGAAAAGGCTTCAGCAGTTGGTATTGTTGATGGACTTAAACAGTTTCAAAAATATGTGTAAAATGCAGGATTTGGCTTAAAAAATACAAACATTTCTTGGGGGGAGGGGGAATAACCCCCAACCCCCCTAGCGGCCCTCGTCATTTTCACCTGGGCCACTGCTTTTTAATCTGGGCTAGCAGTCTCAAAATTTCAGTAGTCCAATTAGCTATTATGCACAAAAAGTTAATCTGGGACCCTGGACGTAAATAGCAGGCTAGCTATAGTGTGAATGTTTCAACTTAGTAATAAAATAGCAAGACAATATTGTGAAAGTTTCGTGGTTTACCTAATATATATAGCCTATTGGATATTCTGTAAGATTTAGATGCGTGATTACAACTTTATGGGCACCACTTTAAATCACCATGTCCCCTTTAAACACAAAGTTTGACTGTCAAATTTTCACAGTAAAACCCTAAATCATTTATTATGTACGAGATACCTTAACCACTAGATCACTGTACCCCCTTTCAACAAGATGTTCGACTTTATAATAGAGAGGAGAAAAATACCAAATCTCTTTTAAGTACATCTACAGAAGCATTTCTGTAAAGTTTCCAACATCAGAACAGTCATTATCACATTGCTGTACATTATAAAACATAGAATGAGACTTATTGAATGTTTACATGTACACACCTGCAGTTTAATTTGTAAAAAAGATTGGAATGTAATTTACTTAAGATAATCAAAAAATAGCATATGCTTTGATAATCAAGTATTTAGTAAGAAATTATATGGATGTAAATGAACATGAGATACTATCTAACTTTACACCTTAGACACAAATTAAAAGTATGGGAACAGCACTTTTATTGCTGTTAGTATCATCCCCCCAGGTAGTCAGTATTTTGGCACTGACATGGTTTATTTATTGTTGAAATTTACAGTTCCTAAATAATGTAATTATTATTAAAACTAAGGTCCTCCCTCAGGTATAGATAACCTTAGCTGATTTTGGCTATCATGTTTTGGGGCCTTTTGGTTTTATTGCTCCTAAACATTTTAAAATTACTTGGTTTTCTAATATTTCGATATTGAGCATACCTGATGAATGTTATTCTAGAAATGGTGTCGTGCACACTAAGTTTGATATCTACGTTTTTATTGCAAGATACCCAAAGGCTGCCGTATATCCAAGTTTCTTTTTCCCTACTGTAACCAAGGTTGCCATTAAAAAGTTTTATTTTTCATTCTAACAACAATGCTTCCACTCATCCAAGTTTTCTTTTCCTGCCACTCAATCCATTTTATTTTCCTGTTTTCCATCATTTAGGTGGCCCTTCATTTGAATTTCATTTTCCATTTCTACTACCACGTTGCCACTAAAATGTTTTACTTTCCATCTTTTAACAAGTTTGCCACTCGTTCAAGTTTTTTATTTTCCCATTCCCGTCATGGTCGTGATCGTATGGTTGTTGGATTTACAACTATCTGTGCAATTAGTGCCTATCACCACTAAAGTTGCAAGTTTGAACCCCATTCATAGTGAGGTGTACTCCGGGTACTCCGGTTTCCTCCACCAATAAAACTGACTGCCACGATATAACTGAAATATTGTTGAAAGTGGCATTAAACAAAACCAATACAAAACCAAAAACACATAAACCAAACCTACACCAAGCTATTTTCCCACTTTCTACCATTTTATGACAGTTATACGATTTCACATCAATAATGGGTACATAGGTTACTTTATATGAATGTCTTGTGGCGACCTTTTCTTTGATGACTGTTGCTATAAGGTCGTATTTGAAGCATCCAATCGGCAACAAGCCTACAGAATCTTCAGGTATAGAACAGCATAGGGATTTATGAAAGAGTTACTAGAGAGCTTTCAAACTTGAATGGTAAGTTAACCGACATGACCCTGCATACAGGATGTTACAAGATGTTAAACATATTGTTGGATAAAAAAAGTAAAGAAGATCCTGGTAACATCTAATCTTATTCAAATTTATGTTTAGTAATTAAGGCAATTACAGCATCAAGGTAAGCATCTTCCTGATCCTGATGATATCAAACATCCATCAGAACCAGACCAGACAGAGTTTCTACTGGTTAATTCATATAATGTTATTAATGGTGGAACGTCAAATAAAAACATCTATTCATTTCCTGTTATTTGGTTACTTTTCAACCGCAAAATAAGTAAATCTTTCATGTGACTTATATCTCAAGGAAAAATAATCTATTGGTCAATATTTACACCGGATAGACAAAATTATAGTGTATAAGTAAATCAGTCTGTAGTAAAGATTCTATTGATTTTATTAACCCAAATTTGGAAAAACTGATGAGATATAAATTTTCTCAAAACATAAAAACAAACAAAAAAATGTCAAGATTTCATTGGAAATGGGGGGGGGGGGGGGGGGAGGGGGAGGGTTAATGGTTTTAGAAGCAAGATAAAATTTCAATTTTGATTTCAGTAATGAATTATTAACTGTAAAGCCATCCTTTAAAAAATGTTAGTTAATTGTAACCCAAATTAGTTCTTTATTGAATGATTGTTTGTTGTTTAATGCCAATTTTAGCAGTACTTCAGCTATATCATGGAATGAATGGTTTGTGGTTTATGGTGTTTAATGCCACTTTCAACAATATTTCAGTTATATCATGGCAGTCAGTTTTATTGGTGGAGGAAACCGGATTACCTGGAGATAACCAATGACCTGTTGCAAGTCACTGACAAACTTTATTACATAATGTTGTATCAAGCACACCTCACCATGAACAAGGTTCGAACTCACAACTTTAGTGGTGATAGGCATTGATTGCACAGATAGTTGTAGATCCAACTACCATACGACCGCGACAGCCCCTCATGGAATGAAGAAATTATGTTTTAGTAATTGGAAGATCATTAGAAAACAATGATGCTTAATAAACGAATAAAAGAAGGATTAAAATAATAAAATCATATATACAGTCAAACCTGCCCATGTGGTCACCTGTATTAAGCAGTCACCTGTATTAAAAGGCCACCTTGTTCTTGTCTTGTCATAGAAAATTTCATATGAATAGAACCTCTTTAAAGGTCACCTGTCTTATAAGGCTACTTTTTCTTTGTCCAAAAGGTGACCTCTTAATACAGATTTGACTGTATATTGTAGTACTTATGTTTAATTGTTTAGCACTGAAGAGGTTTCCTGTCTATATCATTGAATGTGTAAAATGGGGGGGGGGGTGGGGAATTTGATCACTCAAAAATCTTTAAATTAATCCATAACACTCTGAATTCCCAGAACATCCCTTGTCCCTGCAAACAACGAAGACCACAATACATTGTTTTATATAAATCTATTAGGAATATTCTATCTCCATTATCTATCATATTTTTTTTTTAATTCTCCAAAAATGAAACTGCCACGATAGAACTGAAATATTGTTGAAAGTGGCATTAAACAGCATAACCCAAATATATATATGAATTGATTGATAGATTGATTGATTGATTGATTGATTGATTGGTGTTTTATGCCAACTTTCAAATATATATGAATTATAGATGCTTGATAAATTTGTTTTCAAAAGAGTCCAGTGACTTCAAATTACTTTTTCCAAATTTGGACAAACAACAATTTAGGGAGTCAAAAAGAAGCATCACCATATCAATAGAAACATAATTATCATAATAAAGATCACACACACAGAATAAGAAGATTGGGATCAAATTGAAGAAAACATGTTTAATTTCCTCTGTCCAGGGATTAATTTGATTTCAGTGACAGGTGACAGGGCCTGGTGTGTTGATTGAAATCATTACAAGCTATATAATGGAGATTTAGGATCATCAGACATCAAATCAAGCATTTACTGAGGCCAAATGGAGCGAAACATGTTCTCCCCTTTTCAAAGTATTTATAATATCAATACTAACAATGCTGATTTAATCAGATTTCATAATGTAAATTTGTTTCAAAATAAATATCATTACCCCATCGTAGAAAATTTGCCCAAAATTACATTTCCGTTTATCATGTTAAACCCTCGTGACCCCTCCTCCTTAACAGGATGATGAAGTACCTTATATTTAAGGACCAACTCTGAAATGATCTCTGAGGGACTTAAGATGACAAAACTGAAATAAGTACTTCTCATGTTCCTAAGGGGCTTGACAATATCACCCTCGACAGAAGTGATTGAGTAATTTTCTAAAATAGCATTCTTAGATTTCTCTCTCATCGATATAACATTTTTTTTTATGGATTCTGAGTTTAATTTTCTCCCCCTCTTAATTACTCTTATAAACCATTTTTTTTCTACATTTTAATGCCATTCAGGTTTTGAATACAGATTGTGCAAAATGTCGAAAAAAAAACATTATTACTCATATTACCAAATTCACTAAATTTGCAGGCAATCTCCTTGAATATACTAGAATTGGTGTTCTTTTCACAGTGGGGTAAGGAGGGGTAAATGTGGTTAAAGTTATGAAAATTTCACTCTCATCTAATTTTCACAGGGGATTTCGTCAGCGTATGGTATTTGGATTTACAACTACCTATGATGTCAGTGCCTATCACCACTACCATTGTGAGTTCGAATCCCGGTCAGGGGAGGTATAATTATGTGATAAAGTTTGTCAGTGACTTGCGGCAGTTCTGTTGTTTTCTCAGGTACTCCGGTTTCCTCCACCAATAAAACTGACCGCCACGATACAACTGAAATATTGTTGAAAGTGGCGTTAAACACCAAAACCCCAACCCTTGATAAAACTTATGAAAAGAAATCTTCTCATAACATAACCTTAAATCGCATGCTTACAATAGCTTAAAGTCAAGCAATGCCATCTTAAACTTTAGATTGATTGATTGATTGATTGATTGATTGATTGATTGATTGATAGGTGTTTAACGAAAACTTTAGCAGTATTTCACCTATACCGTGGCATGAATTCTTTTTATATATTAGACACCTAGAAGACTCTAAGAAATAAGAGATACTTGTCTATAACCTTAAACTTTATAAGGAAGCCGATCACATTGTATATTATTGTTGAAAAGGGAAACAACTCTTTTTACGAAAATTATTCAAATTATTTTTAATCATCATCACAAAAAAGTGTGGACACAGGTCTATATCTTTGTCTGTTCCCTGCTAATCATTTCACATATTAAATATTTTTCAGAAAATAATTTGTGGACACAATTTATAAAATTGATCAAACCGTAACCTTCATAGCCAACTTTGGTTAAAATTGGTCCAGTGGTTTCAGTGGATACGTCAAAAGGGTATCTTTCTAGATAAAAGTTATGGTAGCCTGTGAAATGGTAAATGCATGTACATTGATTGATTTATTGTCTTTAACGCCATTGTCAGCAATATTTCAGCTATATCATGGCGACCAGTTTTAGTGGTGGAAGAAGCCGGAGTAACCGGAGAGAACCATTGACCATGGGCAAGCAACTGGTAAACTTTATGACTTGCGGCTGCGAGTCGAGTGCACCCTTTTTTGTAATTTACAAAGCTGGGCACGAACCCATGCTGTATTGGTAATAGGCTTGTATGAGTTGTTAGGTAATCCAACTATCTAACTCATTGAGCCACTAAATGCATGTACAGCACCGATAACTGAACTGTGTTTATAATGATTGATTGTTGTTTAATGCACAATGAGTGGTGCTTTAGATATATTTGTGGCAAGTGAGATTTGAATTTTTTGACATAGAGACAGTTTCATATTGTTGTTGTTAGTTATATTTTTTATCTTTAGGGTTTTTACTTTCAATTTCCTCATAACTGGGAAAATTTACATGTGAAGATATTATTTAATCCCATTTTTCATTTTATGAGGATTGCTAACAGACAATGGCCACATGAGCAGCTCTACTTTGGCTATGAGCAATTCTGCTCAAATACAAATGTCCTCCTCTTACTTATTAGGCCACTCTTACCAAAGGCCACCTCTCTAATCAGGCCACACTTAAGATGCATGCAGATAGTAATATACTATTAAATTGTCTCCCCTCAAGAGAGGCCACTTTTCTCATAAGATCATTTATTTTTCATTGCAGAAGGCATAGTCTTAAATGGGGGTGGAGTGGGGAGGTGGTATTAAAGGGGAGGATAATGTACCACCATTTTTTAAAAGTAAAATGCTTAATGAATCAAATTTTTGATAGAATACACTCAAGCTTTTTATGGTGTGGTGCAGACATGCATCTTTTAAAAGCTCTGCATACTTCTTCTTCTTGTAAACAATCGACACTGTTTCTCCAATTAATTTCTTAGATATTGGCCATGAACCATTTTATCAAACGCTACAAAGACTAAGAAATAGAGCCAGATGCCTTACATCTTAAATTATAGATAAAGACCCATTTTGACAGAAACAATTGTGCAATCAATGTAAATGTTTTGTTTCGTAATAGCTCTGATAACAAAGTCAATTTGATATTTTTCTAATCTCGTCAGATTTTCTTTCCAAAGAAATTGCTATAAACGTCCAAAGAATCCATTATTTAATTTATAATTCATCTGCATTTCCCACAAAACAAAAAAACAAAATCCAAATCGATTTTATACAGATTATTAATCCTTTGCTTTGGTTCTGAACTCTTTGTACCACTATTGTATTGTATCCAGAATAATGAGTCTGCTTGCACACAAAAAAGGGAGTTTTCAGTACCAATAGTGAATACACACCATCACTGTTGAGCCCTACTATTTTTTTTTAACAATAATTCTTACAAAAATAAAACATAAACAAACTACCAATCAAAACTCTGCTTCTCACATCATTTAATAATTGCTTTCAATTTGATCATTTGCTTCAACCAATGGGATGATAGGATTTTGGGTCATGGGAGTTTATTGTCGCTTTCAGCAATTTTACAGCTATAACATGACTACCAGACTGACTGGGAAAGGATAGCACGAACAGACACCACAAACTGACCGGTGAAATAAAGACTGGCCATGTGTCTGGAAACCTTGAGGTGGGTAACAGGGCTCAAACCCATGTCAGTGGTGTTAGACTAGTGGTCAATGACCTTAACCACAAAGCTATCCAGATCCCAGAATAGGAAATTTTTTATCAAAATAGGATCATTGATAACTGATACCATACCTAGGACCATCCTTAGATCATTCCTTTGAAGTTTTGGTTTTGAGTTTTGAGCAATTCATCCAATTCAAAACTCTTTTTTTCCCATTGGTGGCCATATTGGATGTGATGTGGACAAAATTATTGCTTTTTTATGATCATCCATAGAGCATTATTGTAAAATTTCATTTCAATATACAATGTATTCTCGTAAGGTTCCAAAGAAGAAAAACAAGATTCTTCATTCAATCAGAAAAAATCAGAATGAAATGAGAAATTTATATTGGTTAGGGTTAGAATATGGTGTTTAATGCCACTTTCAACAATATTTCAGTTATATCGTGAAATCTTTCTTGAAAACCATCCATAACTCAAACCTACAAAGTTTCGTTAAAATCTGCATGTAGTATCTAAGGAGATTTTTTTCTCATATTCCAGACAACTGCAAATTATTATACCCTATGGTGGCCATTTTGGATGTTGGATCAGGGAAAAAACAAGGAATAATTTTGTTAGTCATATTCAAACACAACACTGATTTCCAAAAAGAAGAAGTTTGTCTGACATGCGACAGGTCGGTGTTTTTCTCCGAGTACTCCAGTTTCCTCCCCCAATAAAACTGACCGCCACGATATAACTGAATTATTGTTGAAAGTGGTGTTAAACACCATAAACCAACCAACCATCCAAGAAGAAGATTGAATTGTGAAAATTTGAAAAAAAAAGCTTGTGTGGCCTTATCTAACTATTTTCTATTATTGTTATTTTATTTTTTTTTACAAGCAAATAAAGATTTTGTGATTGATTCCTACTGTATACCAATAAATTACATGAGAAAGAAAGTCATGAATTCAAGTGCATATCAACCGATGAATAACAACATCTAATTATATCAACCGATGAATAACAACATCTAATTATATCAACCGATGAATAACAACATCTAATTATATCAACCGATGAATAACAACATCTAATTATATCAACCGATGAATAACAACATCTAATTATATCAACCGATGAATAACAACATCTAATTATATCAACCGATGAATAACAACATCTAATTATATCAACCGATGAATAACAACATCTAATTATATCAACCGATGAATAACAACATCTAATTATATCAACCGATGAATAACAACATCTAATTATATCCACAAATCCTTTGTGATCTTTTAAGGCTTCAAAAAGATTCCTTTGCATCGATTTATTATTGGAGGGAGTATGCTAGGTGTTCATCCTGCCCCCCTTTTTAAAAGTAGGGTAATTTTTTCTTTGAATTATGGAAGAAACCTTCAAATTTGTGTGTTCTTGCACCCCTAGATTCTACCCCTAGAAAAACTTAGATCTACACATGGTTTCCTCTGAACACTTGAGTAATCTTTAGGCAACTAAACTTAGTTTGAGTCCTATTGCCATCGGTGAAAAAAAAGTTAAATTTTGAATTAAATTTCACACATTATGAACCTATCACTGCATTTCAAATTGAGACGATGAATTGGTCCCAAAATACATTGTTACTCAAATTATAGTTAGAACAAGCAAATGAAGAAACAATATCTAATTGTGAAATTATCAATACATTACCATATCCCTTCTGGCACCTTTTCAGCCAAATTGTAATTTCCCTAAAGGAGCCCCACATATGTCTAACTCAGTTGCATCATCTGTTTGATTTAATTTTTTTTTACAAGGTCACCTCTGACAGGAAGTTGAACTATTTCTTTAGATTTTACAGTTGTTTCCGTTATTTACATTTCTTGCAAGCGCCAGCATTGAAAACTCATTAACAACTGCACCTAATGATCCTTTACCCCTATCATCCATTAAGTGCAAAACTTCTTGTTATTATTTTAAAATCCATCACAGCTGCTCCTTTTATGGAAATATAATACTGCTCTCCAATACTAAAGGCTTTATGTATACCTAGGTCCTATTTGTTCTATTAAAACTTGGGGGGGGGGGGGGGGGGGTGATATTTAACCCCAATTTCAACAATATTTCAGTTATATAAAGGTGGTCAGTTTTGTTAGTGGAGGAAATCGGAGTACCTGCAGAAAACCACCAACCATCCGCAAGTCACTGACAAACTTTCAAAACCAAACCAATCATATATACCATGACTACCAGACAATGGTGGATGGAAAAACTGGACAATTATACAAAGAACTGACTGTGATACAACCCCCCAAACCAAACCATTATTAGGTGTCTGAAAACCATAACACTTGAGGAGGTTATCAGGTGTGAACCCCCCCCCTCCCCCCCCCCCTCCAATAGTATCCCTAATCCAATATTCATTATCAAATAACGTAACTGTATTTTTTTCTATGATTTGCACATTAATTTGAAACTTACCTTGATGGAGTCTCTACATATGTTGCTGTCATCGCCGTTCTGCTGGTCACATGTCATGTCACATGGCCTGTCAATAGCTTGCATGACATTCCCATCTTCATCTGATGTGACATATGTGAAGGTCAAATTGTTACCATTAGCAACAGAAGCTTCAATGTAGAACTCTGCATTAACAAAGATGGCAAAATATGTGGCATTTTCTGGCAAAACAAATGATTCTGGGATACAAGATGGTTGATTTGCCTCATCTGTTTGTATTACGACTTGGAGGTCTCTCGGTTCAGGCTGTTGAACTGTGACTGTTATGTCTGATAGCAGGGTAGATAACCCATTGGAAGCACGCACAACTGCAATTAATAACAATTTAAAGATCTTTATGACATAATTGCATGAGCCATAATTATTGGGCTTTAAAATTAAACAAAATTATTACAGGCCTTTTATAATAAAATATCAACTCTTTGGTCAATCAATATACATGTTTTTTATTTCTAAGGTAAAACCTTCATTTTAGAAGAATGAAATGTTTTGTAGTTTTATTGGCATGTTAAAAAACACTGATCAAAGTATATTTTGAATGAAGCATGGTAGCTTATGTCAACGCTTTTATAATCCTAAAAACCCAATAGTTTTAATGATAAAATCATTTAAACTTGTTTAAAACATTTAAAAAACGCAATAAAATTGGTCTTTCAGCATTACTATATCATAACAAGTAAAAACAAGTCACGAGAATTAGTTGCTGTCATGAAATAATTCCCACGAAGATTTTCCAAATCTTCCGTATTCATACGACCTCTGTTGAACTTGAACCCTACGCATGCGTATTGAGATTGTTGTCAATGAAAGAAGCGTGTCGGAATCTGGTAAATGCAATGTTTAAATTTTAACGATGAAAATAAATTGTACATTGTGGCTGATAGAAGTTATAATTTTATTCCGTAGGTGAATACATCGAAGGAAATATACAAAAAAATGTATATTTATTCGCTGTATATTTATAGTTGGCACCACACGAGCATTCGGCAGACTCCGTAAATTTGCCGACAATTAATCAGTCGCCATCTTTTGATGCAGCATCCTGGAATTTGTCAACAAATATCGTTCTCTAATCCATTCTTTCTCACATATATCAACACGAAAATGAGCTAAAACATTATTTTATTAAATATAAAACATGTATAGTACATTTTTTGGAGAATGCAGCTCATTAAAAAAACGGTCCTATCTTAGGCAGTGGGACTTTAAATATAATAAAATAAAAATTAAAATATGCAATCAAATCTGTCTATGCAATCACACTTGTATTAATAGGTCAACTAATTCTTGTCCTGTCATAGAAAATTTCATATGAATTGAAGAGGTCACTGTCTTCAAAAACCATTTTTTCTTTGTCCGAAAGGTGAGCTTTGACTGTATTTTAATTTTAACTTTCTGTCATTGTGTATCGTTATTAGCTTGTACTGTTAAGACGTGGTTGTGTTGAGTAATAAAAGTTACAATTCCTAAGTCATGTGTCACCCCTTTTTTTTCAGAAATTAAATTGGGTAGTCTTTATGTATTGAAGGCATAACATGTAATTATTCAAATTTAATACAGAATTTGTACATTTTGTCACTTTCTATTTTGTAAATTACAACTTAGCTTTAGGGATAACATTAGTCACATAATATATCCTGGTTAATAACATAATTGGTGTTTAATGTCACTTTCAGTAATTTTTCAGCTGAATTGTGACTTATTGGAGGTGGAGGTGGAAAGCCCATCCATCTATAATGAACTGACCAGTGAGACACCTGGCCTAGAAACCTTGACATTTCAGGTAGGGGGGGTTAGAGTTTACCATGCGATCACGACAGCCCCTCACCTCAAATAGATATCTGGACACATTGAGATGTAGCTATTTATACACACTATATTTCTATATCAATACAGTCAAACCTACACTATTTCAGCTATATCGTGAAGGTCAGTTTTATTGGTGGAGTAAACCGGAGTACCTGGAGAAACCCGAAATCTGTGTTTTGCACAACAGCTGTATAATTTAAGAACTACAGTCACACCTGCCCATACAGTCACCTCTATTAAACAGTCACCTGTATTAAAAGGTCACATTTTTCTTGTTCTGTCATAGAAAATTTCATATGAATTGAACCTCTTTTAAGAGGTCACCTGTTTAAAATGACCACTTTTTGTTTGTCCCAAAGGTGACCTCTTAATACAAGTTGGACTGTATACTGTAAGTTCAGAAATTAATGCGTGCACTTATTATTGCGAATCCTTGACGACTGTACAAAATGCGAGTTTTAATTAATGAGATTCCAGCCAATGTTCTAATAGAACATTACAACGAAAAATAAAAATGCGAATTTTTATTAATGCGACAGAGGTCTTGTCGCATTTTTCGCATTAATAAAAACATCGCAATAATTTCTAAATTTACAGTATTCTGTGGTGACAATATCTTAACAAATTTCTGATCATTAATAACAAACAAACTTTGTAAAGGATCATAAAAAGAATATTATGACCAAGTAATAATTCAATAACACTTCAAATTTCAGCCATCAACCAACCAGAACCATCATTGATCCTAGCAGCCATGTTGAATATTCATTTGGAACAAAGGGGTCGTCGTGACCGTGATCGTAGGGTAGTTGGATTTACAACTAACTATGCAATCAGTGCCTATCACCACTGATGTTGTGAGCTCGAATCTCGATCAGGGCGAGTTGTACTCGATACAACATTATGTGATTAAGTTTGTCAGTGACTTGCGACAGTTCGGTGGTATTCTCCAGGTACTCCGGTTTCCTCCACCAATAAAACTGACCGCCATGATATAACTGAAATATTGTTGAAAGTGGCGTTAAACCCTATCAAACAAACAAACAAACAAAACATTGCAAAACAAAATTGTGAACTCATAGAGGTATAAACTTTTACTTTAAACATATTATATTGTTCAAAAAGACAAAAGGTATAAACTTGTTTTTAATCAAGGTTGAGCTTCAGTTGATCCACTGATTTCAAGAAAGTTTTAAGAATGACGAACAGATCAGGACAGATGCAAAGCTATGACATTTGCTCAGATGGGCCATGTGGACTACAATACAATCTGATTTCCCCATACATGTGAAACATACTTTGATACACATAATTGCAACATCTGGCTAATTGCCAAAAACTCTTATATAATTTTAACAAAAGTTTTCTGATAATTGCTGCACAGCAATTAAAACTAAAATGGATAGGAAATTTAACAGCACAGAATATTTAAGACTATTAGGTTCTTTGGCATGCTGCACTTTCAATTAATTTGCACTCAGCCTGATTTATCTTTTAAATATATATCTTGAAAGCCTCTAAATAGACAAAGAATAAATAAATCTGTATTTTCTTAATTTTGATTTTCTCAAGTATCAGAAAATCTTAAAACCATAATATAGCAGTCTAACCTGCCTTACCGGTCATCTAAAATAAACGGTCACCTCTGTCTAACGGTAGGAGGGTCAGACTTTTTTTGAAAATGTGTTAAAATATCTTAAAGTACACACCAATGATCAGATCTCCTGAAGATATTTACAGTGGTGTTTAGTTTTTTAAAATCTGTTAAGCGGTTCAAAAGTTATGACAATTTGAAGTTCGGAAAATGACCACTTATATTTTATAATGATGGCCATTTTGAATTTTATCTGTCTTTACCAAGAAATAGAATATCAGAAATTATTTGAAAACAATAATGAAATCTAATGAAACTGTACTTGATAAATGTAGCTTAGACATTGTTCTAAAAGAAATTGCATAGTTGTAGTCTTTGTTTCATCAGCAACATGTGTTTCCAAACACATTTTTAAAATCATTTTTTACCATGCATTTCAATGAGAAAATTGAAAACGGCACCAAAATTGGATAAATTTTACCCATAAAATTGAACGTATAAATAAAAATTTTGAATTTTCTCATCAAACTGTATGAGATTATTAAAACCTAGCCTACTATCCACTACAGAAGAGTTTTACTTCCAGTCTAACTGGTCAGCAACATGTGTTTCAGGGAATAAATAGTTTCAAAATAGCGGTGCCATTTCCAAAGTTTCCATTCAATTTTGGTTGCTTCTGTCCAGTTTAAATATAAAAAAATTGTGACATATGAAGAATTTTCTCCAAACATGTGCATTATTTATTTATTTCAACATGTCACCTTTTAAATAATTCACTTTAAATAATAGTGTTCTAGTGCATGGTCACTGCAGCTGTCTTCAAATGTAAGACAGAATTACAGAATTTGCCATTGTGTAAATAAAATTGAAAAATGTCTGACCTCCCTACTAACGGTCACCTTGAGACCCGCCCAACTAATATTACTATATAATTTAACTCTTTTCAACAGTCACCTCTCTAACACGGCCAACGGTCACCTATTTCATGTGTGAATTGTGAGATCGTCTTCTAATAACGGCCATTTTGGACATCTTATCACATGACATAATGTGTACGATCGATCATGTGATACCGTTACTTTTAAGATAATAAATAATCGCCAAAGGGAAATACAACTAATTGAGTTGGTAATTTAAATGTTAAACAAGATATGATTATAATCTAACGATTATGAAGTCTCCCAAACCGGCCACTGACACTATCTACTCACATATCAAATTTTGATGATATCGGACAATGTTGAATTTTTACCCACCATTTTTATGCCGTGTTTTGGCAGCCATTTTGAAAATGGCAGACATCGTGAAAATTTTGAAAACGCAGAATTGCTCCTCTAATGGTGACCTATCACTATGTCAAAATTTATGTCTCTATCATTATCCAGTTAGAAGTTATCAACATTAATGTACGAAATTTCAAGTTTCCCATAGGATTCTATAGTAACCCCCACCCCCTTTGAACCCCCAAAAATATGGTTTTGACCCCCTTTACCACAAATCTGAAAACTTTAGGATCAACTAGAAACATATATCTATAACTCCACCAAGTTTCATGAAATTCTGTCCAGTAGTTCCTGAGATCTGCCGTGGACAAGTTCATGGTGCACGGAAAGAAAGGAGAATAACAAGAACAAGAATAATAATAATAATAAGAAACGGAGCAAAAACAATAAGTCTCCAAACGTTGTTTGGGAGACTTAATAAACATAGATAAAAAAAGATTCTAATAAACAATTGAATAGGTGTAAACAGTGTTCATTGATGCTCATTAAAATAATCTTTATGAAAACAGGTGCAATAAAAGTTTGTTGGAGACAAGATGTTTCAAAGCTGTATTTGTTAAATTAGAAACATGAAGCTATTAAAAAATGCAAAGTGGGAAAAGTGGCCGTTAAGTATTTTGAAAGTGATTTTGTTGAAAAGTAATACAATATGGTTTTTAAAGAAACTTTAATTTCGTTCAATAACAAACAACAATGGCCCATTGGAAAGTGAACGAAATCCAACTCTGCTATGACTAATGTTGACCAAACTTTTTGTCCAAAGCTACTTTCAGCAGAACAAACTTTTGATTTATTATTTTCTCATTTCTGTTGCATAAAATCCTAGCTCTCGTATTTAATATGTTCATATATGCGAAGGTTGGCCATTCAAAATTCGTTGAAATGCACGGGGACGCTTCAGATTTTTATCGATCCGCATTGGTATTTTATACTCAACACCGGGTTAATATTACGATCTATCGAACTGTTTATTTACATACAGACAAATGTATGTGTAAACGTTAATGCATATGCATTGAAAAAATAAACTTTGAACTACATTATTCAACATAACTTATGTTTATTTACATCAATAAATACATGTACAAAATGTATTACGTGAAAGTGCTTGGCAATCCATTTGATGACAACTTTGGTCCGTTTTTACTGAACCTCTTTTAAGAGGTCACCTCTCTTGAGAGGTCACTTTTGACATTCCTCATGAGTGACAGCCTAAGACAGATTTGACTGCACAAAATTACTGGATGTGTAATTGAACCATACTGGTTTATCTTTTAACTGACAACTCACTGTGAAAGTAGATATTTGCATTTCTAAGGCAATAAAATATATTTAAGCTAAGAAATTTGTGAATTATTTGTAAATGTCCAATCCAAAATGGTCTTTATCTAAAGTGAGGCCATATCATAATCTATTTATCATATACAGACTGTGGACAAAAGTATTCGTAGGATTCCAATATTCACTATACAAATGTATATTTCATATTTTCCAAAAAATTACCCTGAAGTCAATTCATGTCCGATTTTGATAATTTATGTATCAATAAAAACATAATTTAATGTATTTTTACTCTATAATTTCAAAATAATTTTCTATGATAAACATTTTGAGAATACACAAGTTTTTTTTCCAAACAAAATACAATAATAGTACTTTTGCTGACAGATTATTTAAGTCTGTGTTTAAATCATGGCGATTTGAAAAACATGCTTCAGAAAGTTATTTCAAAATTACTACTATAAACTACATATCTTTTTGCTTTTGTTGATAAAATAATTATCGAAATCGGACATGAATTGACTTCAAGATAATATTTTTAAAAACTAGTTTTATATGAAATATATTGGAAAAATCGAAAGTGTCCGAATACTTTTGACCACTGTCTGTACATTAATGTGTATTTGTGACAGCTGGTCATTTTCAGAAACCATAGCTTGATATGGGATATGATGCAATAATGTCATATTATGTATAAATGGATGCGAAGTAATTCTTCATTAATTTCAGATCATACTCAGTTTACTCATACTTGTGTTTCTGTTTTTCATTTGATTTATGAAGCCAGCAGTGTCATCATTCATTGCATAACGAGCGTTTTCCATGTTTTCTCCGTTATCCATTTTGACAGTAGCAGACGACAGAAGTAAACAAAAGGGGGGGAATTTCACCAAAAAAAAGACATTATAATTGTGAAAAACTAAATACGCGATCTTATTCAAAATTTCCGACCACCATTTTGAAAAATCCATATTACATCCCATGTAATACGGCACACATTATTACACCCTTCCCCCATGTAATACGGATCAGGTTATTACACCCCTGGGAGATATGACATATGACTTGTTTCATTTCGAATTTATTACATATGCAAAATTAAACATATCTTGAGTAAGTATATGATAAATACATTTATTATACTTCATGTAAATTTCCTATCTTCTCATTGGTTAAGGAGCGTGTGCAAATTTAGTCTATCACATGGCAGAGTGTGATAATTTAGTCGATCACCCTCTCGATTTAAAACTTTTATGTCTGAGTCAATTGCACGATTTAAAAGATCAGATAATCAAAGTTGGAATTTAAATTGAAAAATAATATCGGTGAAGGAATGAAAATGTTCTGGAAATGCCTGACTTTTTGTCTGATGACTTTGTTTTGGCAAATGTATTGAATGACTCGTCTTTTTTACCGCCACATCAATTATTTTACCTTCAGCCATCATTTTGCATCTGACATCACTTTCGGTATAATAAAACACTTATTAACTAGATATTCGGGGAAAAGTAAGTTTACTAAATTGCTCACTTTTCATTTAAGAACACCCATCTGTATAAAACATACACCAAAATGGCAGAAAAATGTTAACAAATACAAAAAATGTATGTAATCTTATTTATTACACATCATCGATATCACAGTTTAACACATTTAAAGACAACAGCAATTGAAATTCAGGGCATCAAAATCATAAAAAAGAATGAAACCAGGAGAAAAGAACATTCAATATAATAAAACAAATAACACATAGCTGAGAGGGTAGTAGAGCAGATTGTTACCCCTCGCCGAGGTTGACAATGAAATTTCTAGGGGTAGCAATCTGCTCTACCACCCTCTCAGCTATGTGTTATTTATATAGTACTACATGTACTACTTAATTTTCCTTCAATTTGTTGACAAATCATATAATTATTTATTCCTTGTAATTAAGTAAACTTCCTAATTATCTGACAGATGATAGATTTTCATGTCATTTTTAAGATTCATTAGGTCTACTAGTACATGCATGATTAAGGAGGCCCAGACTAATCACGTTTTTATCATAACATATCTATTTTTATTAAAATTATGTAAAACAAAAATACCAAACCTTAGGTCCAGACACATCAGGTCTTTATCATAACATATCTATCTTCATTAAAATTATGAAAAACCGTCTTTATCATAACATATAGATCTATTTTCATTAAAATTACAAAAAACAAAAAAATACCAAACCTGTCAAAATGAATTCTATTTACCATTTATGGTTGATATTGTCAGGATTTTGAAAAATGACAACCAAAATGGCAAAAGGGGAAGGGGTATTATTTTTCACAATTATTTTATACAAAATGTACATATTTCTGTCTTGAACAAGAAACAAATAACATGTTTTTTTTCAATAGAACACAGACATGTACGATATTGCTAATATTGTATATAAAACTGCACCATAACAGGGATGATTCTGGATGGAAAATAACTGAAAACCAATGAAAAATACCTCAAACCATCTATACCCCCTTTCAAAAAGGTCATATTTGACCTGTTTTGACTGTGTCCTGCAATTTTAGGAATTTCTTTTTCACAGAAAACTAGTCGTAATAACTGAAAAAAAATCCTCCCTGTATCATCATTACATAGTAACATAAGATTTCCTTTAAAAATCGTAATCTAAATTTACATTGTAGTATGTAATATTACAATGCTATATGAAGAGGGACAACTTCATTTGCAAAAGTCAAAATTACCTCAGACGTCGTGGTCGTGATTGTGTAAAACTATCACCACTAACGTTGTGAGTTTGAATCCCGCTCATGGCGAGGTGTACTCAATACAACGTTATGTGATAAAGTTTGTCAGTGACTTGGGACAAGTCGGTGGTTTTCTCCAGGTAGTTCAGTTTCCCTCACCAATAAACCTGACTGCCACGATGTAACTGAATATTGTTGAAAGTGGCACTAAACACCATAACAATAACCCTAACACAATTAATGATCATTTATGGCATGTTTTCCTAATATTTGGCAAAGAGAATTTCTCTAGTAGAAGATTAAAATGTGAAAAATTTAAACAACCACAGACAGCTAAGGTAAAGCCATGTAAAGACAGAAGCTTTGTGGCAGGGGGGGGTCAAGTTGAAACACAGAAGCACTTTGGCCAGATGAACCAAAAATCTTCCTAGATTTGCTTTAGAAAAAAGTTTTGTGGGAGGGGGTCAAGTTGAAACACAGAAGCACTTTGGCCAGATGAACCAAATATCTTCGTAGATTTGCTTTAAAATAGAGTTTGTTGGAGGGGGGGTCAAGTTGAAACAAATGACTTTCTAAGTTCTCATTACTGATAATAAAAGGAGGGGAGGGGGGTCAAGTTGAAACAAATGCCTTACCAAGTTCCCACACTTACTGATAATAAAAATTGTACCTGAATGACCAAAATGATAATGACCAAAATGATTGATATTGTATATGACATACCACCTGTGTCTTAATAATATACCAATTATAGGACATACATAAAACTTGTCAGAACTGTCAAAATGTGTACTTATATCATGTGACAAATCTAGTCACTGTCCTACATCACATGGTCACCAAGTCAAAACTAGGTTATAACCTCTAAGCAAATCTCTGAATAATCTTTTAGGAACTAAAAACTGGGTAGTAAGCCAGTATATTTCTGAACAATCTTCAGAAAGTCAACAATAAGTAGCTAAGCAGTAATTTTATTAGACAATCTTTGAGGAAGAAAGTCATATTAAACTAGGTTGTAAGCCAGTAACTTTCTGGAGTACCTTTAAGAAGTTATAACTGGGTTGTTAAGCAGTACTTCAGTTATCGTCAGAAATTTGTAGAAATGTTTATTTTTAATAAGAACAAAGTCCCATAACTCTGAAATAGGAAACTTGAAAATCGTCAATATCGAAAGGTACCATACTTTCATTAATCCTAAGGCTGTATAGCGATTTCGTGAAAATTGGCTAAAGCAAACTTACGTTATCATCGGCCATATTAATACATCTGATCTGCAGTATAGATTTAGTAAGATGCACTAGTTATAATTTTATTTACCATTGAAAACTTGCGACACGATCAAATATGGGTTCACCATATGGTGTCTTGAAGATGAAGAACAGCAGTAAAAATGTCATTTCTTTCAAGTTCATTCCTGTTACATTAATTAATGTATGGACTTCAACATTCCTGTGACACAAATGCATGTGGTCCATAATGACCAATTTTTTGTTTATAGCTCTGCAGATATATCACAGAATTCCATTTTAATTTATTTTAAAGAACAAATCTTGTACTGTATACCTGCCTAACAGTCAGCAATAAATTAAACAACATACTGTCAAATCTCCATGTAAGGCAAATCACATGATCAAATAAAGACAAATCATCTAAATGTTTTAATTAATAAGGAAGACAGCTTTATGATTCAAGAATGATAAATGTGATCATATCAGTAATTATTTCCACATGTTCATCTAGTGCGTAAACAATTACATTACTATTTTAGTTAGAAGTCAATAAAAACAATATGTTTATCTTTAATAGGTCACAATCATAATAATCAACCTTTTCAAAAAACAAAAACAAAAATTCCCGTCATCTTTTCCATCTTTTTTCAAATCACTCATTTTTAGTTTTTTGACATTTTTAATTTTCTATTCCCAATCACAAATTTCTATAGTTTTTTTGTTGACATTTTCAATTACAAAATATGTTTATTGGTTCATTAGAATTGCAAATAAAGTATTTACCAATTTGTTTATTCAAATATCTATTTATATTTATTGTGATGTTTGTATATAAAACATTATTTCCTTAGGCTGTAAAAAACTCTTGTCATCCTTTACAGCATAAATTACTGATTTAAACTGTTGTCAAATAACTAAACCAAAAAAATAAAGTACATGACACTTTTATCATGTGTCATGTCTATCCTTAGATTTCATTTTAGGTTCAATATTTAAATTTTTATTTCGTTTATGGTGCTTAATGCCACTTTCAACAATATTTCAGTTGTATCGTGGCGGTCAGTTTTGTTGGTGGAGGAAACCGGAGTACCATGAGAAAACCATCAACTTGTCGGAAATCACTGAAAAACTTTATCACATACCATATCAAGTATGCCTTGCCATGAACGGCATTCGAACTCACAACTTTAGTGGTTATAGGCACTGATTGCACAGGTAGTTGTAAATCCAACTACCAAATGATCATGACAACGATGGCCACATTTTTGACACAGAATTTTCCAAAATTGCTGAAAGTAACAATTAATAAACACCAATAACAGGCAAAATGTAGACAATTTTGATCTTCACGTAAAGGAGACTATATCCATGTAGGAGAATTATATATATTTTTTAAATATTGAAAAAAGATAAACAAGACTCCTATCCAAAGACGCCTTTATGGCCATATGTCAACTACAAGGGCGAAAAAAATGTCTGTGTCCGACCAAGATATTCCGGGCCCCCCTTCACCCCAATAACAAAATGGTGGTTGGTCTCTATAAAGAACATGATAATGTAAATGCATTTGAAATTAAAAAAAAAAAACTTAAGACGGCTATAACGTAATATAACACAAAAAGTAAACATGGAAATATTAACGATACATCATATTTTGTAGAAAATCAAAAACTAACCTTACAAAAAATAATCTTCAATTCTGGTCAACGGAATCGTTAAATGGAACACGTACAATATTACATTTCCTCTCAACCAGCTTAAATCATGTTTAACCAACTGAATGTTGTATAAGTTGATAAACAAACCAAAAACGTGTATGCAGAAAGAAATACAAATTAATGATAATGTTTTCTTGTCAAGCATCAGTTAATAGCCATCCCTTCCCTAAAGCTAGGACATCTTGAGTCTTAGTCAGGATGTAAGGCCAACAAATTTTATTTACTGGTTTATATGAGTGAGTTAGGATGTAAGGCCAAAAAAATGTCATTTACTGGTTAAGAGAGATTACACATATTTTTATAAGTCTGTTAGAGAGTGAATATTAATAACTATAATTGCTGGGCAAGCAATTTTTCAGTTACTGTAAATCAAAGAGCCAAAGAATCATTTCCTGGTTTATTAGGGAAATTTCACACATTTCTATCATTTTATGAATGAAGTCTGTGAGTATGCGATTATTATTTTTTTTAATGTTTTGTCACAAACTTATATTAGCTAAATAAACACAATAAATATTTGACTTTGTATTCATTAATAACAACAATTGCAGAGTCATAAATTTTTTTAGTAACTAATAAACCAACTCATTTACCATGGTGATAAATCTTCGCAACTTTCTCAAGAACGAAATGGCAAAAGTTAATCATTGCATGCATGATACGACTACTAGGACTTCCTCCTTCACCAGTTCTACTGAAAAAGAGTATTGTCCAGCAAAAGTCATCACTAAGTTAGGCTTGAAGAAAAGTGCAGGAAGGATGTAATACCCTACCCCTTCATATCTCGGGAGTAAGTGAGCAAGTGAGTGATTGTTGTTTAATGCCAACTCAGCAATTTGAATTTTCAATGATATGATGATGAGGTCCGCTTTGTACTAGACCAACACGCTGAGTTGGATTTTTATAGTTCTCACTGAAACAACAGTCCACAGGTAGACATGTCAATCCACTCGGACTCGTTATTCTGATTCTGATCCAACCAGTCTTTGCTCTTACTCCTTAATGCTGTGTGCTTATAGCGGAGAAGCAACAAATACCAATTTTATAGTCTTTGGTTTGACCTGACCGGGTCTCGAACCCACGATCTACCGCACTCGAAGTGAGCACGCTAACCATTATGCCACCGATGCAGTTGATTAAGTTTGAAAAGTGCAGGAAGGATGAAATACCCTGCCCCTTCATATCTCAGAAATGGCAATAACTACAGCACATCTGTCAGACTCCATAAAGGACTCCAAACAGGATTTTTTTATTGAATAATTCAATGGAAAAAACCGATAAAGATCAGACTTGCAATAAACTAGAGGCTCACCTGACCCTGAATCCCTCACTTGGTTACTCATGCACGATCTGTGTTAAAACAGACTTGAAGTTTCTGGGGGAAAGAATTGCTAATCACCGCCATGTTTTTCACTGGAACAAGATTATACCAAGCTACGAATCATTTGGACTTGCACTTTCAGAAACAAGAGTTGCTCATACATGGCAGCAATGTTTTTTCAAGATCAAGATGAAATGAGGATTTTTTTTACAGGACCTCACAAATATCATTCTTGCAAAGACTGGTTTCAATTAGACGAGCAGTTTCAGTATGTCGAGATGAAATATCAAAAAGTGAAATATTAATGGAGACAGACGGGAAGTGATTTTGTGGGTCAGGTGAGCTAAAAATAACATGTACTGTAACGTAATATATAGATCTAGCAGATACTGTAAAGATTAAACAGTGCAGTACTGTATCAATCTAGTCAATTGTAAAAATGTAGACACAGTTATGAAAAAAATCGCAATTCTCTCATTCAATAAAACAAATCTTAATATGAATAATAAAACAGTGCAGTACTGTATCAATCTAGTCAATTGTAAAAATGTAGACACAGTTATGAAAAAAATCGCAATTCTCTCATTCAATAAAACAAATCTTAATATGAATAATAAAACAGTGCAGTACTGTATCAATCTAGTCAATTGTAAAAATGTAGACACAGTTATGAAAAAAATCGCAATTCTCTCATTCAATAAAACAAATCTTAATATGAATAATAAAACAGTGCAGTACTGTATCAATCTAGTCAATTGTAAAAATGTAAACACAGATACGGAAAAAAACGCAATTCTCTAATTCAATAAAAAGGATTCTTGATATGAATAAATATTTTAACTTCCATCCCTGGCCTTGAGCTTTATGATCATGTAAGGTCAACCATCTTGTGTACCTTAAAAGTCAAGTAAGTTAAATTTCACACAGAAAACTTCAAAGGCAAGGTAAAATTTACATAAACTCTTGTCTGACATTATAAAACACTTAGGGCGCATTGTAATAAATAAGAAAAGCCGAATTAATGTATGATCATAGTTTTTTTTATAAAAAGCAAGTCCGCGAAAAAAACATTTTTTTATATCAAGATTTTCCCGAAAACAGATGAGTCAAATTAAAACAAGCTTTTAGCTATTTGTAATTTAGAAAGGTTTGCCAAGGATATTTATCTTTTTTATCTTTAAATAAAACACAATGAAAACGTAAATATATACGTTAAGTTCATTAGTGAGATTGCTGCTATTTATAAAGTTATATGGTGCATCATGGTAGCCATTCCCATTTAAATTCATGAAGTTTGAACAATATTGATCAAAGCAAAGTGGAAGTTACTTTTAGCATTCAACATATTTGCGAATTCATGTACTAAAGTCCCATAACTCCGGTACGACAAAAGTCAAAATTCTCAAAACGTACACAGACCATTGCCATCTTAATGCTGGGAAGTTGCCCGGGGCCCCAAGAGCATAGGGGGCCCTTGCTAATCTATGTATGCTGTGTATAACATGTATTTTTAATGTTTAAACACTGGTTTTGTTGGAAGTACCAATACAATAAATATATGTATAATTTGATCTACAATTACAGTTTAATTCATGTGAGTAGTTGTGTAGGTAGGGACCCCAGTGCACTCCTTTTCCCGGGGGACTATTATGCTGTTAAGACGGCCCTGATTCAACATATTTGCGATCAAATCCATGCATTCAAGTCCCATAACTCTGGAAACGACAAAATTAAAAAAATTGTCTAAACCTACAGACTATCAGACCACTATGCCTAATATTCTTGCATAGTTTGAAGAAAATCAATCAAGACAAAGCAGCTAGCATGCGACACGCTTATGCCAGACTGCTAAAATCTACAAAGGCTAGGAGTATTGCAATCTCTAAACATGGCACCGACTATGGTCCACTGTCAAAAGTTTCCATTTACAAACTGACAAACCGCCTATCCCCCACTTGGAGAGCGTGTTGGGCAGCAATATAAGTTGAGGCGAGGGAAATTTCACCATTACCCAGTATAAAATATGATGTCAATAGACTCAATAGTAATACCTAGCAATTCTAAGAGTCACGAACAGCTCAAAACAAAATCAACATTTTCATAATAACAATAGTTAGGATAAAACTGTATAGTATTTGACTACAGTCTAACCTGCTTTAGTGACCACCTCTATTAAGCAATAACATAAAATTATGTGACTTTAATTTTAATTTCCCTTCACAGTGCATTTTATATTAATTAAACCTGTATAAAGTGACCACCTGTCTTATGTGACCCTATTTCAATGTTCCCTTGGAAGGTCACATCCGACAGGTTTGACTGTATTCACCTGTATCAATTGTCACCAATAAACTCAATTTACAACCATCAAATCAACCGTTGACGTCTGCAAAATCTACCAATACAACACAGTAATTAATCTCCCTATTCTAAAATTTCTGATAGAGAGAAGCATTGAATTTTCAATTGACAGGATATATTGTTTCAACTTGATGCAAACTATTTGGTGGCATCAATCATGTAATTGATGGCAGCAAATATCTGATTATATCATCCAATCAGAAAAGGTTGGTGGTTTTCTTCAGGTATATAGTGTTTCAGCATGGTGCAAACTATTTGGTGGCATCAATCATGTAATTGATGGCAGCAAATATCTGATACCATCCAATCAGAAAAGACATTACATTATACATAAACAAGCTATATTAGAATTAACTTTGTACAATACAGATTACAATTACAATTATAAAACCATTGTATTTTCACCTTTAAGTCTAGGTATATGGTGCTTAAAGCCACTTTCAACAATATTTTCACCTTTAATAAATGTGTAGGTATAAATTACTTACTGTTTACTTAGATAAAATACATTCCTCTGATTACAGGCAATTAATTACAAACGACTTCATGTTGTATATAAAATATATATGTACATCTTTTTACCTACATGGTACAAGTCATAAATCATATACTTATATCCGTGTCATCAAAATATCATAGTATACATTATATACTATGTGTCAAAGGGTAACACTTAGAAGACCTTTAAAATCTGTTAATTTTCTCAATAAAGATGAACCGATAATAAAAAAAAATATCATTTTTAAAATTTAAAACTTTTTTTCTTCTTTTTGAGAGTTCAGAGGTCAAACATGACATGCTGTCACTGATAATTAAAGGCATAGTATTGTTAATAATGAATACATGTTAAATAAACAAATTTATGTAAATTTTTGCTCCGATACATAAACATTTTTATTCAGGCATTCGTCACACGAATATTAACCTTGCAGATTAATAGGACTTTTTTTTCACATACAAATCTTCTACAAGACAGGCTAACACAATTACATTTACTTCACCAGAGAAATGACTATCTTGTTCCTATCACAGAAAACAATATTTTTTTACACATAGAATTAGAGAAAAATCAACCCCAAAAGAAAAACAAATCTTGACCAGAATTATTACTGTCATGGAAATTTTCATATTTATCACTTTGTTTTTGTTTTTTTAATTAAAATGACACAGAAAGCTACTGTCATTAATTGGAGTGTCTTCTCTCTACATGTCCCACATTTTTTTCTTTACATCTATTTTTAGTACACAGATAAAATGGAAAAATTTGGCATATTTATATAAACATAAAGAAATGAACATTTTACACCAAAAAAAACTACATTAAAACTTATGAAAAATAATAAAAGTTCAAATTCTAAAATTCAACCTTTTGGCCCCTTTTACGTCAAAAACAGTAATAGTTACATAATAACACCATTTGGCCCCTTTGGTTCACTTTTTTCCTGCAGTGGATTTCCAATAAAAAAAACAGTTTCAAAAATTAAAATAGAACAGTTTACATATGACAATAACACTGACAATGAAAGATGATGATGATGGGATGAGAGCCAAGGCAATACCTCACATGATGGGATGAGAGCCAAGGCAATACCTCACATGATGGGATGAGAGCCAAGGCAATACCTCACATGATGGGATGAGAGCCAAGGCAATACCTCACATGATGGGATGAGAGCCAAGACAATACCTCACATGATGGGATGAGAGCCAAGGCAATACCTCACATGATGGGATGAGAGCCAAGGCAATACCTCACATGATGGGATGAGAGCCAAGGCAATACCTCACATGATGGGATGAGAGCCAAGGCAATACCTCACATGATGGGATGAGAGCCAAGGCAATACCTCACATGATGGGATGAGAGCCAAGGCAATACCTCACATGATGGGATGAGATCCAAGGCAATACCTCACATGATCCTTTATAGTCAGGTGATCTAAAGATACTAATCACTTAGAAAAATTGAAAGTCAGATAACAGAAAAACAGTATTTTTTTAAAGATGATCTGGAACTAGGGGGGGGGGGGGGGGGGGGAGGGTATGGTGATTAACGCCACTTTCAACAATATTTCAGTTATATTGTGGTGGTCAGTTTTATTGGTGGAGGAAACCGGAGTACCCAGAGAAAACCACCGACCTGTCGCAAGTCACTGACAAAATTTATCACATATGTTGAATAGAGTACACCTTGCCATTAACCGGTTCGAACTCACAACTTTAGCTGTATTAGGCAATGATTGCACAGGTAGTTGCTAATCAAACTACCATACAATCATGATCACGACAGCCCCTTTTTTAAGGTCGATCTGGCACTGACTTTGACATCTAAATCAAGTCTTTTTTCCAGGTCTGATTTAAAATAATTTACTGTATACATGTAATTGCATCAAAATAGCTGTTGTCCCTAATTCTATACACCTGTCCATTCACCCTGCCTTAATTATATACACCATGTTACAATGTCAATCTGCACCAACAATTACATCCTAGTTCCCACAAGAGATAAATACATCTTAAGTGAAAAAAAATCCTCAATGACACACATTTGTCTCCAGATTTATCATTATAAACCTTTACCTATCATCAGAAATTTAATTGATCATAATTATGCAGGTTGAATTATTTTTGAATACGATAAGAATTCCGGCAATGTCAAATCCTAAATACAATTTGAAGTGTTACAATAATCGTGGGGCTCTAATTTTCACCGAATTTGTGATCCTCTTACACCATGAAAATAAAAATCCAACGAAATACCATTTCCCCATTGATTGTTGTAACGTTTGAAACCACGAATTCAAGAACCAACGGATCAATGCATTTTGTAGAAACCACAAAAATTTGGTGCCAATGAATAAAAGTACTTTGACAGCAAAACAAGAACCAGAGATATAGTTGAATCATGATATTATGTCAAAATGTAAAAGTGGTAATGTTATAGCTACACGTAAAGTCACATATGTCTCATCTATCATATCAATTTGAATCCAGCTGAGGTCAAAGATCATAGAGGGTTATGGCGCTTAACACAAATTTCAACAATATTTCAGTTACATTGTGGCGGTCAGTCTTATTGGTGGAGGAAACTGGAGTATCTGGAGAAAACCACCGACCTGCCACAAGTCACTGACAAGTACACCTTGACATGAGCGGGATTCGAACTCACAACTATAGTGGTGATAGGCAACGAATGCATAAGAAGTAGTAAATCCAACTACCATACAATCACGACCAAGATGGTCCCCCAAAACTAATTGTTGTAATCAAGTGTTGTAGTTGTACTTTGCTCATACCTGTAGTCAAGTGTTGTAGCTGTACGTTGTTCATACATGTAGTCAAGTGTTGTAGCTGTACTTTGTTCATACATGTAGTCAAGTGTTGTAGCTGTACTTTGTTCATACCTGTAGTCAAGTGTTGTAGCTGTACTTTGTTCATACATGTAGTCAAGTGTTGTAGCTGTACTTTGTTCATACCTGTAGTCAAGTGTTGTAGTTGTACTTTGTTCATAGCTGTAGTCAAGTGTTGTAGCTGTACTTTGTTCATACATGTAGTCAAATGTTGTATCTGTACTTTGTTCATAGCTGTAGTCAAGTGTTGTATCTGTACTTTGTTCATAGCTGTAGTCAAGTGTTGTATCTGTACTTTGTTCATAGCTGTAGTCAAGTGTTGTAACTGTACTTTGTTCAGTTGTAATCAAGTCTTGTAGCTGTACTTTGTTCATACATGTAGTCAAGTGTTGTAGCTGTACTTTGTTCATAGCTGTAGTCAAGTGTTGTAACTGTACTTTGTTCATAGCTGTAGTCAAGTGTTGTAACTGTACTTTGTTCATACCTGTAGTCAAGTGTTGTAACTGTACTTTGTTCATAGCTGTAGTCAAGTGTTGTAACTGTACTTTGTTCATACCTGTAGTCAAGTGTTGTAACTGTACTTTGTTCATAGCTGTAGTCAAGTGTTGTATCTGTACTTTGTTCATAGCTGTAGTCAAGTGTTGTATCTGTACTTTGTTCGTAGCTGTAGTCAAGTGTTGTAACTGTACTTTGTTCAGTTGTAATCAAGTCTTGTAGCTGTACTTTGTTCATAGTTGTAGTCAAGTGTTGTAACTGTACTTTGTTCATATCTGTAGTCAAGTGTTGTAGTTGTACTTTGTTCATAGCTGTAGTCAAGTGTTGTAGCTGTACTTTGTTCATAGCTGTACTTTGTTCATAGCTGTAGTCAAGTGTTGTAACTGTACTTTGTTCATAGCTGTAGTCAAGTGTTGTAACTGTACTTTGTTCATACATGTAGTCAAGTGTTGTAACTGTACTTTGTTCATAGCTGTAGTCAAGTGTTGTAGCTGTGCTTTGTTCATACCTGTAGTCCAGTGTTGTAGCTGTACTTTGTTCATACATGTAGTCAAGTGTTGTAGCTGTACTTTGTTCATACCTGCAGTCAAGTGTTGTAACTGTACTTTGTTCATAGCTGCAGTCAAGTGTTGTAGCTGTACGTTGTTCATACATGTAGTCAAGTGTTGTAGCTGTACGTTGTTCATAGCTGTAGTCAAGTGTTGTAGCTGTACTTTGTTCATAGCTGTAGTCAAGTGTTGTAACTGTACTTTGTTCACAGCTTTAGTGAAATGTTGTAAGCTGTACTTTTATGTTGTGAAGTGTTGTAGCTGTCATTTGTCCATAGCAGGAGTTAAAGTGTTGAAGTCTTATTTCATTCATAGCTGAAGTCTGGTGTTGTATTTTGTTTACTGCTTGCATGGCAAGTTGTTGTTTTTCGGTTCACACTTGACTATACCATCAAAGGCTGACCAATCATCTCACAGAATGCTGGTATATTGTTTAACATTCCTAGATGCAAGTATTTACAAGAAAGGTTGCATGTACTATACTTGGTTAATAATTAGTATCTTACAAAACTAACTCATGATTTGTCATATAAAATCAGCATTTCTGTATAAATTAACTTATAAATATTATGGTAGGTCAAAATATCATATCTTCATTTCAAAACAGACAGAGTAATATCAGCCACAGCAAATTGCTCGAGACAGACAGACTATTATCAATCACTGAGGATCAATATCTGTGTGATTTCCCTACATTCAGCAAACCTGGTGAAACATGGTCTACACTGACTAAGTTGTATTGAAACCTTATTGTGTAATCACACAAGATTATTCTAAATTTCAACATCCTTCTACCAGTTATCTTAAACCTGATAACCTCAGGATAATGAGGAACGAATGTATGAACAAACAAAGACATCTCGCCAGCCTCCGCATTGAACTTGATTCACCGCACAAATAGTAATACACCTAGACAGAAAATGTCTCAATGAGGTCAAGGTCAGGGAACATATAGGTGACTAACTAAGGTTGCCCTATCATTTCTGGTTATTATGAAGCGGAAATGGAATCGCTAAAATATGACGCAATTGAAACCAATATTAACAAGTCAATGAAAATGAGGTCAAGGTCAGGTGACATGTAGGTGGCTCATAAAGGTGTCATTGTCCAGGTTGAATGTATTGACCAATTAAGGTTGACCTATCATATATAATTATTAACTCTAACATGACGTCCTTCTTTCGCTTTGTAAAAAACAAGTAATTTATCGATTGGGTATAATCTCATTAGCACAGGCATCGCTGCATGTGACTGACTTTCCCGTCATAAATGAACATGTTGATGAATTATCTTCTGCTCGAATTTGGCAGCATAAATTGTGTACGACATATTCTGCAAACGTAAATATAAATAACCATCTTCCAATCAAAGTATACTATCGTATTTTTGCTCTTAGACATATCAGAATCGAAATAAATCATGGAAGCCAGAATGTGCTTTGAGTTTTAACATGGTTCGGAATAAAATACTAATATCCGCCAACCCATGTTAAAACTCAAAACACATTCTGGCTTCCATGATTTATTTCTTAAGTATAGGATGGAACTACTAAAACTTGATAGAATGAATAAACAAATCAATGAAAATGAGGTGAAGGTCATGTGAAATGTACCTCTCTAGAATCTTCCTTATATAATAACCATACATAGATGGTAGTTATGGCGATCAAAGATGTGACTAGATGTTGAAAAACACCAAAACAAATATTGTTGTACAGTAAAACCTGTCTAAACCGAACCCTTTGTACGAGAATTTGTTCAGTTTAGACACGTGTTTGGTTTACACAGGTTCAAATTACATAGACATTTAGTATATGGGACTGTAAAGTCTGTCTGGTTTAGGCAGGTTTTCGGTTTACTCAGGGTTCAGTAGATAGGACTGTAAAGTCTGTCTGGTTTAGGCAGGTTTTCGGTTTACTCAGGGTTCAGTAGATAGGACTATCAAGTCTGTCTGGCTTAGGCAGGTTTTCGGTTTACTCAGGGTTCAGTAGATAGGACTGTAAAGTCTTTCTGGTTTAGGCAGGTTTTCGATTTACTCAGGGTTCAGTAGATAGGACTGTAAAGTCTGTCTGGCTTAGGCAGGTTTTAGGTTTACTCAGGGTTCAGTAGATAGGACTGTAAAGTCTGTCTGGCTTAGGCAGGTTTTCGGTTTACTCAGGGTTCAGTAGATAGGACTGTAAAGTCTGTCTGGCTTAGGCAGGTTTTCGGTTTACTCAGGGTTCAGTAGATAGGACTATAAAGTCTGTCTGGCTTAGGCAGGTTTTCGGTTTACTCAGGGTTCAGTAGATAGGACTGTAAAGTCTGTCTGGCTTAGGCAGGTTTTCGGTTTACTCAGGGTTCAGTAGATAGGACTGTAAAGTCTGTCTGGCTTAGGCAGGTTTTCGGTTTACTCAGGGTTCAGTAGATAGGACTGTAAAGTCTGTCTGGTTTAGGCAGGTTTTCGGTTTACTCAGGGTTCAGTAGATAGGACTGTAAAGTCTGTCTGGCTTAGGCAGGTTTTCGGTTTACTCAGGGTTCAGTAGATAGGACTGTAAAGTCTGTCTGGTTTAGACAGGTTTTTGGTTTACTCAGGGTTCAGTAGATAGGACTGTAAAGTCTGTCTGGTTTAGACAGGTTTTTCGTTTACTCACGGTTCAGTAGATAGGACTGTAAAGTCTGTCTGTCTGGTTTAGGCAGGTTTTCAGTTTACTCAGGGTTCAGTAGATAGGACTGTAAAGTCTGTCTCTCTGGTTTAGGCAGGTTTTCAGTTTACTCAGGGTTCAGTAGATAGGACTGTAAAGTCTGTCTGTCTGGTTTAGGCAGGTTTTCAGTTTACTCAGGGTTCAGTAGATAGGACTGTAAAGTCTGTCTGTCTGGCTTAGGCAGGTTTTCGGTTTACTCAGGGTTCAGTAGATAGGATTGTAAAGTCTGTCTGGTTTAGGCAGGTTTTCGGTTTACTCAGGGTTCAGTAGATAGGATTGTAAAGTCAGTCTGGTTTAGGCAGGTTTACGGTTTACTCAGGGTTCAGTAGATAGGACTGTAAAGTCTGTCTGGCTTAGGCAGGTTTACGGTTTTCTCAGTGTTCAGTAGATAGGACTGTAAGGTCTGTCTGGTTTAGGCAGGTTTTCGGTTTACTCAGGGTTCAGTATATAGGACTGTAAAGTCTGTCTGGTTTAGGCAGGTTTTCGGTTTACTCAGGGTTCGGTTTAGACAGGTTTCACTATATCGATTTCACCTCACAATGTACAGGGTTTGAACTCACATCTTTAGTGGTGATAGTCACTGATTGCAGTTATTAATACTAGAATTACTCAACATTTCCATATAAAAGATACATTTTTTTTCCTAATACATTGTATGTTCATCTTACATTCACATCGTTGTCAATTTAATCTAACTTTCAAACATTAAGTCTCATTTACGGTATGACGTGCGAAATGCTATTAAAATTGCTTCAGCACTCCAAAATAGAGCCTACAGCAAGTTGAATCTAGTACCTTTCATTTACAGGTATGACGTGCGAAATGCTGTTAAAATTGCTTCAGTGCTCTAAAATAGAGCCTACAAGTTAAACCTAATGAGGTAATTGTTGCGTAAAATTACTGGATTACTCAACTGCTGCATACAAAAGATGTACATTATACATAAATTTAATCATGCGCTGTATACAATACCAACTTTTTCCAAGTACTCATAAAAACTTTTGACTAGTCTGTGTGAATATTGTATGTAAGAATTCAAAATTCTTATTTTTAGAATTTAATATGCCTTAAATTTTAATTAGCCTGTGTAAATATTGTGCATAAGAATTCAAATATCTTATTTTTAGAATTTAATATGTCAACTTTTGACTAGCTTGTGTGAATTTTGTACATAAGAATTCAAATATCTTATTCTTAGAATTTAACATGCCTTAACTTTTGACTGGACTGTGTGCATTTTGCATATAAGAATTCAAAACTCTTATTTTCAGAATTTAATATGCCTTAACTTTTGACAAGCCTGTGTAAATATTGTACATAAGAATTCAAAATTCTTATTTCTAGAATTTAATATGCCTTAACTTTTGACTAGCCTGTGTAAATATTGTACATAAGAATTCAAAATTCTCATTTTTAGAATTTAATATGCCTTAACTTTTGACTAGCCTGTGTGGACATTAATATTGTACATAAGAATTCAAAATTCTTATTTTTAGAATTTAATATGCCTTAACTTTTGACTAGCCGGTGTGGACATTGTACATAAGAATTGAAAATTCTCATTTTTAGAATTTAATATGCCTTAACTTTTGACTAGCCTGTGTGGACATTAATATTGTACATAAGAATTCAAAATTCTTATTTTCAGAATTTAATATGCCTTAACTTTTGACTAGCCTGTGTGGACATTGTACATAAGAATTCAAAATTCTTATTTTTAGAATTTAATATGCCTTAACTTTTGACTAGCCTGTGTGGACATTGTACATAAGAATTGAAAATTCTCATTTTTAGAATTTAATATGCCTTAACTTTTGACTAGCCTGTGTGGACATTAATATTGTACATAAGAATTCAAAATTCTTATTTTTAGAATTTAATATGCCTTAACTTTTGACTACCCTGTGTGAATATAATATTGTACATAAGAATTCAAAATTCTCATTTTTAGAATTTAATATGCCTTAACGTTTGACTAGCCTGTGTGGACATTGTACATAAGAATTCAAAATTCTTATTTTTAGAATTTTAATATGCCTTACAATAAATGTAGTTTATGATTCATGTACTTTCCAATTGAAAGTGACAACATCAGGTGACATTAACAGATGTAATTTGACTTGTAAATAAACAGACAAAAGTAAAAACCATAGTTAAATACCATCAGACATCTGAATTCCCAATTACATTGTATTATAAAAACAATTAATTATCAAGTGCAATTAAATGTTATTATTTTCATGAGGTTGATTTGATTTTTTGATATTTGGTGTTTATAACGCCCTTTTCTGAGTTCAGCAATATTTCAGCTATATCATGGCTGCCAGTTTTAGTGGTGGAGGAAGCCGTAGTACCCAAAGAGAACCACCGATCATGGGCAAGCAACTGGTAAACTTTATCACTTGCAGCTGCGAGTTCATGAGGTTGAAAATTTATAACAAATAACTAGTTGTGTTATTAATTTTTTATTGTTATCAGCTCTGTATAACAATTGTTTTCATAATCATTTTAGCAAATTGGTTGAGAATTCAGGCATTATCACAAACTAGCTGAGAATTCAGGCATTATCACAAACTGGCAGAGAACTCAGGCATGATCACAAACTGTCTGAGAATTCAGGCATTTTCACAAACTGGCAGAGAATTCAGGCATTATCACAAACTAGCTGAGAATTCAGGCATTATCACAAACTGGCAGAGAATTCAGGCATGATCACAAACTGTCTGAGAATTCAGGCATTTTCACAAACTGGCAGAGAATTCAGGCATTATCACAAAATAGCTGAGAATTCAGGTATTATCACAAACTGGCAGAGAATTCAGGCATAATCACAAACTAGCTGAGAATTCAGACATTATCATCAACTGTCTGAGAATTCAGACTTTATCACACACTGGCTGAGAATTCAGACATTATTATACAAACTGGTTGAGAATTCAGAAATTATCACAATCTGTCTGAGAATTCAGGCATTATCACAAACTGGTTGAGAATTCAGGTATTATCACAAACTGTCTGAGAATTCAGGCATTATCACAAACTGGCAGAGAATTCAGGCATTACCACAAACTGGTTGAGAATTCAGGCATTACCACAAACTGGTTGAGAATTCAGGCATTATCACAAACTGTCTGAGAATTCAGCCATGATCACAAACTGTCTGAGAATTCAGGCATTATTACAAACTGGCAGAGAATTCATGCATTATCACAAACTGGCAGAGAATTCAGGCATTATTACAAACTGGCAGAGAATTCATGCATTATCACAAACTGGCAGAGAATTCAGGCATTATTACAAACTGGCAGAGAATTCATGCATTATTACAAACTGGCAGAGAATTCATGCATTATCACAAACTGTCTGAGAATTCAGGCATGATCACAAACAGTCTGAGAATTCAGGCATTATTACAAACTGGCAGAGAATTCAGGCATTATCACAAACTGTCTGAGAATTCAGGCATTACTACAAACTGGCAGAGAATTCATGCATTATCACAAACTGGCAGAGAATTCAGGCATTATCACAAACTGGCAGAGAATTCAGGCATTATCACAAACTGGTTGAGAATTCAGGCATTATCACAAACTGGTTGAGAATTCAGGTATTATTACAAACTGGCAGAGAATTCAGGTATTATCACAAACTGGCAGAGAATTCATGCATTATCACAAACTGTCTGAGAATTCAGGCATGATCACAAACAGTCTGAGAATTCAGGCATTATTACAAACTGGCAGAGAATTCAGGCATTATCACAAACTGTCTGAGAATTCAGGCATTACTACAAACTGGCAGAGAATTCATGCATTATCACAAACTGGCAGAGAATTCAGGCATTATCACAAACTGGCAGAGAATTCAGGCATTATCACAAACTGGTTGAGAATTCAGGCATTATCACAAACTGGTTGAGAATTCAGGTATTATTACAAACTGGCAGAGAATTCAGGTATTATCACAAACTGGCAGAGAATTCAGGCATTATCACAAACTGTCTGAGAATTCAGGCATTATCACAAACTGGCTGAGAATTCAGGCATTACCACAAACTGGTTGAGAATTCAGGCATTATCACAAACTGTCTGAGAATTCAGGTATTATCACAAACTGTCTGAGAATTCAGGCATTATCACAAACTGTCTGAGAATTCAGGCATTATTACAAACTGGCAGAGAATTCAGGCATTATCACAAACTGTCTGAGAATTCAGGCATTATCACAAACTGGCTGAGAATTCAGGCATTATCACAAACTGGTTGAGAATTCAGGCATTATCACAAACTGGTTGAGAATTCAGGCATTACCACAAACTGGTTGAGAATTCAGGTATTATCACAAACTGTCTGAGAATTCAGGCATTATCACAAACTGGCAGAGAATTCAGGCATTATCACAAACTAGCTGAGAATTCAGGCATTATCACAAACTGGCAGAGAATTCAGGCATGATCACAAACTGTCTGAGAATTCAGACATTTTCACAAACTGGCAGAGAATTCAGGCATTATCACAAAATAGCTGAGAATTCAGGTATTATCACAAACTGGCAGAGAATTCAGGCATAATCACAAACTAGCTGAGAATTCAGACATTATCATCAACTGTCTGAGAATTCAGACTTTATCACACACTGGCTGAGAATTCAGACATTATTATACAAACTGGTTGAGAATTCAGAAATTATCACAATCTGTCTGAGAATTCAGGCATTATCACAAACTGGTTGAGAATTCAGGTATTATCACAAACTGTCTGAGAATTCAGGCATTACCACAAACTGGTTGAGAATTCAGGCATTATCACAAACTGTCTGAGAATTCAGGTATTATCACAAACTGTCTGAGAATTCAGGCATTATCACAAACTGTCTGAGAATTCAGGCATTATTACAAACTGGCAGAGAATTCAGGCATTATCACAAACTGTCTGAGAATTCAGGCATTATCACAAACTGGCTGAGAATTCAGGCATTATCACAAACTGGTTGAGAATTCAGGCATTATCACAAACTGGTTGAGAATTCATGCATTATCACAAACTGGTTGAGAATTCAGGTATTATCACAAACTGTCTGAGAATTCAGGCATTATCACAAACTGGCAGAGAATTCAGGCATTATCACAAACTAGCTGAAAATTCAGGCATTATCACAAACTGGCAGAGAATTCAGGCATGATCACAAACTGTCTGAGAATTCAGGCATTTTCACAAACTGGCAGAGAATTCAGGCATTATCACAAAATAGCTGAGAATTCAGGTATTATCACAAACTGGCAGAGAATTCAGGCATAATCACAAACTAGCTGAGAATTCAGACATTATCATCAACTGTCTGAGAATTCAGACTTTATCACACACTGGCTGAGAATTCAGACATTATTATACAAACTGGTTGAGAATTCAGAAATTATCACAATCTGTCTGAGAATTCAGGCATTATCACAAACTGGTTGAGAATTCAGGTATTATCACAAACTGTCTGAGAATTCAGGCATTATCACAAACTGGCAGAGAATTCAGGCATTACCACAAACTGGTTGAGAATTCAGGTATTATCACAAACTGTCTGAGAATTCAGGCATTATCACAAACTGGCAGAGAATTCAGGCATTACCACAAACTGGTGGAGAATTCAGGCATTACCACAAACTTGGTTTGAAAATTCAGGCATTATCACAAACTGTCTGAGAATTCAGGCATTATCACAAACTGGCAGAGAATTCAGGCATTACCACAAACTGGTTGAGAATTCAGGCATTACCACAAACTGGTTGAGAATTCAGGCATTATCACAAACTGTCTGAGAATTCAGACATTATCACAAACTGTCTGAGAATTCAGGCATTATCACAAACTGGTTGAGAATTCAGGCATTACCACAAACTGGTTGAGAATTCAGGCATTATCACAAACTGTCTGAGAATTCAGGCATTATCACAAACTGGCAGAGAATTCATGCATTACCACAAACTGGCTGAGAATTCAGGCATTATCACAAACTGGCAGAGAATTCAGGCATTATCACAAACTGGCAGAGAATTCAGGCATTATCACAAACAGGCTGAGAATTCAGGCATTATCACAAACTGGTTAAGAATTCAGGCATTATCACAAACTGGTTGAGAATTCAGGCATAATGATCATGAAACTGTGACTATAATATGTGTAGTCATACTTCAAAAATAGCCAATCAGAACATTGTATCTAACAAATTAGTGTTCTGATTGGATGATTTCTGGGACTGAGTATAAAACTCATACTCAAAAGTTCTATGACCATATAAGGACAGAAACCTTACACAAGTAAAAAGATAAGATGTGTATTTAACATAAATGTAAGCATCAGTTGTGTAAAATACCCAATTTTGACTAGCCTTGGCTAGTATTGTACACAAGAATTCAGAAAGCTTATATAAATATAACAGATACTTGACTGAAAGGAGGGGTTTGTATTACACATAAATGTGGGGTTAGGGCTATGGTGTTTTAACGCCACTTCCAACAATATTTCAGTTATATCGTGGTAGTCAGCTTTAGTGTGAGAGGAAACCGCAGTACCTGGGAAAACCTTGGCATTTTGTTTAACTCTAATATTGAGGTGTTCTTGTATATCTTCAGTGCACCAAAGAGTCAGAAAAACCTAATATTTGAATGCTTACATAAACCTGCATATAGATTGATGTGAATTAAAAGGGTGCAGTCATATTAGATAACAATAATGTTATTTTAATTGTTTTATTCTGCTGACTAATCGGATATGACTTGAGATGCTATTATGTAATTTTTTGTATTTTCTACAGCCTTGATATAAAAATTTCGTAACCAGACATTTGATTGGTTATCTTCTTTTCCTACCTATGTGTGCATACATAACATGTATAAAATATCTTACCTCCTTGGTTTGCTTGATGGTGCTTAACGCCACTTTCAACAATATTTCAGTTATATCGTGATGGTCAGTTTTATTGGTGGAGGAAACTGGAGGACCCAGAGAAAACCACTGACCTGTCGCAAGTCACTGAAAAACTTTATCACATAATGTTGTACACCTCACCCTGATCAAGATTCGACCTCACAACATCAATAGTGATAGGCACTGATTGCATAGGTAGTTATAAATCCAACTCCCATATGATCACGACCATGATGGCTCCTTTAGGCTTTACAAAAATAAGACAAATGTCTGATGAAAAATTGTCTATTGTGTGCTTTCCCCAATTGTTTTAACATTAACACTAACAAACTAAGATTTTACATAGAACTTGATACATTCTATCTTTTTATTATGTTATTCTCTAAATTTCTAGGGTCTGGGTATCTTGGCCTTGGGTGGTAAGGTTTGCTGACTTCTAACCACAAGCCTAACACCACTGACATAAGTTTGTTCCTCAATAACCACCTTGAGTGTTAAGGTTTCCAGTTCATTATAACTGTCAGTGCTTTTTTACTGTAGATACAAACACCCTGTATTCAGTGGAAGGCCGGAAATATTACATTCTCTTCATTTCTGTGCAATCAATTTTGTGCAATAACTATTAATTTTTACAATATTTCACCGATTTTTTATTTACGGTAAAACGAGATTAAAAATGTACAAGATTTCTCAATTAAATTGTATATTGTTGATGTCAACCTCGATTTAATTTCCTTCCAAATCTTGACAAAAACAACCAAAACATCATCTAAAATTACCCCTTTATCTTCAAATACAGGTTGATTTCAGGGTAACTTTAGATGTCAACATGAAAGTTAAGGAAATTAACCCGTCATTTAACGCCCATCAAAAATTCATTGATTCCTTTATCAAACATTAATTGAGAAAGTGTTCTTCCATTTATAGACCCGTTTATCTCTATTTTACAATGTCCACAAATTTCACATGGTTGTGACCGTGACTGTCAATATTGCTGGATTTCTCTATTAACTGTTAAACTGATTTATCTAAAGAACCATAATATTTTCTACATTAAAAGAGGCCTCATAATCAAGATAGGGGAAATTATTTTCTTTAAAGTATGTGCAGGGTATCTATACAGAAAATCACTTATATTAGCTTTCAATTTTGCTAAAAAATAAAACAATTCTGTATATTATAAATGTTTGAGTTATTCCAAAATTAGCATTAATGATGGTTTCCATGGTAACATGTATAGCAACTGATCACAAGAGTGAAGTTTATTTATAAAAAATAAAAATTATCTACACTTTTTTTTCTTTGAAAATCTATTTTGTAAGGGACTGATAATCAAACTTTTAGGGAGGCTATGTTTTTCCCCCTGCGTCAGAACTTTTTTCTTCACATAAACAAAAATCTGATTTTTTTCAAACAGGAAAATTCTGTAATTTCTTTTTTATCTTCATTTTACCAAAATCCAAAATTTCTCATTGAAAACTGCAGTCAGATTAGCTTTTTTCATTTTTTTTTTTTTTTTTTAATATTTGATGTTATTTTATATTTTTCTATAATAGACTCATATTTTGTCCCTGGGAAACCTCCTCCCAACCCATCCCCCCGAACAAAAATAAGCTAACTGGTCATTCCCTAACTGCAAACTTCAACTGCCATTACAGTCTTACTTTTTTACAAATTGTGCATCAACAAGAACAGAACTGACTATATATACAGCACAGTCTAATCTGTTTTAGTGACCACCTCTATTAAGCAATAACTCATATTATGTGACCTAAATTTTAATTTCCCTTCATAGTGCATTTCATATTAATTAAACCTGTATTTAGCGACCACCTGTCAATGTTCAATTGGAAGGTGACCTAATACAAGTTTAGTGTAAACAATATTTTATTGAGAAAAGAAGTCATATACATAATTAATATATAAACATACAATCAGAGGATTGGAAAACAAATGATTTAAGAAACGTTTGACTGTACTTAAATAAACCTCCCCCCTTTTTGACTCCCTTTCCAATAAAGTCTTACTTACATATGTAAGTCTTATCAAAAGAAACATAGGTCTTGTCCACATCAATTGGAAGGTCACATCAGACAGGCTTGACTGTACTTGTTAAACCTCCCCCCTCTCCTTTTTGACCCTCTTTCCAATAAAGTCTTACTTACATATGTAAGTCTTATCAAAAGAACCATAAACTACAAGGTCTTGTCCACATCATTTGATAAGTCTTACATCTTTGCCTTTTGGATATCATCAGAGCGTTGATAACATGGTCATCATTTCATTTTAATAAGGCAGAAACCAAGAGATAAGTCAATGTCAGAGATAGGTGGTTGCTATGCTATGTCAAACGTGATGTTACCCAGGGACAAAATATGAAGTCTATTTATAGTGGTATGATGGTCTGATGTGATGTGAGCGTGAAAATGTATTGTGATAAATTCAATTATAATTTTAAAGTAACATTATAAGCTTTCAGAGATGGTTTTGAATATTTTTTTATATGTCATCTTATAAATCAGCTAGAAAGAAAAGCCAACAAATAACAGTGGAGGAAACTTGTCCTTGCCCTATGTGCCAGGAGGCATAGCAAGGACTAAATCAAAAAAATCAATAAATCAGCTAAAACAATGTTAGAATCATTTGATATACAATAATTTCTTAAAACTATAGGTACACATGGGTATTGTTATAAACTTGTATTCAATGATCCTCCCCCCCCCCCCCTCCCTCTCCAAAAACAAAAAACAAAAATAAAACAAAAAACAATCACTTGACTTACAGGGGAATGAAAGCTAAGACCATTGAAACCCTGATTTAATTACCCCCTTCTACCACCCTACCCTACTCCAATTTTTTTTTTAAACAACACAAGAAATACAAAAAAAACAATAACTTTTCATACAGACTTTCTGGTGGAGGAAAGCCAAGACTTTTCAAATAACAGACTGCTGAAACCGTGTCCTTCGGGAGTTGTCTTGAAACAGTAACACTTGAGGTGGGTATTTGTGTTTGAAGGCATCAGTTGTGGAAGGCTTAGCGTGAGAGTTTTACTACATGAACCCTGCCTCCCTGTCCTTGTTCTGTTTTTAACAAATAACAACCAGTACATTGTTCTAGCTAGGATCAGAAAATAGAAGGGTACAGAAGAAGGTCAATTTGGTGTGTGTGTGTATTCAAATTAATCCTAATACTGATAATTACTGACGGTTAATTATGATAATACAGTTAGGTTATCATAAAGTTGACACCAATTACTTGGCTTGTGGGTACCTGTTTAATTAATAATTACATAAGGGCACATTGAAATTATGAAGACAGGGTGCTGAGGGGGGCAGAGGGACGGACACTTGATTTAGGGCAGGATCTCGTGCCCCTCAATTTCCCTCTAGCTACGACATTGCAGTATATTATGAAGACAGACACATGGGTGCTGAAGGGGGCAGAGGGACACTTGACTTTGAAGGGCAGGGAGCTGCTCCCCTCAATTTTCTTCTAGCTACGACATTGCAGTATATTATGAAGACAGACGCATGGGTGCTGAAGGGGGCAGAGGGACACTTGACTTTGAAGGGCAGGGAGCTGTGCCCCTCAATTTCCCTCTAGCTAGTACATTGAAGTATATACAAATATATTTTATTATACAGGCAGATAAGACAGTCAATAGGGTGCTGAGGTGGACAGAGGGACACTTGACTTTGAAGGGCAGGATCATGTGCCCCTCAATTTCACTCTAGCTAGGACAATGCAGTATATAGAAATATATTTTATTATACAGGCAGATTTAGATTTAGATTTATCCATTAATTTGTACTTTATTTGATTCTAACGAACATAAATATTTTAATCAATTATTAAGTAATGTCTGCTGTCAAGTTATTCAAATTCTTTTCCCATCACCTTGTGACATTCTCAAATGTTTTCTTTGAATTTCTTAGCTGTAAAATTTTCTTTGACAAGAAGATATGTTGCTTTTCACCATTTAAAATTGAAAGGTTTGACAAGGAAAATCATGCTTTTCACCATTTAAAACTAAAAGGTTTGACACAAGTCATGATGTGGCATTTCTAACTGTTGTTTTCCTTTGATTACTCTGCTGTTTTTAATCGTGTTTCCTGTCACTTAACCAGATTTGTTAATTTACTTTCAACAATGAGGCCATATCAAAGGTTGTGCAGGGAAAAATTACACATGAATTGAGAATATTTTTCATAAAAATTGGCTTGTTAGAATGAGGCCAAATCAAGGTTGTGGAGAGGGGGGTAAATTATGCATGAATCAAACCTGTTTTTTTTTATTAAAATTGGCTTGTTAGAATGAGGCCAAATCATGGTTAAATTGTGCATGAATCAAACCTGTTTTTTTTTATTAAAATGTTTGAACATAACATGACGAACACAAAATATTAATTATAGATCTGTTGTTGTTCTCGTCAAATTGATCTTTAATAATATACATACTTGTACTACATGTACACGCCTGCATGGAGGTTAAAAACACAAAATTTACATCAGAAAGAAATACTATTTGTTCTTGTACACAGCTGCATGGAGGTTAAAAAACACAAAATTTACATCAGAAAGAAATACTATTTGTTCTTTTTTTCTATGGCCTCAGAAAGATGATGAATCCTATTTTTACAAGCAACTACTTGTCTATATCTGCATTGTCGTTGGAGATCCAATTATCAGATGGGGGGAGGGGGGTCCCAAAAAGTTTTAGGACTTGGATGAAAAGTGGGGGGGAGCAAGTATTCAGAACAGACAAGCAAAAAAATGTTATTTAGCTTAAAATCTCACTCATGTACTGCCTAGTTAACTGAACAATTTTTACTTCTTTGCTAAAAATTCAGATTTTCAATATTTCTTAGTTGGATTTTATTCATGCTTGCTCAATTAAACAACATGTACAGTCTGCAGATAGACATGTGGCTGTCTACTTTAAACTGAGAGACAGAAAAAACGACTTTTACGATCATTAATTTGACCTTACTTGGTATCAAAGCCACAATATGTTTGTCACTACACACTACTAAGGCTCTTTTTTTTTTATAGCTTAGGAGAAATGACTTGAAGTAACATTATCAGTTAATTGCTGTATTCCCTAATAGGACTGTTTTTTGTTTAAACAGCTTTTTCACTGACAACTTGAAATGAAATGCTGGAATAATAATTAAAATAAAATTTCTTTCAACAAGTAAAATCTTTAATTAAGTAATTAAACACTTGATAAGGTTCATTAGATTCTAGTTTGATCCTTGAGAGATGATATCTGACAAAACAATATGTCAACAGATCAAGCTACTTAATCACTTGATTTATGGCTATGTATAGTTTCTCAATCAAGGGCATAAGAGATTTTGACATTAAACACACTGAAATGTAATCAACATTAGGAACTTAAGGAAAGATGCTCAGGGTTCATATGTGATTTTTATTGTTAACTTAAAACAGTTTTTCTGGATATAATTCATATTCATATTAACTAAATGTATTAATAAAAATAAGATTTATAACAAGATTTTATGTGAATTATATTTTTTTTAATTAGAATAAACAGCAGTTTCTTTTATACTCCCAATTGTATAAATGTAATTCTCAAATTTTTCAATTTCTTTTACATTTAAGCAAGTTTTCACACCAAAAACAGGACTTTCAATATTTTTCAAGTGTACCAGAACTAGAGATGCCGACTTATCGTTATTTTGGCCGCCATTTTGTTTTCCGGTAGCTGCTTTTACATGAAAATGCAATATTTTGATGTCAAATTTTTACAGATAAAACTATATAAAGATATAATTTTTTTACATTAATTAATTATCTAAACATTGTTTAAAATCTTTAAAAAATTTGTTTCTTTTGATATGGAATCGTTTAGATATAACGTGTTCGAATCGGAATCGCTGTTTTCGGAATTTTACATTCGCGGCACGGTTTTTTTCACCAAGGTCCCCCTGTTCAATGCCTTGCCCGGCATGTTCCTGACATTATATAGTTCCATAATTATTATCCAATTAAAGCGCAGATTCGTAGCTTGCACATGGTCACAGTCGCTTCCGTTTTCCTGCGCATGCTAAACAGGAAATGGTCTTCTGAAAAGTTTTAAGATGAACAATTCAGTGAAAAATTTGGAGTAGCGTTCTCCGATGGCGATATTTGTATTTTTCATTATAATATCAACATAGGAAACATGCCAACTCAACCCTATTAGATCGGGAACACGGCTGATCTTTCGTATTTAAAACACCCCTGAAGCTAAACATCATGTCTGAAGAAGAACGTCGCACGTCATCCCTGGAAGTGGAAAATATTTGTAACGTCAACGACGCTGACACAGCTGTTATCGTAGCCGTAGGTATGTATAAACCTTAATCTCAATGTTTTAAACGTACGATTTATTTTTTGCATTGCTTCTTTTTAAGTAGTTTATGAAAAACTTCTTGTCAATTTATAAATACTTCCAACTTATGTTCAAAACAAAAGACGAAAAGTAAACAAACCGAAAAAAAAGGGGGGGGGGGGGGTTGTAAATAGAGATGAAAGTTTTCCTCTTTTCTTTAAGGAAAATATTTGAAAATAAAATGTTTCAAGCTTGGTCCAAACAGCTAGAAAATGAGGGTATGACTGAGCACTAGAAATTAAGAGTTTCCTCTTTTCCATCAGTCAATACAGTCTACAGTCACAAAACACTTTCTTCTATGTGTACATAATATTTGTTTTTTATATTATAGTCTTCACTCTTCAGAAAGTTAATTCTATTCATATTCTGGGTGGTGTACTGTGACAACTTTTCAAAAGCTTTGTTTTTGTTTATATATTCAAAGCTTTTTTTTTAAAGTTAGTACATGAATTTGAGCTTTTAAAACAGACATTTTGGTTAGATGTGAGAAGAAATATTCTGCTCTATTATCTTCAGGTTGGAGGGTATAGTGCAGAAAATTTCTTCGAAGCCAGGTCTAATTTCAATGAGATTATGTTGCTTGAACTACATGTATTCAACCAGGGCATTGGATTGCAAGTATGCATCAACACAAGCAACTTTTGTCATGGTGCTACATTTTTTTGTATTTTCCAGCTTCCATGGATACTCGAGCATGATTGAATATTTACATACTAAATTCAAATAAAAGTAAAAAAAATGTTATTGCATATTTATATGTTGCGTTATTTTTATTCAACATGGGAAAATATATTTTAATCCAGAAGAAGTGGCATGTCTTGATGTATAGTTGTCTGCAACTCAATAAATAATGTGGCGGAGAAATCATTAGGTATTTCTGCATCTGAAAATGCCTCAATTTAGAAGTAAAGACTGAACATTGGAAGAAAGAAAAATACTAGTCTTGATTTAATTTCATTTTTGCATTTGAAACCTTCTCTTTAAGGGGCAGTCGTGATCGTATGGTAGTTGGATTTACAACTACATATGCAATTAGTGCTTACCACAATCAGGAGTTCTAGTCCGGTTCGAGGTGCACTCGATACAGCATTATGTAATAAAGTTTGTCAGAGATTTGCGGAAGGTCTGGTCTTCTCAGGCCAGGGTACTTTAGATCTTGAAATGAAATTAATTTTTTTGTAAGCATCACATTATAATGATCTTTTGTATTTGGCATAATTAAATTCAGTATTTAGTTTTTGTCCTCTGCAGGTCAATGACTTCTGCATGATCTGCTACAGAATTTCAACCAGTCCAGCACAAGTGAGCTGAATGATATTTGTAAACAGTACTTGATGTCACATGCCATCAACAGAGATATGATCTACTGTTTGTTAACAAACAAGGATTATACCGGTTAGTTTTATTTTATGAAAGTTATCACATCAATTGGTGAGATGTATATATATATATATATGGGTCAGTGTAATGTTTGCTGTATATATATATATATATACATTATACAATTATAGTCTTTTGCTGAGGTCAATATAAGTTTTTATGGACCTTAAAAACGATATTCACCGAAGCCTTTAGGCTGAGGTGAATATTGATTTCTAAGGTCCATAAAAACTCGTATTGACCGATACAAAAGACTGTAATTGTTTTATTACATTAAAATGAAAAGTGAAATTGAAACCAAGTCAATATGAAATTAATCACTTCATTATGACGTCATACATAATGCAATGGAAAACGAAAGTGAAACCCAAGTCAATACAAGTTTTAATCAAGCAATATCAAATTATACGGAATGTCAGGTGACAGCATGATAGCCAATAAAATTGCTTAAATAAAATCATTATGTAATAAATATATATATATATGGGTCAGTGTAATGGTTGCTAACTACAGATAAGAAGAAAAGTGGTTTTTTTCTTTGTCTTTTGCATGGGATGATGAATTTGTGGCCAGAATAACAAGATGTGACAAGTGACATTAAAACCAATACATCAAACTATTTATCATTTATTTTATTGATAAGCCATGGTACTTTTAAGGAAAAATAGATAAGACCAATGAACAAAAATACCAGTGTTTCTACTAATATTCTCGAAAAGGGGAAGGTAGTATAAGTAGACAAAACATATATAATATATTTTTACCTACATTGTAGGTTATACAGAACAAGGATCTGACTTTAACTTTGTCCAAAAATGTCAATAAAAACTTGAGACACGAAAAGTTGGGGTCAATACTAAAAATTTGAAACACTGGTAATTTTTTTTTGCTTAAATACATTGTGAATTTATATTTATTAAAATAGTAGTTATGAAATAATAATATGTAGTTAGAACTGTTTCTTTGTGGTCCCTTCTGGGTTTTTTTTTCCAGTTCACCTGACAGTATGCTTTGCTGGTCAAAGACATGTGATCCAAGCTGGCCTTGGGATATTGCCTGAACTTAGGACTGCAGCCTGCAGGATAATTTACAGCTGAGTCCATAATTTATATCATAATTAAATATTCAATAAAGAGATGAAAAATGTTGCTGGCCAACATTTTGTCTTCATTAGTTGTTCTGGTTCATTACTAATACACTATGTTGAAAATTTCATTAATATTTTTCTTTACAGATGGTTGGGAGTTCTGGTCTCTATTGAAGAATAATTTATTATATATATAATTTAGTTTTACATGTAGCTGGACTTATTCAGACCACAATACATGTGACAATAGATGATGTATTTAAAAAATACACCAGATATTTCCTAAATAATAAATGAAGGAACTTAATATTTTGTTGTTGTTTTCATTGAACATGTTTTAAGAAGCAAATTAGAATAGTAATGAGCAAGACTGAAACTTTGACATGGATTCGGAGAGTTGGGTCATGGTGTTTAATGCCACTTTCATTTTCAACAATATTTCAGTTATATTGTGGTGGTCACTTTTATTGGTGGCGTAAACCAGAGTACCTGGAGAAAACCACATACCTGTTGCAAGTCACTGACGAATTTTATCACACAATAATGTGGTATCAAGTACACCTTAAGTTACCATGAGCGGGATTCGAACGGCATGGAGAGTAAGACTGAAACAAATTTACTTGCTCAAATTGCAATCAAGGGAAACCTGAATATAAACAGCATCCTATATAAACAACATAAACTTTATTTTAAATAAAGTTCCATATGTAGCCTTTCGTAGGAAATGTGTAGTAAAGCGTGCAAATAATATCCATCTATTTTAAACACAAGCTGGTCTTAAGGAAGTTTAGTTTAGAGGTGTTTCACTATCATGCTTGTTGGGTGATTGTTGCATATAACCTCATTTTCAGCAATTGTACAGCTACATCATGATAGCAAGACATTGAGGTAGGAAAGCAAAAACACCTACAAATGTATATATATATATCAAGCTGACCAGTTAAACTTTCGGCAAGTGGTAGTACTAGGTGTCTGGAATCTTCACCCCATGGGGGATTACATATTGGTATGAAAAGTATTCAGTTTAATTTATTAGTTACTTGAGGTTATAGATTATTAAAATATCTTTAATTTGATACCTTGATGATCAAATTCTGACTAGAAAC